>CM071933.1:36375253-36996285 GCA_016081115.2 Rehmannia glutinosa
AGCGATTGTGGATAGCCCGCCACGCCACCACCGCCCGTTCGAGATATGTGCGACCAAATCCAAGAACCCCATTCGATAGTCGGGTAATGGGGACGAATATGAGAATATGTTGCTTTCAAGTAACCTTCCCATCATCCGAATTCAGCCATATTCGCATATCCCTCGAGTAAGGGGGCAAATGGGGATTCGCACAATATCCCTGACCAAATCCAAATAAGCACTCCACAAATGAGAAGGTGAAGTGCCGGACTCAAGTATAGAAGTAGTCAAATGCGATGCCTAAATAAGTGTTCCACTCCCCGTGATACCAAATATGTCCGCTATAGAGTATCCCAAACGGTTGTCAATCCAAAATAATACCTCTAATTAATCCCTCCTAGGATCCAACGAGATTCATCCAAACAATTCAAATACAAGGTCTAATCCCGGCCGAATAGAAGAAGGGATAAACGCACCAGTCGGATTGCCCCATCCGCCGTCAAGTAGCGCCTCCTAAGGTTGTTGAAGATCACTCGAATCAATTCATAACCTTCCAACCTAATTTCATCAAAAAGCGCATTAGCCACCATAATCGATCGAACGCCCAATCCCCTTCAACCCGAGGCGTTCAAGACCGATTCCATTAACCACCACCGACCCCTTAGTATTAAGATCCCGGTCCAAATAAAAATTACGCATGGCAAAGAACTCGACCAAAGAAGAGAAAGAGAAGAACCTTTCCATCTTAAGAATTTGACGATCACCTTATCAAAGACTCGGTTGTAAATCCGGTGACCTTAGGAGCACCCTTAAAGATCGGGCGCCTAAATATACCGTGAGGGAATGCCCGGGCTGGATTCCCATGATATTTTGAACCACTCCCACGCACATGAGATGAAGCCTGTGATCCAAAGTAAACTTTAGATTTGAGGGTTGAAAGCTAGCCGAGATATCGGATATCGGGTGAGGATCCGAAGCGAGATATGGGCATTAGTTGAAGAAGCCCCACACATAATAACAATATCATCGGCATGTAGGATGGACGATGGGAATATGATATGTCTAAAGCGCAATGAACGGACTAACTGATTCGAGTAACCGCGGCCTCGATAAATTTACTAAATACCTCCTCCGTGATGCAAAAGAGTAACGGGGATAGAGGATCACCCCCGTCTGACACCTCAAAAATAGGAAGTACCCCACCTGTCCCATTAAAACACATCGATATTCTCGACGCATCAAGAATAACATCCACTCGCTGAATAGAAATCTCCAGAAAACCAAAATCGCCAGCGACGTGCGATAAAACCCCACCTCAACGTATCAAATGCCTTACGGATATCAATCTTCAAGATCATATTTGCATCCGTCGACCATGCAAAACATTGAACCCTTCGTGAGACCATGACGATCTGATTGTGAATCGCCTCCCAGAATAAATCCAAATCTGGTAGGAGATAAATAGTAAATGATCGAGCCCAAATGAGTAGCCAAGATCTTGGTGATAATCTTGAAAAGAAAATTACTCATGACAATTGGCGAAAGTTCTCAATAGAAGAAGCATCCTTAGTCTTCGAATAAGTGCCATAAAACTAGCGTTCAACCCCCTGGAGGTAAGGAAGAGTCGATGAAGAAAGAACGGACAAATGCGGCGGACACATCTACCGAAATAACATCCCACAAGTGACGATAAAATGCCCCATTAAAGCCGTCACTCGTCTTAACAATGCGGGTAATCCAAGCTCTGACGTCATCCATCACGGTCCAGGGGACGCTCACGGCGCTTCTTTTCGCCAGAAGATTGATGCGGCCCTGTGGCGCCCAGGGTTCGTAGAGTTTATCGTCTGTCAGCAGACAAGGGCAAGGTCGTTGATGACTCAATGGGAAAGACGGGTTCGGCTATGCGCGCAGATCTCCCTCTTGCACTATAGTCACTTGCCTCTACGGGGCATCCATCTTGGTAACACCTTTGAGGCTCTTGGGTCACAAGCTCCCCGGAGGATCAAGAATCAAGAGATTACCGACAGCCGAGTATCCAGCTATGGAGCCATCTCCCACGGCCACTACTTCCACACGGGAACGGTCTCCACCATTATGCCTATTTACGCTTCAAGATCCTTTGGGAATCCTATTCGTGCTCAACCATGCTTTTGGGACACCTCTGCGGATTCGGTAAAGATAGTATGCTTTCACGAAAAGTTACGTCGGCCATCGCCCCCCCTGTTCATGAAGTTACTATCTAGAGAGCTCGGAACCACACGAGATGAACTTTGCGACTTCAAGAGATGGGCAGATTATGCGGATGAAGTGGGTCATTCTCAATCGTCGGACTCGGCTACTACGCACCACACGCCTGCTTTTCTTGTGTGATCGCCACGGCGCCATCCCCCCCACCGTCTCAATGAATTGTATCTTCTAGAACATCCGGATTGGGAAAGTTGCATCTCGCAATGTTCTTAAGGCTTTATGTCAAAAGCATAAACCTTCTATATTGGCTATCCGTGAGCCCAAGGTTGACATTTGAATTTCGATTCTTATTGGCATAGCTTGGGTTTGACTTTCATGACTCAAAACTTTCGGGAATGGTCGGGCGAGATATTTGGGTTTTTCGCGATTCCACTATCTAAATACTTAATCAGGTCTGGTCTTCTAACCAATGTATTGTGTTGCAAGTTCAATTTGGTTCTTTGGTTTTTCATGTTGCTTTTGCTCATGGTTTATGTAATTACATTGCACGACGTGCGCTTTGGTTGGATTTGAGGAATTTGGGTCTTACTGATCTGTTGATTGTTGGGGATTTTAACGCGGTTTTGGGGCATCATGGCGCTCGCGCAATGATACTCTTTCCCAAGCCTCTTGTCGATTTGAGGACTTCATGGAGGATCTTTGGTTTGTTTGCGGTCTTACTACAGGAATTCATTTACTTGGTGCTCCCCCATGCAGCCTCTATCTTTACTTCGTGCTAAGTTGGACCGAGAACTTGCCATTGCCAATTCTTCCACGTGTTGGATCCGATCACCACCCCATTTTGGTTTCTTGTTCTTCTTCACTTAACAGGAGCCGTTCCATTCGTGCTTTTATTATGTGGGTTCATCATCATTCATTCTCGGATTTGGTTACCACTTCAAGTTTCCCCATGCGACACGCCCAACCCCTTGCCGCATGTCATGGGAAGCTCAAACGGCGACAGTTATCAAAGACTGGAATAGAGAAGTGTTTAGGGGCGTTAACCGTAGGGTGGAATTCCCGGATGGAGCAAGTTCGCCGATTCAGGGGCGGACATTGAGACTTTGGGTTATTCCTCCGGATAAGGAGTGGGCCCAACCGAGGCTCTCTCGACGCCGCATTACAATCCGATTACCTTAAGCAAAAGGTCCGTTAACGTGGCTTAAGTAATGGGATCGCAATATGGCATTTTTTTCATCGACGTGCCCATTCGCAGGGCGACGGGGATCCAGGGGCTTATGGTGGACAACAACTACCTGCGGATGATACAACGGTCCTTGGGAATCATATCATTTCTTTCTATAAAGAGCTCTTTGTGGACACCGGGATTTTGCTTCGGATTACTCTTTAATTGACCAGGTCATTTCGCCAGGGTGGGGGCGCAGACAATGCAAGCCTTATAGCCATCCCCTCGGATTTAGAGATTAAGGAGGTGGTTTTTGATATGGATTCGATATTTCTCCATTTGGACGGGTTCAACGGGATTTTCTATCGCCATTTCTCGGATGTTATCTCGGTGGAGGTGCTTGTCACGCTGTCGATTTTTCTTGATAATTGTCACTACCTGCCGTAGGGTTTGAATGCTAGCGTTATGGCCCTCATCCCAAAGACTAAGGATGCTAATGTCATTGAAAACTTTTACCTCTATTGTTATGAGCAATTTTTTGCTTAAAATCATCACGAAAATATTGGCTACACGTTTGGGCTTGTTTATTGCTACCTATTTATCTCCGACGCAGTTTGGGTTTATCCCGGGAAGGCAGATTCATGATTGTATCGACATGGTATCTGAAGGGTTCAACGTCTTGTAGGGCCGCACGGATTCAAATATGATCTTGAAAGTGGATATCCAAAAGGCGTTTGATACACTAAAGTGGGATTTCTTACTTCACGTCTTGCCCACTTTGGTTTCTCAAACGTTTTTGTTCGTTGGGTTGATGTTGTTCTTCGGTCGTCCAGGATATCAGTGTTGTTAAATGGGACGCCGGTAGGTTACTTTCCCTATTTTCGAGGAGTTGGACAAGGGGATCCTTTATCGCCGCATTGTGGAAGTAGTCTTGAGTCGGTTTATTGAAGTGGCGGTGGAACAGTCTCGCTTATCACCGTCCACAGCGCCCAGGGGTATTACATTTCTACCATCCATCTTATACGCGGATGATATTGTTATTATGTGTGGGGCTTCTAACCAATGCTCGTGTTCTTCTTCGATTCTCACTCTTTATGCGTATATCTCGGGTCAAGTGTTTAGTCCATGAGAAATCTAAGGTTTACTTTGGTTCGAGGTTTCTTCTTATGTCCGCTCGGAGGTGCAAAATATCATGGGGATCTTTGCCCTCGACGCTCCCCACAAGATACCGCGCCCCGTCTTCAAGGGTGCTCCTAAGGTTGCACCTTACAACCCGTCTCTGATAAGATTATCCTCAAATTCAGAAGATGGAAAGGTTCTTCTCTTTCCCTTGCCAGTAGAGTTTGTCTTGTCAATTCGGTGATTACTAGCTCTTTTGTGCACATCATGATGGTTTACAAATGGCCCGTTACCCTACTCAAGCAAATGGAAAGGGCCATGCGTAATTTCATCTGGACGGGGGATGTGAATACTAAGGGAAACGTGGTGGTTAATTGGAAGAAGTGTTGTACGCCCAGGAATGAAGGGGGCCTGGGCGTCCGCTCGATTGTGGTGGCTAACACGGCTTTCTTGATGAAATTGGGTTGGAAGGTCGTGCACTCGGATTCGGTGGTGTTCAATCTGAGGCGCCGTAGTATTTTTAAGGGATGGGGCAATCCGGGCGGTCCTTTCTTCCTTCTTCTATTTGGGTTATTTGGTATTAAACCTAGCATTACGGCATGCTTGGAGGACTCGTTGGATCCCGGGGGCCAATTCCGAGGTATTATTTTGGATTGATAATGGGCTGGGCTATTCTATAGCGGCATAAATGGCATCCTGAGGACTATAGATACTTATTTCATCGGCCGCATTTCGACTATTTTTATGACGGAACCTGGCACTTTACCTTCTCGTTTGTGGAGGCTTATCTGGATCGTTCGGGCTATAGTTCGCGTCCCTATAGCGCGGATTCTAGAGATACACGATCCGGGCCGAACTCAAGATGGATCGGTCACATCGAAGGCAAGATATAATCACATCCGTCCCCATAATCCCACCAAGTGGGGATCTTGGATTTGGTCTCAACACATCTCGGAACGGAGATCGGTGGTGGCGTGGCGCGCTATTCACAACCGGGCCGGCCGTCGTGGACTTACTACGAGCTCGGGAAGTTTCATTAGGCCCTTCGCCTTTGTGTTCTTTGTCGAGATTCAGCGAGAATCGGTTGACCATTTATTTGTCTCTTGTGTCTTTGCAGGAGTTCTCTGCGTTGGATCTTTGATTCATTCAAGGTTCAACCTTTTGAGGCTTATAGCTTCAATGAATTGTCTTTGGTGCGGTTAATGACGTTCCATTTCAGCGATCTAGTTGTTTTCCTTTGGCATATCCGCAACGAACTGGTTTTTCACAACAAAGTATGGACTTTGGATGCGGCTATTATTCGCCTTCGAGTGCTCATTGTAGAATCATCATCATTGGATCAGGGATGCATGCACAACGACCAGCAAGACCTGTTTATCCTGCGCAATCTGCGAGTTCCGGAAGCGGCTAGAAAGGCACCAAAGATTGTGGAGGTTAATCGGCAAAACCACTCCCCGGGTTGGATCAAGCGTTAATACGATGGAAGCGCATCAGGAGCGCCGGGCACTCTCACTGCTTTAGGAGTCTTCCGGAACTTTAGAGGTTTCTTTCGAGGGTGCTTTGTTCATCATTGTGGTTCGGGCTATGCGTTTGAAGTAAGAATTGATAGCAAAAGATCTATGAGCAATTCAAGATGTTTTTGCTAAGGGTTGACCAAACTTTGGCTTGAGTCGACTCGTCGTATGTGGTGAACTTGCTGGAGAAAAGACCGACGGTAGTCCCATGGCGTCATCTCAGCTATTGGCGCCACACACTTCACCTTCTCGCATCCATAGATCTCGTAGTCTCACACATTTTTCGGGAAGGCAATCAGGTTGCAGACATGCTGAGCAAGAAGACGGAGGGAGGCACATGGTGGGGCGTCCCACCCGCAGAGCTTCTGCAATATCTCACTGATGACTATGTTGGCCAATCCAACTATAGGTTTTTTACTTAGTGCGCCACTGCTTCAGGTTTCTTTTCCCATTTTCTGGGCGCCTGTTTCTTTCCTGGGGGTACTCTTTTTCCTTTCAGGGGTTTTTTTTTTCCCACAAGGGTGGGTTTTACTTTGGGAGGTTTTAACGAGGCCCCAACCATTCAGCCATATGGTCGGCTTGTGACCATTTTGATCTTGACAGTTTTTCCAGGAACCTTTTCGTTTATGACATTATTTCCGGCTTATATTTGGTTACACGATCACTGTGATCGGAGACAACTCTATTTTTATTTTTTTTTATAATATTTCGCATTTATTCAAAAACTCGGCTTAGGGATTGAATGTATCTTACCGTAAACCATATGAGAAAAATGATGGAGTGTTACATGGGGCCTGGGGTAAAATAGAATCCAATGAATTGTTATTGCACAAAACCACTTTCACGAAAGAATGACCCAAATTAATATGGGTATTAGTGTTATGAGTCAAAGTCGAGGGTTCGATGCATGGGGATGAGCTTCCACCATTTGAGTAGTCGTCATGGGAGGTCACGCAGGAGGAATGCTCGAGGATGGCGACAGAGGCCCAGGGGTCATCACCCCCACTGAGGGGCGGCCTTGAGGAACAGATATGGTCGGCCCCCATAATGGCGCCTCTTGGGGGCCGACCCCCATAATTAGCGGCATGGGGGGCCTCTCCAAGTGCATGCCTTGGAGGAGGGAGCCGCCCTAATTCCCATCAATGAAGATGCAGCCCCCAAGGAGGATGCTTGCTGGCGTAGTCGACGAGGCATGTAGACCTCGGGGGACCAGCCCCATGACAGATGCATGGGGTTGGGCATGGGGTCGCTTGGCGCACAAATGTTGGGGAATTTCATAACAAGACAACATCGATGAAGCGGCAGAAACTGAGAGCCTATCGGAAAAAACAAGAGCGATCGAAGATGCCGCAGATTGATGATGACGCGATCACATGGGGATGTTGAAGACGAACATGGGGAGGAAAGTAATTTGATGTTAAACCATGAAAAGAATCCGACGAGTTCATGATGATAATGGACCATTAGCGAGATGGCCGACAGATTATAGGAAAGAGACGACATTCAATTTCCTAAAATTTAGGAGCATATTAGGGTTTTCCTAAACTTCTCCTTGCACCCAATTTCGGGATTTTTAGGTACTAAATAGAATGGTCTTTAATGCTTCCATTTCCGGCGTGCCTTTAACTGCAAAGTCTAAGGTATACTTTGGCACTTTGAGTCTCCTCTATCTTCAGGGTAGGTTCAAAGATTATGGGCATTACCATGGGTAGTCTCCCACCACTTATCTTGGCGTCCCCATCTTCAAAGGAGCGCCCAAAGTTGCCCACTTGCACCTTATTTTTGATAAAATTTTGTTGAAATTTAGGAGATTGAAAGGACCTCTTTATCTATGGCAGGCATATTTGTTTGGTTAATTCTTGCTATCGCGCTTCTTTTGTCTTTTGTCCACAAAAGATGCTCATATAGATGGCCGACTTCCATGCTTCAGGATATGGAAAAGGCTATGCGTAACTTTATTTGGATGGGACATTCTTACGAAGAGATCTGTTGCAGTTAACTGGAATAAATGTTGCATTCCACGTGAGGATGGTGGCTTTGGAGTGTTCTCGATCATTACGGCTAGTAAAGCTTTTTTTGATGAAAACGGATGAAAAGTTCTTACTTCCAATTCCTTGGTTTTCACCAACCTCCGGCATCGCTTTTTCTTGGTGATGGTTCCATTCGTCATTCATTTTTACTTTCCTCAATTCGGGCGCCTCAAACCAGCTTATTGAGGATTTTATGTCGATTCTAGATGGATTCGAGGATATGATTCACATGTGTTATTTTAGGGATGACTGGCTCAAGTTACTCCATTGTTTGACAAGATTGGCATCCCCTCAGAGTATCACTATCTCTTTCGCGAGCATATCGATTTCTTCTTTGATGACACCTAAGATTTTACCATCTCTTTTGTGAGGCTTACCTTGATATAGTTAGGGACATTGTTCGATTTCGATGACACCTAACTCTTTCCTCGTAAGTGTGTTTGGACTCATTCTCTGGATGGGAAGGTTTCTTTCAAGGCCTCTTATACTCACATCCATCCTTCTCTTCCGAGAGTTCGATGGGTACTGGATCTTGTCGCCCATATCCCCAACGGCGTTCCTTCACCATCCTGGTGGGCTATTCATAATCGCCTTGTGGTTCTCGATAATCTTAGACTTAGAGGTTCATTGGCTCTTTGGTTTCTTTTTTATGTCACTCATTTTCGACTCTCTGACCATCTCTTTGTCTCGTGTGCTTTTGCAGGAGCTCTATGGTCTTGGATTTTCTAGTCGTTTGAGATTAACTTTCATATGACTTATAGTTTTAACCAGTTCCTGGTGCAGGCTATGAATGTCCGTATGAATGATCAACTCTCTTTCTTATGGTGGGCTACTATTATTTCATGTATTTAACTCATTTGGCATATCCGTAATTAATTTATCTTCAATGATAATAATTGGGCGGCGAGGCGCCCTGGTTCAACTTCGGTTATTGCAGAGTCCTAATTGATGGATCATAGTTGCATGCATAACACCAGCAGTATTTACTCTGCCTTAGATGTTTACAGGTGATGGGGCATCCTCGTAAAAACCCCAGGATTGTGCAGGTTGACTAGCACTTACGCCTTCCTGGTTGGATTAAGGTGCATACGAATGGATGTGCTTTGGGTTCTCCAAGCCAATGCATGGTTGCTGGGTGTTCCGAATGCACAGAGGATTTTTTTGGGGATGTTTCGTTCAACATTGTGGCACTTGGTTATGCTTTCGAGCTAGAGCTCATGGCGTTGTGATGGCTATATCTTTCGCTTATAACAAAGGATGACATAATTGAGTCGACTCGACATATGTAGTAGATTTATTCAAGAAAGGCCTGGGGTCGATTCCCTGGATTTTCTCGGGTAGATGGCGACACACGCTTCATTTGCTTTCAAAGATGGAGTTTGTGGTCTCTCACATTTATCAGGAAGGTAATAGAGTGGCGGATTGTCTTAGTTAGCTCTATGTTTCATTGGTTTTTTTGTTATTTATGGGCGTAATATGGATTCATTTTTTATGAACAATTTATGGGGTACTCCTTTTCCTTCCAAGGGTTTTCCCCACAATGGTGAGTTTTACCTTGGAATATTTTAACGAGGCCACAACTTTAAGCTAACAGATCGGCTAGTGATCAGGACGCCTTCCTTTCTGTTTTTAACTTTAGACTTTTGCTTCAAGTTATCCGTCACTTGTTATTGAATCTTTTTCATTTTTAAATAAATGCGATATATATAAAAAATGAAAAAGAGTATTCATGATCACAGGCTGATCAGGTAACCAAAGTAAAGCCTGGAGACAAAGTCAAACGAAAATAACGAAATGGTCACAAGCCGACCATATGGCTTAATGGTTGGGGCCTCGTTAAAACCTTCCAAGGTAAAACCCACCCTTGTGGGAAAAACCCCTGGAAGGAAAAAGAGTACCCCCCATGATAAAAGCGCCCCAAAAGCGACATAAGACGAAAATGCGACGCACTAATGAACCAACCTATAATTTGATTGGCCAACATAATCCTGAGTGAGGGACTGGATAATAGACGCAGGGGGCGACCCCCACCACGTATCCACCTGCGACGACTTGCTTAGAATATCCGCTGCCCGGTTTCCTTCCCTAAAGATGTGCGAGACCACAAAATCCATTTGAGAATGAAGGTGGAGAGTGTATCTCCACATACTCAAATGGCGCCAAGGAACTCCAGTGGATTTCATTCGCAGCAACTCCACCACAAAGACCGAGTCCGACTCCAGCCATAATTGGTTCCATCCCTTCGAGGAAGGTACTGGATGGCCCGCATAGCCGCTGTTAGTTCCGCCTCAAAACCATAGCCAAAACCACATCGTTCTATGAAGCATCCGCGAAAAAACCCCCTACAGTTGCGAAAAACTCCAGAAGCTGTGAGATTTCCGGGCGCCCCCGTGGTGCTACCGTCTGTGTTAACTTTGATCCATCCCCGTAAAGGTTTCTGCCAAGTGACCTGCACAATCTTCGGGGCCGGTCTAGGGCACCCAGGAACACAAAGTCTCGTGAGAATGAAGAGGTCCTCGTTGATCATTTTGCATGCAACCTCGATCCAAGGAAGATGACTCTGCAGGTTAGGACACGAAGGCGTAGGATGGCCGCCTCCAGTGTCAAGTCTTGTTGTTAAAGTCAAGTCGTTTCGACTTCCCGAGATGAGCTAAATACCGGATAGAACTGTCGCGCGCCATAGGAAGCCCACCTGATCACTGAAATGAAAATGCATCAAACGCACCAGAAATTCATTAAAGCTATAAGCCCTAAAGTAATTGATATTAAAGGCATCGAAAATCCACTGCCATAGGGCCTCTGCAAAACCACATGAGACAAATAAATGATCAATGTTCATTGTTAGCACAACAAAGACCGCAAACCGAGGGTCATGTGAAGGAGCCATGCGAGTGCAAAGACGCCTAAAACCGCAAGACGATTGTGGATGGCCCGAATCCAAAGGGGCCGTCTCTCCAAGAAACCCGAGATCCCAGGCCGAATTCTCTCCGGATGGAAGAGGGATGAAAGAACGGCGTGGAGATCCATTAGAAGCCAAGAAACGCCTACGGAGGATGTTGTAAACCAAAGAGTTTGAAGTCATAATCTTCCATTCCTACTTCAAAAGGAAAGCATTGTTGGCGACCACAATAGACCTGGGCGCCCAAACCGCCTTCCGCCCGGGGCATGCAAGAACGACTCGCTTAACCACCACCGATCCTTTCGAGTTCACATCACCACCCGATGAAATTACGCATTGCCTTTTCCATTTGCCGAAGTAAAGTTCGGGCCACTTGTATACCATCATCGTGTGCACAAAGGAGCCGTAATCACCGAATTCACCAAACAAACGCGGCCAAAGAATAGACAGAGAGCGTAACCTTTCCACCTTCGAACTTGAAAATAATCTTGTCGAAAATGGATTGAAGGGCTGGCCACTTTGGGAGCACCCTTGAAGATGGGGGCGCCTAAGTAGATCGTAGGAATGCGCCCATATGCATCCCAAGAATCGCCCCGAATACGACCTCGCACATGATTAGAAACCCGGCCTCCAAAATAAGCTTTAGATTTATTAGGATTGAAAATCGAGCCGACATGTCCCGCATAGAGGTTGTACCTTTCACTCTTTGTACACGAACTTCACATAGTCCCTGACCCGTCGATCCACACTTCTTGCAAAGTGCGGATAACATAGAGCGAAGATGGCAAAACAAGTGGCACTATGGGAGTGAAAGGAGGGAAGAAGAAGGGAGCGAGCCGTGATCGATTGTTCGAAGCCATGGAGGATAAGATCATGGAGATTGCCTCGCCGAGAAATTTTTACAGAAAGAATCAAGGTCGGGCGAAAGCCTGCGCTCTTGATGACTACACTATCAGCCATGAGAAGAACAAGATCACCGTCACCGCCGATGCTGCCTTCTCTAAAGGTATCTTAAGTATTTGACAAAGAAATACTTGAAGAAGCACAATGTGAGAGATCAAGCCGGTGATTGCTTCCAACAAAGAATGGAATGTATACGAATGCGCGTTACTTCAATATCGAGCAAGAGGGAGAGGAAGAAGACTAAATATCCAGATTGGTCTCATGTTCCCCTTTTGCTTTGCCCAACGTTGTAAGAACAACTTTTTTGGATCGAGTTTATGTTGTTTATGCTGTTCACCTTCTCGGAATTTCAAAGACTTCCTACTCATATGATTTGCATTTTGGTGAATTTGATGGTTTTTGTTCCTTATAAAATTAATATAGTTGCAATAAAAAAATGTCTACATAGAGGATAAGCATCTAAATAATAGCACGTGCACTGCTCGAGGATGCCCCACACATAATCACAATATCATCTGCATACATAATGGACGCGGGAAAAACAACCTGATTAGGCACCCGGAAAGGCCGAGTAGATTCTCGTTGACCGCGTCCTCAATCAATCCGCCGTAACGTCCTCCGCAATGCAAAATAGCAGAGGAGATAACGGATCCCCCTGTCGAACCCCTCGAAAGCAAGAGAAATAACCCACTGGTGACCCATTCAGCATGACTGAGATTCTGGAAGACTGAAGGATGATCTCAATCTAGTGAATGAACACTTCAGAGAAACCAAAGCGACGTAACACGTGAATCAAGAAGCCCCAAGTAACTGTATCAAAAGCCTTCCGGATATCAATCTTTAAGATCATATTGACATCATTACGACCCTGTAAAATATTGAACCCCCGAGACCAACGCACATACTCATGTATCTCGCCGCCTTTAATAAAGCCAAACCGGGTAGGTGACAAGTAAGAAGAGATGATCGAGCCTTGATCGCGTCGCCGCTGAATCTTGGAAATAATCTTAAAAAGGAAATTACTCATCATGATCGGTCGAAAGTCTTCCACCGCATTAGCTTCCTTGGTTTTCGGGATGAGTGCCATAAAACGGCATTCAGACCACGAAAAAAGCCGTGATTTAAAATACCGGATGGCGGCCACCACCTCTCGAAATGACATCCCAAAAATGATGATAAAATCTCCCACCAAACCGCTCCCTGGCCAGGGGCACTGTCCCAAACCCATATCAAATGCCGCTCTTTTCACTTTGGATTGAAGGAATAGCCGTCAAATGCGCATTATCAACCATGCTAACTATCGGAGAAATAAGGTGATCGACTGAGAGTAGTCCAAAGTGGTTTGCCCCGTGTCCGCGAAGAGGTCCGTATAGAAGGAGATAATGTGATTCCCAAGAGCCACTGGGTCCTCTCGTATAACTACCATCAACCATCAAACCTTGTATCCGTGAGCGTCCATTTCAATCGGACAAATGCGATGGAAAAATGTTGTGTTACGATCCCCATCCTTTAACCAATCCGATAGTGATTTCTCTTTGAAGGAATTCGATCGCATGAGCAACGTCATTTGAGATAGCACAGATCGCGCCTCCAACTCCATATCCTCGCGAGCCTCGGTGAAACCGCCGGATTCAATATCTCACAATCTTATGGACCTTTTCCATCGATGATCCACCGACGATTAACATCCCCAAAAAACCTCCTTATTCCAAACTTTAATTGTCCTGCCATGCCTCTTGAGTTTCCACATGACGCACGCATAGGGTTGGGCGACGCGCACGGGATGGCCCAAGAGGTTGTGACCACATCCTGAAAGAATCGTGATGAATCCACATACGCTGAAAACGAAATAGAGACGGGCCCCCGCTCATGGAAGAAGAACAGAGACCAAAATGGGTGGTGATCGGAGCCAATGCACGGAAGGACTAAGCCCTTGACAACTTGCCAAAAGGAGAAAAAATGACCAATTGCTAGGCTCGATCTAGCTTGGTCAAGAAGAGATAGAGGTCTACGGGGAGCACCATGTAAATGTATTCCCCGTAGCCGGACCGCAAATAACCCCGTATCCTCCAAAAATCCCCGGAAGTCCCGATAAGAGGCCTGGGATAAAGTACCATCCCGAGCACTCATGGTGACCCAAAGACACGGCGTTGAAGTCTCCAATGAGCGTAAGATCGCAAGACCCAAGTTCTCAAATCTAGCCAAAGGGCACGACGGCCACATGATCACACAAACCATGAACAAAACCAACATGAAAGATCATAGAACCAAACTCGAATCAAGCAAAATAAGACATTGAGAAGAAGACCACACTGATTATGGATCAAATGTTGGCGTCGATAGCACGAGTTGTCCGGCGTCCGTTCGCCCGGAAACTCTAAGCCACAAACCGAGTCCGAGGCCATTCCAATAAGAATCCGCAATGGATGAGATGTCCACCTTAGGTTCGCAAATGGCTAAAATAGAAGGTTTATGTTTATGACATAAAGCCTCAAGAACATTCCGGGATGAAATGTTCCCAATCCGGATATTCCGTAAGATGCAATTCATTGAGACGGCGGAGGGGGCGTCCGTGACGATTGCACGGTAAAAATAGGCGCCTGGTTCGTGAGCGGATCTCGACGATCGATTGTGACTCACTTCATCTGCGTAATCTGCCCATCTCTTGGAAGCGACAAAGTTCATTTCGTGTGGTTCTGAACTCTCCGGTTCGATAACAACTTCATGAACAGGGGTGATGGCCCCGATGTAACTAGAGAGAGAATTCTGTCTTTTTCGTGTCCAAGGAGCTATCCCGGAAAGCACGACTCAAAGCACAAATAGGCTTCCCCAAAGGATACTGATCCGTAATAGGCATAATCGTGGAGACCGTTCCCGTGGTGGACGTGTTAGCCTTGGGAGATGATTCCCTAGCTGGGTACTCGGCTTGATGATCTGCAGGATGGTGATCCTGAGAGTCGAAAGAACCTAGAGCCTCAAAAGTGTTACCAAGATGGATGTCCGAAGAGCAAGTGACTATTTCGTGAGGCGGAGAACCTGCGTGCATAGCCGGTCCCGTATTTTCCATTGAGTTATCAACGACCTTGCCCTTGTCCTGCTGAACAGGACGATAAACCTTACGAACCCTGGATCGCCCGTGCTGCACAGAGTTATGATGAGTAGCCGGCGCCCGTGAGCGGCCTTGGGCCAGTGAAGCACGCCCTTCCGTGGCCGGATTACCCTTCTTGTTAAAACAACAAGAAACTGTAGAATGTCCCGTAACTCCACACCTCGAGCAAAACTCAGGGAGTTTTTCATAAGTGACTAAAACAAAAGAGCACTTGCCAGTGCGTTCTACCATGATATGTTCTTCCAATGGCTTAGATAGATCGACGTCTACCAGAACTCGAACGAAATGACCCAAAGAACCATCCAGTGATCGCTGATCAATTTGCAACGGATTCCCAAGAGCACTGGCGATTCCCATAATGTTGTTGGGGTCCCGGTATTCCAAACTGAGTTCAAAAATGCGTACCCAAACACTGGCCAATGAAGTTTGTGCCTTGTAAGGATTGAAGTCAAGCACCCGCGGAGATAGACGAATAGTACCAGGGTTAAGCGTCCAATTAGTGCGTTGCTGAGCCCGAGAACGATCCTGCGCACTAAACAATTTAACACAAAAATCCCTTCCCCAAGGAATTAATTTCGATCATTCTTAATACCCCATAATTCGTAAATGCGTTTATGTAAGAGCATAGTCGCCCATGGCTTGTTACCTTTTCCTAAAATAACCCTTCCAATTAACGAGTAGGAAAAATTCAGCGAGACGTTGGCTTTGGTAAACATTATCATCAATGGTAAACGGAATAGTAATCACCTTTTCGAACAAGGTTTAGGGATAGAATTTTTACCAAAAAACCACCGGGGAAAACAGTTTGGCATTACCAGGGCCTAAATCATGGAATCCCGAGGATTGGTACCGCAACTATTTTAGCAAAAGAATATCCAAAATTGGGGTTAGCATTAGGATTATGAGTGAAGATCGTAGGTTCGTTTTTTCGTGATCGGATGACGTTGAAGCAATATTTCAAAGATTCTCGATGCGCGTGATTGACTCCAAGACAGGATGTTGGCTCTTATGCGGTGGTGTGGGATCGCGCCCCGGGGTCATCACTCCCCTGGGAGGGGCGGCTCGGGATGGTGGTGCAGTGCCGGCCCCAAAAGAAGGCACAGGGGGGCTGGGTCCCCATGGCGACAACATGCGATGGGGAAAAGTGGCCGCCCCAAAGGAACCAACAACTGTCCGTGGGGGCCACAAGTTGAGGCAAGGATAGCACAGGAAGATGCTGGGGGTTGTTGGTCTGCACGTCGCTGGGGGACAAACCTGCTTGCAGGTGGGATGTTGTTGCGCTGGTACGAGGATGCGTGGAGGCCGGCGCGCAAGGATGTTGTCCGTTGCTGCACGCATGGGCTCCTCCTGGAGCATGAGCCTTAGTCGATGGGAGAAATTTCCATGGGATTCCGTAGAAGTTGTTGGAACAAGCAGTTGTGATATTCTGCTGACCGCTGCTGTTATCTGCAATCTCGCCGTCGCCGGAGATGATGGTTTCGCTGGCAACAGATTTTTTCGGCGCGTTAGGTTTATTCCAAGAAGCCCTAGGGTCTTTCATCGTTGAAGGAGGTGAGGTAGGAAACCCTAGAGACCCCGTTAGCGGCAAATGACGGATGATGGCTACTCGTCATCACACCCGCCGTAGAGTTGTCGCCTAAGTTGCAGCGATGTGCATGTGATCAGCGTGAGACGAGAGGATGTTGTTTGTCGTCCTGGGTTTGGTGGATTTGAGAAATTAGAAGTGTAACCATACCATGGAGGCTCTGCCATGGGAGCGACCTGTGGGAGACGACCGGAAACTTAGAAGACGGCCGCCATGAAGACCTTGAGGACGAAGAAAATCTCACACAGTGGGTGTGAAATCGCACCTACTCATATAACATGTAAGTTCTTTTAAATCCCAGAAATCTTTTTCATTTTTATATATATTTCGATTTATTCAAGAAAAATGTTGCCTTCCCGAAAAATATATGAGACCACCAAATCCATATGAGCGAGAAGATGCAAAGTGTAATGCCACTTGCTAAGGTGACGCCATGGGACTTCAGCAGATCTCTTTTCCAGCAAGTTCACCACATACATCGAATCCGACTCCAGCCAAAGTTGTGTCCATCTCTTGACAAAAGCATAGTGAATTGCCCGGATTGCTGCGACCAATTCCGCTTCAAACGCATAAGCCAAACCACAACGATTCACAAAACACTCCCGAAAGAAACCTCTATAATTCCTGGAAAACCCCTAAGGCGTGAGATGGCCCGGTAACCACAAGAACTATCGTCCGTATTCACCTTGATCCATCCTGGGAGGGGTTTTTGCCAATTAAATTCCACGATCTTTGGTGCTTGTCTAGCCCCCCAGGAACACGCAGCCTACGCAGGATGAGGAGGTCTTGTTGGTCATTGTGCATGCATCCCTGATCTAATGAAGATGATTCAACGATGAGAACCCGAAGGTGTAGAGTAGCCGCGTCCACTGTCCAGAGTTTGTTGTGAAATATCAACTCATTCCAGATATGCCAATCAGCCAGATGCAGGACAGGATAGCCACCCGCCATAAGAAAGCAACCTGCTCACTGAAATGAAAGTTCATTAGCCGCACCATGAATTCATTAAAAATATGAGCCACAAATGAGTGAACGTTAAATGAATCAAAAATCCATCACCAGAGAGCCCCTGCAAAGACACAAGAGTCAAATAAATGGTCAACTGATTCTGTAAAGGCACGACAAAGATCACAAACTGAGGGGCCAGTAAAACTTCCCCTGGTCCACAATAAATCCAAGACGGTTATCGATTGTGGATAGCCCGCCATGCCACCACCGATCGCCGTTCTGGGATGTGTTGTGACCAAATCCAAGAACCCCATTTGACCATCGGATAATGGTTACGAATATAAGAATATGCTGCTTTTGAAGTAACCATCCCATCCTCCGAATTCAGCCATATCCGCGTATCCCTCGAGAAAGGGGCAATGGGGACGCGCACAATGTCCTGGACCAAATCCAAATATGCCTCCACAAATGAGAAGGTGAAGTGCCAGGACTCGTCATAGAAGTAGTCCAAAGTGCGATGTTGAATAAGTGTTTGTATTCCTGTGGGATACCAATTCTGTCTGCTATAGAGTAACTCAACCAGTTGTCAATCCAAAATAATACCTCAGAATTAGCCCTTGGGATCCAACGAGAATCATTCAAACAATCTGAAATGCAAGGTTTAATCCCAGCCCAGATAGAAGAAGGGATAAACGACCGCCGGATCGCCCCATCCGCCGTCAAGTAGGCCTAAGGGTGTTGAAGATCACCTTCCAGCCCAATTTCATCAAAAATGCAGTATTAGCCACCACAATCGATCGAACGCCCAACCCTCCTTCAGCCCGAGGCATGCAACACCGATTCCAATTAACCACCACCAACCCTCTTGGTATTAAGATCCCAAAGATAAATAAAAGCTTACGCATGGCCCTTTCCATTTGCTTGAGCAAGGATCGAGGCCATTTGTAGACCATCATTGTGTGCACAAAAGAACTAGTAATCACCGAATTAACAAGACAAACTTGACCAGCAAGAGAAAGAGAAGAACCTTTCCATCTTATGAATTCGAGGATTACCTTATCAAAGACGGGTCAGAACTAAAACCTTAGGGGCACCCTTGAAAATCGGGTGCCTAAATATACCATAGGGAATGCTCCAGGCTGGATCCCCATGATATTTTGAACCCTCCCACGTATATGAGATGAGACCCAGAACCAAAGTAAACTTTAGATTTAGAGGTTGAAAGCTTGGCCCCGATATCTGCATATAGGGTGAGGATCTAAAGTAGATACAAACATTAGTAGAAGAAGCCCCACACATAATAACAATATCATCGGCATATAGGATGGACGATGGGAAGGTGATTCGCTTATGCGCAATGAACGGCATAACTAATTCGAGTAATCGCGGCATCGATAAATTTACTAAGTACCTCCTGCGATGCAAAAAGTAATGGGGATAGAGGATCACCCTGTCTAACCCCTCTAAAATAGGAGAAGTACCCCACCGATGTCCCATTCAAGAAGAATCGATATTCCCGACGATCAAGAATAACATCCACCTAGTGAATAAAAATCTCTACGAGAAACCAAACCAAATAAAAATGTGCAAAGAAGAAACCCCACTTCAACGTATCAAATGCCTTACGGATATTAATCTTCAAGATCATATTTGTATCCGTTCGACCATGCAAGACATTGAACCCTTCGGAGACCATTGCGATACAATCATGAATCTGCCTCCCTAATAAACCCGAATCAAGTAGGAGATAAATATGCAAAAATGATCGATCCCAAACGAGTAGCCAAGATCTTGGTGATAATCTTAAAAAGAAAATTACTCATGACAATTGGCCGAAAGTTCTCACTAGAAATAGAATCCTTAGTCTTCTAATGAGTGCCATAAAACTAGCGTTCAATCCCGCAGAGGTGGAAGAGCCGATAAAGAAAAACGGACAGCGGTGGACACATCTCAGTCGAAATAACATCCCGAAATGACGATAAAACGCCCCATTAAAGCCGCGGGCGAAGAGAATCTGTCCAACCCATATCAAAATCGCTTTTTAATCTCCGAATCCGAAAGGAATAACCGCTAAATCAAATCGGCGTTATCTTCACTTACGAAAGGAGAAATAACCTGATCAACCATAGAGTAATCCGGTGCTAGCCCTCAATCCGCAAAAAAGCTCCTTATAGAAGGATATAATATGACTCCCAAGAATGTACCAGATCATCCGAGTAAATACCATCGATCATTGGGCCCTGGATCCCCGAGCCCATTGCGAATGAATAAATGCGATGAAAAATGTTGTATTACGATACCCATCCTTAAGCCAGGCCGAGCGGGCTTTCGCTAAGGAATTTAGATTGTAATAAAAGCGTGTGAGACAACTCATTCTCGGGCATCGAACTCGGCGTCCCGTCTTTCTTTGAAACCGAGGCCTCTATATCTGCCTGAATTTGTCAAACCACTGATTCTCAACCCAACGATTAACATCACCAAACACATCCCTATTCCACGTCTTAATAACCTGACGCAACCTCTTGAGCTTCCACATGACGCCCAATAAGGGGTTGGGCGTGGCACATGGGGGAACCAAGAAGACTCCACCAGATCACAAAAAGAATCATGATAAACCCACATACGCTGGCAGCGAAATAGAACTGGACCCCTGCAAATAGAAGATGAGCAAGAAACCAAAATGGGATAATGATCCGAGCCAATGCGATGTAGAACCAAGCCCTTAACAACTTGCCAAAAAGAGAAAAATCGACACGTTGCTAGGGCTCGATCCAACCTAGCCTGAAGGAGAGATAGAGGCGTTCAGGGGGAGCACCAAGTGAATGAATTCCCCGTAGTCTACACCGCAAACAAACCAGCATCCTCCAAGAAGTCCCTGAAATCCTGACAAGAGGCTTGGGAGGTGGAGAGCGCTCATGATGTCCCAAAACAATGTTAAAATCCCCAATAAGCAACAGATTAGCAAGACCCAAATTCCTCAAATCCAAACAAAGTGTGCGCCGAGAAATATGATCACACAAACCATGAACAAAGCCAATATGAAAAACCATAGACCCCAGTTGTACCTGCACTAAGAAGAAGACCAAACATGCTGCAGAACGGAAATACCAGCATCACAGAAGACCCAAATATCAGCCCGACCGTTAGCGCGAAAACATTGAGTGACGAAACCGAAACCCAAACTACTCCAATATGAATCCGAAATGGAGGAAATGTCCACCTTAGGCTCACAAATAGCTAAAATAGAAGGTTTATGTTTCAGACATAACGCCTTAAGAACATTACGAGAAGCAATGTTCCCAATCCCCAGGATGTTCCAGAAGATGCAATTCATTGAGATGGTGGAGGAGGGGCCGCCCGTGTCAATCGCACGGTAAATACAGGAGTGTGATGGGCTGCAGAATCCGACGACTTAGCGTTAGCCACTTCATCTGCGTAACCCACACATCTTTTCGAAGCTGCGTAATCTAACTCATTAGGCCCTGGGCGATCTGGCTCAATCGTAATGTCATGAATAGCCAGAGACGGACCCTTAGTGACACTTTGAATTAATCAAGATTTAGCCGAATCTAGGGAGCTATCTTGGAATGCACGACTGAGAGCACGGATAGGCTTTTCCAACGGGTGCTGAATCGTAAGAGGCATAGTAGTGGTGAACGAGCCTGTGTGGGAAGGATGAGCCTTTGCGACCGCTTCTCTAATAGGTAAATCTGTCTGCGGATCCGCGGATAATTGCTCGGGGACTTTGTCTAAATCAAGCGTCTCAAATGCATTACCAAGTTGTATATCAGTAGGACAAGTGACTATTGCGCAGGAAGGGGAGCCTACCCGCATTGTCGGAGCCATATTTCCCATTGTGTCATCAACGGCCTTGCCCTTGTCCTCTTGCACAGACGATAAACTTTGCGAACTGGAACGGCCTCTTCACATCGATTCGCCGACGTCCTCATCGAGCACATGAACGCCCATGAGGAGGATGGGCGCTGTCCGAATCCGTGGTTCCCGTAGTATTAAGCCAACGAGAGGCGGTGGAATGGCCCGTAATGTTACACTTAGCACAAAACTATGGGCATTTCTCATAACTCACCGAAACAAAGGAACATTGGCCAACACGTTCGACCATAATGTGATCCTCCAAAGGCTTAGAGAGATCAATATCGACCAACACACATAAAATGTCCCAGAGACCATCAAGCGAGCGTTGATCAATCTGAATCAGATTACCGAGAACACTGGCGGTCCCGAGAATAGTGTTGGGATCCCAGTATTCCAAACTTAGTTCAAAGATGCGGACCCAAATGCTGGCTACAGAGGTGTGCACTTTGTACGGATTAAAATTTGGGATCCAAGAAGAGAGCCTAATGGTGCCCGGATTGAGCGCCCAATTGATACGTAGTTGAGCACGTGCTCAATCATGCGCATGAAAAAATTTAACACAAAAATATCCCTTGCCCAAGAGAATAAGTTTCAAGTCATTAGTAATGCCCCAAAGCTCAGAAAGCCTTTTATGCAGGAGCATTGTAGACCATGGCTCGTTACCCTCTCCCAAGATAACCCACCCAATCAAAGAATATGCAAACTCGGCAAGACGTTGGTATACGTTTTCATCAATTGTAACAGAGTAGTAATCCCCTTTCTTAACAGGTTTAGGGACAGAGTGCCTTTTGCCGTAAAACCATATGAGAATATGAAGCAATATTACCAGTGTCTCTGGGTAAAGCGAATCCAACGGATTGGTGTTACACAAACCACTTTCGCAAAAGAGTTACCCAAATTAATGTGATCATTAGAGTTATGAGTCGAAAGTCGAGGGTTCGATGCATGGTTGGATACCATGGTGGAGGAGCTTCCAGGCAGTTGAGGAGCAGTGGGGGCGGCCCTGGAAGGGAGGACAACCCCTCATATAAGAAGCCATAGAGGGGTCGGCACCCCCATGGTACTTGGCACCCATGGGGGTAAAGGGACGCCCCCCAATAGGTGCAGCCAACATAGATGGAGGGGGCGTGGCCCCTCTATTCTCTTCTCCAAAAGATGCAGCGATCATAGGTGTGGGCTGCAAGTATGCAGATTGTGGGACAAGGCCTGCAAGTGGAAACAAATAATCGACACGAACATGGGGGTTTTGGTGGGAACAAAATCCGACGGGATACCAAAATATGAGAAAGACACATGCATCTCGTCTCCGCGCTGGGTGGTGAAGCACGACTGACGGGCGGGCAGCAGTCGTGGGATGCGAAGTGGACGTGGGGATTGGCTGAACTTGGTAGGGTTGGATATTACTATCAGAAACCCTAATAACATTCACTTGCAAAGGAGATGAAGTTGAAGACCCTAGAGAACACGTCATCATCGTAGAAGGATGAGGAGCCACCGCTGCGATCGGAGAAGCACCAGAGTTGTGCGATTAGTCGTGTGGGCAATGCAATGCGATGAAGTGAGAGAACGATCATGTTGTCTAAGCTTTGGAGGAGATGCGAAATTTGAAGTGTAGCCATAGAAGGCGCTCGCCATGGAGCAGCCGAAGGAGAGGACCGAAAAACTCAAGATGTGAAGAGCCGGCAGTCATGACCCTAAGAGAGAATTTGTTTGAAAAAAAAAGGAATTGTAGTCAGAAACAAGGCAAGATTGGAACCAAAGGGTCTTGCTTATGCTGCTCACAAGAACTTCATAGCTTATTAGTAGGGATGGCAATGAGGCTGGTCGGGTCGGTGAAGACCCAGAACCGTCCCGTGCCTAGAAAGGGGTGGGGCAACCCATCGCAGGTTGCGAGGCGGGGCGTTTAGACCCATTCTGCCCCCATTTTAAATTAAATTAGATACAAAAAAATGAGACAAATGGAAAAAATAATATTCATAATATATAAAATATTGTTTACAAAAGCTGTTCTTGTCAATTTATAAATGTAAGATGGGACATCATGAGCGCTCTGGCAGTAGTACTTTATCCCAAACTTCTTGTCAGGATTTCAGGGATTACTTGGAGTATGCTGGGTTGTTTGCAGTTCCGACCACGGGGAATTCATTTACTTGGTGCTCCCCCGAAGGCCTCTATCTCTCCTTCAGAGGCTAAGTTGGATCGAGCCCAGCAATCGTCAATTTTTCTCTTTTTGGCAAGTGGTTAAGGGCTTGGTTCTTCCGCACATTGGATCTGATCACCATCCCATTTTGGTGTCTTGTTCCTCTTCCATTAGCAAAGGTCCGATCCATTTTTGCTTTCAGTGTATGTGGATTCATCACGATTATTTCCAGAATATTGTCACTACTTCTTGGGCGCTCCCGTGCCCGTCGCCCAACCCATTGCTGCGCGTCATGTGGAAACTCAAGAGGTTGCGACAAATGATTAAGGTTTGGAATAAGGAAGTCTTTGGGGATGTTAATCGTCAGGTGGATTATCAGATGGAAAGGGTCCGTCAGATTCAAGCTGATATTGAGTCCGAGGGTTTCACTGAGGCTCGTAGGAATATGGAATTTGAGGCTCAGAATGCGCTGTCTCGTACTCTGTTAATGCAATCCGAATTTCTTCAGCAGAAAGCCTGCTCGGCTTGGTTAAAAGATAGGGATCGCAACACGACTTTTTTCCATCGCCGTTGCCAGATTCGTAATGGACGCTCGGGGATTCAGGGTTTGATGGTGGATGGTAGTTACACAAATGATCCGGTGGCTCTTGGGAATCATATTATTTCCTTTTATACGGACCTTTTCGCAGACACAGAACAAACTAGCTCTGACTATTCTTTGGTCGACCAGCTTATTTGCCCTACGGTTAGCTCGGTTGAGAATGCGCTTTTGATGGCTATTCCCTCGGAGTTGGAGATAAAGGAAGCGGCTTTTGATATGGGTTTGGATAGTTCTCCGGGCCTGGACGATTTTATCGAGATTCTACCAAAGACTTTTGGGACGCGTGGTGTCGATGATGTGGTGGCGGATGTCCGTTATTTTTCATCACTATGTCCTTTCGGTGGGATTGAATGCCGTTTTATGGCACTCATTCCAAAGACTAAAGAGGCTAATGCGGTGGAGGACTTTAGGCCAATTGTGATGAGCAACTTTCTCTTTAAGATTATCACCAAGATTTTGGCGACTCGTCCTGCAGGCTCTATCATTTCTTCTTACTTGTCTCCTACTCGCCTTGGATTTATCCCTGGGGTAGATTCACGATCGTATTGCTTTGGTTTCGAGAGGGTTTCAATATTTTGCGGGGGACGAAATGATGTCAATATGATTTTTAAGATTGATATCCGCAAGGCTTTTGATATCGTTAATCGGGGGTTTTACGTACATGTTTTACGCCGCTTTGGTTTCTCGTGTTTGTTCACTGGATTAAGATTATCCTTCAATCTTCAAGAATTTCATCCTTTTGAATGGGTCGGCCATGGCTTACTACTCTTGCTTTCGGGGTTAGACAGGGGTCCGTTATCACCTCTGCTCTTTTGCATCGCGAGGATGTTCTCGTAGAATGTTGCGGGAGGCGGTCAACCAAAATCGATTCGAGCATTCCCCGGCGCCTAAGCGAGTCATTTTCCTCTCGCCTATTATGTATGCGATGATATTGTGATTATCGTGGGGCATCCATGAGGAATGCGCGCTCTATCATGCAGATCCTCAATCTCTATGCTAGCATTTCGGGGCAGATTTTCAATCCTAACAAATCTAAAGCATATTTTGGCAGCCAAGTTTCTAACTATGTGCGTGGTCGTATTCTGACGATTACTGGGATCCATATGGGAGCTTTCCCTACGGTCTATCTAGGTGGCCCTATCTTCAAGGGTGCGCCTAAAGTGGCTGATCTACAACAGGTTTTTGATAAGATTATTCTTAAGTTCAGAAGGTGGAAAGGGACTTCTTTGTCTATTGATGGTCGTGTGTGTTTGGTGAACTCAGTGATTACCAGTTCCTTTGTGCATACGATATTGGTTTACAAGTGGCCTAGAACATTGTTAATGCAAATGGAAAGGGCCATGCGTAATTTTATGTGGACTGGAAATGTCAACTCTAAAGGGTCAGTGGTGGTTAACTGGAGTCGTTGCTGTATGCCGCGGGCAGAGGGTGGAATGGGCGTCCGCTCCATTGTTGTCGCCAACAATGCATTCCTTATGAAGATGGGTTGGAAGATTATGACTTCAAACTCTTGGGTTCACAACACCCTCAGAAAGCGTTTTCGACCTCGGGACGGAGTTCCACGCCGTCGTCCATCCCTTCTTCCATCTCAGGGGGATTCAACCCGGAATTTCGTGGTTTCGGGAGGATCTATCCACCGGATTCCCTAAGTAATTCTGGCATTTTATTTTGGCTAGATAATTGGTTGGGTTACACTATTGCCGATAGGATTGGTATACCACAGGAGTACTAGTATTTATTTCGGCATCGCATTTTGGATTACTTTTATGATGGGTCTTGGCACTTCACATTCTCGTTCATAGAGGCATATTTGGATATGGTCCGGGATATTGTTGGAGTCCCCATTGCTCCGGCATCGACAGATACACAGGCCTGGGTTCATTCTGAGGATGGGATTATCACATCGAAGTCGGCTTACACCTATATGCGCCCTCATTCCCCTGAGGTTCGATGGGGTTCCTGGATTTGGTCACCTCACATTCCAGAATGATGTTCGATTGTGGCATGGCGCGCAATGCATAATCGACTTTCCGTATTGGATGTGCTGCGTGCGCAGGATTCCTTTACTGGCCCTTCGGTTTGCGGTCTTTGTTGTGCTGACGCGGAATCTGTGGATCATTTGTTTGTCTCGTGTGTTTTTGCAGGGGCCCTATGGCGGTGGATTTTTGCATCTTTTGATTATCCAATATTTTATGGCTTTTAGCTTCAATGAATTTTTGGTGCGTTTAATGAGTTTCCATTTCAGTGAGCAGGTGGCCTTTTTATGGCGGGTTGTAGTGTTATCCGGTATTTGGCTCATATGGCAAATCAGAAACGATTAACCTTCAATGACAAGAATCGAAAAGGAGGCGGCCATCACACGCCGTGTTCGATTCGAGTCATCCTCCTTAGACCGGTTGCATGCATAATGATCAACAGGACTTTTTCATTCTCAGGCAGACCGTGTTGCGGGCGCCTAGACAGCCCCAAAGATTGTGCAGTCACTTGGCAAAAACCTGTCGGGCCGGATCAAAGTCAACACGACGACAGCGCCTCGGGTGCCGGCATCTCACAAAGATCTGGGGTTTTTAGAAACTACAGAGGCCGCTTTAAATGGTCTTTGTGGAACGTTGTGGTTTGGATTTTGCTTTTGTGGCGAGTCGATGGCGGCTATACGGGCAACTCACTACGCTTTTGAGAAGGGTGGACTCAACTATGGCCGGAGTTGGATTCGGTTTATGTGGTGGAGTTGCTTTGCGGAAGGGATCCACAGGGTTCCTCAAGGCGTCACCTTAGCATGTGGCGACACACTCTGCACCTTCTTTCTCAGATGAATTTACTGGTCTCGCACATATTTCGGGAAGGCAATAGGGTTGCGAATATCCTTAGCAAGATGGCACGCTACTACGTGGTGGGAGGCGCCTCCAGCGGCGATCATTCCGACTCTTACTCAGGATTATTTTGGCCAGTCTAACTATAGGTTTGTTAGCTAGTGCGTCTTGGATTCTGATTTTCTTTTCCTCTTTTAGACGCATTTTCTATTATGGAGGGTACTCTTTTTCCTTCCAAGGGTTTTTCCCACAAGGGTGGATTTTACCTTGGAAGGTTTTAATAAGGCCCCAACCATTCAGCCATCTGGTCGGCTTGTCACCATCTCGATTTTATTCTTGACTTTGTTTCCAGGCTTTCCTTTGGTTACCTGATCAATGTGATCAGGACAACTCTTTTTCTTTTATATATATATATATATATATATATTCGCATTTATTCAAAAAAAATTATAAATGTTAGATAAAATATAAGAATACATTATAATTATATTATAATATATATTATATTATATATTAAAATATATTATAGAATTAAATATTCTATGTGGGGCGGGGCGGAGCGAGTACTCATGAAGGCGAAGTGATATCCGGACCCGCCCGTCATAGGTCACGGGCGGGGCAGTTGTAATACCCGAGCCTCACACTATATATCTGGCCAATATAATTCATGCATTACATGTTGATTATGTACTATTTGTATAATCTGATTATTTTATACCGCGTGACTAGTTTTATAATTTTGGAACTTAGTTATAGTGATTAGTTGTCGAACTATTAGATGTTAGCTATTAAGTTACACGTGGTAACATTTTTTTAATAAGCTGGGAGTACAAGAGTTACAGTATTACACGTGGTAAATTTAGGGATGAAAGGTGGCAACAAGGTGTGCATCCGGAAACCTAAAATACATACAAATTGGTTGAACGGATTAATATAATATATGATCGAGAACCTGATAGTAAGATGATATATTATCTGTGATTAATAGTTTTATTAAAATAATAATAATAATACTAGTAATAATACAATAATGACATATAGTATATATTTTATACAATAATGTAAATTGATATATACTATGAAACATACCCCAGACATATATGTATACAGGTAGCTAATAGATAACTACTAAGTAAAGTTACATTTTTTTTTGATCGAATGGAGAAAATATATAAAAAGAAAAAGGTAATGCTGCTTACAAGCCAAGCAGCTAGCCTAATCCAAAGAAAAATGCAACCAACCATGGTCCGAGAAAGAGTATCACAGAAAATAAAACTGCCTACAAGCCAAGCAGTTAGTTAAAAAAGATGGAGCCTCGTTAAAACCTATCAAAGTAAAACCCAGAGGGAAAAACTTTTGATAGGAAAAAGAGTACCTCATAATATCTATGCAAAACGATAGGTAATCTGGCCACTGATATCCTCATTCAACTCTGTGGAAACCGACTCTGGAATCGTATGAGACCACTGATATCCGCTACTTTATTACCCTCTCTGTAAATGTGTGAAACCCTAAAATCCATGTGAGATATATAGTGAAGTGCCATCTGCCATCGGGCTAAGAACTTCCATGGCACCCCAAGATATCGTACTTCCAGCAAGCCACATACGTAAGTTGAATCGGATTCCAACCACAGTTTGTGCCATCCTCTCCTATAAGCACGCTTGATTGCCGTCATTGCTGCAATTAATTCGATTCAAAGCAAAACCTCTCGCCAATGCTTTGACTAAAACATCCAAAGTGAAAAAACCCCTGCAATTACGAAATACTCCAGCTGCCACACATCTCCTGGTGCTCCATGCGCACACCCGTCAGTATTAACCTTCATCCAACCTGGTAATGGAGGATACCATCGAATGGGTTTAATCATGGGCGATGGTTTGGGCCTTCCCTGAACAGAAAGTCGTCTTAAACACATAAGATCATATACCGAGTTTGACATATAGTTGCGATCCATAATAGATGATTCAATAATGAGCGCCCTAACTAAGATAATAGCAGCCGTATGAAGAGGCTTAACATCTCCAAAAATCCACTCATTGCGTGCACTCCAAATAACCCATATTGTCGATATAATAGCAGCTTTCCAAAGTGATGCGACCTGCGGGCTGAATCGCTGATGAATAGCCCATATATAAAGGTGATTCACACCTCCATTCAATGGAATACTAACCTCGAAGGCATCTTGAATCCAATTCCAAATCGCCGTAGCAAATCTGCACCTTGTGAAAATGTGATCGACTGATTCAGAGTCTTCGTAACATAATGAGCATGCTAAAGGTCCCCAAAAACCCCGAATGTTGTCAAGAACAGGTAGACGATAAAAAAGAGAACGCCAGACAGTAATTGATCTTCTCGTTGGAATGTGAGAAGACCAGAATAGGTAGACGATTATGAATAGAACGCCGAGCGATGAATGATCTTCTCGCCGGAATGTGAGAAGACCAAATCCACTTACCCCATTGAACCTCAGGAAATTGATGTCTAACCAATGTATAAGACTCCTTAGAAGATACTTCTCCGTCCTTCGAATTAATCCAAATGCGTTTATCCTCCGAATGCGGAGCGATCGGAAACTGGAGTATATCAATAACAATACCCGTATATGCCACCATGAACTCCTCTCAAAATGCCAAACCCCATTAAAGAAATAATCCGAAATGGGATATTCGAAATAATGATGATTATGAGTAGGAATACCAATGCGGTCGATAATGAATAGCCTAACCAATTATCCAAACAAACGGACACAAGATCGCTCACCCTAGTATCAACGGGATTGAGAAATCAAATCCAAAGTGACGGGGCGTAGGCCGTGGCCAAATGGACGATCTAATATAAGTCATTCTAGGCGCACCATTAAAGTAGCGTT
Organism: Rehmannia glutinosa; assembly: GCA_016081115.2. Taxonomy (NCBI): domain Eukaryota; kingdom Viridiplantae; phylum Streptophyta; class Magnoliopsida; order Lamiales; family Orobanchaceae; genus Rehmannia; species Rehmannia glutinosa. The sequence goes on from CM071933.1 coordinate 36,404,991, forward strand.
GATGCAAAATCAAAAAACCATAGATCTCGATTGAATCAGCTTCCATGCAACCTTCATAAGAAAAGCCTTATTTGCCGCAATAAAAGATCGAACTCCCAAACCTCCTTCCTCCTTGGGTGCACAATATCTAGCCCAATTAACCGTCAACCGCACCTTTCACCTTTCTTGGTAATGTCTCCGACCAAATAATATTCTTCATAGCCTTTTCCATGGATTTGAGCAACGCTATCGCCAACGGTAAATAAGCATAGAGTGGACAAAAGAGCTAGCTATCACACTTTACTAAAGTAATTCGACCAGCCATAGATAATGATGTACCTTTCCACCTTTTAAATTTTGACAGATTTTATCGTGAATAGGTTGAAAATATCTTATTTTGGGAGCCCCTTTGAACAACGGGGCACCTAAATAAGTAATTGAGAAGGAGCCACGAAAATCGCAAATGTGTCTAAACTCGTCTCATAAGCCGTGGCGGTGTATTATCCCGAAAATAGAACTTTGACTTGCCTGGATTGAAATTCTCGGCCGGAGATGCTACCATACCCCATCAAAATATTCTTTATATACGACAATTCTCCCAAGAAGTTCTTTGTCATGATAAGAATATCATCCGCGTCTGATAAACACGGGGAAAACCGATGTTGCGGGCGTCTTGAACGGTGATATATGGCCTGTTATACGGCCACATCCAATGCCCGTGCTAAAACGCGTCTTCTCATTGCCGAAAAAAGAAGAGGAGATATAGGATCTCCCGGACGTACTCCATGAGTGCAACGGAAATAACCCTCCTGACCTCCATTTAAAAGAATAGAAATCCTAGTCAATTAAAGATCGAGTTCACCCAATTCATAAACCCATGATCGAAACCCATACGCCTGAGAACGTGAATAATGAAGTCCCACCTCAATGTATCAAAAGCTTTCCTAATTTCCACTTTAAGAATCATATTGTGCGTCGTAGAACGATTAAAAAGACAATTGACCCCCTCCGATGCCAGAGCAATGTAGTCATGAATTTGCTTCCCCGGGATAAAATCAAACTGCATACCATATACATGATCTTTAAGAATATCTCCAACCCTAACGGCTAAAATCTTAGTAACTATCTTGAACAGAAAGTTACTTAAGATTATTGACTTGTACTCCTCCACTCGATCTGCATTATTATTCTTAGGAATAAGGACCATATAGCTCGAATTACCCTTGAGGAAGGCGACTGCTAACAAAAAAGGAACGAATGGTCGGCAATATATCCGCTGCAATGATGTCCCAGCAATTATGATAAAAATGACCCCCAAAACCATCTGGACCCGGCGCACTATCCGGACTCAACTCAAAAATAGCCCCTTTAATTACCTCGTCTGTGGGAATAGTACACAACCTTGAATTTTCCTCTTGAGTAATCGTTGGCTGAATTACATTATCCACCATAGAATAATCATTATTTCCATTCGCCGTTTCCGAAAAAAGTTGCTCATAGGATTGAAGGACATGGCTTCTAATGTGTTGTTGATCATCCGTCAATTGGCCATTTACCACCATGTGAGTAATATAGCTTTTAGACCTCTTTGCTCGTAGTTTTTGATGAAAGAATTCAGTGTTACGGTACCCATCTTGCAACCATTGTGTGCGGCTTTTCTGTCTCAGCAACTCATACTATCTGTTTAACAGCTTGTTTAGCTCCGTAAGTAACCGTAGTTCCTGCTGAATAATGCTGTCAGAATACCCATATGTGGAGATGTTAGATTGTATATCATGTAGCCTGTTTTGAACTTCATCAACCTGTCGATGGATGTCCCCAAAGACCGAGTGATTCCAATGCCGGAGAATAGGCTGTAATCTTTTTAATTTTTGTATAACCCGAGCCATCGGGTCGCTAGTTGTGCACTCCATCTCCCAAGAGTCAGCCACCACCTTTTTAAAACCTTCATGTTGGAGCCACATAGATTCGAAGCGAAACAGAGTAGCCGTGGGAGGCGTAGAAAAATTGCATCGCAAGACAATAGGGTTATGGTCAGAGCAATGTCTAGACCCACAAATCCTCCAATAGTATGCCACATATTCATGAACTGAGTGGTAGCCAAAATTCTATCCAACTTAGCCTGGATTAAACCCCTTGCAGGCTGAAAAATTCCCCAGGTGAAGTCATTGCCAACCATGGGTACCTGATTGAAATCATTGTCATCAATAAACTTTCTGAACTCCCTGCACGAAGTATCATGTATTCGAGCTCCACCCTGCCTTTCATGTGCTCCAAGGATGGCGTTAATATCTCCCAAAATAACCATGTTATCTGCCCCCAGAGCATGCACATCCAACTATAGTTGCCTTCTAGCAATATACGAGCACCGAGCATGCACAAAACCCATATAAAATTGCAAATTCTGAGTCCCCACTTTGCAAACCACAAGTTGATCAGAGGCCCAATGAAATTGCACCTGCATATTATTATTATGAACAAAAACCTAAATATTTGGAATTCCATTTGCACGGAAATTTTTTGCAACCAAAATGAGATTAATAGCATTCCAATATGATGAACTAATAGTAGAGAATTGAACTTTCGGCTCCGCAATAGCAATGATGTCGTTTATGTACACGACATAAATCCTTAATCATGGATTTAGAGGCCTCATTGCCAAGTCCTCTAGCATTCCAAAAATGGCAATTCATGAAAAATTAGGGGGAGGGGGACGCACCACGTGCGTATCAGAATCAATACTTTCAAGGAAAGCATTACCTAGTTGTTCTTCTTCCTCCATGTCCGACCATCTCTTTTTGGCTGCCGCCGCCATTGCCTTAAAGCTCTCCTTAGGATTTGTGGAAGTAATCTCGTAATTGTTGATAGGTTTGCTGCATGCTACCTCTTCGATTGCTTTGTGTACTTGATCCTTCCCCTTATCACGTAACATCCCAGCGTCATTAATTTTGTCCGTCTGACTTGGGCCAGCCAATATTATCCGTCTATCATGATTTTCAGCATGCAAAATAATCAACCGTTCCGACTGAGCCTCATGCACCCCACTGTTCTTGTCTGTTTCCATTTCCTTCGATTTCTCTAAAATCAATACCCGCTCATCATCCTCACTATCCTGTAGCATATTAAAGGAGTTTTGCACAGTAATGTTCTGCGGTAAAGTGACCTCCAAAGACTGAGCTCCCCGTTTTTTCACCTGAACCCATGTTTCTGTTTCCACCTCTTTGCCTTTATTATGAACATTACGTTCTCTCTCCACAGATCTTTCTCTCACCGGACTATCCGTCTTGTGCATGTGCTCATTTTGAGGATGGACCTCCTTGATCTTGTAATGCCTGCAACGATTAACATTGTGCCCCACTATACGACAGTGAGTGCAAAATTCTAGAAGATTTTCATAACTAAAAAGCGTCTGAAAGAGCAATGTCCCACTCTTTCTATCATAATAAATTCTTGCAATGTTTTATTTAAATCTATTTCAACGAGAACATGAATAAAATGACCAACTTCTCCATTCATGGATCGTTCATCTATTTGGATCAGAGTTCCCACCGCACTAGCTATGTTATTAATCAGCGACGGGTTCCAGTATTCAAATCCTAATTCATAAATACGGATCCAAACCTTTGCCATTGATGTGTTAACCCTGTAAGGGTTGAAATCTTGTATCCAATTCATTAACCGAATAGAGCTGGGTTGCAGATTCCACGAAGTTTTAGAAAAAATCCGATTTCGATCCTCCATGTTCGTTAATTGAAGATTGTAATATCCCTTCCCCAAATGGATCAGCCTCCATGCATCCGCAATCTTCCAGAAATTCGTCAATTTCGATTTTAACTCTATCAAAGATAATGGCTTAAACCCTTTCGCTAAAAGAAGCCTACCAATCAAAGTATTGCGCAGATCGGCCATCCTCTGTTGGTAGATGTGTTCATCTATAGTTGCCGAGAAATAATCCCCTTTTTTCACTAGGCGTGACTCCTGCATCGTAAAAGCTTGGGTGAAATTCATGGGTTTATTCCCATGCACAGGTTTGCCGCCGTCTGTGAGGAAGGAGCCTTGGATGGGTCGTGGTGCATCATGCATGCAGGGCGAGGCGGAATCCTCACTTGTTTTGGAACCCATGGATTTAGGGTTTATCATAGAGACTTGATGATGACATGTTGCTGCGTTCGATTTAGGGTTTATGTTTAAAACCCTGTCGTTAACCTTAGGTATTGGATTAACGGTATCTGTAGTTGGCATATGTCGATGAGTACGTGCCTCCATGTGGGATGGGTCGTGTGACGTTGGAGGAAGCAATTCCTTGATCGAATGAGAGGACAAAGGTTGAGAAAATACCTCCGCACATCGGAACCCTAGAGGTTGTTGTGGTGCATCTTCGTTCGTAGCATTAATCGGAGTGTAGGCGGACGATCACAGGGATAAGTACGCGTCCATGTTCAGAAAATCAGAGTAGGTATTGATCGGAGGAAGATGATCGGCTGTACGGCGAAGAGAGGATTCTCCTAGGGTTAAGTTACATATATATGCATAAACTAATATATATACAAATATGGGGACCTTGATATTGCTTACATCAGAGATTGATACAAACTGAATTAACATAGTTAAATTAAAGGATCAAGGTGTATCTTAATACAACACAGGGACACATCGCCACCAACTCACTCCCTAGTGTCATGGATAAGCATGTTTTATATATATAGATATAAACACATATCATCAATTCAAAATCACATACACCAGATTATCCGGTACCAAATAGACTTCTTGTAATTCAAGCTCTCGTGGAACCTAAGGTAATCTTTCTTGTCTTATCCTAGAATTTATTAATTCATATGAATTTAATTGTGTATGGGCACCTTATAATATATAAAGATTTAAATATATATATGTATATATATATATATATAGGATTTGGTTCAAATGAGACCACCCTTCCTAGGTGAGACAATGTGGACTCATCTTACCAATTGATTTTAAAAAATGAAGGGATGTGATTAATTCAGTTTTTTTAATTATTTCCTAATTTTCGCTGATTTTAAGGGTAAGATTGTAATTTTGTAATTCAAATTAGTGGTCCCAAATGATTTTATGGGCTGAAATTGACACTCACGGATTTTGTGGCGGAATTTAAGGAACTGTTTTCTTTCCAAATATTTTTATTTTACAGCATAGTTAGGGTTCTTCTACTGCATAATTAGACATCAAATAGTGCATATTTAGTTATTTTGTTGACACTGTTTTACGAAAACAAGACATAATTGAATATAACGTACTACATATGTAGTTATACTACACTGCATAAATAAGTTCAATATAATGTATATTTAGTTATGAAAATGGGATATTGCTTTTGGAAATTATAAAAATGGGATGTTACAAATCAGATCGCATATTTAGTTATTCCACAATGCATAGATAGTTTCTAGATAATACATATTTAGTTGATTTTGTTGCATAGTTTATGACGTCTTGCATAGTTGGATATACTGTACTACATATTAGTTTTTTTACGCTGCATATATAGTTTTCAAATAATGCATATTTAGTTGAGTTTTGTTGCATATTTAGTTTTCGAACCCACTGTTCGTTATTTCTCTGTAATATTGCACCGATTTTTCTTGTTTTTTCTCTGTAATTTTCATGAACTGTAATTTTCGAGTTCTTCACAGTTTTCTTTATTTGCGTTAATGGAGGAATGAGAGAGAGTGAGAGAGAGAGAGAGAGAGAGAGAGAGAGAAAGACGTGAGATTGGGGAAATTGGGAGATGTATGAGAGAGAAAGAGATTTGATTCTATTTTTGTAACTAACTTGTTATGTTATTTTACCGTATTACCCTTATATTGATTAAATTAATATTTTTTAATATATTTTTTATCCATTAAAATCATACCCATTGATTAATAGTGGGGGATGGTTGAGATTAGTCCATTGTGTCTCACCTAGAGACATGGTCTATATATATATATATATATATATATATATATATATATATATGGATGTGTGTTTCTAATATTTGTACACCCAACTGCCTTACAGTAAATAATCAAATATTCAGATGTACTCATCCAACCTACACACACGCCCACAACAAAAAGAAAAATAGGGATGAAATTGAAGAAAAGCTCTGTACATCTAAAAGGAAATAGAGTAATGGCTTTTAGTAAAAACAAGAAAAAGAATAGGTAATCAGTTCCAACTGTGACCACTAGCTTGTAGCTCAAGTGGTATATCTAATCCTTTATAAGGGTGTTGACCAGGGTTCGAATCCTGTATCTTTCAGTTTCTTTGGAATTCATCTCCTTTCTCCAACCATTATTCCCAATTTATTAAAAAAAAATTAGTTCCAACTGTGAATATGCTTCTATATTCCATTAATTCAAATTTACGTTTATTTTGGGAAGGTATTCAAAAGAAATTTTAGTTGCTAATCTAGAAATTGATGAGAATTAAGTGAAGCTAGTACTATAAAAAAAAAAAAAAAAAGAGGAAAGAAATAGATAATTTAAAAGGTGAATCAGTTGAAGATATTGAATTCATTATTACTAAAGGCACACAAATACCCTTAATCATATTAAAGTAATAATTATTTTTCTTTGGTTAGGAGATTTCAAATAAATGTAATAGAACACAGAAGAAGTTATGTTTTTCAATTTAACACAGTGCATTTAAGAGATATAGAACGTATCCAAAATGAAACTGATACAGATAGTTGCAACTAAGTCTAGATTATATATGTGTAGTTGAATTATTAATTATCTAATTATAAGACTTAAGGTCTTTTAAGAGATTTGACATAATGAACCTGTTAATTGAGAATGACTATTAATATCCTTTATCTTTTCAGGTTGTTTTATACATAAGGGTGGGGAAGAAAGACAATTATTTAACATTACATAGGATTTTAAAGGTGAAATGTAAGTAAAAATACATCTGTAACTGTAATGCATGAACATAATATTGTTTGAATTAATTGTATGATATGTGACTGTGGTATCTTGTTGAATATATGTGGGTATTATATGCTACATAGTTGGCTTGCATGATGTTGCAATATGGTGCTTGGTGAACCATTGAACATGCCATTCATAACATTTGCATGTGCATGCAAATTACAAGGAATATCCGCATGCACGAAAATATTTTCGAGATAGAAAATGGATGTTTGTTGACCACTGCTAGGGCACTGAGGCACGCTGGGCATGCTTATAAAATATATATTTAGGTATAGCAAGTGGGGTACTTCCTGGTGAATATAGAGCTAGATAAGAGATGGGCTCTCGGTAGGTCACAGGAGGATGGACCATTTGTGGGTACCTATGTTATGACCTGCGGGGTGGGATACTTCTTGGCGGACACATGGACGCAAGTAGGGACCCCTTGGTTGGGCCGCGGGAGGATGGTCCACACGTAACATCATAACAAATTATTGGCCATTTGATTATTGTTGTATGCAGAGCTCTTTTCCAGTGTATAGTAGGTGGGCAGGGGCCCAAAGGAAAGAAAATAATTTAAATAAAGTATTTTGATTCATGGATTTTACATGTTAGTATTACATATTGGAAAAGCATCACTATTCTTTGGACATGCATGATTTTTACTTGCTGAGCTTTAGCTCATGTAGTTCATGCATTGACAGTGAGCATAAGAATGCCGAGCTTTTGGCTTATCGTGTCATCTCAAGCTTCTTCGTGTTTTGAGGATCATGGATATGGATGACGACCTGTCGAGCTTGGTTTTGGGTTCATTTTGGTTTTGTTTCTATTGTGATATATATAGGAACTCGTACTGTTTATAACTTTTGAAACTCTACTGTAAATAGTGTGCTGGTTTGAATTCTATGCTTGTATATGTAGTCATCTTGTTTGCGTACAGACAGGATTGACTGGCTTTTTACTTTTAAATGATAAAGTCGTTGTTGTTTGTTTTTAAACTTACATAGAAAAGAAAAAAATATGCACGTTTTAAATAGAGTTTGTGGTTGAATTGTATTATTTATATATTTTCTAGTAGTAATAGGGGTGAGCGTCACAGAGTGGTATCAGAGCTCGGCTACAGGTTATGCAGACTATCCATATACATAATGTTTGATGCGTTTTATGTTTCATGAAATTATATTGGCCATGTGTTATTAGGTTATCCTAAGACAGTGTTTCAGTCATGGTGAGAAGTGAGGTGAGAGTAGTGGTTAGGATAGGAACCAAGGAGAGGAGACACCTATACCAATTGGTGATCGAGATAATGTTATTAATCGGCTTACGGAGCTCATTCAATGACAATCTAAACAAATTCAACAACTCATCCAACAGAGGGATATAGCTGGAGAACAAAGAGCAGAAATGAATCAAGGGCGGATCAAGTCGAGATAGTAGGGGAAAGATATCGAAAGCTAAATCCACCATTTTTTTAATGAATTAAAGATATATAAAAATGAAAAGAGTGATCCTGATCACAAGCTGATCAGGTAGCCAAAGAAACAAAACGAAAATTGTGTTCGAAACAAAAACGAAATGGTCACAAGCCGACCAAATGGCTGAATGGTTGTGTTGGGAAATTTATTGTTTAGATTTTGATGAATGCCATGTAAAACTTAGAATAGGAAGTTGGCACCCCAATTTTTGTTGTAAATCGCATTGTAATAAATAAATTTGGTCAAGGCGAGTTAAGTCGGCTATGCCCAAACATGCAAGAAGACAACCGGAGACTAGAAGGAAGACTCATTTGCAAGACAAATGAGTATGGCAAAGAAGAGAAGACGGAACTCTATCAAGGAGCAATGAGATGCACATGAGTGGAGTATCGATCAAGTCAACTCAAGAAAAGCCAAGTCTCAAGTTGAAGTGACGGAAGAGTCATCCAATGATTGGAAGTCGACTCTAAGTCACCTGGGAAAGCAAGGAAATGCAAATAAGTCGAGATAATCAAAAAGATCCGTTGCCGTAAATCAAGAGAATTACCTAAACAAGTAATATCTCCATGCTACCTTTCTCAAGTGTTCATCCCGAGCAAAAGGAATAAACCAATGGGAAGCACTACACCGTGTCGAACTCGAAAAGGTGAAGAACAATTCATACGAGGAAATGGCAATTCCAAGGACTACAACAAGACAAGCCAACGACCACAAGTGACTTTCAAAAATAAGCTATCTCTTCAACGGGCGATTTTTGAAAGATCACTATAAAAGGCCGAGGAATGACTCGAGAGTAGGTGACTAGAACCACAAACATTCAAGCAATTATTAGAATCAGAACCTCAAAACATTCTCAAGTTATTAAACGCTCAATCCTCAAGCCTACACTACGAAGAACATCAATCCAACACTCACCCGTGAAGGAAAGATAACTTCAATCGGTTGAAGAGGAAATTATCAAGAATCAAGGGGTCTACATTCCACGAAGGATTGTAGGAAGGTTCAAGGTCGAACCAAGTCTTGAGCTTTTGGAGGGCTTCGTGATCAAATCCAAAGAGCTTGAGCAAGTGGGCTGTAGTAGCAAGGCAAATGCCCTGTGAAAGAAGGCCGAGTCGTTTGAAAGCCATCCGAGTGATCAAGGCGTCTCCCGGATCGAGTCCCAAAGGATCAAGCCACCGTGTGTGATCAAGACTTGTATCCGGATTACCACTTTTGTATCTTGATCAATACCTAGTGGATTCCTCCAGGAGTTGGAGAAGAGAGGAGTAGAAGAATTACCCCATCTTCGAACCTCTATAAAAATCTTATTGTGTCATTTACATTTCAAAGACTTTAATTCTTGCATCATATTTGTTTAATTCTCACGACATATTTGCTATCCATTAGATAATCTCTAAGTACTAAATCAAGCTCTAAATCTCTACTCAACCAAACTTAAGGGTGTTAAGTCTTCCGCAAAAAAACAAACCACAGTTGAGTTAATTTAGACTTAACAAATGAGTTATTCCATCAACGGCTCGATTGAGTCCGTGAGAGACTAACTCTCTTGATTAACTAAATTGGTCATCCACCAAGGACACAAAAATGTGTAGTATCAACTCGAATTTTTAAAAGGACTAAATCAAAAATTTGGTAAGGTTTATTCAACCCCCTTCTAAACCTTACACTTACACCCCTTGGGACCTACAAGTGGTATCGGAGCGGTTGGTTCATTGAGCCTTCCGCACTGGTTCTTGAACTAGATCTCCAAACTTTTCAAAGTCCGCTTTAGTACTTAAACTTTCAAAACTCTTTTTATCATTAAAATTTATTATCATGGAAGCAAATTTGACACGCATCCCTATGTTCACAATTGAAGAATTTGATGATTGGAAAATTCGTATGCGAGCTCATCTATCAAAGATTACATGATGAGATGTGGATAGTGATAGAGGATGGGCCACTGCAAATCTTAAAGGTGAACACACAAAAGAAGAGAGCAGCGGTGAAGGTGAAGAGGATGTTGCTCCCGCACCACCATGGTTGAAAAACCAAGAACTGAATGGACAAATGATGACAGAAAAAGATACAACCTGGACAATGTAGCCAAGGACATCCTTTACAAAACCTTGACAAAGCCATGTTCAATAAAGTCAAATCATGCAAAACGGCTAAAGAAATGGGGACAAGCTAACATTGATTTGTGAAGGCTCGGAGCAAATCAAAGAAACAAATTATCAGGTGGATGTACAAAAATTTGAGAACTTCAAAATGATCTCGGGAGAAAACCTGGATCAACTGGATGCTCGGTTCACGTAAATCACCAACGAGCTATCTCGCACTTGGAAAGGAATATACACGAAGAAATGTGTATGAAGATCCTAAAAAGTCTTCTAGCTGAATGGGAAATGAAAGTCATGGCACTAAGACATTCCATGGACCTATCAAAGACATCCAACCATGAACTATTCTCGGACCTCAAAGCCTACGAGTTTGAGCCGAGAAGAAAAGACCAGGAAGAGACAATTTGTACCCAAAACAAATTTGCTCTAATTGTTAAAGATGGGAAGAGAGCCGAGGTCAAAGAAGTCATTGACCCGGAAGAAAATAGCCCTACTAGTAAAAAAAAAGTTCAACAAGTTTTTCAATAAGAACTACAAGAGAGGCAAGGGTGAATCCTCCGGAAGACACTCGGCTCCTCCAAATCAAGGGAAGATAGGCCAACCAAGAGAACAGATCATCAAAAAGTCAATATCAAAGGGCGACAATCCAAGAATGGAAAGAGTCGATCAAAACGTTGAATATCTATCTTTGAACTCAGAGGGCAACCAGGTCACTATGCCATTGATCGCCCATATCCTGTAGTCAACAAATACAGGAATGAAGAAGAAAGAAAGGTCTTGAGAGAAAGAAGACAAGAAAAGAAAAAGGCAATGTTGGTTGCGAAAAATCTTTGTCAAAAGACACAAATTGATTCAGAGCAAAGATGAAGTGACTACTCAAGTGACTCAAAGAAGAAGCCCGATCGTTTGATGGCCAAGGAACAAGATCAACTCCACCAAGAAGATGATGTAAACTCCAACTCATCAAACTCGATTCTAGTGATAGTGATCGTGACACACACACCTCATCACCCACTCGATCTTTATGACTCATTAGGCAAAATGATGAAAGATTTTGAACACATTAAATCCTCACACACACTACTAAATGAGGAAAACAGCCTACTCAAGAGCCAAAACTCACAAAATGACTAAGGAGCCGAGTACTCTAAGTCAAATAGGTGATGAGAATGAAAGTTTAAAGGCCGAAAAAAGCCAAGCTAATAGCGAAATTGCTGCCATAGAAAAGAGGAGAATGACCTCAAAATGTTATTGCCTCATTCACTAAGGCATCTAAATCATTGGATGATCTTATTATGAGTCAAAGAGAATGTGGAGACAAGACAGGCCTAGGATTTAACTCCTCCGTGATATGTCAAACTTCAAAAGTAATTTTGGAAAAAGGATCTTCAAGCAATGAAGAGTCTAAAAATCCAAAACTCTAAATGTTGCACACACATTCACTCCAAAGCACAATTACAAGCAAACCGGCCTTGGTTATAAAGGAAAAGGAAAGCGACCGATTGAGTGCGGCTGAAAGGACAAATGAGAAAAGATTCATCGAGTTCTCAAAAACTCCAAACAAAAAATACTCAGTAAAGAAGAAGCGAGCTACCAAAACCCTTAAAATCTATAAAAGAAATACATATGATGGGAATGGTAGAAAATATCCAAGCCAAGCCGATTAGAATGATGTGAACTATCGGATAGACTTATGGAATATAAGCCCAAATGGCAAAGGCCTAGAACTCAAGAAAGGCCATTCCAAAAGTATAAGAACTTTCATCAAAGACACATATGCACCTAGGCACTACACTCGTAGACACCACAATTACCCAAAGAAGGCGATTGCCAAAACACATATACAGCATACGGACAAAAGAGACAAATTTGTATGAACCTAGAATCCCCAAGCAATTTGCCAAGATTAATTATGATTGTGGCACTGATAGATGGCAACCCCTTAGAGTCAAATCATTTGGCTATAAGTTGGTTGGATCATCTTACAATTCTAACCCCTCAGGACCCAGACAAGTATGGGTACCTAAAACTTAATTTCCTTGATTGCGGGTTCAAGGAAAATGAGTGCCAAGGAACCTGGTATATGGATAGTGGCTACATTCCGGACATATGACAGGAAATAAGAAAAATCTATCAAAATTCAAGGAAGTTAAAGGAGCGAAAGTCATGACAATACTCGTACACTTGAAATGACCCATTCTCTCTATAGTTGACTTTGCACTATGCCCGTTGACCAGCCATTTTCCGGCCACTCCAACGCCGTATTCTTACCTGAAAATGTAATTCCCCCTCAGCCGACTTCAACCACGCTCACCAAGACCGGAAATAGTGCTTAAACGTCGTCGATTTTGGCCGGCAAAACCGTGATTCGCGCATTTTCGGCGAAAATTTCGAACCTTCACCGCGCCAATTCCGACCACCAAAATGGACGTGCCACCCCAGGTTTTGCTCGGCTCCTCATGGGCTTTCATGCCCAGTCATCAATTTGGACTTTCGATTCGTCTCCCAAGAACAATCGACGCTCTTCCAAAAAACCCAAACTTTCAATCAATCTCTAATTCCGACTCCAATAAGTATCCAATCACAAAATTGACTCTACCATCTTCTAATTCACTCCAAGGCGCACAAATTCCACCCCAAATCGACCAAATTGTGCCCCGAATCAAAAACCCAAATTGGGGATCCGAAAATCAATTTCCGGACTTTGGATGCCCGATTGACCACCAAAACGGCCGATTTGGACTTTGTCAAAGAAGGAAATATTGCTCAGGAGGTCGAAACGAGTGGACCTAGCCCATCCAATTATAGTGACGCCACCGCTCCGTGAGATCACTATTCATCGCCGGGTCGGGCCCGCACGCATCCGTATGCTGCCACAACTTCTTCTTTTCCTCCATTTTCATTTTCCACGCCCTCATTCAACCCCGGTACTTGCTTACATCCGAATCGGCCCACAAATTTCTATTCGCCCGACATCACTAATGCGTTGGGACTCGCTCCAGATCGGTTTATCTCAAGGTGCGAAACTCCGGCCTCCACTCCTAAATGTCCTACACAACGAGTCGATCACGGGTCCAAGGTCACATTATCATCTGCATGCCAATATGGTCTCTCGCAACTCTTCCCCACATGGCGTTCATGACGTTCTATCCTCCTCGATCACCCACAAGTCCATGCATACTTGCAACATTCGGCTCATGGGGCCAAACTCATACCCACGTGTGGAAACAACCTTTGCGCAAATGGTTTTACGGTAAATCCTCCGACACCGCATCTCCTCGGCATGGCCCAGGTAACCCTCCATCTTTTGCTAAAATTGTTTCTCGGTCCCTCTAATCCTATCCCCGAGCCCATTAAAAAAGGTGAATATTATTCTCGTGGTTATGGATGAAAATGTTTATCAACAACGACTTGCTGAATTTCGATATGCTTTAATTGGTCGTGTTATGCTCAAAGAAAGGTAATAAACCGTGGCCAATTATGCCTCTTCATAAACGGCTTTCAATTATGGGGTGTTAAAAATGATTGGAAGTTGATACCGTTGGGTAAAGGTTACTACGTGTTAAATTTAACAACACTTCGATCGTTCCCTGCTCAGCGCGGCTACTTGGTCTCTCAATCCTGGTTCCATCCGTTTATCTCCCTGGGTTCCGATTTCAACCCCTACAAGGTTAATACTTGACGGCTTCATTTGGGTGAGAATATTTGAGTTGAGTATCGAATCATCGGGACCCCGGTTACATTATGGGATTGACCAAGGCCATTGGCACCCCGCCAAGTTGATGAACGGTCTCGGATGGTTCTCTTGGACATTTTGTCCGCGTTTTGGTTGATGTGGACCTTACTAAACCTCTACAGGATCATATTATGGTTGAAAGAAAGGGTCACTGTTCGTTTGTTTCTATCGGGTATGAAAAGCTTCCTTTATTTTGTGGAACTGTGGTATTACGGGACATTCTATGCGTCTTGCCGACGATTAGAAAATAATGTCAATTTGCGAGCCACGGGACGACCCACTCCTCAACGTGGTCGCTCCCGAACTCGTCGAGTTTATCGTCCCGCTCATAACCCATCGGATAAGGGCAAGACTGTGGATAACTTAGTGGATAATAAGACTTTGTCTATGCGCCCGAGCTCCTTCTTGTGCCATCGTTACCGTTTCCTCGGATATTACTCGGATAATACTTTTTCTGCTTTGGACTCTGAGGATCCTTCTATTCATACTTCAGATGATATGCCACCTCCAGTGGTTAAACGTACATCTGTCCCCAAACCTCCGGTTCTTCGCGGTGACCAATCATTTTCCGCCTCTGATATTCATCATAGGCCTATCACGGTCAAAGATCCCATTGGAAAAACCCATTCGTCCGTTGTATAGGGCTATCCGTGCTAAATCTGTTGATGCCAAACATAGGCTACTTCAATCGGTAACGCAGGTAAAAAACCCAGTGTTCATCAATTGGAGATTGAGGATGATGAACATGGATCTAAAAATTTTAAACAAGGCTGCCCAGAAATGTTGGGCTGATTATGTGGATGATGATAATATTTCTGGGGTTGATACATCAGCGCCCACACACTCCGGATCTCCTACTCGGATCACCTCACCCGATCCTTCCCAATGAATTGCTTCTATTGGAACATTCGGGGATTGGTAACATTACTTCGCGCAATATTCTTAAGAAGCTATGTAATAATCACAAACCTTCTTTGGTTGCTATTGCGAACCTAAAGTTGACTTGCATTCTATCTCTGATTCTTATTGGGCGATCTTGGTTTACGATTTGTGGCTCGAACTTTCGGGTATCGGGAAGTCGGATATCCGGATCTTGACGGTCGGATATAACGATTCTTCAAAGGTTTTTATTTCGACCAATGTATTGTTCTTAAGGTCCAATTCTCCAATTACATCTTTCATGTGGGGTTTGTTCATGCTATATGCAATCACGTGATTCGTAGACAACTTTGGTCGATATTATTTCTCCGGGTTGTGATGATCTGGTTTTGATGGGGGACTTTAATGCTATTCTCGGGAACCATGAGCGTCTGGTCGGTCGGGGTCGCCTTGATGCGTCTTTGCCAGGATTTTCGGGATTTTTATGACAATGCGGGGTTGATGGCTATCCCCACGATAGGCAACTTCTTTACTTGTGCGGCAAAGACGCCTCATCGAGACTCTCATTCAAGCTCGGCTTGACCGTGTTATAGCTAGTCCTAGGTTTGTTAATCTTTGGCAGGACTAAGGCTTTTGTTCTCCCTCGCACTTGCTCGGACCATCATCCTCTTTTGCTTTCGTGTGAGACTTGGCTCATAAGGGCCCATCTCCTTTTCGTTTTCAACGTATGTGGACTAAACATCCTGGTTTCCAATCGGTTGTTACTTCTTCTTGGGAATCAAATTGCGCAGTCATTAACCCTTTGATTCGATTGATGATAAAATTGAAAAGATTGCGCCACGCCGTTCTTGGAATTCGAGAGGTTTTGGGGATGTCAATCGTGGGGTGGATGATAAATTAGATAAGTTGAGACAGATTGATCGGACATCGAGACTGGGGGTATAGTATAGCCCGTCGGGACCTGGAGCTTGAAGCCCAAAATTCGCTTAATCAAGCGTTGCTTCTACAATCTGAATTTCTTCGCCAGAAATCTCGGGCCGCTTGGTTGGTTGATGGAGACCGCAACACTTCTTTTTTCCACCGTTGTTGTCGACTAAGGCCGCTCGGGCTGGTATTCACGGTCTGATGATCAATGGTACGCTTTCCACGGACCCATCCCTCATCCATAGTCACATTATCCAGATTCTTCCAGGACTTATTCACGGCGCCTATTGGTCCTATTCCGGATTTTTCTTCTATTGATCAAGTTATTAATCCAAAGGTAATGGATGTGGAGAACAATTGCTTAACCTCTTCACCTATGGATTTAGAGATTCGAGATGCGGTTTTCGATCTAGGTCTTGATTCCCAGCCCGGATGGATTTAATGGCTCTTTCTATCGAGTTGTTGGGATATTATCTCTAATGACGTCATTATGGCATGCGCCACTTCTTCGATCGGTTCTCTCCGGATGGACTCAATTCGACTTTATGGTTCTCATTCCTAAAAGCAAAGATGCGAATATTGTTGATAATTTCAGGCCCATTGTCATGAGCAATTTCATCTTCAAAATTATCACTAAGATATTGGCTACTCGGTTTGCCCGTATCGTTAGGCGTATTTTGTCTCCTACACAATTTGGTTTTATTCCGGTCGTCACATTCATGATTGTATTGCTCTAGTCTCGGAAGGCTTTAACATTCTTCATAATCGGAGTGATAACATGATCCTGAAAATCGATATCCGTAAGGCCTTTGACACTCTCACCGGGGGATTTTCTTTTATATGTGTTCTGAGAGATTTGGCTTCTCCGAGAAATTTGTTGCGTGGATATCTGTCATTTTGAACTCGGCCCGTATCTCGGTTCTTCTTAATGGCTCTCCGGTCGGATACTTTGCTTGCACAAGAGGGTGCGTCGGGGTGATCCACTTTCACCCCTTTTTTTGCATTGCCGAAGAAGTCCTGGGAAACTTATCTCTCATCTAGTGTCATCCCATCTTCCTCGAGCCTTTCATGGCTCCGCGTAATATTGTGTTTCCGTCCTCCATGCTTTATGCGGATGATATTGTCATCCTTTGTGCGGCAACCTCCGGCAATGCACGTTATATTTTTGATACTCTTGGTCATTATGCCTCTCTTTCGGCCAGGTGTTCAATCTGTCAAAATCGAAGGTATTTTTCGGTACTCGGGTCTCGCATTATATTAGACATCGCATTCGGATGATCATGGGCTTATCGGTTGGATCCTTTCCTACTAATTATCTTGGGGTTCCTATATTCAAGGGTGCCCCCAAACATGGTGTGTTGCGGCCTTTGTTTGATAAGATTATGGTTAAGTTTAAGCGTTGGAAAGGTTCTTCTCTCTCTTGGCGGTCGTGGTATCGCTTGGTTAACTCTATTATTGCCACTCCTTGGTTCACATGCTCATTTACAAATGGCCTATCGCTACCGCTTAAGCGATTAGAGAAAAGCTATGCGTAACTTCATTTGACTGTGATATTAATCGAAAGGGTTCTGTGTGGTTAATTGGGCGCGTTGTTGCTCTCCTAAGAATGAGGGCGGTCTTGGCGTCCGATCCTCATTTCTCGCAAACCGAGCCTTTATTATGAAGATGGGCTGAAACTTCTCACATCGGATTCCATTGTCTTTGATACTCTCGTCGCCGTTTTTGATGGACAATGGTTCGATTAGCGCTCATTCTTGCCTTCTTCTATCGGGGCGGGGCGCGTCCAATCGTGGAGGATTGTCAAACTGATTCGAGATGGATTCACGGGCTCACTCTTCGGTTAATTTTTGGACAGATAATCGGCTTGGCTCGTCATTGCGGATCGGATTGGCATCCCGCATGAATTTCGGGCTAACTTTCGTAATCCCATATCGGACTTCTTTTTTGATAACAAATGGCATCTCACTATGTCGTTTGTGGAGGCTTACTTGGATATTGTTCGGGATATTGTTCGTTGTCCGATTACTCCAGTTCTTTGGATAAACGAGTGTGGACTTGCTCGTGGATGGGACAGTGACTTCTAAGTCAAGATATGCATTTATTCGACCGTCCTTTCCTTCTGTTAAATGGGGATCTTGGATATGGTCCCCCTACATTCCAGAGAGGCGCACGGTTGTGGTCTGGCGGGCGATATTCGGACGTCTGACAATCATGGACGTTCACCACCCCAAAGGATTCATCGGTCCTACTCGCTTGTCTTTGTCTCTGAACTCTCATTCGAATCGATCGATCACATTTTTGTTTTTTGCAATTTTGCGGAGCTCTTTGGGACTGGATTGCGGGTTCATTTGCGGTGGCTTTTCGTAACGTCTATAGCTTCAACGATTTTATGGTTCATTTAATGGAATTTCATTTCGGTCTTGTGATTGCTTTTCTCTGGAGGGTGGCGATTGTTTCTTGCATATGGCTTATTTGGCACATCGAAATGACGTGATCTTTAATCACAAACATTGGACTACGAATGCGGCGCTTGTTCGATTGAGAGCCATGATTATTGAGTGCTCGCTTCGCTTGACAAAGGGTGCATGCGAGAATACCCGGGAGGATCTTCTTTGTCTACACCGCCGAAGGTTAGTGGACGCCCTCCTAAGGCCCCTCGCATTATCCCGGTGCCTTGGTTTCTTCCCCTTCCTTCGGCCGGATTAAAGTCAACATAGATGGTAGTGCTATCGGAGCTCCGAGTCGTATCACGGCGGGGCATTTTCCGTACCTATCGAGGATTTTTTCGTGGGTGTTTCGTGGAGCAAAGATGTGGAACGGGCTTTGCTTTTGAGGCCGAATCGTAGCCGCCATGACCGCAATCTTCTATGCTTTTCGCAAGGGTTGGACTAATATTTGGCCGAATCGGACTCTACATATGTTGTTGGCCTTCTTAGATCTCGACGGGCTCCATCCCGTGGCGCGGCCGCTAATCAATGGCGTTATTCTCTCTTTCGCTTTCCCGGATGCATGTTGTGGTTTCTCACATCTATCGAGAAGGCAACCGTGTTGCGGACCATCTCGATAAGTTCACGTGTGACTCCTCTTGGTGGGATGCCCCCAATGGATATTATCTCCTCGCTTCTGACTGATGACTATGTCGGACGCATACCACGATAGATTTGTTAGTTAATTTGTGCTTTGTTGTTTTGGTTTGGTTGTATGGCTTTCACTTTTCTCACTGGGGTACTCTTTTCCTACTAAGGGTTTTCCCCACAAGGGTGGGTTTTACCTTGGTAGGTTTTTAACGAGGCCCCAAACATTGGGCTTCCTGGTCGGCTTGTGACCAGGATTTTTCATTTCTTTCTATTAAATTTCGATTTATTAAAAAAAAAAAAGGAGCGAAAGTCATATTTGGAGGAAATGAAGCTCCAGGTGAAATAAGAGGCATTGGATCCATCAAGAGGAATGGATTAGAAATCACAGATGTTGCATATGTTGAAGGACTCAACTTCAACTTGCTAAGCATCGATCAACTCGTGACAAGGGCTATAATGTTGGATTTAACATGGGTATATGCCAAATCAAGAAGGTCAATCGAATGAAGTTGTGTTGCAAGGATGCGACAAAAGAACATGTATGTAGTAGATTGGTCAACCGCTACACCCAAAGACCTATCTACTAGCAAAAAGCACAAATTGAATCAAGTTGGTACGTGGCACAAAAAAGCCGAGTCACCCGAATTTCAAAACGATTAACAAGCTTGCCGTATAGTCTTGTGGAAGGACTTCCACTTTCGAAGGGAAAACAAATCAAATCATCATTCAAAGAAAAGACATGCCCATCTTCAACAAGAATATTGCATCTCGCTACATATGGATCTATTTGGCCCAGTGGAACCAAATAGCATAAGTGGAAAGAAATACACCTTGGTGGTAGTAGATGACTACTCAAGATATACATGGACAATATTCATGTGTAAGAAGAAAGAAACTCTGAAACTACCACAAATGATGAAGAGGATTCAAAATGAGAAGAGCCAAACCATTATCAAAATAAGATCGAGACAGGAACCGAGTTTGTCAATGGAATAATAACTCAGTATTGTATTGAAAATGGTATTGGCCATGAACTATCTCTCTGCAAGAACTCCACAAAGAGAATGGAGTTGCGAGAAAAGAAGAATAGAACTCTCAAAGAAGCAAAAGGACCATGTTAGTCAAGACGGGGTTACCAAAAAGATTTTGGGTCAAGCAATCAACACGACTTGCTACACTCAAAACAGATGTATGATAAACAGACAAATGACAAAGACTCCTATGAGATTTGGTGGAAGAAAACCAAATGTTGCATATTTTAGAATATTTGGATGTAAATGCTTCATCCACAACAATGGAAAAGACAATCTAAAGGCCTTCGATGCTAAAGTCGATGAAGGTATCTTCTTGGGATACTCAAATGAAAGCAAAGCCTCTGAGTACTCAACAAAAGGACTACGGTTGCGAAGAATCCATTCATGTGGTATTCGATGAGCCAAATGTAAATGGAGAAGACATTGAAGAGTCACCGATAAGTTGAATCATCCAACCATACGAAAGAGTCCCTATCTTTGGTCAAGTCAAGCTGAATTATAAACTCGAGAAGAAGATGAGATAGTCAATCTCAAAAAACAAATGGAAAATTTGCAAAATAAGTGACTACGAGAGAGCTGATCAAAGCAACACACAGTGCTAGACGATCAATCCACCAACTTACTCCAACCTTGATGTAAGATGGCCGAGAGACCATCCACGAGAACTTGTCATAGGAGATATAAGAGAAGGTGTCAAAACAAGATCTAGAACTCAACAAGAAGCTATGTTCACATGCTTTATCTCGCAAATAGAGCCCAAAGATGTGTTACAAGCATTGGATGACACACATTGGATTCAAGCTATGCAAGAAGAGTGAATCGGTTTGAAAGAAATAAAGTATGGGAATTAGTTCAAAGACCCACCCATCAAAACGTTATTGGTACTAAATGGGTGTTCAAAAACAAGATGAACGAGGAAGGTTCGTGGTAAGAAACAAAGCAAGACTAGTAGCCAAAGGATATTGCCAAGAAGAAGGAATAGATTTTGATGAAACATTTGCTCTGTAGCAAGATTGGAAGCTATAAGGATGTTTCTTGCCTATGCGACTCACAAGAATTTTGTCTGTATATCGATGGATGTAAAAAGCGCATTCCTAAATGGTTTATTGGAAGAAGAAGTGTATGTTGAACAACCTCCATGATTTGAGCAGAAGACTCTTGGAGATAAGGTATACAAACTCAAGAAAGCTCTGTATGGATTGAAACAGGCACCCAGAGCATGGTATGATACCTTGTCACAATTCCTAACCGAATGGATTCACAAAAGGAAAAGTAGATAGAACACTTTTCGAAATTCAAGACAAGAAGAGTATACTTGATTGTTCAAATATATGTGGATGACATCATTTTTGGATCCACAAACAAAGAGCTATGTGAAAAATTTTCAAACCTCATGCAAAGTAAATTTGAAATGAGCATGATGGGAGAGTGACATTATTCCTTGGACTCCAAGTGAAACAATCAAGGATGGAATCTTCATAAGTCAAACAAAATACACCGAGATTTAATGAAGAAATTTGGTATGGAGGAGAAGTCTTCTCGAAAATACCAATGAATACATCGATCAAAATGGACATGGATGAAGATGGCAAGCAAGCAGATCAAACAAGATCTGAGCACTTATTGGATCATTGCTCTATCTCACAAAGCAAGCGGGCCGGACATCATCTTTGTTGTAGGTGTATGTGCAAGATTTCAATCTGCTCCAAAAGAGAGCCATATGACAAAGACTAAGAGAATATTGAGATACTTGAAAGGAAGCCAAGAAGTTGGCTTATGGTATCCAAAAGAAGGTGGATTCAAGCTAATTGGCTATTCAGACTCGACTATCTTTGGATGCGAGTTGACAGAAGAGCACCTCGAGGCACATGTCAAATGCTAGAAACAGTGATTTCCTGGTTTAGCAAGAAGCAAAATTCAATAGCCACCTCTACAACCGGTGAAGCGCAATACATAGGCTGCGGGCGGCAATTGTTGTGCCCAAATCCTATGGATGAGACAAAGAAATGAGAGACTATGAAGTTGAGGAAAAAGAAATTCCAATCATGTGTGATAACACAAGTGCAATTGCAATCACTCAAAATCCTGTGTTGCACTCAAGAACAAAGCATATCGATGTCGATATCACTTCATAAGAGATCATATTGAAAAGAAGGACATCATCTTGGAATATATCTCAACGATAAACAATTGGTGACATCTTCACAAAACCATTATGTGAGTCAAGATTTGAAGAACTCAAGCATGAGTTAGGGTTAATTGAGTGGTGACACACTCGGAAGAATCAAAGAAAAGAAATGGAACACAAAAAGGGAAAAAGAGTGAACTCACAAAACAACTAAGTAAATCACCAGATCGGAAAGACAATATACCAAGTCACCGACAATTTGAGTCACAAAGAGAACTGTGAGAAGAAGAGTTAAACCAAATTTGGGGTAAAAGCCGAGTCATTTATGAACAAAGTGACAAAAACGCATCGTTTTGACTAAGCGGGAATATTTTTAAGAATTACGTCAAGATAATTATGACGCGTGTACAGCAAAAGCCGCACACCAAGCTTATGATTGGATATAAATGCCGCCGCATTAAATACGAGACATTAAATGCTACATCGGCGTGCAAAATCTAAGCCGTCGATTTCGATCACATTTCAAAAACCACCCGCACGCGTCCTTTCATAAACCATACTTAAGCTTTCCTTCTTCTCTCTCTCATATTACCAAAACCGTTCATTTCTTTCTTAGCAAAGGCAAAACTCTCTCAAAACCCTATCTATCTTCAAATCAACCTCTAAGTTTTCTTCGGTGAAATCCTGATAAATGGCACCAACCTATGATTTTGTCAAGTTAGGAAAGCAAATCCACACCGGTCTCCGTGGATTTTCGACGGCATGGTGAAACAGGGATCCGACGACACCTTAGTGAAGAAAATTGCTTGAGAAATTGGAAACATCAAGGCTGAAATCGTTTACGACGTTGGAATATCCGATGACCTATGTGGAGGAGGTCGCACGATTCTACATATACGCTGAGACTCACGATGAAGGGATAAAGTCATCTGTTCACGGAAAGAAGTTCACCATCTCGCCAAGGATTTGGTGAACACGCTCACTACCGACGGAAGGAGCATCGAAATCAACGATCTTGATGTAAACCTGGCCGCTTGGAAGGAAATAGCCAAGCCCGACTATCTTTGATAAAATAGTTTACACAAAACAAACAAGAGGTCAAAGGAGGATTATCACAAATCTGTTGGACATAGTTGCCAAATGCATAGACATCAAATTTGGCGGCTTTGACCAATAATCAAAAAAGCAAAGTTGATCGTAATGGCTGCGATCATTGAAGAAAAGAAAATAAACTGGTCTAAGTTTGTCTATAGCGCACTCTGCCAGAATGTAGGAACAAATCCTTCAAGGAAGATGGTGCATTTGGAGGATCCCTAGGATATGGCCTGTGATTGGCCGGGTGATGGAGGTGAAAGGAGTCCCTCTTAGACATGGAAAGGCTTCCATGTAAACAAGAGGATGTTCGAGATCAAACCTCTCCGGCGCACGAAGAGAGCCCATGCCAAGAGAGAGCGACACGAGTGAGTGGGGAATCACTGACCACAAGATACAAAATTGTTTCCTCTCCACCAAAGAAGAAAGCTGCCCCCCTGCAGTGCTAAGAAGATCCGCCGCTCTGCAAAGAAAGAAAAACAAACTCGCTCCCCCCCCAGCCCGAGTCACCGCCCCGCAGCTCGCCGTGTCTCCCCCCTAACAAAGAAGATCGAGAAGGACTCTCAAATACCTTCTCCGATCGTCAAAAAGAGGAGAACCGATAAGCCAAGACGGCCAGCTCCTCGGAAGAAACACCAAGACCGCCCCCGCGCCAAGACTCGAAAGAAACTCTCTCGAACCAAAAATTCCTCTAGTACAAACTAGAGACGAAGAAGAATCATCAAGCACTCCGAGCTTGAGAAACCGGGCCGAGTCGGCCACTCACCGGAGCAGATACGGAGATGGAGGAGAAGTAGAGTCCCCGGATATAATTGATGAAACAGCTAAGTCTCTGAAGGCGATCAGCGAGGCAAATCAAGAAACAATGTAGTCCGCGCACCGAGACACAAGAAGAAGTTGATAGAGCTGATAGTGATGTGATGATCCTATCCCCACCTTACCCGGACATCCAAAATCGTCTGCGTGAGTGGAGGAAGTGGAAATTGAGTCGATCAAGGAACAGTTCCAACGGCCCGAATTTATCGAAGAAGAAGAGGAACTGCTGAACTTCCTTGACTAACCTCTGTGATATCAAAGATCGGATGAAGAAAAACTCGCACGATATCCTGCAGATTTTCAAGGATAAGGAGAAGGAGAGATCGAGAGGAAGAAGCGAGGCAAGAGAGAAGGCCAAGATCTGCCCTCTCACCGGAACCACGAACATACACATTCTCACTTCGATATTCTATCGAGTGATGAGGATCCTGGACCTGCTGCTGCTGCCACGAGAAGAGTTGCAAATGCAAAGCAAGCAATGCATGAATCCGAGAATTCTTCATGAGAAGAGCATGATGGAGGGACCAGGAGAGTCCTCCAAAACACACCGAAATTGATCCAATGGGAGTGGTTCAAGAAATCGCCACCGTTGTTGCTTGCCACCACTTCCCACTCACTCGGAAGAAGGAATTAAGGAATCGCGATGAAACTGGGTTAGTGGGGACCCCGGTTGAGCCAACCCCTAATGAAGGTGTCTTACCACCTGCCCCAACGGCTGAATACTCGGTAGATATCTGCCGGGAGTTTGGAGATGAGTGACCCCATTCAAGTCACTCACCGATCGCCCCGAGGGGGAAACTCCCTCCACCGCGGCAAGGTCGGAGAAAGTGCAGATGACTCCACGACGAATCTAGGAGGCGAAGTGGAGAAGGAACAACCACAAAGTACACAAAGCAAGTTGTCATCAACGAAGCTCGAGGCGATTGAGATTGTCTCACTGAGGTGCCAACAACTACGAAGGCTAATGACGCTGGCGATGCGGAGGCACGCGAGAAGGAACAACCCGGGAGTTAACACTGGGCGATGAAAGTGCAATCCATGGGGTTGAGACTCCAATGGATGCCACCACGAAAGACCCTAAGACAATCGACACTTTGTCGAAAGGGAGGTCCAAGGCCTCACTGCAGCTTGAGATCTGTAGGAGGTAATGAAGGCTCACGGGAGGTTGAGACTTCCCGGGTAAAGAAGCTAAAGTAGAGAACATCCCTCCTGCTATCATTGATCCATCTGAAAAGGAGATAAGCGCGCTTCATGATTCCCAGGATAATCTGATGTAACCTTTTTGGGATCGAGAAGGCGGCGAAGAAGAAGCCGAGTCATCCCCGTGACCGATCCAAAAGACTCAAACGGATGTTCCCGACGAGCAAGTTTGATCTCAAGACTACTCGTCAAACTTTCAATTTTGATGATGAGCCACCAATGGAAATCTCATCATCATCCGATGACGCTTCGATAAGGCCGAGGACCATCCACTCAATTGGAGAAACCAAATGAGACCAACGAAGATGTTGAGACAGTGAGGCTCGGCAAAGTGGGTCCACTTCACAAAAGACCCCATCCGAAACAGAGTCCACCGCACAGGCTCCTCAAGGCGCAGCAGGTTCGACTCCAAAAGAACTTCACGCGCACCTCTCATCATTGAACAAATCCCGGTTGGTGGTCGTGATGATTCCTTTGTAGAATCATTTCCTTTCTCCCGGAGGTACCCGACCTCCTTGAAGAGTCGAGAACGAGCCCGCACGCTTCCACGCACTGCTCCCGCTGTCATTCCGTCCGGTACCATCGTTCCACCGGTGACTATGACTTTGACGCTGCATGGCCATCAACCGCAACGGAAGAAACAAAACAAGTTCGGGAGGTGTTCAAGGCATTATTTGCTGAAATTGAACGGATGGAGAGGCACCAGGCCTCTATGGACATGCGATCGGACAACAGAGATGCCAACCTTACTGCGACTTGAGAGGCATAACAATCGGAGATCGGGGAATGGTGGCAACAAAGAAGAAAACAATGCGTGTGGAACAAGTTAGATACTTCAGGACATTGTTCAACAAGTCTGGCTGGTATGGAGAGCCGAGAATGCTTTGATGCAAAAACGAAATTGAGAGAACACATTGAGCACATGCATGAAGCTCACACTTTGCCGATAAAGGCTGCTGCGTGAGCAAAATAAGAGTGATCTCCAGTATGGGAAGAAAACATGGATAGAAAATTCAGCCTTCTCATGGCTGAGATGAAGCTAATTTCAAGAGAGTCCAACGCTACTCGCTCCGAATTTCGTGCCGCATACACCGCAGCGGACTCGAGGCGTAACTCGGCTATCGCTCGTGACTCGACTTCCCGCTTGCCGGTATGTTTGCTTAGGTGTTCCTCTCTCCTTTGATGATGCCAAAAAGGGGAAGAGGAATACTTTAAAGCGCTAAAGAGATCTCGGCTTTGAAAGGAGGAAGCAACAGAAAAGGGAAAGAGCAAATGAGGAAGTGTCAAAACAAAAGAAAGGGAAGTCCGTTGAGGGGAAGGATCGAAAGATATGACCTTGATGATTGCACAAACACCCCAACAAGGTCTTGTCACAAAAATGACATTATCGGCAAAAAACTCCCATGACTTCTGTCACTCCAACACTCTGCTATAACTATGGGCTTAAAAGAGAAAGACAATTGAAGCGGGGATGGAGGAAGTGGAAGGAAGAATGGATGCCCGAGTTATGAACATCTTGAAACAACATGAAGGCATTGCAAGAGACGAGAGACACTTATGCCATCTCGGATGTCGGGACCGAGCCACGATCGTTGATGAATTTAAAACGCCGCATCCCGAAGGATACTTTGCAAAAATGTCTATGGCTCAAGCTTGGGACTTGTATCTTGAAAAAGGGTCTCACGTTATGTGAAGAAGGCGACAGCGGCGGACTACAGGCAACAACTCTGCTGGTCACTCACCGGAAAGAAGAAGACCCCAAAGACAATACACGCCCAGGTAGAGGAAGAAGCGATGTGTGGAGGAAGAGGTTTCGACCCAGGCCTCTGCCCAAAAACATTGAGTACGTAGATCCGAGCAAGAAAGGAGGGATCTATCGGGCCGGTCTTGACCAAGTAGCCAATTTGCAAGTGGCTAAAAGTAATCTTTGAGTATGCGAAAAGAATAGAAGAAGAAAATAAGAGACAAACTCAGCTATGGGAGGAAAGACAAGAGAGATTAAGAAGAGATGAAGCTGCCAGGAAGGCATATGAAAAGAAGAAGAAGAAGGTTGACGATGAGAAAAAGAGAAGAAGAGCGTAAGATCTTTGAACAAGATGAAAGAAGGAGACAAATGAAAGGAGATGAAGTGTTGTTGTCCACCCCTTCATGTATTTTACTTTGTAAATACATACTATGTAAGTCTTCTCGCAATAAAGCTATAAATTCTTTATTTTTTTCTCGTGTAGACAAATGTTTGCTCGATACACCTTGTAAACAATGTTGATTGTGTAAAAGAACAAGAATGTTATGATCAATAAAAGGATTGATTCTACGCATACATTCTATGTGAATACACTATCTCTGTATGTATCTTTGCTATTTACATTTTTGAATGGTTTAAGTTTTGGCATCATCAAAAAGGGGGAAATTGTTGGGAAATTTATTGTTTAGATTTTGATGAATGCCATGTAAAACTTAGAATAGGAAGTTGGCACCCCAATTTTGTTGTAAACTCATTGTAATAAATAGGGCTGGTCAAGTGAGTTAAGTCGACTATGCCCAAACATGCAAGAAGACAACTGGAGACTAGAAGGAAGACTCATTGCAAGACAAATTGAGTATGGCAAAGAAGAAGATGGGAACTCTATCAAGGAGCAAACAGATGCGGTGAGTGGAGTATCGATCAAGTCAACTCAAGAAAAGCCAAGTCTCAAGTTGAAGTGACAAGAGTCATCCATGATTGGAAGCGACTCTAAGTCACCTGGGGAAAGCAAGGAAATGCAAAAGTCGAGATAATCAAAAAAGATCCGTTGCACGAAAATCAAGAGAATTACCTAAACAAGTAATATCTCCATGCTACCTTTCTCGAAGTGTTCATCCCTGAAGCGTGCAAAAGGAATAAACCAATGGGAAGCACTACACCGTGTCGAACTCGAAAAGGTGAAGAACAATTCATACGAGGAAATGGCAATTCCAAGGACTACAACAAGACAAGCCAACGACCACAAGTGACTTTCAAAAATAAGCCTATCTCTTCAACGGGCGATTTTTTGAAAGATCACTATAAAAGGCCGAGGAATGACTACGAGAGTAGGTGACGAAACCACAAACATTCAAGCAATTATTAGAATCAGAACCTGAAATATTCTCAAGTTATTAAACGCTCAATCCTCAAGCCTACACTACGAAGAACATCAATCCAACACTCACTGTAAAGGAAAGATAACTTCAATCGAGTTGAAGAGGAAATTCAAGAATCAAGGGGTCTCTACATTCCACGAAGGATTGTAGGAAGGTTCAAGGTCGAACCAAGTCTTGAGCTTTTGGAGGGCTTCGTGATCAAATCCAAAGAGCTTGAGCAAGTGGGTCAGTAGTAGCAAAGCAAACGCCTGTGAAGAAGCCGAGTCGTGCGAGAAGCCACCAGTGATCAAGGCGTCTCGGATGAGTCCCAAAGGATCAAGTCACCGTGTGATCAAGACTTGTATCCGGGTACTTTACCACTTTGTATACTTGATCAATACCTAGTGGATTCCTCCGGGAGTTGGAGAAGAGAGGAGTAGAAGAATTACCCCATCTTCGAACCTCTATAAAAATCTTATTGTGTCATTTACATTTCAGCACTTTAATTCTTGCATTATATTTGTTTAATTATTTGACATATTTGTTATCCATTAGATAATCTCTAAGTACTAAATCAAGCTCTAAATCTCTACTTAACCAAACTTAAGGGTGTTAAGTCTTCCGCTAAAAACAAACCACGCTTGAGTTAATTTAGACTTAACAACCTGAGTTATTCCATCAACAACTCGGTTGAGTCCGTTGAGAGACTAACTCTCTTGATTAACTAAATTGGCTGTCCACCAAGGACACAGACACAAACTGTAGTATCAACTCTGAATTTTTAAAAGGACTAAATCAAAAATTTGGTAAGGTTTATTCAACCCCCTTCTAAACCTTACACTTACACCCCTTGGGACCTACAGGTTGGGGCCTCGTTAAAACCGCCCAATGTAAAACCCGCCCTTGTGGGAAAAACTCTTAGCAGGAAAAAGAGTACTCCCCATAATAGGTGTCCAAAGATAAATAAAAAAACCGGGATGCATTATCTAACAAATCTATAATTGGATTGACCAACATAGTCTTCTGTGAGAAAAGGAACAATATCCACAGGAGGGACTCCCCACCAAGTCGCCGATTGCGACTTCTTTCTCAGAAGGTCTGCCACTCTATTTCCTTCACGGTATATATGCGAAACCACCAGAGTCATCAGTGAAAGCAGATAAAAAATATACTGCCATTTGCTAAGATGACGCCATGGGACAACAACGGATCCCTTATGAAGCAAGTCCACAACGTAAATTATATATATATATATATATATATTTTTGATAACTCAGCTTCCAGGCTTACGCCTGAATATGCCTGAGAACAACAACTCGCATATGCCCCGAAGACTAATTTGATGGAGTAGGGATTTGAACCCCTGACCTCCAGCAACTTTTGAAAATGCATCAGATCCCACAGATGCAGAAGATTGGCTGAGGACTTTAGATAACATGTTTCAATACAGTAGGGTCCCAGAAGAAGAAAAAGTATCCCATAAGAAGAAAAAGTAATGTGAGCTTTTGTTTATGCTTCGTGGAAGTACGAGACATTGGTGGGATACAATGACGAGCATAGAAGATATTACGACAATGACCTGTGAAAGATTTAAAGAACTATTCAGAAACAAATACTTCACGGCTATTGTTCGTGTAATGAAGATGAACGAGTTCATACAACTACACCAAGGAACTATGACTGTCAGGGATTACATTCGCAAATTTGAAGAATTGTCTAGGTTTGCCACTCATATGGTCAGCACTGACGCACTAGAAGTGGAGAGATTCCTTGAAGGCCTGAGGCCGGAACTATATAGAGATGTTAGCATGGCAGGAATTCAAGGAGTAACCTATTCACAGGTTGCTGAGAGAGCACTGGTGGCAGAACAAGCCGAATTAAGAATTTTTCGTGCCCAAGAAGCTAGACGCCAATTCAAACAGGGACAGGGACATAGATGGGTTGGAAGCCCGAAGAAGAGAGTTTTCCAAGTTCAGCAGCGAAACGAAGCTAACTTTCAACCACGCCAAGGACAACAACAGGGGGAACAAATTAAGCGCCAAAGGGTCGATCAGGGTAGGGCACCTATACCACTACCTTTTTATCATAGATGCAAGACTCAACATACTGGAAATTGTCCGGTGGAGACTCGATGATGTTTTACAGTTTGGAATGACAGGACATCTTGCTAACGTGTGCGTAAATAATCCGAATGCTACTGGACAAAAGAAAGTGCCAGCTAGAGCATTGACTATCACCAGAGCAGACGCAGAGGCGAATCCATCAGCGATGATAAGTAAACTTCTTATCTTTGACACCCCAACATTCGTATTATTTCATTTGGGAGCAACACATTCATTTGCATCCACTGAGTATATGAGGAGACTGGGTAGGAAACCTGATGTAGCGGAAGTGGGTTACAATGTAACAATTCCCTCGGGAGATTCCAAACAGACTAAAAAAATTTTGAGAGCTTGTTCTATTCCAATCGAAAATAGGGAACTATATGTTGATTTGGTTGTGTTAGCCATAAACAACTATGATATCATTTTGGGTATGGATTGGTTGTCAAAGTATGGTACTACAATCGATTGTCAGAAAAAACAATGACCTTTCGACCCCCGGGAGAAGATCTATTTACCTTCGTTGGAATCTCGACTCGTTTTAGATTTCCAATGATATCAGCACTAAAGACGTAACATTTACTGGACGCTGGCTATGAAGGATACCTAGTAAGTGTCATGAGCATCGACGAACAACACCAACCAACCCTCGATGAGGTTCTGATAGTGAGAGAATATCCCGATGTATTTCCAGATGATCTTCCTGGACTGCCACCCGACCGCGAGATTGAGTTTGTTATTGACCTACTTCAAGAAACGTCTCCAGTCTCTAAAGCTCCATATCAGATGGCTCCATTGGAATTGAAAGAATTGAAGACACAATTGTAGGAGTTGCTAGATAAAGGTTTCATTAGACCTAGCTTCTCGCCATGGGATGCGCGCTGTTCGTACGAAAGAAGGATGGTATGATGAGATTGTGTATTGACTATCGAGAACAAAAGAAGGTTACAATTAAGAATAAATACCCGCTACGTTGAATCAATGATTTGTTCAATCAACTTCAAGGTGCAATAGTATTTTTGAAGATCGACTTGGGATCCAGGTACCATCAGCAAAAAATAAAAGAAGATGATATACCCAATACAACCTTTAACACGAGGTATGGACACTATGAATTCCTGGTGATGCCGTTTGGGTTAACGAATGCCCCAGCTGCTTTCATGGACTTGATGAAGGGTATTTAAAGATTTTCTAGATAAATTCGTTATTGTCTTTATCGATGATATCTTGATCTACTCGAGAACGAAAGAGGAACACGCTGAATACTTGAGAATGTTATTAGAGGTTTTGAAAGCAAAATAATTATATGCTAAATTTAAGAAATGCGAATTCTGGCTAGATCGAGTAGTATTCTTGGGACATGTTGTGTCCAGAGCAGAAATCTCGGTTGATCAGAGTAAAATCTAGGCTATCAATAATTGGCCACAACCTACGAATCCTTCAGAGGTACGTAGTTTTCTTGGTTTAGCTGGTTACTATCGCCGATTTGTGGAAGGATTCTCCAAGATTGTTTCGCCTTTAACACAATTGACTAGAAAGAATGTCTCATTCAAATGAACGGAATCCTGTGAACAAAGCTTTCAAGAACTAAAGAAGAGATTGACTTCAGCACCTATTCTATCAATCCCATCAGGTACTGGAGATTTTGTAGTTTATATTGACGCTTCGAAAATGGTCTAGGGTGTGGGCATTGATGCAAAACGGTAAGGTGATTGCATATGCGTCTAGACAATTGAAGGATTATGAAAAGAACTACCCTACACATGATTTAGAGCTTGCTGTAGTAGTATTTGCGCTTAAGATATGGAGGCTTTACCTATATGGGGAACGGTGTGAGATCTACACAGACCACAAGAGTTTGAAATACTTCTTCACGCAGAAGGAATTAAACATGAGACAACAACGGTGGTTGGAAAGACTACGATTGTGTAATCAATTATCACCCTGGTAAAGCCAATGTTGTAGCAGATGCGTTGAGCCAGAAATCAACACAAAGCAATGCGATTACGATTCAAATTCCAAAACTAGAGTTCATGGATCTCCAGAAAATGAACATAGAGTTTGTATCACTGGGATCCATTGAAGCTAAGTTGACAGCATTAACACTCCGACCGACACTACTTGATCAAATTTAACAGGAACAACAGGATGATGAATACTATGACAAAGTGAAGAAAAATATTTCCTTGAAAGTCTCTTCTGATTTCAAAATATCCGATAATGGCGTACTGCAATTTAAAGAACAATTTTACGTGCCCAACAGGGATAATCTCCGAGAGAATGTTCTAGAAGAAGAGCATTCAACGCCATATTATGTACATCCAAGAGCTACTAAAATGTACAGAGATTTGAAGATGCCCTACTGGTGGCCAGGTATAAAAAGGGGAATTGCACAATACGTGGGACAATGTTTAATCTATCAACAAATAAAGGCGGAACACAAAAGGCCAGCTGGAACATTGCAACCTCTGCCTATTCCAGAATGGAAATGGGAAAGGATCACCATGGATTTTATGACAGGTTTGCCCAAAACTATCAAGGGACACGATGCTATTTGGGTAATCGTAGATAGATTAACCAAATCCGCTCATTTTATTCCTATTTGCTCAACCTATTACATGGACCAATACGCACAACTTTATATACAGGAAGTAGTTAGACTTCATGGTGTGCCACTATCCATTGTTTCTGATTTTTTTGAATGAATCAAAGATATATTAAAAAATAAAAAAGAGTGATCCTGATCACAAGATGATCAGGTAGCCAAAGAAACAAGGCAAAAACCAAGTCCAAAAGAAAATCGAAATGGTCACAAGCTGACCAAATGGCTGAATGGTTGGGGCCTCATTAAAACCTCCCAAGGTAAAACCCACCATTGTGGGAAAAACCTTGGCAGGAAAAAGAGTACCCCCCATAAATTAAGCGTCCAAAAATAAAGAAATAAGGACCAGGACGCATTATCTAACAAATCTATAATTGGATCGACCAACATAGTCTTCCGTGAGAAAAGATACAGTATCCGCGGAGGAACACCCCACCAAGTCGCCGATTGCGACTTCTTTCTCAGAAGGTCTGCCACTAGATTGCCTTCACGATAGATATGCGAAACCACCAGATCCATCTGTGAAAGAAAATGAAGTGTATATCGCCATTTGCTAAAAAGACGCCAGGGGACAGCAACGGATCTCTTGTAAAGCAAGTTCACAACATAAATGGAATCTGACTCGAGCCAAAGTTGAGTCCAGCCCTTAGCGAATGAATAATGAATGGCCCACATTGCCACCACCAATTTGGCCTCAAAAGCGTACCCAACACCACAACGTTTCGGAAGACCCCAGAAGCTGTAAGGCTACCCGGCGCCCCCGAAGCGCTACCGTCCGTATTCACCTTGATTCAGCCTGGAAGGGTTTTTTGCCAATTTACTTGCACAATCTTTGGAGCTTGTCTAGCCCCCCCAGGAACTCGAAGTCTCCTTAGGATGAAAAGGTCTTTTTCATCATTATCCATGGAGCCCTGATCTAAAGAAGAAGATTCAACAATAAGAACCCGAAGATGGGTAATAGCTGCATCCACCGTCCAGAGTTTATATATACTCCATTCATTCACTATGCGTCTCATCCATCATTTATATCAGCTAGCAGAAAATTCATATTTATTTATTTTAATTTGGTTTGTAGGGCCTATGTCGTTAAAAGCATAATCATTCCGGATATGCCAAATAAGCCAGATGCAGGACAACACCGCCACACGCCATAAAAAAGCAACCTGCTCGCTAAAACGGAAAGTCATTAAGCACACCAGGAAGCTCTAGGGTTTTTCTCTTTCTTCTCTCTTGAAGTCCGATCGCCCGTCCCCTCCTATGCCTCCGGTGCCGTCGCCGGTCGCCCCCTCCATGGCTTCGCCAAAGTCTTGCTCACTTTTAGGTTTAACATCGAATTTTGAACCCTACCATGCACGTTCTCCTCAGCCGGTTGCATGTCCTCCTGCACCAAACTCCAAACAGCACAACGTCGGGAAATCTTCATCATCAGCGTTGTGTTCTTTCTACGGGTTGCCATGGAATTTCGTGTCAGGCAAAACCAACATATGCCCTTCTCCATCAACTTACGCTACAACAGGGTTGTCCCGACTGAATTCTATCTGCCATCGCCGATGACCCTGCACCACCTGCCACCGCCCATCGCACCCGCACAGCCCGCCACGTACCTGCCAGTGCCCATCGCCCCCGCGCAGCGACCCCCTAGCGGCGATCCCCCATCAGCGCCCCCTGCGCCCTCCCACTCATCTCAGCCCCATGTGGGTGTTAATATGGAGGCAACAGCCCCTTCCTGGTCAGCGCCCCTTGAGGAGCGTTCATTTACCCCCACGGCTGCCTATAGCCATGGGGGGGCCGGCCCCCTTTTGGGAACTTATGGGGGGCCGGTGGCTGCCAACACTTCCAAGGCTGCCCCCCTAGGGGGGTGATGACCCCTGGGCCACCGTGCATGGGATCCAGAGTTCAGGCCTCCGTCAGAATACATCCCAGATTGTTGGGAACTCTCCTCCAACGACTTCCATTTATGAATCGAACCCTCGACATTTGGCTCATAATACTAATGCTCAATCCAATTTTGGCCACTCTTTTGCTAAAATTGTTTCAGGTGCCCACCACGACATCGACTCAACTACGCGGGACCAAGGTAATTTCAAAACATTTTCACATGCGGTATCTGATAAATCCAATTCTATCCCTAAGCCGGTTAGAAAAGGCGACTATTATTCTGTCACTATTGATGAAAACGTTTATCAACAATGCCTCGCCGAATTTTCTTATTCTTTAATTGGAAGGGTAATTTTAGGAAAAGGAAATAAGCCATGGGCGACAATGCTTTTGCATAAATGCCTATCCGAATTATGGGGAATTAACAGTGACTGGAAACTAATCCCCTAGGGTAAGGGATTTTTTGTGTTAAGTTTTCTAATGCGGAGGATCATGCTCGAGCTTATGTTCGTATTAATTGGGTGCTCAATCCAGGAACTATTCGACTCTCTCCATGGGTCCCGTATTTCAATCCGTACAAAGTGCACATGTCGGTGGCAAGTGTTTGGGTTCGAATCTTCGAACTTGGTTTGGAATACTCGGGATCCTAATACCATTTTGGGGATCGCCAAAGTCGATTGGAAACCCGATACAAATAGACCATCGTTTGCTCTGGATGGTTCTCTGGTCACTTCATCCGGGTGTTAGTAGATATTGATCTATCGAAACCATTGGAGGATCACATCATGGTGGAACGAGTGGGTCAGTGCTCCTTCGTGTCAGTATTGTATGAAAAATTACCGGAGTTTTGTTCGAAGTGTAGTATTACGGGACATTCGATGGTTTCTTGCCGTCTTAATCTAGTGGGGAAACCAAACACGGAGAGGTGCACATCTCCTGATTAGAGACGTCCCCAGTCACCAGTGGGACGTCAGAACTCTGTACAAAGGGGTAGATCTAGGGTCCGTAAAGTTTACCGTCCTGTGCAGCAGGACAAGGGCAAGGCAGTCGATGACTCAATGGGAAATACGGATTCATCTATGCGTGCAGGGTCCCCTACCTGTGCAATAGTCACTTGCCCTTCTGATATTCATACGAGTAATACTTTAGAAGCTCTTGCTTCAGACGACAACCCTGATCATACTTCAGCAGAGCCGCAATCCGATTATCCAGCAAGGGAATCTTCCCCCAGTGCTTTTACTTCCAACACTGAACATGTCTCAACTATTCTGCCTCTTACGGCTCAACATCCGTTGGGGAAGCCTATTCGGACTCTTACTTGCGCCTTCCGGGACAGCTCTCTAGACTCAGCTAAGTACAGATTACTCCAGAGTGTCACCAAGGGTCCATCACCAACATTTCATGACATTATATTGAACCAGCACGCCCAGGACCAAATGAGTTAGATTTTGCAGCCACTAAGAGATGGGTTGATTATGCAGATGAAGGGGCCAATTCGCAGTCGTCTAATTCTGCAGCACATCACATTCCGGTCTTCACCGTGCGGTCATCACAGGCGCCACCCCCCTCACCTTCCCAATGAATTGCATCTTCTGGAACATCCAGGGGATTGGGAACATTGCCTCTCGTAATGTTCTTAAGGCGTTATGTCAAAAACACAAACCATCCATTCTAGCTGTTTGTGAGCCTAAAGTGGACATTTCATCTATATCGGATTCTTATTGGCATAGTTTGGGTTTAAGGTTCGTGGCGCAGAGCTTCCGGGCTAACGGACGTCCAGATATTTGGGTCTTTTGTGATGCTGGCATCTCTGTCCTTAATCAAGTTTGGTCTTCTACGCAATGTATTGTTCTTCAAGTTCAATTTGGTTCCATGATTTTTCATGTTGGTTTTACTCATGGTTTGTGTGATCATATTGCTCGGCGTGCGCTCATGTTGGATTTGAGGAATTTGGGTCTTACCAATCTGCTGCTTATTGGGGATTTTAATGCTGTATTGGGACATCATGAGCGCTCTGGCAATGGAACTTTATCCCAGGCTTCTTGTCAGGATTTCAGGGATTGTTTGGAAGATGCGGGTTTGTTTGATGTGCCGACTACGGGGAATTCATTTACTTGGTGCTCCCCCCGAAGGCCTCTATCCCATCTTCAGGCTAAGTTGGATCGAGCCCTAGCAACTTGTCAATTCTTCTCTTTTTGGCAAGTTGTTAAAGGCTTAGTTCTTCCTCGCATTGGATCCGATCACCATCCCATTCTGGTTTAATGCTCTTCCTCCATCAGTAAGGATCCGGCTCCATTTCGTTTTCAGCGTATGTGGCTTCAGCATGAATCTTTCCGGGACATTGTCAAGGCCTCTTGGGCGCTCCCGTGCGCGTCACCCACCCCTTGCTACATGTCATGTGGAAACTTAAGAGGCTGCGACAGACTATTAAGGTTTGGAATAAGGACGTCTTTGGGGATGTTAATCGTCAGGTGGATAGGCAGATGGAGTTGGTTCATCAGATTCAGGCAGATATTGAGTCCGAGGGCTTTAGGGAGGCGCGCCGTAACATGGAATTGGATGCTCAAATTGCATTGTCTCGCACTTTGCTTATGCAATCCGAATTCTTACAGCAGAAAGCCCGCTCGGACTGGTTAAAGGATGGGGACCGCAATACAGCATTTTTCCATCGCCATTGTCAGATCCGGAATGGACGTTCAGGCATACATGGTCTGATGATCGATGGTAGTTACTCGGAGGATCCGGTTGCTATTGGTAATCATATTATTTTCTATACGGACCTCTTTGCGGAGACAGGGCAAACTAGTTCGGATTACACCTTGGTTGACCAGATTATTTCGCCTACGGTCAGCACGACGGATAATGCTCACTTGATGGCTATTCCTTTGGAATTAGAGATTAAGGAGGCGGCTTTTGATATGGGGATGGACAGTTCTCCGGGTCCAGGCGGTCTGGATGTGTTGGCGGTGGTCCGACATTTCTTCGTCACTGCATCCTTTCCGGCAGGGTTAAACGCCAGTTTTACGGCACTTATTCCAAAGACTAAGGAGGCGAATGCAATTGTGGATTTTAGGCCGATTGTTATGAGCAATTTTCTCATTAAGATCATCACCAAGATTTTGGCGACTCGACTGGGTTTATCATTTCTTCCTACTTGTCTCCTACGCATTTGATTTATCCCGCATGCATTCACGATCGTATTGCTTTGGTTTCGAAAGGTTTCAATATTTTACAGGACTTAATGATACCAATATGATTTTAAAAATTGATATCCGCAAGGCATTTGATACTTTAATTGGGGTTTTCTGATACACGTTTTACGTCGCTTTGGTTTCTCAGACGTGTTCATTCACTGGATTGAAATAATCCTTCAGTCTTCTAGAATTTCGGTCCTTCTGAATGGGTCGCCGGTGGGTTACTTCTCCTGCTTTCGAGGGGTTAGACAGGGGGATCCATTATCACCTCTTCTCTTTTGCATCGCGGAAGACGTTCAGAGTAGACTAATTGATGAGGCGGTCTCCGTCGTCCTGCACCGCAGCTTTCATGGCGCTGGCAGATCATCTTTCCCTTCGATTATGTACGCGGATGATATTGTGATTATGTGCGAGGCCTCGACGAAGAACGCACGCTCTCTGATCCAGATTCTCAATCTCTACGCTGATTTATCGGGTCAGGTTTTCAATCCTTAAAAATCTAAGGTCTATTTTGGCAGCCGGGTTTCTAATTATGTGCGGGGGCGCATTCAGACGATTACAGGTATTCATGTTGGAGCCTTACCCACGGTCTACTTAGGTGCCCCCATCTTCAAGGGTGCGCCTAAGGTGGCAGACCTGCAACCGGTTTTTGATAAGATTATTCTCAAGTTTAGAAGGTGGAAAGGGACTTCTCTTTCTATTGCTGGTCGCGTGTGCTTGGTGAATTCGGTGATTACCAGCTCCTTTGTTCATACGATGATGGTTTACAAGTGGCCTGGGACATTATTACAGC
Source organism: Rehmannia glutinosa (assembly GCA_016081115.2). Lineage (NCBI taxonomy): Eukaryota > Viridiplantae > Streptophyta > Magnoliopsida > Lamiales > Orobanchaceae > Rehmannia > Rehmannia glutinosa. The sequence goes on from CM071933.1 coordinate 36,444,042, forward strand.
AAATGGAATCTGCCATGCGTAATTTCATCTGGACCGGCAATGTCAACTCCAAGGGGACTATGGTGGTTAACTGGAATCGTTGCTGTATGCCCCGGGCTGAAGGTGGTTTGGGCGTCCGCTCCATTGTTGTTGCCAACAATGCTTTCCTTTTGAAGATGGGTTGGAATATTATGACTTCAACTCTTTGGTCTACAACACCCTCAGGAATCGTTTTCTGACTTCTGATGGGATTGGAATTCCGCAGGAGTACATGCATCTATTTCATCATCGCATCTCGGATTACTTTTATGACGGGTCTTGGCACTTCACTTTCTTGTTCATAGAGGCATATTTGGATCTGGTCTGAGATATTGTTAGAGTCCCCATCGCTCCGGCTTCGAAGGATACACGCACCTGGTTAATTTCTGAGGACGGGGTTCTTACTTCGAAGTCAGCTTACTCCTACCTGCGCCCTCACTCCCCAGTGGTTCACTGGGGTTCTTGGATTTGGTCTCCTCACATTCCGGAAAGACATTCGATCGTGGCTTGGAGAGCCATACATAATCAACTGGCGGTATTGGATGTTCTGCGTCCGCGGGGTTCCTTCACAGCCCCTCGCCTTGCGCCTTTGTTGTCTTGTCGACATCAATCTATGGATCATTTGTTTGTATATTGTGTTTTTGCAGGGGCCCTTTGGCGGCGGATTTTTGATTCTTTTGATATCCGCTATTTTATGGCTTATAGTTTCAATGAATTCCTGGTGCGTTTAATGATTTTTCATTTCAAAGCGTGGCATTCTTATGGCGAGTTGCGGTGTTATCCCGCATTTGGCTAATTTGGCAGATTCGGAATGATTTGACCTTCAATAACAAGAATTGGACTGTGGAGGCGGCCATCATACGCCTTCGTGTTCTAATTCTGGAGTCTGCTTCCTTAGACCGGGGGTGCATGCATAATGATTAGCATGACCTTTTTATTCTACAAAGACTTCGGGTCCCTGGGCGTCCAAGACAGGCTCCGAAGATTGTGCATGTTACTTGGCAAAAGCCATTGCCGGGTTAGATCAAAGTCAACACGGACGGCAGTGCTTCCGGGGCACCTGGGCGTCTCTCAGCGTCTGGGGTTTTTCGAAACTGCAGAGGTTTCTTTTGTGGTTGCTTTGTGGAACGATGTGGATTGGGATTTGCTTTTGAGGCAGAGTTGTTGGCGGCCATGAGGGCAATTCACTACGCTTTTGCGAAGGGCTGGACCCAGCTCTGGCTGCAATCGGATTCGGTTTATGTGGCGAGTTATTGAGGAAGAGATCTGAGGGAGTGCCTTGGCGCCATCTTAGTATGTGGCGTCACACTCTGCATCTTCTTTCCCAGATGGATGTGGTGGCCTCTCATATTTTTCGGGAAGGCAATCGGGTGGCGGATATTCTTAGCAAGCCATCGCACGATGCAACTTGGTGGGGAGCTCCTCCAGTGGACATTGTCTTGTCTCTTGCTTAGGACTATGTTGGTCGATCTAATTATAGGTTTGTTAACTAGTGTGTCCCCTGGCTTCGGTTTCTTTTCCCATTTTGGACACTTTTCTTTCATGGGGGGTACTCTTTTTCCTTCCAAGAGTTTTTCTCACAAGGGTGGGTTTTACCTTGGAAGGTTTTAACGAGGCCCCAACCATTCAGCCACCTGGTCGGCTTGTGACCATTTTGTTTTCTTTTATGACTTTGTTTCCGTGCTTTCTTTTGGTTACTTGATCGACTTGTGATCGGACAACTCTTTTTCATTTTCATATATATATATATATCAACATTTATTCAGAAAAAAAAAATTCACACCAGGAATTCATTAAAGCTATGAGCCATAAAGAGGTGAACATCAAATGAACCAAAAATCCATCGCCAAAGAGCCCCTGCAAAGACAAGAGACAAACAAGTGATCAACAAATTCAGCAGAAGCACAACAAAGACCACAGACCAAGGGGCCAATAAAACCCCTAGGGCGCAATAAGTCCAAGACCGCCAAATGATTGTGGATAGCACGCCACACCATAACGAACGGCGTTCCGGAATGTGAGGTGACCAAATCCAAGAACCCCAATGGACCGTAGGAGATTGAGGCCGAATATTTTTTGAACTAGTGAAGAAGAAATAGACCGCAGCGATAACCTCCGCTGAAATAATGTCCCAACAGTGGCGATAAAATATCTCATTGAAACCATTTGGACTAGGAGAACTATCCAAACCTAGATCAAAAACTGCCTCCTGAATCTCTGAATCTGAAGGAATAGCCGTTAAAATGGCATTATCCGCTGCCACCACCTTCGGAGATATGACCTGATCAACCATAGAATAGTCCGAAATGGAACCCCCTGAGTCCGAGAAAAGCTCCTTATAGAAGGAGGTAATGTGATTCCCAAGAATAACTGGATCATCCGAGAAGTTGCTATCAATCATCAAACCCTGAATCCCGAACGCTCTCCGCCGAATCTTACAACGACGATGAAAAAATGTTGTATTACGATCCCCATCCTTAAGCCAGGCCATATGTTCCTCTGCTTTAGGAATTCAAATTGCAATAACAGCGTTTCGGACAGAGCGCTTTGGGCTTCAAATTCCATTTCTCGACGGGCAGCAAAGAAACCCAAAGTCTCAATATCCACCTGAATCTAACGAACTTTCTCCATCTGACTATCCACCTGACGATTCACATCACCAAAAACGTCTTTATTCCAAACCTTAATAGTCTAACGCAACCTTTTTAATCTTCCACATGATACGCAAGAGTGGGTTAGGGGAAGGACACGACTGAACCCATGAGGAGACAACCAGATCCCGAATGATTCATGACAAACCCACATGCGCTGAAAACAAAATGGAACTGGACCCTTGTTGGTAGAGGACGAGCAAGAAACTAATAGTGGGTGGTGATCCGAACCGATACGAGGAAGAACCAAACCTTTAACCGCTCGCCAAAGAGAGAAAAATCGACAAGTGGCTATGGCTCGGTCCAATTTTGCCTGGAGAAAGGAGAGGGGCATACATGTGGCGCACCAAGTAAAAGAGTTACCTGTAGTGGGCACAGAAAACAAACCAGCATTATCCAAAAACCCCCGGAAGTCCCGACAAGAAGCCAGGGAAAGAGTACCACTGCCCAATCTCTCATGGTGACCCAAAACAACATTAAAATCACCAAGGAGCAACAAATCATAAAGACCCAAATTCATCAAATCCAGCCAAAGCGTGCGACGGTCAATATGATTACATAAAGCATGAACCAAACCAATATGAAAGGTCAGCGAACCCCACTGAACCTGAAGAACAATACACTGAGATGAAACCAGAACCTGTTGTAAAATAGAGATGCCGTGATTGTAGAAAACCCAAATATCCGCTTGACCATTAAAATGAAAGTTCTGAGTCACAAAACTCAAACCCAAACTAGTCAAATAAGAATCTGAAATCGAGTTAATGTCCACCTTACGCTTGCAAATAGCTAATAAAGACGGTTTATGCTTATAACATAAAGCCTTAAGAACATTACGAGAAGCAATGTTCCCAATTCCCCGAATATTCTAGAAGATGCAATTCATTGAGAAATAGGTGGGAAAGTAGCCCGTGGTAAGCGCACGGAAGTGTCAGAAGTAACATGGTACTCAAGATCAGACGCATGAGCATTAGCTACATCGTCAACGTAGTCCGCCCAGCATTTAGAGGCTGCAAAATCTAATTCCTTAGGACCTAGTAGAATCCGTAATAATTGTGAGGTCATGAATAGCCGGAGACGGACCTTGAGTAACAGACTGATGCATCTGGGACTTGGCCGTATCGAGGGAGCTATCCATGAATGCTCTGCTAAGAGTGCGAATAGGCTTTTCCAGGGGATGTTGTATCATCAGAGGCAAACTACGAGGATCAGATAAGGCATAAAAAGAGCCAGTGTTAGAAGCCGAGGGCTTAGGAACCGGATTACAGTAGGCGGGGGGAATGGGACTCAGGTGTATCATCCGTGGCAAGAGCCTCAAAAGCATTACCAAGATGAATATTATTAGGACAAATGACTATGGCACAGAGATTGGGAGCAAGCCCGCATAGTCAAACCCATATTTTCCATTGAGTTATCAATGGCCTTGCCCTTGTCATTTTGCGAACTCGAACGCCCCTTTGAGAGTTAGGGCATCCATCGGGGCTCGGATCATCCTTGCTGCGAATTAGACGTTCTTTCGAGTGAGGAACCCATAGAGGTAAGACGGCAAGAAGCGGTCGAGTGACCCTAATAGTACACTTAGAGCGAGAACTCATGGAGTTTCTCGTAGCTAACCAACACAAACGAACATTGGCCAACCTCTCCACCATAATATGATCTTCCAATGGCTTTGCAAGGTCTATATAAACCAACACACGAATACAATGACCAAGTGAGCCATCTAATCATCGCTAATCAAATTGAATCGGATTACCAATAGCACTGGCAATCCCCAAAATAGTATTAGGATCCCGATGTTTCAAACTAAGCTCAAAAATTCGAATCCAAACTGCAACGGAAGTGTGAACCTTGTAAGGGTTGGAATCAAACCCAGGAGAAAGATGAATAGTCCCCTGGTTAAGCGCCCAATTGATACGTGAATCGAGCACATGATCAATCCTGCGCATTAGAAAATTTAACACAAAAATAGCCCTTACCCAAGGGAATTAGTTTCCAATCATTTTTAATGCCCATAGCTCGGAAAGCCGTTTATGCAAAAGCATAGTAGGCCAGGGCTTGTTACCCTTCCCCAAAATCACCCGCCCAATCAAAGAGTAAGAGAATTCAACAAGACACTGATGGTAAACTTTTTCATCAATAGTCATATAATAGTAATCTCCATTCCTTACAGGTTTAGGGATAGAATTAATCTTGCCCGAAACTATATGAGAAAATGAAGTAAGATTACCTGGGGCCTGGAGAAAAGTTGAATCCATAGGATGGGAATTACCTGAAACAACTTTAGCAAAAGTGTTACCCAAAATCTTATTAGCACTATGAGCCAAAAGTCGGAGGTTCAATTCATGAGAGGAATCCGTTGTAGAAGAGCTTCCAGCAATCTGAGCAGCATCTTTGGGAGGGCATGCAGGAGGAATGCCATGAAGATGGTAGACAGCAGCCCAGGGGTCATCACCCCCCCGGGAGGGGCGGCCTTGGTGGGAGAAGGAGCAGTCGGCCCCTCGTAAGAGCCCACAAAGGGGCCAGGCCCCCCATGGCGTGCGGCTGCCATGGGGGGAAGGATGGAGTGTGCCGCCCCAACGGTAGCGGGCTCCAAGGAAGAAGGAGGGGCCGCCCCCTAATATCAAAGCCACTTATGTTTGCAGATTTTCCACCAGATTCCGATGGCGAGGACGACATATAAAATTCAGGCGGAACTAACCCTGCGTACATGCGATCAATGAAGGACGGGCTGGAAGCTTTTGTGCACGGTACAAAATTCGAAGGGAGCCCGGAGTAAGTTAACGGAGAGGATGAGCCACCATGGGTATCCGATGCCATGATGCCGGACTTATCGTAACCCCAAACGGAAACGTGCAGCGGCGGTCGTGAGGTATTAGATGAATTCATATGAGAAGTAGAGGATGGTTGAGGACGTGCATGAGGAGCAATAAAGTTTGACGTTAAACCATATAGAGAATCCGACATAGCCATGGAGAAGGTGACCAGCGATGAAACCGACAACGTTAATGGGGGCTGCCGGACGACATCTCAAGGGAAGAGAGAGAAGAGAGCATATTAGGGTTTTCAATTTATTGGAGATTAATTATGTATATCCATTATTTCTAATAGAAACTCTAGATTCTTATCTAATTTCTGGATGAATTTACAGAAGGCACTAGGAACACGACTATCGTTTAGTACCGCTTATCACCCTCAAATTGATGGACAATCAGAACGAATAATACAAACCTTAGAAGATATTCTTAGAGCGTGTGTTCTAGATTTCAAGGACAATGGAGTAAATATCTCCCTTTGATAGAATTATCCTATAACAATAGCTATCAAGCCATAATCGGGATGGCTCCCTATGAAGCATTATACAGTAGAAAGTGTAGATCGTCGCTTTCATCGGGACAAGATTGGTGAAAGAAAGCTTTTAGGCCCAGACATGATTCGAGAAATGACAGAGGTCGTGACACAAATTCGACAGAGGATGGAGACTGCTCAGAGCCGACAGAAAAATTACTCAGATCAAAGAAGAAGAATATTAGAATTTTCTGTAGGAGATCGAGTATTTCTTAAGGTAGCACTGATGAAAGGGGTAATGCAATTTGGAAAGAAAGGAAAACTCAGTCCTAGATATATTGGTCCGTTTTATATTACTGAGAGAATAGGTGATGTTGCCTATAGACTCGACTTGCCCGCAATACTGGCTCAAGTACACAATGTCTTTCATGTATCCATGTTCAGAAAATACATTTCAAACCTCTCTCATATTTTGAAGAACGAGCCAATAGAGTTAAAAGTAGACTTGAGCTACGAAGAAGTACCTGTGGAGATATTGTTACGAGAAGTAAAGAAGTTAAGAAATAAGGAAATTCCATTAGTTAAAGTATTCTGGAGAAATCAATCTATAGAGGAAGCTACATGGGAAAGAGAAAACCAGATGAGATATTTATATAATCTATTTCGGCAAGTAAAATTTCGGGGACGAAATTTTTATGAGGGGAGGATGTAATACCCGAGCCTCACACTACATACTGGCAAATATAATTCATACATTACATGTTGATTATGTGATATTTATATAATCTGATTATTTTATACCGCACGACTAGTTTTATAATTTTGGAACTTAGTTATAGTGATTAGTTGACGAACTATTAGACGTTAGCTATTAAGTTACACGTAGTAACATTAAATGCACAAGAGTTACAATATTACACGTGGTAAATTTAGGGACAAAAGGTGGCAACAAAGTGTGTATTAGGAAACCTGAAATGCAAACAAATTGGTTGAACGGATTAATATAATATATGATCGAGAACCTGATAGTAAGACGATATATTATCTGAGATTAATAGTTTTATTAAAATAATAATAATAATAATAATAATAATAATAATAATAATAATACAATAATGACAGATAGTATATATTTTATACAATAATGTAAATTGATATATACTACGAAATGTACCCCAGACATATATGTATACAGGTAGCTAATAGATAACTACTAAGTTAAGTTACATATATATGCATAAACTAATATATATATATATATATATATATATATATATATATAAAAATATGGGGACCTTGATATTGCTTACATCAGAGATTATACAAATTGAATTAACATAGTTAAATTAAAGGATCAAGGTGTATCTTAATACAACACAGTGACACATCGCCACCAACTCACCCCCTAGTGTAATGGATAAGCATGTTATATATATATATATATATATATATATATATATATATCATCAATTCAAAATCACATACATCGATTATCCGACACCAAATAGACTTCTTATAATTCAAGCTCTCGTGGAACTTACTCGCATGATTGGTATAAATGAATAGAATTAGGTTGGAATGGAATGAATTTAGGAATGGAATAACATTAGGAATGGAATGATGTAGTATTACTATTCCTATGATTGGTATGTACAAGGAATGAAGAAATGAATGGATGACGATTTTTTACTTGATTTAAATATCTTGATTGGTAATTATAAATTAATGATAGTAATTGAGAAAAATAATTTTAAAGTATCAAAATCTCTTAAATAAGATTTTTAAATAAATTTTATTAAATATGTTATTCGTAAATTGATATAAGATTATTTTAATGTGTGCTAAATAATATATATATATAGATTTATATCTATGATATCAAATATATTTTATATAATATTTTTTAGGGATAATTACAAAAACACCCCGAGATTTGGGCTAATTACAAAAAATCCAGAGATGTTTTAAAATTACAAAAAATCCCATCAGGTTTGATTATGAGTTAAATTTAAGGGGTAACTATACTATTTTTATAAATATCAGGGAGGTTTTGATATTTTTTTTTGCTTATGAAGGGAAAAAATGTAAGACAGAATCAAACCTCAAGGGGTTTTTTATAATTTTAAAAAATCTCTAGGTTTTTATGTAATTATCCCAAACCTCAGGGGTATTTTTGTAATTATCTCTATTTTTTATAAGAAAATATAGAAAATCAACAAAAGAATTCTATATCAAAATTTTGATTTAAATATTGAATATTTATAGAATTGACTATGATTTATTAAAATATTAAATATAACTCATATTTAAATTATAAATATTTTTTTATTTATAACACTACTTTTCGAAAATATAGATTATATCCAACATTTTTAGTCATTTATAGAAAGATAATTTTATTAAAAATAAAATTTGAGTCATTCTTGATGATTGGGAATAGCTAAACCCATGGGGGAGAGGAGGAATGGTCATTCCCTTACTTTTGGGAATAGGGATTCCCATGGGAATGAGTATTCCTATTACTAAAGCATACCAAGCATGTGAATGGGAATGAAACAAGGAATGCTCATTCCATTCCTACCCCATTCCCACATACCAATCATGCCGTAAGGTAATCTTTCTTATCTTATCCTAGAATTTATTAAATCATATGAATTTAATTGTGTATGGGCACCTTATAATATATAGAGATTTAAATATATATATATATATATATATATATGGATGTGTGTTTCCGATATTTGTACACCCAACCGCCTTACAGTAAATAATCAAATATTCATATGTACTCATCCAACCTACACACACGCCCACATCAAAAATAAAAATAGGGATGAAATTGAAGAAAAGCTCTGTACATCTAAAAAGAAACGGAGTTAAGGACTTTCATGACTTTTAGTAAAAACTAGAAAAAGAAAAGGTAATCCGTTCCAACTGTGAATATGCCTCTATTTTAAATTAATTGAAATTTATGTTTATTTTGGGATAATATTCAAAAGAAATTTTAGTTGCTAATCTAGAAATTGATGAGAATTAAGTGAAGCTAGTATTATAAAAAAAAGAAATAGATAATTTAAAAGGTGAATCAGTTGAAGATATTGAATTCATTATTGCTGAAGGGACACATATACCCTTAATCATATTAAAGTAATAACTATTTTTTCTTTGGTTAGGAGATTTCAAATAAATGTAATAGAACACAGAAGAAGTTATGTTTTTCAATTTAACACAGTGCATTTAAGAGATATAGAACGTATCCAAAATGAAACTGGTAAAGATAGTTGCAACTAAGTCTAGATTATATATGTGTAGTTGAATTATTAATTATCTAATTATAAGACTTAAGGTCTTTTAAGAGATTTGACATAATTAACCTGTTAATTGAGAATGAATATTAATATCCTTTATTTTTTCAGGTTGTTTAATATATAAGGGTAGGGAAGAAAGACAACTATTTAACATTACATAGGATTTCAAAGGTGAAAGGTAAGTAAAAATCTATCTGCAACTGTAATGCATGAACATAGTATTGTTTGAATTAATTGTATGATATGTGACTGTGGTATCTTGTTGAATATATGTGGGTATGTTTTTTAATGAATCAAAGATATATTAAAAAAAGAAAAAGAGAGTTCATGATCACAGGCTGGTTCAGGTAGCCAAAGAAACACAAAATACACGCAAATCCAGAAAAAATGAAATGGTGACAAGCCGACCAAATGGCTAAATGGTTGGGGCCTCGTTAAAACCTCCCAAGGTAAAACCCACCCTTGTGGGAAAAACCCTTGGCAGGAAAAAGAGTACCCCCCCATAAATGAAGCGTCCAAAAATAAAGAAATAAGGACCCAGATGCATTATCTAACAAATCTATAGTTGGATTGACCAACCTTGTCTTCTGTGAGAAAAGGGATAATATTCGTAGGAGGGACACCACACCAAGTCGCCGATTGCGACCTCTTGCTCAGATGGTCTGCCACTCGATTGCCTTCACGATAGATACAGATTAGTTGGGGCTTCTTGATTCACGTGTTACGTCGCTTTGGTTTCTCTCGAAGTGTTCATTCACCGGATTGAGATCATCCTTCGCCTTCCGTAATCTCTCTGTCCCGTTGAATGGGTCACCAGGGTTACTTCTCTTGCTTTCGAGGGGTCCGACAGGGGATTCGTTATCTCCTCTCGCTATTTTGCATCGCGGAGGACGTTCTGAGTAGATTGGTCGAGGACGCGGTCAACAGAATCTACTCCGGCCTTTTCGGCGCCTAATCGTGTGGTTTTCCCCTCATCCATTATGTATGCAGATGATATTGTGATTATGTGTGGGGCATCCTCGAGTAGTGCACGTGCTATTATCCGATACTTAACCTCTATGCGGACATGTCGGGTCGATTTTCAATCCTAATAAATCTAAAGCTTATTTTGGAAGCCGGGTTTCCAATCATGTGCGAGGTCGTATTCGACGATCACTGGATGCATATGGGCGCATTCCCACGATTTACTGGGCGCCCCATCTTCAAGGTGCGCCTAAAGTGGCCACCTTCAATCAAATTTCGACAAGATTATTTTCAAGTTCGAGGAAGGTGGAAAGGTTCTCGCTCCTGTCTATTGCTGGCGCATTTGTTTGGTGAATTCGTGATTACCACTCCTTTGTGCACACGATGATAGTATACAAGTGGCCCGTAACTTTGTTACGACAAATGGAAAAGGCTATGCGTAATTTCATCCGGATCGCGATGTGAACTCGAAAGGATCAGTGGTGGTTAACTGGAGCCGTTGTTGCATGCCGCGGGCGGAAGGCGGTTTGGGTGTCCGGTCTATTGTGGTCGCCAACAATGCTTTCCTTATGAAGTTGGGATGGAAGATTATGACTTCCAACTCTTTGGTTTACAACATCCTCCGTAGGCGTTTCTTGGCTTCTGATGGATCTCCACGCCATTCTTTCATCCCCTCTTCCATCTGGAGAGGGATTCGGCCTGGGATCTCGGGTTTCTTGGAGGATCTGTCGATTCCGGATGCAATTCCGGAGTTCGATTTTGGCTGGATAATTGGTTGGGTTACATCATTGCTGATAGGATTGGGATTCCTGAGGAGTACAGGCACTTATTTCGACATCGCATCTCGAATTACTTTTACGACGGGACATGGCACTTTACTTTCTCATTCATTGAGGCTTATTTGGATATGGTCCGAGATATTGTTAGAGTCCCCATCACTCCAAAGATCGCTCGATACACGGTGTGGCTTCACTCGATGATGGATGTATCACTTCAAATCGCCTACACATTTCTCGTCCTCGCGTTCCAACGGTCCATTGGGGTTCCTGGATTTGGTCTCCTCACATTCCGTAAAGACGCTCGATTGTGGCATGGCGGGCTATCCACAATCGTCTTGCGGTTTTAGACGTCTTTGCGTTCGCGGCTCCTTCACAGACCTCGGTTTGCGGTCTTTGTTATGCTAACAATGAATCATGATCATTTATTTGTCTCATGTGGTTTTGCGGAGAGGCCCTATGGCGTGGATTTTTGATGCCTTTAATATCAATTACTTTAGGGCTTATAGCTTTAATGAATTTCTGGTGCGTTTGATGCGTTTTCATTTCGTGATCGTGTGGGCTTTCTCCGCGCGCCATTTTCTTTTCCTATGATTGCTCATCCGGGAAATCGAAATGACTTGACCTTCAACAACAAGACTTGGACACTGGAGGCGGCCATCCTACGCCTTCGTGTCCTAATTTTGGAGTCATCTTCCTTAGACCGAGGTTGCATGCAAAATGATCAACAGGACCTCTTCATTCTCCGCAGACTCCGTGTTCCTGGGCGCCCTAGACAAGCCCCAAAGATTGTGCAGGTCACTTGGCAGAAACCTTTGCCGGGATGGATCAAAGTTAACACAGACGGTAGTGCTACGGGGGCACCCGGAAATCTCACAGCTTCTGGAGTTTTTCGCAACTGTAGGGGGTTTTTTCGCGGGTGCTTCGTGGAACGATGTGGTTTTGGTTTTGCTTTTGAGGCGGAACTTACAGCGGCTATGCGGGCCATCCAATACGCTTCCTCAAAGGGATGGAACCAACTATGGCTGAGTCGGACTCGGTCTATGTAGTGGAGTTGTTGCGTAAGAAATCCACCGGAGTTCCTTGCGCCATTTGAGTATGTGGAGATACACTCTCCACCTTCTTTCTCAAATGGATTTTGTGGTTTCGCACATCTTTAGGGAAGGAAACCAGGCGTGGATATTCTAAGCAAGTCGTCGCAGTGGATACATGGTGGGGTTCGCCCAACATCCATTATTCAGTCCCTCACTCAGGATTATGTTGGTCAATCAAATTATAGGTTTGTTCCTTAGTGCGTCGCATTTTCGGTCTTGTCGGCTTTTGGGACGCTTTTATCATGGGGGATACTCTTTTTCCTTCCAGGGGTTTTTCCCACATGGGTGGGTTTTACCTTGGAAGGTTTTAACGAGGCCCCAACCATTCAGCCATATGGTCGGCTTGTGACCATTTCGTTATTTTCTTTTGACTTTATTATCAGGCTTTACTTTGGTTACCTGATCAGCCTGTGATCAGGAATACTCTTTTTCATTTTTATATATATTTCGCATTTATTAAAAAAAGATATGCGAAACCACCAGATCCATATGTGAAAGCAAATGAAGAGTATGTCTCCATCTGCTAAGGTGACACCAGGGTACAGCAACGGATCTCTTGTGAAGCAATTCCACAACATAAACGGAATCTGACTCGAGCCAAAGTTGAGTCCAGCCCTTAGTGAATGCATAATGAATGGCCCACATTGCCGCCACCAATTCGGCCTCAAAAGCGTACCCAGCATCATAGTGTTCCACAAAGCAATCCCGAAAGAAGCCTCTGCAGTTCCGGAAGACCATAGAAGTTGTAAGGCTACCCAGTGCCCCCGAAGCACTACCGTCCGTATTCACTTTGATCCAGCCCGGAAAGAGTTTTTGCCAATTAACCTGCACGATCTTGGGAGCTTGTCTATCACTGCCACACGCCATAAAAAGCAACCTGCTCGCTGAAATGAAATGTCATTAAGTGCACCAGGAATTCATTAAAGCTATGAGCCATAAAAAGATGAACATCAAAAGAACCAAAGATCCATCGCCAAAGAGCCCCTGCAAAGACACAAAAGACAAACAAGTGGTCAGCAGATTCAGCAGAAGCACAACAAAGACCACAGGCCGAGGGGCCAATAAAACTCCCCCTAGGACGCAATCCAAGACCGCCAAACGATTGTGGATAGCTCGCCACACCATAATTGAATGACGTTTCAGAATGTGAGGAGACCAAATCCAAGAACCCCAATGGACCGAAGGAGACTGCGGCCGGATATGAGAATAAGGGGCTTTCGAGGTAATATTCCCATCTTCAGAGTGCATCCAAACTCGTGTGTCCTTCGAGGAGGGGGCTATGGGAACGCGAACGATATCCTGGACAAGGTCCAAATAAGACTCAACAAATAGGAAATTGAAGTGCCAGGATCCATCATAGAAATAATCAGAAATGCGTTGCCCAAAGAGAGATCTGTACTCATGCGGAATACCAATTCTATCTGCATTGCAGTAACCCAACCAGTTGTCAATCCAAAATAAAACATATGAATTACACCTAGGGATCCACTGAGACTCGTCTAAACAATTTGCAATACAAGGACTAATCCCAGTCCAGATCGAAGAAGGAAGAAACAATCTCCGGAGAGAACCGTCTGAAGTCAAATAACATTTTCGGAGAATCTGGAAAACCACAGAATCCGAAGACATAACCTTCCATCTTAGTCTAGAGCGAACGCCCAGACCCCCTTCCGCCCGAGGCATACAACATCGAGCCCAATTGACCACCACCGAACCTTTGGAGTTTACATCACCAGTCCAAATAAAGTTACGCATGGATTTCTCCATTTGCTTAAGCAAGGATAGCGGCCACTTATAAATGATCATCGTATGCACAAAGGAGCTAGTGATCACCAAATTAACCAAGCAGACTCTACCAGCAAGAGAGAGAGAGAGAGAGAGAGTTGTCCCTTTCCATCTACGAAATTTCAGGATGACCTTGTCAAAAACATGTTGCAAGTCCGCCGCCTTTGGAGTCTCCTTAAAGATTGGAGCTTCTAAGTAAACCGTAGGGAAGGCCCCTAAATGAATATCCATAATAGCCTGAATACGCCCACGCACATAAGAAGAAACCTGGGTGCCGAAATAAACTTTAGACTTACGAGGATTGAAGGCCTAACCCGAAATATCAGCATACATTGTGAGGATCTGAAGAAGAGTACGAGCGTTAGCCGGAGAGGCCCCACACATAATAACAATATCATCAGCGTAGAGAATCAAAGAGGGAAAGATAATATGCCTAGGCGCAATGAACGACCCTAGCTGATTTTGAATCACCGCTGCCTCAATAAGCTTGCTCAGAACTTCCTCCGCAATGCAAAAAAGTAAAGGAGATAAAGGATCACCCTGCCTAACCCCACGAAAACAAGAAAAGTATCCCACAGGTGAACCATTAAGTAATATCAAAATCTTGGATGACTGAAGAATAACTTCAATCCAATGAACGAAGATCTCCGAGAAGCCAAACCGATGTAGAACGTGTATCAGAAAACCCCAGTTCAAAGTATCAAAAGCCTTGCGGATATCAATTTTCAAGATCATATATCATCAAGCTAACCATGCAAAACATTAAAGCCTTCGAAAACCATAGCAATACAATCATGAATCGCCTCGCCAAAATAAATCCAAATTTTTGTTGAATAATCACGAATATATATAAAAATGAAAAGAGAGTAATCCTGGTCACAGGCGGTCGTAACCAAATGAAAGCCTGGAAATAAAGTCAACAACCAAAGTACGCAGCGGGTCACAAGCCGACCAAATGGTCAATGGTTGGGGCTCAAATTAAAACCTTCCAAGGTAAAACCCACCCTTGTGGGAAAAACCCTTGGAAGGAAAAAAAAAGAGTACCCCCAGAAACATAAGGCGCCTAAAAAGAAACCTGAAGCAAAGCCGCATTAATTAACAAACCTATAAGTGGATTGGCCAACATAATCATCCGTGATGTATTGAAGCAGTCTCCGTGGGGGGACGCCCACCGTACGCCACTCTACGTCTTCTTGCTCAAAGATGTCCCGCCACCCGATTGCCTTTGCGAAAGATATGAGAGATTACAAGATCAATGCCACCGAGTAAATGCAAGGTTTGGCGCCAATATCCAAGGTGGCTCCATGGGACCTCCATCGTTCTCTTCTCCAAAGAGGTTCACCACATACTTCGAATCCGATTCCACCAAAGTTTCGTCCATCCTTTTACAAATGCGTAATGAATCGCCCACATTGCCGCAACCAATTCCGTCGAATGCGTACCAACCACACCGATGGACAAAGCATCCGCGAAAGAATCCTCTACAATTTCGAAAGACACCGAATGTCAGAAGATTGCCCTGGCGCCCTAAAGCGCTGCCATCCGTGTTAACCTTGATCCAACCTGGGAGGGGTTTTTGCCATTGACCTCCACAATCCTCTGAGCACGCCTAACTCGTCCGGGGACTCTTAAACCACACAGATGAAGAGGTCCTGGCGATCGTTATTCATGCATCCCCGGTCCAAAGATGCTGATTCAACAATGAGTACCAGTAGGCGAATGAGAGCGCCTCCGAGTCCAGATTTTGTTGTGAAAAATCAGCTCATTACGGGATGTGCCAAAGAAGCCGATGCGTGATAATATTGCCACACGCCAAAGGAAAGTGACCTGGTCGCTAAAGTGGAATGCCATGAGCCATACCAAAGCAGCTCGTTGAAACCGTAAGCCTGGAAGGGGTGTGACGTGGAAGGCTTGGAAGATCCAACGCCAAAGATGCCCCGCAAAAGCACAAGAAACAAATAAGTGATCGACCGATTCCCCCAATTACCTCGCAAAGAACACAAACCGAAGGGCCATGAAACTTCCCCTAGCTCGTAAAGAATCCTGGACTGCCAATCGGTTGTGTATAGCTCTCAATGCCACCACTAATCGCCGCTCGGGATATGCCGACCAAATCCAAGAACCCCATCTAACTCTTCCCGGGCGGGCGAGGGCGTAAGAATTTATAAGCCGTCTTCGAGGTAATTGAACCATCCTCGCAGTTCATCCAAACACGAGTATCCCGAGATGTAGGCGCAATGGGATACGCACAATAGCTCGAACCAGCTCCAAATAAGCCTCCACAAAGGGGAGGGTGAAGTGCCAGATCCATCATAAAAGTAATCGAGATACGTTTCGCGAATAAATACCTATAATCTTCCGAATGCCAATTCACAAGAATGGAATATCCCAACCAATTATCAATCCAAAATAATACCTCGGAATTGGCGCCTGTATCCAACAAGAATCATCCACGCAATGTAAATACAGGTTTAATCCCTGGCCAAATAGAAGAAGGAAGGAAGGACCTCCTGATGTCCCCATTTCTAGTAAAGTACCGTTGTCCGAGGGTCTTGAAAACCAACGAGTCCGAGTTCAGAACCTTCCAGCCCAATTTCATTAAGAAAGCCTTGTTAGCAGCCTTGAGCGATCGCACGCCCAATCCTCCCTCCGCCCTGGGCGTGCAGCATGTATCCCAGTTGACCACTACCTTTCCTTTAGAATTCACATCTCCCGGCCCGTATGAAATTACGCATGGCTTTTTCCATTTGTTTTAGCAAATATGGCAGCCATTTATAAATCATCATGGAGTGCACAAAAGAACTGGTTATCACCGAAAGTTAACAAGGCAAACCCTACCAATGAGGGAAAGGGACGAGCCTTTCCATCGCCGGAACTTAAGGATTATCTTGTCAAAAATGGGTTGTAAATCCGCGACCTTTGGGGCTCCCTTGAAAATTGGAGCGCCCAAGTAGATGGTGGGAACGCCCCCGATGAATCCCAAAATATGTTGCACCCTCCCGCGCATATAATGCGAAACCCGCACCCCAAAATAAGCCTTGATTTCTCGAGATCAACACTTGACCCGAGATATCGTGATAGTGAGTAAGAATCAAGCAAGGCCCGGGCATTGGAAGAAGACGCCCCGCACATGATGACGATATCATCCGCATAAAGAATGGATCTTTGGGAAGATGATACTCCTTGGCGCCGTGAAGGCAGATAACTGGGACTGATCCATCGCCGATGTGATAAACCGACCCAGACCTCCTCCGCAATACAAAACAATAGGGGTGATAAAGGATCCCCTTGTCCACCCCTCCGGGAACAGGCAAAATAACCAACAAGCGTCCCCATTCAACAAAGACTGATATTCTGGGCGATCAAGAACCACCTCCACCCAACACACGAACGTCTCGTAGAATCCAAAACGCCGCAATACATAAAGTAAAAATCCCATCTCAATGTGTCGAATGCCTTACGAATATCTATTTTCGGGATCATATTCGAATCAACGCGCCCCCTGTAAGACATTAAACTCTTCGTGATACCATGGCAATACACTCATGAATTTGTCTACCCGGATAAAACCAAACTCGAGTTGGGGATAAATAGTTAGCAATAATAGAACCCAAGCGCGTAGCCAATATTTTCGTGATAATCTTGAAAAGGAAGTTGCTCATGACGATAGGGCGGAAGTTTTCAATGACATTAGGTCTTAGGGATGAGCGCCATGAAGTCGCATTCAATCCCGCAGGTAGAGACGAATTGTTAAAGAAATAGCGAACAGCCGTCTCTGTTACCTCAAGATATGACTTCCCGAAATTGCGGTAAAAGAGCCCATTAAACCCATCGTGGCCCCGTGGAGCTGCCTGGGATCCATATCAAACACCGCCTCGCACTTCGAATCGAGGGAATGACTCATAGGGAAGCATTGTCCCGCGCCCCAACCATTGGAGTGAGTACCGGTCGACCAAATGAGAAATTCGTGATGGAGCTCCGTTTTCCACAAAGAGCTCCTCGTAAAATGAAATTATATGATTCCCAAGGACCGTAGCATCATCGGTGAAGTTCCCCGCCACCATAAGTCCCCGAATCCCCGTGCGTCCCAAGATTTAATCTGACTACGCCAATGAAAAAAATGTTGTGTTTGGTCGCCATCCTTAAGCCAGGCAGTTCGGGCCTTTTGCTTAAGGAATTCAGCTGTGATCGCAACATCTACGAAAGCTTCAATCGACGCCCAACTCTCTATCCCTGAGAGAGGAGGTATAGCCCACAGCCTCAATATCTCGCCGAATCGACGAAGGAGCTCCATCTCGGCTGTCCACACCGCTGCGGTTAACATCCCCAAACACATCCCTGTTCCAATCTTTAATAGCATATCGCAACCGCTTGAGCTTCCACGTGGCTCGCAGAAAGGGTTGTGCGTGTCACATGGAGAGCCCCAAGAGGTTATAACCAAATCTCGGAATGAATCGTGGTGAATCCACATACGCCGGAAACGAAATGGGACCGGACCCCTAGTAGTGGTCGAAGAGCAAGTAACTAAAATGGGGTGATGATCGGAACCATTGCGAGGAAGAACTAAGCCCTTGACCTCCTTCCAAAGAGCGAAAAAAGGGCAAGTAGCCGTGGCTCTGTCCAACTTAGCCTGAAGTAAAGATAGAGGCCTCCGTGGAGAGCACCAAGTAAATGAATTCTCCGTCGTTGGAACCGCAAACAAATTGGCGTCCTCTATGAAATCCTCAAGTCCTCGGCACGAGGCTTGGGAAAGAGTGTCATTTCGCGAGCGTTCATGGTGCCCCAAAACCGCCTTGAAATCCCCAACAAGCAACATGATCGGCCACCCAAATTCCGCAAATCCAACCATAGCTCACGGCGTGCAATGTAATCACACAAACCATGAGTAAATCCAACATGAAAAATCAAAGAACCAAATTGAACATGGAAAAAAATACACTGGGTAGAAGACCGGACCGATTAAGAATTGTGATAGTGGAGTCGTGAAGAACCCAAATGTCCGCCGCCCATTAACTCGAAAATTTTGTCCCGCAAGTGTCAAACCTAGGCTCGCCATAAGAAGAGTCGGAAATAGTCGAAAAGTCCACCTTAGGTTCACAAATAGCCATAATGGAAGGTTTATGCTTGTGACATAAAGCCTTAAGAACATTGCGAGATGCAACATTCCCGATCCCCCGGATGTTCCAGAAGATGCAATTCATTGAGACGGTTGAGGGGGAGTCGCCCGTGATGATCGCACGGTGAGCATAATCTGCCCATTTTTTGGATGCTGCGAAGTTCATCTCGTGTGGTTCTGAGCTTTCCGTTTCAATAGTAATGTCATGAGCGGGGGGTGTCGGTCCCGACGTGATTTTCTGGAGAATTCGATCTTTGGCTGAATCCAAAGAGCTATCCCGGAAGGCACGACTCAGAGCACGAATAGGCTTCCCCAAAGGATACTGTACTGTGATAGGCATAATTGTGGAGGCTGAAACGTTGTCGCATCGAAGTATCGACCTTGGGCGATGACCCCCTGGCAGGATACTCGGTGTAGTCATCTGTGGGTTGCTGATCCTGGGATTCAACTGAACCAAGCGCCTCGAAGGTGTTACCAAGATGGATTGCTGGAGGGCAAGCGACTATGGCGCGAGGGGAAGATCCTGCGCGCGTAGTCGAACCCGTATTTCCCATTGAGTCATCAACGGCCTTGCCCTTGTCCCCGTCTGAAACAGACGATAAACTCTACGAACCCTGGAACGCCCTCGCCGGGATGAATTGTTGCGGTTGTCGCCTCCCTGGCCGTCCCCCGGGCTTGACGTACGCCCATCCTTATTCGTATTACCCACCGTGTTAAAACGACAAGAAGTCAGAGTGCCCCGTAACACCGCACGCGTCGAGCAAAATGACGGTAGTTTTTCATAAGTGACGGAAACAAAAGAGCATTTTCCTGGTGCGTTCAATCATAATATGTTCCTCCAAAGGTTTGGAGAGGTCAACATCCACGAGTAACCCGAACAAAATGGCCCAAGGAACCATCCAAAGAACGCCGATCAATGCAATGGGTTCCCAAGAGCACCGGCAATCCCCATGATTGTATTGGGGTCCCGTATTCCAGCCGAGTTCAAAAATCCGCACCCAAACACTGCCATCAAGACCGAGCCTTGTAAGGGTTGAAGTCGGCACCCACAGAGATAGACGAATAATACCAGGTTAAGTGTCCAATTGGTGTGTTCTTTGGGCCCGAGAACGATTTTGCGCATTAAACAATTTGACACAAAAGAATCCCTTGCCCAGGGGAATTAGTTTCCATTCATTCTTGATGCCCCACAATTCGATAAGCATTTTTGTAAAAGCATGGTAGCCCATGGCTTGGTACCTTTTCCTAAAATAACCCGTCCAATTAATGAGTAGGAAAATTCAAATGAGACGTTCTTTGGTAAATGTTATCATCAATAGTTACTAATAGTAATCACCTTTGCGAATCGGTTTGGGGATCGGATTTTTACCGAGAGACCATCGTAGAAAACAAATTGGAATTACCTGGGCCCGAGTCGTGGAATCCATTTGTTTGATACATTAAGCCTGTGTGAAAGTTGAGTGCAGCGGATGGGGGTTTCAAACCACCTGCGCAAAAGAATAAACTTGATGACCCATGTTACTAGCCGGAGGTTGTTGGGTTGACGAGTTGGGATGGCCCATGGTGGCGAGCATCCGGGAAGGTGAGAAGCATTCATTGGTGGACATGCGGGAGGAGTGCTCGAGGATGGGAGAGCGCCTGGGGGTCATCACTCCCATGGGAGGGGACCACTCGAGGGCGAGTGGCAGCCGCCCCAAGGTAGCATGGGAGGGGCTGGCCCCCATGGCCATTGGCAGCCATGGGGGTAAAGGGCGCAAGAAGCGCTGGCGGTGATGTAGGGCGCGCCTTTCTTTAACCACATGGTGAGGAACCAGCCCTGGGTTGCGTCACGAAGTCATTAATTTCTGGGAATAAGAGACCGTCCGCTATCGTTGGGTTCTCGCCGGGAGCGTAAAAATTGCATGTGATCAACGTACGTTGGGGATGCGATGCTTTGTCTAGGGTTTGGTGTGTTGTCTAGGGTTTGGTGGTGCGACGCTTTGGATGAAGGTGATGTTTCTCGCTGTCGGGGATGAGAGGGTGGCGCAAAGTTGGAAGTAAGCCCATACCACGGAGGCTCCGCCATCGAAAGCGTTGGAGATAAATATGGAGGAATGATTGAGCCCAACTTAGTTGCCAAGATCTTTGCCATAACCTTGAAAAGGAAATTACTCATCACAATTGGATGAAAATTGTCAATAGTATTCCCATCCTTAGTTTTCGGAATGAGAGCCATAAAACTAGCATCCAATCCCGAAGGGAGGGTCGGACTAGTAAAGAAGAAACGGACCCCTGCAATGATCTCTGCTGCAATAATGTCCCAACAGTGATGATAAAATACTCCATTGAAACCATCCGGGCCAGGAGAACTATCGAACCCAGCTCAAAAACTGCATCCCGAATCTCCGAATCCAAAGGGATAGCTGTTAAAATGACATTATCTGTTGCCTCCACCGTTGGAGATATGACCCGATCCACCATAGAATAATCCGAAGTGGACCCCCTGCGTCTGAGAAATGCTCCTTATAGTAGGAGGTAATGTGATTCCCAAGGACAACCGAATCATCTGAAAAGTTGCCATCTATCATCAAACCTTGAATCCCCGAGCGGCCCTCCAAAATCTTACAACAACGATGAAAAAATGATGTATTATGATCCCCATCATTAAGCCAGGCCGAACGTGCCTTCTACTTTGGAATTCAGATTGCAAGAGCAGCGTTTTGGACAGAGCACTTTGGGCTTCAAATTCCATTTATCGACGGGCAGCAGAGAAACCCAAAGTCTCAATCTCTGGCAGAATCTGACGAACTCTATCCATCTGACTATCCACCTGATGATTAACATCAGCAAACACGTCTCTATTCCAAACTTTAATAGCCTGACACAACCTTTTGAGCTTCCACATGATACGCAAGAGAGGATTAGGAGAAGGGCACGGCTCAGTCCACGAGGAGACCACCAGTCCCCGAAACGAATCATGATAAATCCACATGCGTTGAAAATGAAACAGAACCGGACCCTTAGTGATAGAGGACGAACAACAAACTAATATAGGGTGGTGATCCGAACCAATACGAGGAAGAACCAAACCTTTAACTGCTTGCCAAAGAGAGAAAAATCGACAAGTCGCTAGGGCTCGGTCCAATTTTGCCTGAAGAAGAGAGTGAGGCATACGGGTGGTGCACCAGGTAAATGAGTTACCTGAGTCGACACAGAAAACAAACCAGCATCCTCCAAAAAATCCCTGAAATCCTGGCAAGAAGCCTGAGATAAAATGCCACTGCCCGATCTCTCATGATGACCCAAAACAACAATAAAATCCCCAATAAGCAATAAAACATCAAGACCCAAATTTCTCAAATCCAGCCAAAGCGTGCGACGATCAATATGGTTACATAAACCATGAACCAAGCCAATATGAAAAATCAGAGAACCCAACTGAATATGAAAAACAATACACTGAGAAGAAACCCATACCTATTGTAAAATAGAAATGCCATGAGTACAAAAAACCCAAATATCCGCCCTACCATTAGAAGGATATTCTGGGTCACAAAACTCAAACCCAAACTAGTCCAATAAGAAGCTGAAATCGAAGAAATGTCCACCTTAGGCTCACAGATCGCCAAAATTGACGGCTTGTGCTTATGACATAAAGCCTTAAGAACATTACGACAAGCAATGTTCCCAATTCCCCGGATATTCCAGAAGATGCAATTCATTGAGACGTAGGGACAACCCGTGTTGATCGCACTATAGAGTCAGAAGTTGGATTTTTCTCAGAATCAGACGTTTGAACACTAGAAACCTCATCAGCATAATCCACCCATCGTTTTGAAGCCACGAAATCTAATTCATTGGGCCCTGTAGGATCCAAAATAATCGTGAGATCATGAATAGCCGGAGATGGACCCAGAGCAACATTCTGGAGCATCCTGGATTTGGCCGTATCGAGGGAGCTGTCCCGGAAAGCTCTACGAAGAGTGCAGATATGCTTGTCCAATAGGTGTTGTATTGTAAGAGGCAGACTTGTAGAAAAGGAGCTAGTGTTAGAGAGCGGGGCCTTGGGAACCGGATTGCGAGTTGGGAAAACTGGGGGGAAATCCAGGGAATGTTGTTTAGGGATATCATCCATGGCAAGAGCCTCAAAAGCATTGCCAAGATGGATGACATTAGGGCAAGTGACTATTGCACAGGATGGGGAGCCAACCCGCATAGTGGAACCCGTATTTTCCATTGACTTGTCAATGGCCTTGCCCTTGTCCGTAGCCTGCTGCACTGGACGATAAACTTTGTGAACTCTGGACCGACCCCTTTGTGTTTATGTGTGGTGTCCATCCGGAGCCCTGGAACGTCCCTGAGTTGAACTAGGTCATCTTTCCGTAGCTGAAATCCCCGTAGAAATAAGATGGCAAGAAGCAGTTGAGTGTCCCGTAATATTACACTTAGAGCAGAACTCAGGGAATTTCTCGTAGCTAACCGACACAAACAAACATTGCCCAACCCGTTTCACCATAATATGATCCTCCAACGGTTTTGCAAGGTTTATATCGACCAGCACACGAATAAAATAACCAAGAGAGCCATTTAATGATCGCTGATCAATTTGAATCAAATTACCAATAGCACTGGCGATCCCCAAAATAGTATTTGGATCCCAGTATTCCAAACCGAGCTCAAAAATAATAACCCATACACTAGCAACAGAAGTGTGAACCTTGTAAGGGTTGAAATCTAGAACCTAGGGAGAAAGCCGAATAGTCCCCAAATTTAGCACCCAGTTAATACGTAGCTGAGCACGGGATCGATCCTGCGCATTAAAAAATTTAACACAAAAATAACCCTTGCCCAAGGCCCAGTTTTCAATCATTGTTAATGCCCCATAACTCGGAAAGTCGTTTATGGAAAAGCATAGTAGGCCATGAGACTTGCTCTCCCAATTCAGGAAGACGGGACTTGTTACCCTTTCCCAAAATCACCCGCCCAATCAAAGAATAAGAGAATTCGACAAGACGTTGCTGGTAAACATTTTCATCGATAGTCACAGAATAATAATCTTCCTTCCTAACAGGTTTAGGGATAGAATTAATATTGCCAGAATCTATTTGGGAAAATGGAGATAGATTACCTGGGGCATGGGGAAATGTTGAATCCATAGGATGGGTATTACTTGAAACGACTTTAACAAAAGTGTTACCCAAATTAGTATGAGTATTAGCATTATCAGCTGAAAGTTGAGGGTTCAAGACATGAGCGGAGGTTGTTGTAGAAGAGCTTCCAGCAAATTGAGCAGCATCTATGGGGAAGCATACAGGAGGAATAGCAGGCGGAACCCCTGTTGTTGAAATCATTCCCTGTGATCCACCTGAAGATGAACTAGCAGCCCAGGGGCCATGACCCCACTGGGTATGGGCGGTTGAAGCAAGTGGCATATTGGCCGGCCCCCTAGAATCAGCAAAGTGGGGCGGGACCCCCAAGGAGACAAGCAGCAGACGGCAATTCTTGGGGGCGAGAGATGGGCAGCCCCCATGCATATTGGCAGCCCCCTGAGATGGAGGTGCGTGAGCCATCCCTGCAACCAAAGTGGAGGGGACTAAATATGAGGAAGCTGGGATTAAACTCAACAATCTTAAGTCTTGCTGCTCCGGATCTCGCTTATTGACGTGAGGAATAAAATTCGTAGGCAAGGGAGAATTTGTGAATTTGTTTGAGGGTTTATCAAACCCTAGAAGCCGAAGTCGTGATTGAACCATCAATATGTATGGAATTTTCCAATGAACCAGGGGCCATTGAAGACGATGAACCAGGTTTATGCGATCCCGGGCATGAAGGCATACGTTGCAGGATCAACGGGGAAGTTCCCTGGTGCCGTGTGTTCGAAGGGTGGCCACCATAATTCGAAGTAAGCCCAAAAAACGAAGAATCTGCCATGAAAATGTCGGAAAATGATGATGAACGAGATCATAAAATTAAACATGGTGGTCGGACGCGTTAGGGTTAGAGAGAGGAGAGAGCATCATGTTTTTTCTTTTCGAGCCCCCAATACTACTTGCAACAACCGAATATATATGGGTATTATATGCTGCATAATTGGCTTGCATGATGTTGCAATATGGTGCTTGTTGAACCATTGAAAATGTCATTCACATTTTGTATGTGCATGCATATTACAAGAGAATATCTCGCATGCATGGGCCATTGCACGTTGGGCGTGCTTATGATATATATATATATATATATATATATATATATATATTTAGGTATAGCAAGTGGGGTACTTCCTGGTGAACACAGAGCTAGATGGGAGATGGGCTCTTGGTGGGTCACAGGAGGATGGACCATTTGTGGGTACCTATGTTATGACCCTGCAGGGTGGGATACTTCTTGGCAGACACATGGGATGCAAGTAGGGGACATTTGTCTGGGCCGCGGGAGGTGGTCCACACGTAACATCATAACGAATTATTGGCCATTTGATTATTGATGTGTGCAGAGCTCTTTTCTGGTGTATAGTAGTTGGGCAGGGGCCCAAAGGAAAGAAAATGATTTGAATAAAGTATTTTGATTCATGGATTTTACATGTTAGCATTACATGTTGGAAAAGCATCACTATTTTTGACATGCATGATTTTTACTTGCTGAGCTTTAGCTCATGTAGTTCATGCATTGCAGGTGAGCATAAAGAATGCCTGAGCTTTTGGCTTACTGTGTCATGCTGAAGCTTCTTCAGGTTTTGAGGATCATGGATATGGATGACGACCTGTCGGGCTTGGTTTTGGGTTCATTTTGGTTTTGTTTCTATTGTGATATATGTAGGAACTCATACTGTTTATAACTTTTGAAACTCTACTGTAAATAGTGTGCTGGTTTGAATTCTAGGCTTGTATATGTAGTCCATCTTGTTTGCGTACAGACATGGTTGAATCGCTTTTTACTTTTAAATGATAAAGTCGTTGTTGTTTGTTTTTAATAGAGTTTGTGGTCGAATTGTACTATTTATATATTTTCTAGTAGTAATAGGGGTGGGCGTCACATGGGTCGAGCTAAAATTGCCATCCCTACTTATTAGATGGACGTGAAGAGTGCATTCCTTAATGGATTATTGGAAGAAGAAATCTATGTTGAACCACCTCCTGGCTGTGAGCAGAAAACTATAGGAGATAAAGTGTACAAACTAAAGAAAACACTTTAAGGTTGAAGCAAGCCCCCAGAGCATGATACATTGTCACAATTTCTCATAAACAATTGATTTACAAAAGGAAAGGTTGATAGGACCTTATTCAGAATCCAAGATGGAGAGAGCATCTTGCTTGTGCAAATCTATGTAGATGATATCATATTTGGATCCACAAACAAAGAGTTGTGTGATAAATTCTCAAGACTCGTGCAAGGAAAGTTTGAGATGAGTATGATGAGAGAGAACTTTATTCTTAGGACTTCAAGTGAAACAAATGAAGAATAGAACCTTCATAAGTAAAACCAAGTATACAAGTGATTTTAGAAGAAGTTTGGTATGGAAAAAAAGTCATGTGTCAAGATATCAATGAACACATCATTTAAGATAGATTTGGATGCAGAAGGAAAACCAGAGAATGAATCTAGATGTAGAGCACTCATTGGATCATTGCTCTATTCAACTGCAAGCAAACCTGTCATCACCTTTGCAGTAGGTGTATGTGCAAGATTTCAATCGGCACCAAAATAGAGTCATGTGACTGCAACAAAGAAGAGTTTGAGATATCTGAAAGGAAACCAAGAAGTTGGATTGTGGTACCCTAAGGAAGGTGACTTAAAGCTAATTGGATATTTTGATTCAGACTATGTTGGATGTAGAGTTCACACAAAAAGTACATCTGGTACATGTCAGCTGCTTGGAAACAGACTGGTTTCTTGTTTTAGCATGAAATAAATCTCAATAGCTACATCAACAATTGAGGCTGAGTACATAGCTGCAGGCAACTGTTGTGCACAAGTTCTATGCATGAGAAAAACTGAGAGACTATAATATTGAGGAGAATGAAATTCCAATTATGTGTGACAACACAAGTGAAATTGCAATCACTAAAATCCAGTATTCCAGTCAAGAACAAAACACATTGATGTCAGATTTCACTTTATAAGAGATAATGTTGTAAAGGTCATCAAGCTGGAATATGTGTCAACTAAGAAACAGTTAGCTGATATGTTCACAAAACCCTTATGTGAATCAAGATCTGAAGAGTTCAAGAATGAACTTGTATTGATTGAGCTGAGTTGATTTACTTAGAAGAGTCGTTCTGAAGATTCCAAAGCAAAGAAAATTGTATATCAATAGAGTTTACTCTTTCAGCAGAGTTTTTTTTGATCAAATTGAGAAACTATATAAAAATGAAAAAATGTTGCTGCTTACAAGCCAAGCAACTAGCTTAATCCAGATAAATATGGGAACAAAAGATAGTACCAACCATGGTCCGAGAATTGGGGCCTCGTCAAAAGCAAAGAGTACCCCAGTAAAATGAAAGATCTGGTTACAGGCCAAGCAGTTAGCCTAAAAGATGGGGCCTCGTTAAAACCTATCAAAGTAAAACCCAGAGGGAAAAACCTTTGATAGGAAAA
Organism: Rehmannia glutinosa; assembly: GCA_016081115.2. NCBI lineage: Eukaryota > Viridiplantae > Streptophyta > Magnoliopsida > Lamiales > Orobanchaceae > Rehmannia > Rehmannia glutinosa. Next base: position 36,471,612 of record CM071933.1, read on the forward strand.
GGAGTACCCCATAAGATAAATAATCTATGCAAAGGGATAGAAAATCTTGCCATTGATATCCTCGTGCAGCTCTGTGGTAACCAAATCCAGAATCGTATGAGACCAATCTAAATGGACATCCATCTTTGATAGTTTGTCCGCCACTTTACTGCCCTCTCTGTAAATGTGAGTGACCCTGAAATCCATGTGAGATATATAATGTAAAATCATCCGCCATCGGGCTAAGAATTTCCATGGCACCGCAAGAGATCGAGCTTCCAGCAAACCGCAGACACTCTTTCAGCAGAGTAAATACAGTAGAATTGGACATTCAGCAGAGTGAAGTCAATCGGACAGCTGGGAGACACAAGTTGACTTGAGACCAGAAGAGTCATTCAAAAGCTATATGTGTCAGTTAACAAACATATTAATCGACTAAGGGACAAAACGAGGATGAAGCTGGATTTTTTTGGAGATGATGTCAGCATCATTTAATGCGGAACAGTAAAATAGCACATAAAGGATTATGATTTTAATCGCATCATATCACATCTCTTATATACCCTGAAAAGTTTCTCTCTCTTCTCACACTCTCAAAAACACTCAAAAATTCCAAAACTTTCTCTGTGCAAATACTCTCATACAAACACTCAAGTCTTCCATATTTTCAAATGGAACCAAAGAAATCTACAAGTTTTGCTCTTGATTTTACAAAGATGTCCGAGAAAGTGTACTCCACTCCACTAACTGATGTCGAAGGGTTAAAATTATTAGAAACCTAGAGAAATCGAAGTTGATCGAGTTCCTGACTCTACAAATGTCTCAAACGTATCAAGAGGAGGTAGCTATGTTCTACGTGAATGCCTCTCTGCATGATGACGAGATCCATTAGTATGTGAATGCAAAGGATGTTGTGATATCAACTGTCGATGTCAGTGAACTGCTGAAACTCCCCAACTCTGGTCTGAGTGACCTGAAGGACCACTAGTTTGATCTTGAGAAGACCTGGAGGGAGATTTCCATTGAGGAAGAAGCTGAGAACTATAAATGACTAAGCTAACTGTCATTTCAGCTATCATGGAGGAAATATAGATTAACAGAGCAGAGTTCATGTATGATAAGCTTTGTGAAAACATGTTGAATGTAGAGGTAGCTGATGGTAAGATTAAGAATACCTTGAGCTATGGGATAGCCCTTGGTTATTTAGTTGAGAAGAAGCCCTTGACGAAAGGGAAACCTTTCATGGAAACAAGAGGTTGTTTAGAGGCAGCCTCTCAGCTGCACAAAATAAGGCCCATGCCAATAAAAATGGCACTTCTGAAGGAGAGACAATTGAAATCGAACCAGCTGTTCTAGTTCCTAAGAAGAGGAGAACAACTGCTCTAAGGAGATCAGCTGCAACGAAAAAGCATAAGACTCATAAATGTCTACATAATGAGCCTGATGAGTCTGCTGTGAGAGCTGACTCCGAGGAAACAAAATATGTGGAAGTTCCACTAGAAAGAAGATCAAAGAGGACTTAGGATAGACTTCTGATGTTGACTGCTCAAATTCCTTCAGAATCAGCTGCAGAAAGAATGATGGAGACAATCGCTCAAATTCCCACCGAAGGAGAAGGCTTACCTACCACTAATGTTGCTCCTTCACAGGCTACATGTGAATCATTCAAATAGCATTCCGCATCTTAACCTGATGTAATGGCAAGGATAACTAAGTGGAGACATTGGAAGCTGAGTAAAAGTAGATATCAATTTAAGCACCCGGAGATGATTGAAGAAGAGGAATGATTTCTTGGATTTTTGGATAATTCTTTAGTCCCTCAAGCTTTAGATGACAGTTATACAAGGGTGTTGTACAAAACAAAGAGGGAAGAGAAGGAATTAGCTTTAGAGAAGAGAAAGGCTTTGGAAGGCAAACACAACTGTATATTTGAAATAACTGCTAATGTGCTGTCATAGGCCGATGATGAGGAGCTAGAAGAAGTTGAAGCTGCCGAGCTGTAGGAAGCCCTGAGGGAGTCCAGGGAGCTAGCTGAGCAAAGACAACCTACTATGCCAGGGGAACTTTTATCCTCTACCTAGATAATTGCTAATGTGATGAGGAAAAGAACTGCTCTCTCATCACAAACTCACTTTCACTCGCCTATTAATCCAAATCCAAATGAAGGTGAGCCCACAGTTGAGACTGTGGAAAATGAGATGGAACAAGAAAATGTTGAAAATGTGGCTAAGGCCAAAATTGGCAGCAATGAAGCTTTTTTGAATGAATCGAAATATATATAAAAAAATGAAAAAGAGTGTGATCCTGATCACATGTTGATCAGGTAACCAAATAAATAAGCCTAAAAATAAGTACGAAAGTAAATCGATCACAAGCCGACCAAATGGCTGGGGCCTCATTAAAACCTCCCAAGGTAAAACGCACCCTTGTGGGAAAAACCCTTGGCAGGAAAAAGATTACCCTCTATAAAAGAAATGAAGGCGTCCAAAAATACAGAAATAGAAGCCCAGACGCATTAAGTAACAAATCTATAATTGGACTGACCAACATAGTCCTCTGTGAGAAACTGCACGATATCCGCAGGCAGGACGCCCCACCAAGTCCCAGTGTCTGACTTTTTACTCAGAATGTCTGCCACTCAATTGCCTTCCCGATAAATATGTGAGACCACTAGCTCCATTTGTGAAAGCAGATGAAGAGTATAATGCCACTTGCTAAGGTGACGCCAGGGAACCTCATTGGATCTCTTATGGAGCAAGTTCACCACATAAATAGAATCCAACTCCAGCCAAAGTTGTGTCCAGCTCTTAGCGAATGCATAATGAACGACCCACATTGCTGCCACTAACTCAGCCTCAAATGCATATCCCACGCCACAACGCTCCACAAAACAACCCTAAAAGAAGCCTCTCCGCACCCGAATACTCCGTGCCGTAAGACTTCCCGACGCCCCCGAAGCGCTACCATCCGTATTCACCTTGATCCAGCCCGGAAGGGGTTTTTGCCAATTAACTTCCACAATCTTCGGGGCTTGTCTAGCCCACCCGGGAACACGCAGTCCACGGAGGATGAAAAGGTCTAGCTGATCATTGTGCATGCAGCCCCGATCTAAGGAAGCAGACCCGACGATAAGAACACGAAGATGAAGGATTGCTGCATCCACCGTCCAGAGTTTATTTTCAAAGGTCAACTCATTCCGGATATGCCAAATGAGCCAGATGCAAGACAAAACAGCCACTCGCCATAAGAAATGAACCTGCACTAAAACGAAAATTCATTAAACACACAAGGAGTTCATTAAAGCTATAAGCCATAAAGAGGTGAACGTCAAATGAATAAAAAATCCAACGCCAAAGAGCCCTTGCAAAGACACAAGAGACAAACAAATGGTCAATCGATTCAGCGGAGACACAACAAAGAGCACAAACTAAGGGGCCGATGAAACTCCCCCTAGGGCGCAATAAGTCCAAGACTATCAACCGATTATGGATGGCATGCCACGCCACAATCGACCGAGGTTTCGGAATGTGAGGGGACCAAATCCAAGTATCCCATTGGACCACCGAGGAATAGGGGCGAATATAAGAATACGCTGCTTTCAAGGTAACATTCCCATCATCAGAGTTCAACAAGACCCACCTGTCCTGCGATGAAGGAGCGATGGGAACAATATCCCGGACCAGATCCAAGTAAGTCTCAACAAATGAGAAGGTGAAGTGCGAGGACTCCGCATAGAAGTACTCAAAAATGCGATGTCCAAATAAATATTTGTACTCATGCGGAATACCAATCCTGTCTGCAATAGAATAACCCAACCAGTTGTCAAGCTAGAATAAAACCTCGAAATTACACACATGGATCCAACGAGAATCATCCAAGCAATCCGCAATGCAAGGCCTAATCCCAGTCCAACCCAGCTTCATTAGGAAGGCGGTATTAGCCGCAATAATAGATCTCACACCCAAGCCCTCTTCTGCCCGAGGTGTGCAGCATCGATTCCAATTGACCACCACTGAACCTTTAGAATTAACATCCCCAGTACAAATAAAATTACGCATGGCCCAAGATATCCACATATAAGGTGAGGATCTCAAGCATGTTACGGGCGTTAGCTGAAGAGGCCCCACACGCAATAACAATGTCATCAGCATAAAGAATGGAAGATGGAAAATGGAAAAATAACACGTCTCAGCGCAATGAAGGGCTTTAGCTGATTCTGAGTTACCGCGATCTCAATAATTTGCTTAGTACCTCCTCCGCGATGCAAAAGAGCAAAGGAGATAGAGAGTCTCCCTGTCAAACACCTCTAAAGCAAGAGAAGTATCCCACAGGCATCCCATTCAGTAAAATCGAAATTCTGGAAGACTGGAGAATAACCTCAATCCAGTGAACAAAAGTCTCCGAGAAACCAAACCGATGCAAGACGTGAAGCAGAAAACCCCACTTTAACGTGTCAAATGCTTTGCGGATATCAATCTTTAAAATCATATTATCATCGTTCCGCCATGCAAGACGTTAAAGCCCTCCAGAGACCAGAGCTATACGATCATGAATCTACCTACCCGAATAAATCCAAATCTGCGTGGGCGATAGATAGCGGAATGATAGTTCCCAAAAGAGTAGCTAAAATCTTAGTAATAATCTTGAAAAGAAAATTACTCATAATGATCGGACCACAGTTGTCAATAGTGTTAGCATCCTTCGTCTTCGGAATGAGAGCCATAAAACTAGCATTCAACCCTGAAGGGAGGGTCGAGCTAGTGAAGAAAAACCAAACTGCTGCAGTAACATCTGCCGACACAATGTCCCAACAGTGACGATAAAAAGCCCCAGTAAAATCGTCTGGGCCTGGAGAGCTGTCCGATCCCATATCAAACACCGCTTCCCGAATCTCTAGAGTCCGAAGGAATAGCCATTAAGAGAGCATTATCCATGGCCCCCACCATTGGAGAAATCACCTGATCAACCATAGAATAATCCGTAATGGTGCCCCCTGAGTCCGAGAAAAGCTCCTTATAGAAGGAGGTAATGTGATTCCCAAGAACACTAGGATCATCTAAATAATTACCATCAATCATCAAACCCTGAATACCCGAATGGCTACCCCAAATCTGACAATGTCGATGAAAAAAAGACAGTATTACGATATCCATCCTTAAGCCAAGCCAAACGAGCTTTCTGCCTCAGGAATTTAGATTGCAACAATAACGTGTGGGACATTATTTTGGGCTTCAAATTCCATATCGCGACGTGCAGTAGAGAAACCCAACGTCTCAATATCCGCCTGAATCTGACGAAGTTTCTCCATCTGACTATCCACCTTATGATTAACATCCCCAAAGATGTCTTTATTCCAAACCTTAATAGTCTGCCTCAACCTTTTAAGCTTCCACATGATGCGCATCAGAGGGTTAGGCGATGCGTATGGAAGGGCCCAAGAAGAAGTTACAAGATCTGAAAATGAGTCATGATAAACCCACATATGCTGGAAACGAAATGGAACCGGACCCCTGCTTGCAGAAGATGAGCAAGAGACCAAAATGGGATGGTGATCCGAGCCAATGCGAGGAAGAACCAAACCCTTGACAACTTGCCAAAGAGAGAAAAATCGTCACGTTGCTAGGGCTCGATCCAATTTAGCTTGGAGAAGGGATAGAGGCGTACGGGGAGAGCACCAAGTGAATGAGTTCCCCGTAGTCGGTACAGAAAACAAACCAACATCCTCCAAAAAATCCCTGAAGTCTTGACAAGAGGCCTGGGATAAAATACCATTCCCGAACGCTCATGATGACCCAAAATAGCATTAAAACCTCGATAAGCAATAAATCATCAAGACCCAAATTTCTCAAATGCAGCCAAAGCGTGCACCGAGCAATATGATTACATAAACCATGAGCAAAGCTAATAAGATAAACCAGAGAACCCAACTGAACCTGCAGAACAATACACGAGAAGAAATGCAAACTTGTTGCAAAATAGAGATGCCAGGATCACAGAAAACCCAAATATCAGCCCGACCATTAGAACGAAAGTTTTGAGCCATGAAACTCAAACCCAGACTACTCCAATAGGAAGCCGATATCGAAGAAATGTCCACCTTAGGCTCACAGATAGCCAAAATCAAAGGTTTATGCTTCTGACATAAAGCCTTAAGAACATTACGAGAAGCAATGTTCCCAATCCCTCGGATATTCCAGGAGATGCAATTCACTGAGATGGAGGGGGTGGGGCAGCCCGTGTCGATCGCACGGTAAAAACAGGATTGTGGTGTGTCGCAGAATCCGATGATTGAGCATTAGCAACTTCATCAGATAATCCGCCCATTGTTTGGAAGCCGTAAAATCTAGTTCATTGGGCCCTGGGTGGTCCAACTCAATCATGAGGTCATGAATAGCCGGAGAAGGGCCCTGAGCAACATTCTGAAGTAACCTGGATTTGGCCGCATCAAGGGAGCTGTCCCGGAAAGCTCGACTAAGGGCACGGATGGGCTTCTCCAACGGGTGCTAAATAGTAAGAGGCAGACTTGTAGAAACGGAACCAGTGTTAGGAACTGGAGCCTTGGGGACCGGATGACGAGTTGGAAGTACCGGGGGGAATCCGTTGAATGTTGTTCTGGTGTGTCATCCGTGGCAAGGGCCTCAAAGGCATTACCAAGGTGGATGTTGTAAGGGCAAGTGACCATGGCACATGATGGGGAGCCTGGCCGCATAGTCGAACCCGTATTTCCCATTGAGTTATCAACGGCCTTGCCCTTGTCCGTAGTCTTCTGCACTGGACGATAGACTTTGCGAACTCTTGAACGACCCCTTGGTGCTGAAGTATGGCGTCCATCCGGCTGGATCGTCCTTGAGTAGGACTAAGCCATCTTTCCGTAGCCAAAGTCCCCATACTGTAAGGCGGCAAGTAGCAGTCGAGTGCCCCATAACATTACACTTGGAGCAGAACTCTGGGAGTTTCTCATAGCTAACCGACACAAATGAGCACTGGCCAACCCGTTCCACCATAATATGATCCTCCAACGGTTTAGCGAGATTTATATCAACCAACACACGAATAAAATGTCCCAGAGATCCATCGAGAGATCACTGATCGATTTGAATCAGATTACCAATAGCACTAGCGATCCCCAAAATAGTATTAGGATCCCAGTATTTCAAACTGAGCTAAAAAATACGAACCTAAACACTGGATACCGAAGTGTGAACCTTGTAAGGGTTGAAATCCGGGACCCAGGGAGAAAGCTGAATAGTACCCGGATTAAGCGCCCAATTGATACGTAGCTGAGCGCGAGCTCGATCCTGCGCAATAAAAAATTTAACACAAAATATCCCTTGCACAAGGGAATTAGTTTCCAGTCATTTTTAAATCCTCATAGCTCGGATAGCCTTTTATCCAGAAGCATAGTCAGCCGTGGCTTGTTACCTTTTCCCAAAATAACCCGCCCAATCAAAGAACAAGAGAATTCGGCAAGACATTGCTGGTAAATGTTTTCATCAATAGTTATAGAATAATAACCTCCCTTCCTAACAGGTTTAGGGATAGATTGAGTCTTACCAGAAACCAGGGGATTGTAGAATCCAACGGATGGGTATTACCTGAAACAACTTTCGCAATAGTGTTACCCGAATTAATATGAGTATTAGCATTAGCATTATGAGCTGAAAGTCGAGGGTTCGAGTCATGAGCAGAGGCCATTGCAGAAGAGCTTCCAAAGAATCGAGCAAAGATCTTTGGGAGCAAAGATCCTTGGGGAGGCATGCGGTGGAATTCCATGCGGATGGCGGACAATGTACCACAGGGCCATCACACCCCACAGGCGGCCTTGGAGGAGGTAGAAGCAACCGACTGCCATGGGGGGAAGAGGAGTGGGTGCCCCCCATAAGATGGCGCATGCAAGGAGTTGGGGGTGGCCGCCCCTATTCCCAATACCATTAACCATGGCAGATTTTTCTCCGTGATCCGACGACGAAGACGACAAGTAATATTTCAGTGGAACTAAACCAGTAGATGTACTATCAAGAGAGGGCCGTGTCAGAGGTTTTGAGGATGTTATAAAATTCGACGGGAGGGATCGTAAGAGATTATACGAAACCATTGGAGAAGAAGACGAAGGTTGAGATCGGTCGTACGGGCTAAAATTGGACGTTAGTCCATGAAAGGGTGACTCCGTCATGGAGTCACCGGAGAAACGTGAAAAGAGTATTCCCGATCACAGTCGATCAGGTAACCAAAGTAAAGATTGATAACAAAGTCAAAAGAAAATAACGAAATGGTCACAAGCCAACCATATAGGAATGGTTGGGGCCTCGTTAAAACCTTCCAAGGTAAAACCCACCCATGTGGGAAAAACACCGAAGGAAAAAGAGTACCCCCATGATAAAAGTGCCCCAAAAGCCGACAAGATCAAAATGCGACGCACTAAGGAACAAACCTATAGTTCGATTGGCCAACATAATCCTGAGTAAGGATCAATAATGGACGTTGGGGCGAACCCCACCATGTATCCACCGCGACGACTTGCTTAGAATATCCGCCGCCTGGTTTCCTTCCCTAAAGATGTGCGACACAACAAAATCCATTTGAGAAAGAAGGTGGAGAGTGTATCTCCACATACTCAAATGGCGCCAAGGTACTCCAAATGGATTTCTTACGCAAAGAACTCCACCACATGACCGAGTCCGACTCGGCCATAGTTGGTTCCATCCCTTTGAGGAAGCGTATTTGATGGCTCGCATAGCCGTTGTAAGTTCCACCTCAAAAGCAAAGGCAAAACCACATCGTTCCACGAAGCACCCGCGAAAAACCCCTACTGATTAAAAACTCCGTAAGCCGTGAGATTTCCAGTCCCCGTAGCACTACCGTCGTGTTAACTTTAATTCATCCCTACAAGGTTTCGCCAAGTGACCCTCGCACAATCTTCGGGCTTGTCTAGGCGCGCCCGGAACACGGAGTCTCGGGAGAATGAAGAGGTCCTGTTGATTATTTTGCATGCAACCACGGCCTAAGGACTCCGACTAGGACACGGCGCGTAGGATGGCCGCCTCCGGTGTCAAGTCTTGTTGTTGAAGGTCAAGTCATTTCGATTTCCCAGATGAGCCAAGACGGAAAGAACAATTTGCGCGCCTTGAGAAAGCCCACCGATCACCAAATGAAAACGCATCAAACGCACCGTAAATTCATTAAAGCTATAAGCCCTAAAGTAATTGATATTAAAGGCATCAAAAATCCACCGCCATAGGGCCTCGCAAAACCACATGAGATAAATAAATGATCAATGATTCATTGTTAGACAACAAAGACCGCAAACCGAGGGTCCCCGTGAAGGAGCCACGCGAACGCAAAGACGCCCTAAAACCGCAAGACGATTGTGGATAGCCCGCCATGCCACAATCGAACGCTCTTTCCGAATGTGAGGAGACCAAATCCAGAACCCCAATGAACCGTTGGAGCGAGGACACGAAATGTGTAGGCAGATTTAAGTGATACATCCATCATCGTGAGTGAAGCCACACCCGTGTATCCGACGATGTTGGAGTGATGGGGACTCTAACAATATCTCGGACCATATCCAAATAAGCCTCAATGAATGAGAAAGTAAAGTGCCATGTCCCGTCATAAAAGTAATCCGAGATGCGATTTCGAAATAAGTGCCTGTACTCCTCAGAATCCCAATCCTATCAAAGAATGATGTAACCCAACCAATTATCCAGCCAATCGAACTCCGAAATTGCATCCCGAAATCCAAAGATAGTCCTCCAAGAAACCCGAGATCCCAGCCGAATCCCTCTCCGATGGAAGAGGGGATGAAAGAATGGCTTGGAGATCCATCGAGGCCAAGAAACGCCTACGAGGATGTTGTAAACCAAAGAGTTGGAAGTCATAATCTTCCATCCCAACTTCATAAGGAAAGCATTGTTGGCGACCACAATAGACCGGACGCCCAAACCGCCTTCCGCCCGTGGCATGCAACAACGGCTCCAGCTAACCACCACTGATCCTTTCGAGTTCACATCGCTAGTCCAGATGAAATTACGCATAGCCTTTTCCATTTGCCGTAACAAAGTTCTGGGCCACTTGTATACCATCATCGTGTGCACAAAGGAGCTGGTAATCACCGAATTCACCAAACAAATGCGGCCAACAATCGACAGAGCAGAACCTTTCCACCTTCTGAACTTGAAAATAATCTTGTCGAAAATTGATTGAAGGCTGGCCACTTTGGGCGCACCCTTGAAGATGGGGGCGCCCAAGTAGATCGTAGGAATGCGCCCATATGCATCCCAAAGAATCGTATGAATACGACCTCGCACATGATTGGAACCCGGTTTCCAAAATAAGCTTTAGATTTATTAGGATTGAAAATCGACCCGACATATCTCGCATAGAGGTTAAGTGTCGGATAATAAGACGTGCACGCCGAGGATGCCCCACACATAATCACAATATCATCTCGCATACATAATGGATGAGGGGAAAACCATCGATTAGCGCCGAAAAGGTCGAGTAGATTCCTATTGATCGCGTCCTGACCAATCTACTCGAACGTCCTCCGCGATGAAAAATAGCAGAGGAGATAACGGATCCCCCCCGTCTAACCCCTCGAAAGCAAGAGAAGTAACCCATCGGCGACCCATTCAAAGACAGCGAGATTCTGAAGATCAAGGATGATCTCAATCCAAAGAATGAACACTTCAGAGAAACCAAAGCGACGTAACACGAATCAAGAAGCCCCACTAATCAGATCAAATGCCTTTCGATGTCAATCTTTAAGATCATATTGACATCATTACGACCTGTAAAATATTGAACCCTCCGAGACCAATGCAATCTGATCATGGATCTCGCCGCCTCGATAAAGCCAAACCGGTAGGTGACAAGTAAGAAGAGATGATCGAGCCCACCGCGTCACGAGAATCTTGGTAATAATCTTAAAAAAGAAATTGCTCATCACGACGGCCTAAAGTCTTCCACCACATTAGCTTCCTTGGTTTTTCTGATGGCGGCCACCACCTCCTCGTAAATGAGATCCCAAAAATGATGATAAAATCTCCCATCAAACCGTCTCCGCCTGGGGGCACCGCTCCAAACCCATATCAAATGCCGCCTCTTTCACTTCGGATTCTCAAGGAATAGCCGCCAAAAGTGCATTATCAACCGTGCTAACTATCGGAAAAATAAGATGATCGACTAGAGTGTAGTCCGGTGGTTTGCCCCATGTCCGCGAAGAGGTTCGTATAGAAGGAGATAATGTGATTCCCAAGAGCCACCGGTCCTCTCAGATAACTACCATCAACCATCAAACCTTGTATCCGTGAGCGCCCATTTCGAATCTGACAAAAGAACGATGGAAAAATGTTGTGTTACGATCTCCATCTTTTAACCAATCCGATCGTGATTTCTCGCTAAAGGAATTCGATCGCATGAGCAACGTGCGAGACAAAGGCCGATTGCGCCTCAACTCCATATCCTGCGAGCCTCGGTGAAACCGGGCTGGATTCAATATCCGCTAAATCGACGAACCCTTTCCATCTAATAATCCACCGACGATTAACATCCCCAAAAACTTCCTTATTCCAAACTTTAATCGTTTGTCGCAACCTCTTGAGTTTCCACATGACGCGTTGCAACGGATTAGGCGATCACGCACGGGATCGCCAAGAGGTAGTCACAATATTTCGGAAAGAGTCGTGATGAATCCACATGCGCCCGAAAACGAAAAGGAGACGGACCACGATAGTGGGATTAGAACAAGAAACAAAAATAGGGTGGTGATCGGAGCTAATGCGAGGAAGAACTAAGCCCTTAACAACTTGCCAAAAAGAGAAGAATTGATAGGTTGCTAGGGCTCGATCCAACTTACCCTCAAGGAGAGATAGAGGCCTTCTGGGAGCACCAAGTAAATGAGTTCCCCGTAGTCGCACGGCAAATAAACCTACATCCTCCAAGAAGTCCCCAAATCCTCGACAAGAAGCCTGGGATAAGGTACTACGCGGAACGCTCATGATGTCCCAACACAAAGATTGAAATCCCCAATAAACAGCAGATCAAGAAGACCGAAATTCCTCACATCCAACCAAAGGGCGCGACGAGCAACATGATCACACAAGCCATGAGCAAAACCAACATGGAAAACCATAGAGCCAATTTGAACTTGCAAAATAATACATTGAGAGGAAGACCAAACCTGATTTTGGACAGAAATACTGCATCGCATAGACCCAAATATCCGGCGGCGTGCTCATTCCTAAGCTTTGAGCAACAAACCCGAGACCCAAGCTACTCCAAGAAGAATCCAAAACGGATGACCCACCTTAGTTCGCAAATGGCTAAAATAGAAGGTTTATGTTTGTGACATAAAGCCAAGAACATTACGAGATGCAATGTTCCCAATCCCTGATATTCCGTAAGATGCAATTCATTGAGACTGCGGGAGAGGTGGCGCCCGTGTCGATTGCACGTAAAAACCGGCGTGTGGTGCGTTGAGGATTCTCGACGATTGAGAGTTACCCATTTCATCCGCATAATCCGCCCATCTCTTGAAGCCGCAAAGTTCATCTCATGTGGTTCTTGGCGCTCCGGCTCAATAATAATGTCATGAAGTGGGGCGACGGACCGACGTAACACTGAGAATTCTAGATTTGGCCGAGTCCAAGGAGCTATCCCTAAGGCACACGGCTAAGGCTCGAATAGGCTTCCCCAAAGGATACTTGAACCATAAGAGGCATAATAGTGGAGACCATGCCGGTGTTGGAAGTAGTAGCCTTGGGAGATGACTCCATAGCAGATAATCGGCCGGCACCGTGCACGGTCAGTCCCGGAGTCGATCAACCAAGAGCCGCAAAGGTGTTATTAAGGTGGATATTCGTAGAGCAATCGACTATTGCGCAGTAGGAGAACCTGCACGCATAGCCAACCTATCTTTCCCATTGAGTCATCAACTCCTTACCTTGTCCTCCGCCGCACAGACAGACGATAAACCTTGCGCACTCGGATCGCCCTCTCTGTATGCAGAACTAGGGCGAGTAGTTGGTGCCGGGGCATCCCCGGTCGAGAAGACGCTTTTCGATCGGGAATGGCACGCTCTGTCCGTAGTTGGTTGAGTTCGAGTAACACGGCAAAGAGGTCGTCGAATGTCCCGTGATATCGCACTTCAACAAAATTCGAAATTTTTCGCACGCTATCGACACGAAGGAGCACCGACCTACTTGTTCAACCATGATGTGATCCTCCAATGGCTTTGACAGATCAATATCCACCAACACCCTGGATAAAGTGACCCGAGAACCATCCAAATGATCGTTGGTCTATTTGTATTGGGTTCCCAATCGCACCGCAATCCCAAGATGGTGTTAGCATCCTAGTATTCCAAACCAAGCTCAAGATACGAACCCAAACGCTTGCCATAGACGTGTGCACTTTGTATGGATTGAAATCGGGACCCATGAAGAGAGACGGATCGTTCCTGCCGTTGAGTCCGCTTAGCTTACGAGCATAAGCTCGAGCACGATCCTCGCGCATTATAAAACTTAACACAAAAAAATCCCTTACCCAGGAGGATTAATTTCAAACAATTTTAATTCCCATAATTCGATAGACGTTTGTGTAACATAATGGTTGCCCATGGTTTATTTCCTTTCCCTAAAATCACTATTCCAATTAATGAATAAGAGAATTCAAATGAGACGTTGTTGATAGACATGTTCATCAATAGTGACAGAATAATAATCGCTTTTCTAACCTAGGTTTGAATGGAATTGCGATCTTAAACCACATGTGAAAATGTTTTGCAATTACCTTGGGCATGCGTAGTAGAATCCATGTCGTTGTGTGTACCGGGCCTTTTGGGCAAAGGTAAAATTGCACGATAAATGGCGGTGACATTCCTTGAGCTCCATGGTTGGATGGAGTGCCTAGAATGCCAGCAAAACCTTGATGCACCAGGTTTGAGGGTTTGGGGATCACTCCCTTATCACTTGAGGACGTCCAAGAGGGCTTGGAAGGGGCCACAATGTCCTCAAAAGAGGCTGCCTTCTTACAAAAATTGGGGAAGACCGCTCCCTTCTCCATTGTGGACGCCCAAGAGGGCTTGGTAGGGGCCACAATGTCCTCAAAAGGTGCTGCCATCTTACAAGAATTGGGGGGGACCGCTCCCTTATCAATTGTGGACGCCCAAGAGGGCTTGGAGGGGACCACAATACCCTCAAAAGGGCTGCCAACTTACAAGAAATAGGTGGGGGCGTCACTTTTTCAAGGGAGGATGTCCAAAAAGACATGGGGGGACCGCAACATCATGAGGCTGCATGTTAGTGGGGGGACCATCATAGAGACGGCATCTTCTTGTTCCACCATGGGGGTGGTCGTCCAATCATCCCTAGGCATGGTGGGGACCGCTGCTTGGATGAGGGAAGAGGAAGGGACGACCATGGAGGAGACATCCCTTTGGTCGTTGCCCGCTGGAGGAGTGGTCGTCGTAGGAGCATCGTATTTACGAGGTAGAAACTTCCAAGTCAATCCGTAGAAGGAAGATGTGCCCGGAGCGTGAGGAACGCCGGTGCCGGAGTGGGTCTGTTGTTTCTCCTGAGTTACTGCGAAATTACTGTTCCGAAGGGGCTCAGGCAACAGCCCGTCTCCATCTTGCGATGGGGAGGATGAAATTAGATTTTGTGTTCCAAAAACCATGTACTCCTGCGAAAGAGATGAAGTTGCAGGTACATGTGATCGCGCCATCGCTGTCATGGTGGATTCCGGCGCTGCTGTGGTGAGTACTTCGGAGCTAGACGACGCGACTTTGAGATTAGCTTCAGAAGTCTTGGATGACCTGCTGTGGTGGCTAGGATTCGTGGGAGGTGCGAAATTAGAGGTGTAACTGTGCCATGGCGGCTCCGCCATGAGGTCAGCCGGAGAAGACGATCGGAGAAGATCTTCACTTTGCTAACTTCCTCTCACCTTGAATGTTCCATAATTTAGTCTTATTTTTGGGTTCACTTTCTCCATTTGACTATCCACCTTACGATTAACATCACCAAAAACGTCTTTATTCCAAACCTAAATAGTCTGACGTAACCTTTTGACCTTCCACATAATACGCAGGAGGGGGTTAGGGGAAGGACACGGCTGAACCCATGAGGAGGCAACCAGATCCCGAAAGAGTCATGACAAACCCACATGCACTAAAAATGAAACGAAACTGGACCTCTGCTGAGAGAGGACGAACAAGAAACTAATAGGGGATGATGATCCGAACCGATTACGAGTAGGCAGAACCGGAGGGGAGTCTGGGGAATGGGACTCAGGGGTATCATCCATGGAAAGAGCCTCAAAAGCATTACCAAGATGAATGTTATTAGGGCAAGTGACTATGGCACATGATGGAGATCCAGCCCGCCTAGTCGAACCCGTATTTTCCATTGAGTTATCAACATCCTTGCCCTTGTCCTTAGCCTAAGGCACTGGACAATAAGCTTTGCGAACTCTGGAATTCCCCCTTTGAGAGTTAGGGCGTCCATCGGGGCTTCTGATCGCCCCTGCCGCGAACCAGACGCCTTCCTCCTTCGTTGAGGTCCCCATAGAGGTAAGACGGCGGGAAGCAATGAGTCCCGTAATATTACCCTTAGAGCGAGAATTCAGGAGTTTCTAACATTGGCAACCCATTCCACCATAATATGATCTTCCAATGGTTTTGCAAGGTCTATGTCAACCAACACACGAATAAAATGACCAAGGAAGCCATCTAATGATCGCCGATCCATTTGAATCGGATTACCAATAAGATCAGCAATCCCCAAAAATAGTATTGGGATCCCAGTATTCCAAACTAAGCTCAAAAATTCTAACTCAAACACCGGCAATGTATGTGAACCTTGTAAGGGTTGAAATCGGTACCCAGGAGAAAGACGAATAGTCCCCTTAAGCGCCCAATTGATACATAACTCGAGCACAGGAGTGATCCTGCGAATTAGAAAATTTAATACAAAAATATCCTCAGAATTAGTTTCCAAACTTTTTTAATGCCCCATAGCATGGAAAGCCGTTTATGCAAAAGCATAGTAGGCCAAGGCTTGTTACCCTTTCCCAAAATCACCCGCCCAATCAAAGAGTAAGAGAATTCGACAAGACGCTGCTGGTAAACGTTTTCATCGATAGTCACAGAATAGTAATCCCCTTTCCTAATAGGTTTAGGGATAGAATTAATCTTGCCCGAAACTATATGAGAAAATGATATAAGATTACATGGGGCCTGAGGAAAAGTTGAATCCATAGGATGGGAATTACCTTAAACAACTTTAGCAAAAGTGTTACCCAAATTATTATTTGTAGCATGAGCCGAAAGTTAGAGGTTCGATTCATGAGAGTAGGCCATTGTAGAAGAGCTTCTAGCAATCTGAGCAGCATCTTTGGGAGGGCATGCAGGAGGAATGCCATGAAGATGGCAACCAGCAACCCAGGTCTCATCACCCTCCTGGGAGGGGGCGGTTTGGTGGGAAAAGTTGCAGCCAGCCCCCCATAAGAGTCCACAAGGGGGCTAGCCCCCCTATGGCGTACGGCTGCCATGGGGGAAGGAGAGCGACCGCCCTCTTAGAAGAGGACATAGGGCGCTGGGGGGCCCTTGGAGGGTTGGGCATCGGCTGTGGGGGCTGTAAGTAGAGATCCGGAGACACCAAACCTAACCACGTAGAATCCTTATCGAACCGAGGAGGAGAGGCCAAAGAACATTGAAAAACCCCGCCATGCAAATCTAGGGTTTTGGACACATCGGAGGAAGATGGGGCCAAAGGATGAACGTTTGAGCGTGAACGATCATAATTCGATGTGAGACCTTGAAGAAGTAAGCCCACCATCTCAATGACGGAAAATGGATGGAGATTGATCGGAAAATCAAGAGTTAGCCAGGCACATGACATGAAGAGAGAGGAGAGCATATTTTTGTCCTCTTTCGGATCTATGTTTGGTTGGTGATTGTTCCTAGAAGGGGTAAGAAGTCGCTCGAAATGGAGTAGGTAATGGCACGACTCAAAACCTCTCCAGCAAGACAGAAAAGTAAGGGAGATAAGGGGTTTCCTTGACGGACACCCCTTGCACACTCAAAGTAACCCGTGGGCGTCCCATTAATAAGGATGATCGAAATCCACGAGATGAAAGTATCAGAAAACCCAAACCGACGAAGAACATAAAACAAGAACTCCCAACTTAGAGTGTCAAAAGCTTTTTTGATGTCAATTTTGAGAATCATATTACTGTCTCGGTGATTCTGAAGAATATTAAAACCTTCTGAAACCAACGCGATACAATCATGAATATGTATGATCGGAATGAAACCAAACTGAGTGGGAAACGAATCTTAACAATAATAATACCAAACCTACTAACCAGGATCTTTGATAACCTTAAAAAGAAAATTACTCATGACAATAGGTTTGAAGTTCCGAAAGAGACGGATTGTGGGCGATTTTCACATCTTAGTGTGTGAGTTCGTCTTCTCACGCTGTTCGCGATTTCGGCGCCTGATCTTCTGGTGGCTCCATGGCGGAGCCACTTTTTCACGAATCGACGCCCAATTTCATCCTCATCCGCGATCACAACCTTCATCTTCGACGCCCCAAGTACCTAGGATTTTCACGCCATCGCCGCAAATTACGCGCCGCTCGGGCCAAGACCTCCCCGCTTCACCGGGCTTATTCTCGCGGCTATACCGCTACAACCTCCGCACAGCCCGCTATCGCAAAGCATCCTCGTCACCCCACAACCTCGCCGCATCCTTCGCCGTCCCCCCATGGCACCTCCCCACGCCCATGCAATCCGCCACTATTGGGGCGCCCCCTCCCCCATGGTCATGGGTCGCCGCATGCCATGGGGAGGTCTCTCCTTCATAAGGCCGCCCCCCTAGGGGGGTGATGATCCCTGGGCCACAGTCTGCCGTCTGCATGGAATCCCGTCCACAGGCCCCCACCCGGATGCTGTTTCCAAGAATGCTCCTCAGGTTGCTGGAAACTCTCCCCCAACGACATCCGTTTATGAATTGAACCCTCGACATTTGGCTCATACTACTAATGCTCAATCCAGTTTTGGACATACTTTTGCGAAAATCGTCTCAGGTACTACCCATTCTATGGATTCAACTCCGCAGGCCCCAGGTAATTTCACCCCATTTTCCCAAATGGTTTCTGGTAAATCCCATTCTATCACTAAACCTGTTAGAAAGGGAGATTATTATTCCGTTACTATCGATGAAAACATTTACCAACAACGTCTCGCAAAATTTTCTTATTCTTTGATTGGAAGGGTGATTTTAGGTAAATGTAACAAGCCATTGGGCGACTATGCTTTTGCATAAACGCCTATCAGAGTTATGGGGGATTAAAAATGATTGGAAACTGATTCCCTTGGGCAAGGGATTTTTTTGTTTTTGAATAAATTCGAATATATATTAAAAATGAAAAAGAGTATTCCTGGTCACAGGTTGATCAGGTAACCAAAAGAAAGCCTGAAAATAGTGTTTCGAATTGGTCACAAGCCGACCAAATGGCTGGATGGTTGGGGCCTCATTAAAACCTTCCAAGGTAAAACCCACCCTTGGGGAAAACCCTCGGAAGGAAAAAAAGAGTACCCCAGAAAAGTATGCGCCTAAAATGGGAAAAGAAACCAGAAGCGGTGGCGCACTAAGTAACAAACCTATAGTTGGATTGGCCAACATAATCATCAGTGAGGTGGTGGAGGAGCTCAGTGGGCGGGACACCCCACCATGTGCCGCATTCCATCTTCTTGCTTAAAGACGTCCGCAACCCGATTGCCTTCCCGAAAAATATGAGAAATGACAAGATCAATACCTGAAAGGATGCATGGATTGGCGCCAAGAACGAGGTGGCACCATGGGACCTCCATTGTTCTCTTCTCCGTAAGGTTTACCACATACATTGAATCCGATTCCACCAAAGTTGCGTCCACCTTTTCGCAAGGCATAATGAATCGCCCACATTGCTTCAACCAATTCAGCTTCAAATGCGTATCCGAACCACAATGATGGACAAAGCATCCTCGAAAGAAACCTCTACAGATTCGGAAGACTCCTGGAAGTCGTGAGGCCGCCCGCGCCCTAAAGCGCCGCCATCCGTGTTAACCTTGATCCAACCCGGAAGGGGGTTATGCCACTTTACCTCCACAATCTTCTGAGCTTGTCCGCCCATCCAGAACCCACAGCCGCGCAAGATAAATAGATCTTATTGATTGTTGTTCATGCATCCCGATCCAAAGATATGATGATTCGACAATGAGAACCCGTAGTTGAATGATCGCGCCTCTAGTGTCCAGGATTTGTTGTTAAAAATGAGCTCGTTCTTTGATATGCCATATAAGCCGATGCAAGAAATAATCGCCACATGCCAAAGGAAAGCGACACAGTCATCGAAATGAAAAGACATTAACCGCACAAGAAGCTCGTTGAAACTGTAAGTCTAAATAGGGTGAACCCGGAATGCACGGAAAATCCAAGTCCATATGTTTCTCGCAAAAGCACAATAGACAAATAAGTGATCAACCGATTCTTCGATTCCCTACAAAGAACACAAACCGAAGGGCCAGTAAAACTTTCCCTAGCTCGTAGAGAATCCTGGACAGCCAGTCGGTTGTGTATGGCCCTCCATGCTACCACCGATCTCCGCTCCGGGATATGCTGCGACCAAATCCAAGTACCCCATTTAACTACCAGGCGCTGATGGCGAATATGATCATAAGCTCCCTTCGAGGTAACCAAACCATCGTCCGAGTTCAACCAAACACGTGTATCCCGGGACTCTGGTGTGATAGGGACGCACACCATGGCCCGGACCAGCTCCAGATAGGCCTCCACGAAAGGGAGGGTAAAGTGCCAAGACCCATCGTAGAAGTAGTCAGAAATGCGCATTTCAAAATAAATATCTATATGCTTCGGGATGCCAATTGCACCAGCTATAGAGTACCCCAACCAGCTTATCAATCCAACAAAACCCCGGGAATTGGCGCCGGGATCCAACGAGCATCATCCAAGCAATCCAAATGCGTGGTTTAATCCCGCCAAATTGAAGAAGGAATGAAGGACCGTCGAATTTCCCCCTTCTTTGTAAAGTACCGTTGTCTGAGGGTTCTGAAGACCACAGAGTCCGAGTTCAAAACCTTCCAACCCAATTTCATCAAGAAAGCAAAGGTGTTAGCATCCATCCACATAGATCGCACGCCCAGTCCCCCTCTGCTCTGGGCGTGCAACACTTATCCCAATTGACCACCACCTTCCCTTTGGAATTCACATCCCCTCCAAATGAAGTTACGCATGGCTCGTTCCATTTGTGTGAGCAAACGAGGCGGCCATTTATAGACCATCATGGTGTGCACGAAAGAACTAGTAATCACCGAGTTAACTAGACAAACTCTACCAACAAGGGAAAGAGAAGAACCTTTCCATCTTCTGAATTTGAGAATTATCTTGTCAAAAACCGGCTGAATCCCGCAACCTTGGGAGCGCCTTAAAGATTGGGGCGCCTAAGTACACAAGAGGGGAACGCCCGGATGGATCCCAAAACGTGTTGTACCCTCCCACGGACATATGACGACACTGCGAACCAAAGTAGACCTTAGATTTCTCATGATTAAACACTTGACCGAGATATCCGCATAATGAGTCGAATCAAGCAAGACACTGGGCATTTGAAGAAGACGCCCCACACATGATGACAATATCATCCGCACATAGAATGGACGATGGAAAGATAATACCCTTGGCGCCTTGAAGGAAGATAGCCGAGACCGATCCATCGCCGCCGCAATAAACCAACCCAGGACCTCCTCCGCAATACAAAACAATAAGGGTGATAAAGGATCCCCTTGTCGACTCCTCCAAACATGGAAAAAACCAACCAGCCGGCGTCCCATTCAACAAAGACTGATATCCTCGGACGATCAAGAACTACCTCCACCCAACGCACGAAGATTTCGTAGAAACCGAAATCGCAAGATGTATAGTAAAAATCCCACCTCAATGTGTTAAATGCCTTGCGGATGTCGATTTTCAGAATCATATTAGAATCCGTGCGACCTTGTAAGACATTGAACCCTTCAGATACCATGGCAATACAATCATGAATTTGCCTGCCCGGGATAAAACCAAACTGAGTCAGAGATAGATAATCAGCAATAATCGAACCCAGACGCGTAGCCAAAATCTTTGTGATAATCTTGAAAAGGAAATTGCTCATAACAATCGGACGGAAGTTTCAATGACATTCACATCCTTAGTCTTTGGAATGAGCGCCATGAAACTAGCATTCAATCCCGTAGTGACGAATTATCAAGAAAAAGTGAACAAAGCAGCAGCTTACCTCGGCAGAAATGACATCCTTAAAATGGTGATAAAAATCCCATTGAAATGGTTGTTAGGTTAGCGTTATCCCGCGCCCAACCATTGGAGTAAGAACCTGGTCGACTAACGAGAAATCCGAGATAGAACTCCCGGTGTCCGCAAAGAGCTCCTCGTAAAATGAAATAATATGATCCCCAAGGACCGTAGCATCATCAGTGAAACCGCCGCCATCATAAGCCCCCCAATCCTCGCGCGGCCCGCATTTAATCAAGTTACGCCGATGAAAAAATGTAGTGTTACGATCCCCATCCCTAAGCCAGGCAAAGGCGGGCCTTTTGCTTGAGGAAGTTGGATTGCAAGCGCAGCGGCGTCTGCGACAAAATTCGGTGGGCGTCCAGCCTCCCTATCCTGCAGGTCTCATTGTAACCCAATGTCTCGATGTCTAATCGAATCTGGGGGCGAAGTAACTCCATCCGACTATCCACCTGCGATTAACATCCCCAAAAACATCCTTGTTCCGTCTTTTAATAACCTTGTCACAATCGTTTGAGCTTCCTCATTACACGCAATATAGGGTTGGGCGTGTCACATGAAGAGACCCAAGAATTTATAACCGTATCCCTAATGAATCGTGATGAACATGCTTTGAAACGAAACAGTCGGACCCGCTAATGGCCGAAGAACAGATACTAAAATGGGGTGGTGATCGGATCCAACACGAGGAATAACTAAGCCCTTGATAGCCTGCCAAAAAGCCGAAATGGGCAAGTTGCAAAGAGCTCGTCGACTTTGCTTGGAGTAAAGATAGAGGCCTTCGGGGAGCACCAAGTGAATAAATTACCGTGTAGAGTAGTAATCGCAAATAAACCAAAGATCCTCCAAGAAGTTCCTAAAATCCCCGACAAGATGCTTGGGAAAGAGTATCATTGCGCGAGCGCCATGATGTCCCAAGACAAAGATTAAAATCCCCAACAAGTAGCAGATCGGTAAGAAGACCCCAATTCCTCAAACCAGCCCAAAGCTCACGTCGTGCAATGTAATCACACAAACCATGAGTGAAGCCAACATGAAAAATCAAAGCACCAAATTGAACTTGGAGAACAATACATTGTGTAGAAGACCAAACCGATTAAGTATTGAGATTGTGGAATCGTGAAAAACCCATATGTCCGCCGCCCATTGCTTCAAAACTTTGACCCGCAAAATTCAAACCCAGGCCATGCCAATATGAATCGGAGACAATCGAAATGTCCACCTTAGTTCACAAATAGCCAAAATCGAAGGCTTATGCTTTTCACATAAGGCCTTAAGAACATTGCAAGAAGCAACATTCCCAATCCCCCGGATGTTCCAGAAGATGCAATTCATGAACAACAATCAACAAGACCTTTTTATCCTGCGCGGGCTGCGGGTTCCTGGACGGGCCAGACAGGCTTCGAAGATTGTGGAGGTAAAGTGGCATAAACCCCTCCCGAGATGGATCAAAGTTAACACGGATGGCAGCGCTTTAGGGCGCGGACAGCCTCCCTTCCTGAGTCTTCCTGAATCAGAGGTTTCTTTCGAGGATGCTTTGTCCATCATTGTGGTTCGTGATACGCGTTTGAAGCTGAATTGGTTGCAACAATGTGGGTGATTCAATATGCCTTTGCGAAAGGCTGGATGCACCTTTGGCCGAATCGGATTCAATGTATGTGGTGAACCCATCGAGGAGAGAACAATGGAGGTCTCATGGCGCCACCTCGCTTCTTGTGCCATACCCCGTGATCTGCTCGTAGGTATTGATCTTGTAGTATCTCATATTTTTCGGAAGGCAATCAAGGTTGCAGACATGCTGAGCAAGAAGACGGAATGCGGCACATGGTGGGGCATCCCGCCCACGGAGCTCCTCTGCTACCTCACTGATGATTATGTTGGTCAATCCAACTATAGGTTTGTTACTTAGTGCGCCACCGCTTCTGGTTTCTTTTCCCATTTTAGGCGCCTACTTTTCCTGGGGGGTACTCTTTTTCCTTCCAAGGGTTTTTCCCACAAGGGTGGGTTTTATCTTGGAAGGTTTTAACGAGGCCCCAACCATTCAGCCATTTGGTCGGCTTGTGACCATTTCGTTTGGTTTTTGACATTATTTCCAGGCTTTCTTTTGGTTACCTGATCAGCCTGTGATCAGGAATACTCTTTTTCATTTTTAATATATTCGAATTTATTCAAAAAAGAAAACTCCCTAGCTGGATAATTGGGCTGGAAATCTGTGGGATGTTGATCCGGAGAGTCGCCTCGAGCCCAACGCCTCAAATGTGTTAAAGATGGTGACAATTACGCATGGAGGAGATCCGGCGCGCGTAGTCGGGGCCGCATTTCCCATTGAGTCATCAACGGCCTTACCTTGTCTGCTGAAACAGACGATAAATTTGACGAACCCGTGAACGCCCCCCAACCGAAGTTCTCGACGCCCGATGACGTCCCTGCACGTCCCTGATCTGGAGAAACACGCCTTTCCTTAGACGGTTTGTCCGCTGGAATGAAGCGACAAGATGCTTCGTCGAGTGTCCCGTAATACCACACTTTGAACAGCACTCGCAACTTTTCATACGAATCGACACAAATGAGCACCGACCCACCCGTTCAACCTTAATGTGATCCTCCAAAGGCTTAGACAGATTGATATCCACCAAGACCGGATGAAGTGACCCGGGGAACCCTCTAAAGATCTCTGGTCTATTTGAATCGGGTTCCCAATCGCACTGGCTATCCCCAAGATGGTATTAGGATCCCAGTATTCCAAACCAAGCTCGTAGATACGCACCCAAACACTTGCCATCGACGTGTGCACTTTGTAGGGATTGAAATCGGGATCCATAGAGAGAGATGGATAGTGCCCGGATTGAGCGCCCAATTAACACGAGCATGAGCTCGAGCACGATCCTGCGCATTAGAAAACTTAACACAAAAAAATCCCTTACCCAAGGGGATTAGTTTCGATCAAAGTGTTAATACCCCATAGTTCAGAAAGGCGTTTATGCAAAAGCATTGTCGCCATGGTTTGTTACCTTTTCCCAAAATAACCCTACCAATTAACGAATATGAGAATTCAAAGAAGAGGTTGTTGATAAATGTTTCCATCAATAGTGACTCGAGTAATAATCCCCTTTCTAACGGCTTAGGGATAGGATTGGATTTACCGAAACCGCATGGGAAAATGTTTTGAAATTACCTTCACTGCGTATTTGAATCCATACCATGATGGGTACCTGAAAAAAATTTTAGCAAAAGAGTGGACAAAATTTGATTGATCGATATCATTATGAGCCGCATTTCGAGGTTCGATACTTGGTGAGGGCCCGGGTGTGGCAGAGCATCCAAAGATGTTGAGAAGAATATGTGGGAGGGCGATCTGTTGCTTGGAGTTGTGGATGGCAGAGATTGGCCCGGGGACATCACCCCCCGGGAGAGGTTGTCTAGAAGGTAGGGCAGATAGTCGGCTCGCTCCTCATGAGACACCTTGGAGGGAAGCCGGCCCCCCATGGCAATGGGCGACCATGGGGTAAATATAGCGATAGCTGTCATTGCCCTCGGTAATCGGGGCGCACCCCGAGGAATTCCATGTGCGAGGGGACCGCCCATCGTGCGCGCTTCTACGGCCGCAAGCGCATCAAAGCGTCGACGATGAAGAGCGACTGCGCGTGCAACGAAGGTGCAAAGAGCCGTCCCATGGCCAAGCGCAATGCAAATAGCGGCCGCACGTGAGGCGTTGGGGTGTGTCGTGGTGGGCTGCACTGCTCCGGAGGACTCATGGGAGTAAGCGAGGATTGTGCGACGTCGAACACAAGTATAAGTCCGGGAGACAAGCCCTAGGTGCGTAAGGGTGGGGCCGGGATAGATGATCTCGAAGGGATGAAGGAAGATGGTATCCCATAGGCTGACCAAGTCGACGACGTTGGGAAAGGCGACGCAATAGCAGGCGCCGACGGGATGGAGGCAACGTAAGGCGTTTGCGACGTGGATGTATTCGGGGGGCGATCCGGTGGGCGTAAATAATTCGATGTTAACCCGTGGAACTTGTTGGATGACGCCATGACTATCCCCGCCGGTAAGGATGCCAGCGACGAGAGAGACGGGCAGAAGATGATCACCGGCGATGATGAATACGTAGAGAGAGAAAAATCTTAGAGAGAGAATCAAAAATTCGAACGGCACACGCCATAAGAAAGCAACCTCGGCAAGGGATTTTTTTGTGTCAAGTTTTTTAATGCGCAGGATCGATCTCATGCTCAGTCACGTTTCAGTTGGGCGCTCAATCCGGGAACTATCCGACTCTCTCACTGGGTCCCGCACTTTAATCCTTATAAGGTACACACATCGGTTGCCAGTGTTTGGGTCCGAATATTTGAGCTCAGCTTGGAATACTGGGATCCCAACACTATTATGGGAATTGCCAGTGCTATCGGCAATCCAATTCAGATTGATCAGCGGTCACTAGACGGGTCTCTGGGGCAGTTTATCCGGGTGTTGGTTGATATCAATCTAGCTAAGCCTTTGGAGGATCACATTATGGTGGAACGGGTTGGCCAGTGTTTCTTTGTGTAGGTGAGCTATGAAAAATGCCAGAGTTTTGCACTAAATGTCACGTTACGGGACATGCAACTGCTTCTTGCCCCTCTCATGGACGCTCCAGGGCACCGGAGGGTCGTCCACAGTCAGTTTAGAGAGGTCGATCCAGAGTTCGTATGGTTTACCATCTTGTGCAGTAGGACAAGGGCAAGGTCGTTGATGACTCAATGGGAAATACGGGTTCGGCTATGCGAGCAGGATCCCCTACCTGCGCAATAGTCATTTGCCCTTCCGATATACAAATTGGTAATACTTTTGAGGCTCTTTCTTCAGATGACACCCCCGACCAATCTTCTGCGGATCCTCAGAAAGACTATTCAGCGAGGGAACCGGTCCCCAAGGCCTCTACTTCCAACAGTGGCACCGTTTCCACTATTCTACCTCTTATAGTTCAGTATCCGTTGAAGAAGCCTATTCTGTCTCTGAGTCATGCCTTCTGGGATAGCTTCCTTGATTCGGCTAAATCAAGATTAATCCAGAGTGTTACTCAGGGTCCATCACCAGCAATTCATGACATTACTATTGAACCAGATTGCCCAGGGCCGAATGAGTTAGATTTTGCAGCTTCAAAGAGATGGGCAGATTATGCAGATGAAGTGGCCAACTCACAGTCGTCAGATTCTGCAGCACACCACACTCCTGTTTTTACCGTACGATCGTCATGGGCGCCCCCCCCCACCGTCCCATTGAATTGCATCTTCTGGAACATCCGGGGGATTGTGAACATTGCTTCTCGTAATTTTCTTAAGGCTTTATGTCAGAAACATAAACCTTCTGTTTTAGCTATCTGTGTGCCAAAGGTGGACATTTCATCGATTTTGGATTCTTTTTGGCACAGTTTGGGGTTAAGCTTCGTGGCTCAAAACTTTCAGGCGAATGGCCGGGCTGATATTTGGGTTTTCTGTGATGCGGGTATCTCTGTCCTTAATCAGGTTTGGTCTTCTCTCAGTGTATTGTTCTGCAAGTTCAATTGGGTTCATTGGTCTTCCATATTGGTTTTGTTCATGGTCTATGTGATCATATTGCTCGGCGTACGCTTTGGTTGGATTTGAGGAATTTGGGTCTTGATGATCTGATGCTTATTAGGGATTTTAACGCGGTTTTGGGCCATCATGAGTGTTCGGGTAGTGGTATTCTTTCCCGAGCTTCTTGTCAGGACTTCAGGGTTTTTTTGGAGGATGCCGGATTGTTCCCTGTCCAGACTATGGGAAATGCATTCACTTGGTGCTCCCCCTGCGCGCCTCTTTCCCTTCTTCAGGCAAAATTGGATCGAGCCTTAGCAACATGTCGATTTTTCTCTATTTGGCAAATTGTTAAGGGCTTGGTTCTTCCTCGTATTGGTTCGGACCACCACCCCATTTTGGTTTCATGTTCTTCCTCCGTTCTCAAGGGCCAGCCCTTTCCATTTTAAGCGTATGTGGATTCATCATGATTTTTTCCGGGACATTGTTACTGCCTCTTCGGCGCTCCCGTGCGTGTCGCCCAACCATTTGCTGCGCGTCATGCGGAAGCTCAAGAGGCTGCAATATACTATTAAGGTTGGATAATCAGATGGAGAAACTTCGACAGATCCAAGCAGATATTAAGTCTGAGGGTTTTACTGAGGCGCGTCGTGATATGGAACTTGATGCTCAAAATGCTTTGTCTCGCATGTTGTTATTACAGTCTGAATTCCTAAAGCAGAAAGCCCGCTCGGCTTGGTTGCATAACAGGGACTAAAACACGGTGTTTTTCCATCGCCGTTGTCAGATTTGAAGCGATTGTTTGGGGATCCAGGGACTGATGGTTGGTACGGCGATAACGCATGTTGTCTCGCATGTTGTTATTACATCTCCTTCTATACAAACCTCTTTGTTGACACAGGGCACACCAGTTCGGACTACACTTTGGTTGATCAGGTTATATCTCCTATGGTTGGTACGGCGGATAACGCTCTTTTGACGGCTATTCCTTTGGAGTCAGAGATTAAAGACGCGGCTTTTGATATGGATTTGGACAGTTCTCCGGGATTGGACAGTTTCAATGGGAGGTTTTATCAGCACTTTTGGGACATCATTTTTGAGGATGTGGTGGCGGCAGTCCATTCTTTTTTCATTACTGTGTCCTTTCCGGCGGGGTTGAACGCTAGCTTTATGACACTCATCCCAAAGACTAAGGACGCGAACGTTATTGAAAACTTTAGGCCGATTGTGATGAGTAATTTTCTTTTCAAGATCATCACCAAGATTTTGGCGACTCGTCTGGGCTCTATCATTTCTACCTACTTGTCTCCTACTCAGTTTGGATTTATCCTGGGATGGCAGATTCACGATTGTATAGCTTTGGTTTTGGAAGGCTTCAATGTTTTGCAGGGTCAGAATGATGCCAACATGATTTTAAAAATTGATATCCGCAAGGCATTTGATACTGTTGATTGGGGTTTTCTGATACACGTTTTACGCCGCTTTGGTTTTTCAGAAGTGTTTGTTCATTGGATTGAAGTTATCCTTCAATCTTCCAGGATTTCAGTCCTTTTGAATGGATCGCTTGTGGGTTATTTCTCCTATTTTTGAGGGGTTAGACAGGGCGATCCGTTATCGCCATTACTGTTTTGCATTGTGGAGGATGTTCTGAGCAGATTTATTGACAAAGCGATTACTAATCAACTTCACCATTCAAGGCACCCTAAGCGATTGATTTTCCTTCATCTATCATGTACGTGGATGATATTGTGATTATGTGTGGGTCAACTTCGCCAAACGCACGCTATTATTATTCTTCTCACACTTTATGCAGATATCTCGGGTCAGGCCTTCAATCCTCGCAAATCCAAAGTTTATTTTGGTACCCGGGTCTCTAATCATGTGCGTGGCCGTATTCAGACGATTATGGGTATTCATATTGGAGCCTTCCCAACGGTCTACTTAGGCGCCCCCATCTTCAAGGGCGCGCCCAAGGTGGCGGACTTACAACCCTTTTTTGATAAGATTATTCTCAAGTTCAGAAGGTGGAAAGGGACATCTTTATCTATTGCGGATCGCATCTGCTTGGTGAATTCGGTGATTACCAGCTCCTTTGTGCACACGATGATGGTTTACAAGTGGCCTCGAACATTGTTACGGCAAATGGAAAAGGCCAGCGTAATTTTATCTGGTCTGGTGATGTCAATTCTAAAGGGTCGGTGGTTGTTAATTGGAACTGTTGTTGCATGCCCCGGGCTGAAGGTGGACTAGGCGTGCGTTCTATTGTGGTTACCAATAATGCGTTCCTCATGAAGTTGGGTTGGGAGGTTATGACTTCAAACTCTTTGATCTACAATACCCTCAGAAAACGCTTTTTGACCTCGGATGGATCTCTCCGTCGTTCGTATATCCTCTCTTCCATCTGGACTGGGATTCGGCCTTGCATTACAGGTTTCTTAGAGGACTCTCGTTAGATCCCCGAGTGTAATTCCGCAGTCTTATTTTGGCTTGATTATTGGTCGGGATACACCATTGCCGACAGGATTGGTATCACGCAGGAATACATGCATTTATTTCGGCATCGCATCTCGGATTATTTTTATGACGGGTCTTGGCACTTCACTTTCTCTTTCATTGAGGCATAATTGGATCTGGTCCGGGATATTGTTAGAGTCCCCATCGCCCCGGGTTCAAAGGATACGCGCGTTTGGTTACATTCTGAGGATGGGATTATCACTTCGAAATCGGCTTACTCTTACCTGCGCCCCCACTCTCCGATTGTCCAATGGGGTTCTGGATTTGGTCACCTCATATTCTAGAACAACGTTCAATTGTGGCATGGAGAGCCATCCACAATCGACTGGCGGTATTGGATTTACTGCGTCCTAGTGGTTCTTCATTGGCCCCTCGGTTTGCGGTCTTTGTTGTGCAGCTGCTGAATCTGTTGATCATTTGTTCATCTCGTGTGTTTTTGCATGAGCCCTTTGGCGATGGATTTTTGACTCTTTTGATGTCCGCACTTTTATGGCTCATAGCTTTAATGAATTCATGGTGCATTTAATGAGTTTTCCTTTCAGTGAGCAGGTGGCTTTCTTATGGCAAGCGACAGTGTTATCCTGTATTTGGCTCATCTGGCAAATTCTTAACGACTTCACTTTCAATAACAAGATTTGGACGGTGGATGCGGCTACCCTACGCCTTCGCGTGCTTGCTGATTTTGGAATCTTCTTCCTTAGACCGGGGTTGCATGCATAATGGTCAACAAGACCTATTCATTCTGAGGAGACTTCGTGTTCCTGGGCGTCCCAGACAGGCCCCTAAGATCGTGCAGGTTAATTGGCAAAAACCTTTACCGGGAGGGATCAAAGTCAACACAGACGGGAGTGCTTCAGGGGCGCCTGGACGTCTTACAGCCTTTGGGGTTTTCCGAAACTGCAGAGGCTTCTTTCAAGGTTGCTTTGTGGAACATTGCGGTTCGGGCTTCGCTTTTGAGGTAGAATTTATGGCGCTACGTGGGCAATTCATCACGCTTTTGCGAAGGGCTGGACTAAGCTTTGGCTGGTGTCAGATTCGGTTTATATGGTGGGGTTGCTGCAGAAGAGATCCGAGGGGGTACCGTGGCGACATCTTAGCAAGTGGCGCTACACTATGCACCTTATTTCTCAGATGGATTTGGTGGTCTAACACATTTTTAGGGAGGGCAATCGGGTGGCAGACATACTTAGCAAGATTCCGCATACTGCGACTTGGTGGGGACGCCCCCAGCAGATATTATTTCGTGTAGGTCCCAAGGGGTGTGAGTAAGGTTTAGAAGGGGGTTGAATAAACCTTACCAACTTTTCGATTTTAGTCCTTTTAAAATATCACAGAGTTAAATACACAGCTAAGTCCTTGGGGACGGCTAAGTTAGTTAATCGGTGAGTTAGCCACTCAACGGACTCGAAAGAGTTGTTGATAGAATAACTCAGTTGTTTAGACTAAACCTTAACTTGGCTGTGATGAGATTTTCAGCGGAAGACTTAACACCCTTTAATTTGATTTAAGTTTGTTTTAACACTTGATTTTAGCACCTTGTTGATTATCAGTTGGATAGCAAATTATTAGCAAATATAAATTGATGTGCAGAAATAAAATGCTGAAATGTAAAAGACACGATAATTTTTATAGAGGTTCGAAGATGGGGTAATTCTTCTACTCCTCTCTTCTCCAACTCCTGGAGGAATCCACTAAGTATTGATCAGTACAAAGTGGTTATCGGTCCCGGATACAAGTCTTGATCACACACCGTGACTTGCTCCTTTGGGACTCGATGCGGAGATGCCTTGATCACGCAAGTGGCTTCTCGTCGACTCGAAGCTTCTTCACGTGGCGCTTTTTGCTTGCTACTTGACTAACTTTCTCAAGCTTCTTGGATTTGATCTCGAAGCCCTCCAATAACTTGAGATTGGTTCGACCTTGAAACCTTTCTACAATCCTCCTTGGAAAGTAGACCCCTTTTGCTTCTTCAAAAGTTTCCTCTTCAACAGTTTGAAGTTGTCTTTCCTTCACAGCTTAGTGTTGGATCGATTTCCTTCGAGATTTAGGCTTGAGGATTTGCTTGAATAACTTGAGAATATATTGCAGGTTACAGTTTGGATAATTGCTTGATTGTTCGCGGTTCAGGTAACCTTCTCTCAAAGAGATTCCTCAGCCTTTTATAGTGAACTTTCAAAAATCTGCCCGTTGAAGAGATAGGCTGAATTTTTGAAAATCACTTGTGTTCGTTGGCTTGTCTTGTTGCAATCCTTGATGCCGACATTTCCTCGTATTAAATGAACATTGACTTTTTCGAGAATCGACACGAGTGCGATGCTTCCCATTGATTTATTCCTTTTGCATGCTTCTAGGGTCGAGCACTTTAAGACATGGCATCATGGAAGTATTACTTATTTAAGTAACTTCCTTGACTTACGTACACGGATTCTTTTGATCGTCTTGACTTGATCGATCCTTTATTCCCCAGGTGACTTTGAGTCAGCTTCCAATCAATGGATGACTCATATGTCACTTCAACTTTGAGACTTGGCTTCTTGAGTTGACTTGATTGACTCTTCATACATCTGTGTCCCAGCTGATACTCCTTCAGTCGAGTCCTTGACATCTCTTCCTTACCATCTCTTCCTTACCATACTCGGCTACTTCACAAATGAGTCTTCATCCTAGTCTTGATTGAGTTCTTGTATATCCGTGCACAAATGACTTTACTCAGCTCATACAGCCCTATCTATTACAATATAAATTACAAGGAAAATGGGGTGCCAACTTTCTAGTCTAAGTTTTACAAGGCATTCATCAAAATCTAAATAATAAATTTCCCAACAATTTCCCCCTTTTGATGATGCCAAAACTTAAAACATACATACAAAATGGAAATAGCAAAGATACATACAAACAATGCGAAAACAAAGATTGTATGCATAGAATCAATCTTTTTTTTTTTTTAATAAATGCGAAATATATATAAAAATGAAAAAGAGTATTCCGATCACAGTGATCAGTAACCAAAGTAAAGCCTCGATAATAAAGTCAAAAGAAAATAACGAAATGGTCACAAGCCGACCATATGGCGAATGGTTGGGGCCTCGTTAAAACCTTCAAGGTAAAACCCACCCATGGGAAAAACCCCTGGAAGGAAAAAGAGTACCCCCATGATAAAAGCGTCCCAAAAGCCGACAAGACCGAAAATGCGACGCACTAAGGAACAAACCTATAATTCGATTGGCCAACATAATCCTGAGTGAGGGATCAATAATGGATGTTGGGGGCGAACCCCACCATGTATCCACCTGCGATGACTTACTTAGAATATCCGCTGCCTGGTTTCCTTCCCTAAAGATGTGCGAAACCACAAAATCCATTTGAGAAAGAAGGTGGAGAGTGTATCTCCACATACTCAAATGGCGCCAAGGAACTCCAGTGGATTTCTTACGCAACAACTCCACCACATAGACCGAGTCCGACTCCAGCCATAGTTGGTTCCATCCCTTTGAGGAAGCGTATTGGATGGCCCGCATAGCCGCTGTAAGTTCCGCCTCAAAAGCAAAACCAAAACCACATCGTTCCACGAAGCACCCGCGAAAAAACCCCCTACAATTGCGAAAAACTCCAGAAGCTGTGAGATTTCCGGGTGCCCCCGTAGCACTACCGTCTGTGTTAACTTTGATCCATCCCGGCAAAGGTTTCTGCCAAGTGACCTGCACAATCTTCGGGGCTTGTCTAGGGCGCCCAGAACACGGAGTCTCGGAGAGAATGAAGAGGTCCTGTTGATCATTTTGCATGCAACCTCGGTCTAAGGAAGATGACTCGAATTAGGACACGAAGGAGTAGGATGGCCGCCTCCGGTGTCCAAGTCTTGTTGTTGAAGGTCAAGTCATTTCGATTTCCCGGATGAGCCAATCTTAGGAAAAACAGAATGCGCGCCAAAGAAAGCCCACCGATCACAAATGAAAACGCATCAAACGCACTGAAATTCATTAAAGCTATAAGCCCTAAAGTAATTGATATTAAAGGCATCAAAAATCCACTGCCATAGGGCCTCCGCAAAACCACATGAGACAAATAAATGATCAACATATTCATTGTTAGCATAACAAAGACCGCAAACCGAGGGTCTGTGAAGGAGCCGCGCGAACGCAACACGCCTAAAACCCGCAAGACGATTGTGGATAGCCCGCCATGCCACAATCGAACGTCTTTCCGGAATGTGAGGAGACCAAATCCAAGAACCCCAATGAACGTTGGAGCGCGAGGACGCCTTGAAATGTATAGCGATTTCAGTGATACATCCATCATCGTCAGTGAAGCCACACCCGTGTATCCGCGATCTTTGGAGTGATGGGGACTCTAACAATATCTCGGACCATATCCAAATAAGCCTCAATGAATGAGAAAGTAAAGTGCCATGTCCCGTCATAAAAGTAATCCAAGATGCGATGTCGGAATAAGTGCCTACTCCTCGAATCCCAATCCTATCAAAGAATGATGTAACCCAACCAATTATCGGCCCGACCGAACTCCGGAATTGCATCCCGGAATCCAAATGATCCTCCAAGAAACCCGAGATCCCAGGCGAATCCCTCTCCGGATGGAAGAGGGGATGAAAGAATGGCGTGGAGATCCATCGAAGCCAAGAAACGCCTACGGAGGATGTTGTAAACCAAAGAGTTGGAAGTCATAATCTTCCATCCCAACTTCATAAGGAAAGCATTGTTGGCGACCACAATAGATCGGACACCCAAAACCGCCTTCCACCCGTGGCATGCAACAACGGCTCGATTAACCACCACCGATCCTTTCGAGTTCACATCGCTTGATCCGGATGAAATTACGCATAGCCTTTTCCATTTGTCGTAACAAAGTTACGGCAACTTGTATACCATCATCGTGTGCACAAAGGAGCTGGTAATCACCGAATTCACCAAACAAATGCGGCCCGCAATCGACAAAGCGTAACCTTTCCACCTTCGAACTTGAAAATAATCTTGTCGAAAATTGATTGAAGGCGTTTGCCACTTTGGGCACCCTTGAAGATGGGGGCGCCCAAGTAGACCGAGGAATGCGCCCATATGCATCCCGGTGATCGTCTCGAATACGACCTCGCACATGATTGGAAACCCGGCTTCCAAAATAAGCTTTAGATTTATTAGGATTGAAAATCGACCCGACATGTCTGCATAGAGGTTAAGTATCTGGATAATAAAGACGTGCACTACTCGAGGATGCCCCACACATAATCACAATATCATCTGCATACATAATGGATGAGGGAAAACCACCGATTAGGCGCCCGAAAAGGCCGGAGTAGATTCTGTTGACCGCGTCCTCGACCAATCTACTCGAGAACATCCTCCGCGATGCAAAATAGCGAGAGAGATAACGGATCCCCTGTCGGACCCCTCGAAAGCAAGAGAAGTAACCCACTGGTGACCCATTCAAAGAGACGAGATTCTGAACACTCGAGGATGATCTCAATCCGGTGAATGAACACTTCGAGAAACCAAAGCGGCGTAACACGTGAATCAAGAAGCCCCAACTAATCGTATCAAAAGCCTTCCTGATGTCAATCTTTAAGATCATATTGACATCATTACGACCTCAGAAAATATTGAACCCCTCGAGACCAACGCAATACTGATCGTGGATTTGCCTGCCGGGATAAAGCCAAACTGGGTAGGCGACAAGTAAGAAGAGATGATCGAGCCCGGTCGCGTCGCGAGAATCTTGGTAATAATCTTAAAAAGGAAATTGCTCATCACGATCGGTCTAAAGTCTTCCACCACATTAGCTTTGGTTTTTGGGATGAGTGCCATAAAACCGCATTCGGACCCGCACGGGAAGGAAGCCGTGAAAAAAATATCGGATAAGCGGCCACCACCTCCTCGAAAATGAGATCCCAAAAATGATGATAAAATCTCCCATTTGAAACCGCCTGGGGCACGGGGCACCGTCCCAAACCCATATCAAATGCCGCCTCTTTCACTTCGGATTACGAAGGAATAGCCGTCAAAAGTGCGTTATCAACCATGCTAACTATTGGAGAAATAAGATGATCGACCCTGAGTGTAGTCCGGGTTTGCCCCGTGTCCGCGAAGAGGTCCGTATAGAAGGAAATAATGTGATTCCCAAGAGCCACCGGGTCCTCTCGTATAACTACCATCAACCATTAAACCTTGTATCCGTGAGCGCCCATTTCGAATCGGCGACGATGGAAAAAAGCCGAGTTACGATCTCCATCCTTTAACCAATCCGATCGTGATTTCTATTGAAGGAATTCGATTGCATGAGCAACATGCGAGACAGTAGCCGATCGCGCCTCCAACACCATATCCCTGTGAGCCTCGGTGGAAACCGGATTCAATATCTGCCTGAATCGGCGAACCCTTTCCATCGATAATCCACCGACGATTAACATCCCCAAAAACTTCCTTATTCCAAACCTTAATCGTTTGTCGCAACCTCTTGAGTTTCCACATGACGCGTTGCAATGGATTAGGCGATGTGCACGGATCGCCAAGAGGTAGTCACAATATTCCGGAAAGAGTCGTGATGAATCCACATGCGCCTGAAAACAAAAGGAGACGAACCCCTAATAGTGGGATTAGAGCAAGAAACCAAAATAGGGTGGTGATCGGAGCCAATGCGAGGAAGAACTAAGCCCTAACAACTTGCCAAAAAGAGAAGAATTGACCGGTTGCTAGGGCTCGATCCAACTTAGCCTCGAAGGAGAGATAGAGGCCTTCGGGGAGCACCAAGTAAATGAGTTCCCGTAGTCGGCACCGCAAATAAACTACATCCTCCAAGAAGTCCCCAAGTCCTGACAAGAAGCCTGGGATAAGGTAAGTATCGCTGCCCGAACGCTCGTGATGTCCCAACACAAAGACATTGAAATCCCCAATAAACAAAGCAGATCGGTAAGACCCAAATTCCTCACATCCAACCAAAGGGCACGGCGAGCAACATGATCACACAAGCCATGAGCAAAACCAACATGGAAAACCATAGAGCTAGTTTGAACTTGCAAAATAATACATTGAGAAGAAGACCAAACCTGATTTTGGACGAGAAATACTCGATCGCATAGGACCCAAATATCCGCCGCCCATTTGCCCTAAGCTTTGAGCAACAAACCCGAGACCCAAGCTACTCCGAAGAATCCGAAATGGATGAAATGTCCACCTTAGGTTCGCAAATGGCTAAAATAGAAGGTTTATGTTTGTGACATAAAGCCTTAAGAACATTACGAGATGCAATGTTCCCAATCCCCTGGATATTCCGAAAGATGCAATTCATTGAGACGGGGAGGTGGCGCCCGTGTCGATCGCCGCGGTAAAAAATGGCATGTGGTGCGTTGCGAGTCGGCGATTGAGAGTTACCCATTTCATCCGCATAATGCCCATCTCTTGGAAGCCGCAAAGTCCATCTCATGTGGTTCTTGCGCTCCGGTTCAATAGTAATGTCATGAATCAGCGACGGACCCGACGTAACACTCCGGAGAATTCTAGATGTGGCCGAGTCCAAGAGCTATCCGGAAGGCATGGCTAAGGGCTCGAATAGGCTTCCCCAATGGATCTTGAACCGCAAGTAAGAGGCATAATAGTGGAAGCGATGGTGTTGGAAGTAGTAGCCTGGGAGATGACTCCATAGCGGGGATAATCGGCCTGGCACCGCTGCGGAATGCGAGTCCTGGGAGTCGATCAACCAAGAGCGCAAAGGTGTTATTAAGGTGGATATCCGAGAGCAAGTGACTATTGCCTTTGGTAGGAGAACGTGCGCATAGCCGAACCCATCTTTCCCGTTGAGTCATCAACTCCCTTACCCTTGTCTGCTTTGCACAGACGATAAACTTTGCGCGCTGGATCGCCCTCTCTGCCTGAGAACTAGGGCGACGTAGTTGGCGCCGGGGCGTCCCGTCGTGAGAAGCATGTCTTTACGTATCCGTTACTGTATTATTAAGGCGACAAGAGGCTGTCCGAATGTCCCGTAATCCCACACCTCAAACAAAACTCGGGAGTTTCTCATACCCGATTGATACAAAGGAGCACTCGCCAATGCGTTCCACCATAATGTGATCCTCCAACGGCTTAGCAAAATCAATATCAACCAAAACTCGAACGAAATGTCCCGAGAACCATCCAATGACGCTGATCAATTTGCAATGGATTTCCAAAGACTGGCAATCCCCGAGAATGTTATTGGTGTCCCAATATTCCAAATCGAGCTCGAAGATGCGTGCCCAAACGCTAGCCACCGAGGTTTGCACCTTATAAGGATTGAAATCCGGAACCCAAGGAGAGAGCGAATAGTTCCCTGTTAAGCGCCCAAGTGGTGCGAAGTTGAGCACGAGCACGATCCTGCGCATTAAACATTTCACACAAAAAAATCCGCGCCCGAGGAATTAGTTTCGATTGTTCTTAATACCCATAGCTCGAAAAGTTTTTGTGCATGCGAAGCATAGTAGCCCATGGTTTATTACCTTTCCCAAAATAACCCGCCCGATCAAAGAATACGAAAATTGAAAAGACGTTGTTGGTAAGCATTTTCGTCGATAAGAATCAATAATAATCCCTTTTCCTAACGGGTTTGGGGATAGAATGTGTATTACCGAAAACCAAATTGGAAAATGAGGCAATATTACCTGGGCCTGGGGGAGGAGCTGAATCCATAGTGTGGGGTTGCAAAACAACTTTAGCGAACGTGTTACTCAAATTAGAGTGAGCGTAATGGGCCGAGATTCGAGGATCGATTCACTAGGGAGGCCCTTGTAGAGGTGCTTCGGCCATTTGAACAAAGATTCTTGGGAGGGCATGTAGGAGTGGAGGCGGAGTATGTTGCACATTGAGATAAACCGATTCGGAACGAGTCCCAACACATTAGCGGTGTCGAGGCGACGAATAAAAGGTTGAAGACCGGTTTGGATGTAAACAAGTACCCGGGGATGTATGACAGCATTTGAAAATAAGATTGGAGAAAAATACGAAGTTATGGCCGCATACGGTGCGCGTGGGCCCGAACCGCCGGTGAATAGTGATCTGCCGGAGCGGTAGCAAAACGAAAATTGGATGGGCTAGGGCCACTCGTTTCGACCTCCTGAGCAATATTTCCTTCTTCGACGAAGGCCAAATCGGCCGTTTTAGGGGTCAAATGGGCATCCAAAGTTCGAAAATCAACTTTCGGATTCCCAATTTGGGTTTTTTGATTCGGGGCACAATTGGGTCGATTGGAGGGCGGAACTTGTGCGTCTTGGAGAGAATTGAAAGATGGTGTGGTCAATTTTGGGATTGGGTATGTATTGGGGTCGGAATTGGAGTTTAATTGAAAGTTAGGAATATTAGGAAAAGCTTCGATTGTTGCCGGAGTCGAGTCGGAGGGCCCAAATTGGTGGCTGGGTATTGAAGCCCATGGAGAGATGATCAAAACCTGTGGTTGCACGTCAAGTTTGGTGGTCGGAATCGTCGCCGGAGAAGTTTCGAAATCGGCGCCTGAAAATGTGCGCGATTTTTGATTTTGTAGGCCAAAATTGACGATGTTTCCGGCCATGTTTCCCGCTGGTGTGAGCTTGGTTGTGGTCGACTGAGATGGAATTACATTTTCCGGTATGACTCCGACATTGGAATGGCCGGAAAGTGGCTGGTCAACGTCCATCTTAAAAAGTCAACAGTCTTGCCATTTTTTCTCTTGTTTTCCATAGAATCAATCTTTTTATTGATCATAAAGATTATTGTCGCTTTCTGCACATGTTTTACAATGTATCGGGACGAACATAGTATTCTATATCTACGCAAAAA
Organism: Rehmannia glutinosa; assembly: GCA_016081115.2. Classification (NCBI taxonomy): domain Eukaryota; kingdom Viridiplantae; phylum Streptophyta; class Magnoliopsida; order Lamiales; family Orobanchaceae; genus Rehmannia; species Rehmannia glutinosa. The sequence goes on from CM071933.1 coordinate 36,510,785, forward strand.
TATAGAGATTACAAATTTCTTATTCAACAACGTATCTGAGAAGACTTACATACATATGTATTTACAATAGTAAAATACATGAAGGGGGTGGACATCAACACTTTATCGCCTTCATCGCCTCCTTCTTTCTTCTTCACTCTGTCCCTCTGCTCTCTTTCTCTTCTTTTTTTTTTCATCTTTTTCTTTTCTTCTTCTAAAGCTCTCTCTTCGCAGCCTTCATCTCTTCTTTTTCTTTCTTTCTTTTTTCCCCACAAATGATCTTGTCTTTTGTTCTCTTCTTCAATTCTTTTCGCATATTCAACTCTTTCTAGCTACTTCCCGATTGGCTACTTCATCATACCCACCCCAGTAGATCCTTCCCTTCTTGCCGGATCTACGTATTCAATGTTTTGGGTAGAGGTCTGGTATAAAGCCTCTACTTCCGCCTCTTCTTCCTCCTCCTCCGGGCGTGTATTGCAGACCGAGTCTTCTTCTTACCAAAGAGAGCGATCGCTAGTAGTCTGTCGCTTGTCGCCTTCTTCGCACGACTTGAGACCTTTTTCCCGATCACAAGTCCCAGGCTTGGGCTATGGACATGTTTTTGAAGTATCCCTCGGACTCGAGCGTTTTAAACTCTTCAACGGATCTTGGCTCGTTTCCATCATCTAGAATGGCATCTGTATCTTTTCCTGTCGGAATGCCTCCGAATTGTTTTAACATCTCTTCAAAACAGACATCCGTTCTTTTATCGAAATCCTCCATCTCTACTTCTACAATCTTTTTCTTATGAGACATGGGCACAACAGAGTGATAGAGCGGCAGAGTTACAGGAAGTTTGTTGATTATGCTAGCTGTGACATTACCTTGCTGAGGGGTTTCAACAAGCATTAAGGTCATATTCTTTGACCTTTCCCCCTCAACAGCTTTTCCCTTCTCTTTTCTCTTCTCAACAGTTGTATCTGTCTTTTCTGCAACGGTTGTCTCCTTCAAACTCTTTTGGTATTCCTCTTCCCCCTTTTTGGCATCATCAAAGGAGAGAGGAACCCCTAGAAACATCCCAACAAGCATGAAGTCCAGTCGGTGATGGCCTGAATGTCGCTGAGTCACCGCAGAGTATCTTTGTTCAAACTCGAGCGGGTGGCTTTGGACTCGTGCCACTGGTTTCATTTCGACCATAAGAAGGTCAACTTGCATTCATAATCTCCTCTCGCTGCTAGAAGTTCTTTGCGATGAAATTCACGCAAAGAATTCCATCTCGGTTGTATGGGAGGCATGCAATCTCTCCATATAGTCCGCATCTTGCCTTCATGTAAGCATTGTCGGCACTCTAGATCGGCATTCGGTTGTATAGTGCCTTGAAGTAGCGAACTTTGTTCGAGACGCACGGCACTCTCTTGAGAGACCATTCCCTTTATTCGACCACCACTCCTCTCAAATCTGTGAGAGTGGCATCTCTATTGTCCGGCGCATGTCGAGAGAGGCTTGTACCATTCAATCTTCTCAATCTCTTCACGGATCTTCTTGAAGATTTCACGCATCTCACTATCGACTTGAGTCACCGCCGCCGCTCTGCATCAAAATTGAAATCAACTCGCGCAAATTGAATTAGTCGGAATTACGGGATCTTCTTGGATAGTGTAGAGCCACTTCTCGTGCGATCTCTTCTTCGAGCATGGGCAACTCATGAGAGAAAGGGAATACTTCTTCATAAGCATCGTCTCGCACTTGAGATATTGTGCGAGAGGTGGTCTCTCGCTGCACTCTGGAAGCTGCGCGATTGGTATGGATTCAAATGGGGCCATTGATGGTATTGACCCGGTGGCCGAGCTCACTGTCTTAATGACTTCTTCGGTCTCAAATGGTTTGTCCTTTTTGAGTTACTTGTTCTCGGCCGTATCGGTAGCAACATCGGAAGATGATGAGACTTGAGGGTTTGGCTCATCATCAAAACTAAAGGTTTGTCAAGCGACCTTGAATTCGACTTGCTCGTCTTGGTGGAACATCCTCGCAGAGTCTTCTTTGGCGGGGTTGATTGACTTCATCTGTGGATCCCAAGAATGTTGTATCGGGATCATCCTGGGAGTCATGAAGAGCGCCGATTTCCTCCTCCGAATCAAAGCAATTATGTTACGAGGAATGCCCTTATCTCCTTGATTTTTACCTGTGGAAGTCTCAACCTCCCTTAGGCTTTCATTACCTCCTGCGCAGTCTCAATCTGCGGCGGGGCTGTATAATCCCTTCAACAGCGCACTGCCTTATCTTGGGTCTTCTGCGATGGCATCCACAGGAGTCTCAACTCCGTGGATTGCACTTTTAATGTGGATTCCGCATGACTTGCTGCATGTCCAACTTTTCTTGTGCGAATAGGGTCCATGTCCTCATCAGCATGCGAGAGCATGTCAAGATGGGGATGAGTATGGTCGCCGGTTCCGTTAGAGGACAAATGTCTTTGGCATTCTCACGAGCTTGACTTCCTCTCGCTAATCTCTCCTTTTCTTTTTCCTTGAAGATATGCAAGATATCCAGGCGATTATCTTCATCAAGTGCACAAGCACGGTGGTAAATCCTAAGAAATTCAGTAATTCTTCCTCTTCCTCAATGAATTCGGGCGTTCAAACTGTACCCTCGAGTGACTCAACTTCCATGCTCGCCATTCGCGCAGGGCGGCAATGTCCTGGTACACAGGAGAAACCACCATCACATCATCATCTTCATCCTCTTCTTGTTGCCCTTCCTTCTCGGGAATGGAAGGCAACATACACTCAACCTTTGCTCAAACCCTTCAATAACATCGGGGCGGTGGAGACACAACTCTTTCATCAAGAGATTTTATTGTCTCTCTGCCTCTTCTTCTCAGTGTGGACAATGGGTCTTCTTTTGCCTCTGTGATCGGCCTCAATAGACTTAGTGTTTCATTAACAAGCTCAGCTGAGATCGCACTTCTTGTGATCTCGAGAGACTTTTTCGGTGAGTGGCGGACTCATTGTCTTCTCAAGCTCAGAGCTTGAAATTCTTCTTCTTTTTGTCCTTACGGAGGAAACTTCTAGTTTGGATACTTCTTCCTCGGCTTCCTTGGCGGCGGGGGCGTGCATCTTTCTTTGTCGAGGAGCCGCTTTTCTTGGCAGCGTCCTCTTTTCTTTTTGATGGTCGGAGAAGGTATTTAGGGCTCTTTCTCCGCCTCGGCTGCGTGGGCGGGAGACACGGCTACGGGGCGGGTGACTCACCTGCGGGGGGTAGGTGTGTCTTTCTTCTTTCTTTGCGGGAGCATCTTTCTTCTTTCAATGCATGGCGCTCTCTTTTTAGGAGGAGGAGGAAGCGGTGTGTCGATGGGGTCGGTGATTCCCCTCACTGGTGTCGGCCACTTTTGGCATAGGCTCTCTTTTGGGCTCTGAGAGATTGGCCCTAACATCTTCTTGTTGACATGGAATGGCTTTCCATGTCGAAGGGGAACACCCCACCTCCATTAGATCGCCATGACTAGGACATAGCCAAGTGATCCTCCAAAGGATCCATCCTCCTTGAAAGACTTGTTGCCAATATTCTCGCAAAGTCTGCGTAAATGAATTCAACCAATTGATCCGCTTCTCTTCCATGATCGCAACCATGACTATCGACTTGGTTTTGGGATGATTGAAGAAGCCGCCAAACTTCATGTCTACACACTTAGCAACTATATCCATTAGTTTATGATAATCCTCCTTGACTTCTTCTTCTTCACCGTGTAGACAACTTTTGCGAAAGACATTAAGGTTTGGCTACTTCCTTCCATGCAACAGCCAAGTTGACGTCGGCTTCATATATTTCGACATGCCCTCCGACGTGCGATAAAAAGCAGTGCTCGCAAGGTCGCTGCGATGATTAGAATGTCCTTGCGGTGGACGGAGGATTTAATCCCTTCATCCCGCACCTCGGCATTGGCGTAAAAGCGCGACCTCCTCAACGTCGTCATTTGGTATTCCATGGTGAGAATGGTTTGATCCAGATTTCTCGATCTTATCCGCTATATTCTTCACAAGGGTTTCATCGAACCCTGTTTTATCATCCCTTCAAAATCCACACTAATCCGGTGTGGATTTGTTTTGTGAGCTTAGTGAAATCATGTGCTTTGTGCCATTTTTAGAAGATTCTACTTGATTAAATCTTGATAAACTTGCTTTGAGAACAGGTAGGGTTTCGAGAGAGAAAAGAGACTTGCTTTCTTAGTTTTGAAGATGAATAGTTTCCAATGTGAGAGAGAATATTGAAAGAATGAGTATATATGGGTTAAGAAAGGACGTGTTTTTGGTTTTTGAATTTTGATCGAGATCAACGACTCATTTAGCACGTCTCATTTGCATTTAATTGCTCGCATTTAATGTGGCATCATTTATATCCAATCATATGCTTGTTGTGCAGACTTTTGACTTCTGGCCATAATTACACCGACATCATCCTTAAAAACATTCCCTCTTATTAAAAACGATTTGCGTTTTTGTCACTTAGCTCATAAATGACTCACTTTTTACTCTTTAAATGGCTCTACTCTTCTTCTCTCTTATCGTATAGTGACTCAAATTTGTCGCCTAACTCGTCTGATTGACTTCCGATACGGTGATTCACTTGGTTGATTCATGAAACTTGTTCTATTTTCATCTTCTCACATTCCATCTCTTCTCATTGAGTCTTCGAGTATCAAATCAGCTCAATTAACCCTAGCTCATGCTTGAGCTCTTCAAATCTTGATTCACATAAGAGTTTGGTGAATATGTCACTAATCGATTGAGATGTATTCCAAGGTGATGTCTTTCTTTTCAACATGATCTCTTATAAAATGATATCGACATCAATGTGCTTTGTTCTTGAATGCAATACAGATTACGAGTGATTGCAATAGCACTTGTGTTATCACACATAATTGGAATTTCTTTTTCTTCAATTTCATAATATCTCGTTGTTGTCTCATCCATAAGACTTGGGCACAACAACGCCCTTGCAGCTATGTACTGCCCTACCGGATGTGGCTATTGAGTTTTGCTTCTTGCTAAACCAAGAAACTAGTCTGTTTCAAGCATTTGACATGTACCGAAGTACTCTTCCCGACAACCCTACATCCAACATAGTTAGAGTCCGAGTAACCAATTAGTTTGAATCCCCTTCCTTTGGATACCATAAGCCAACTTCTTGGCATCCCTTCAAATATTTTAGGATTCTTTTAGGCTGCAGTCATGTGACTTTCCTTTGGAGAAGATTGGAATCTTGCACATACTCCTACTCGCAAAGGTGATGTCCGGCACGCTTCTTTGTTAGATAAGCGATGATCCAATAAGTGCTCAGTATCTTGTTTGATCCACGGGCTTGCCATCTGCATCCATGTCCATCTTGACGATGTACTCATTGGTATTTTTACGTAGACTTCTCTTCCATACCAAATTTCTTCATTAAATCTCGGTGTACTTTGTTTAACTTATGAAAGTTCCATCCTTCAAATTGTTTAACTTGAAGTCCTAAGAAGAATGTCGCCTCTCCCACCATACTCATTTCAAATTTGCCTTGCATGAGGTTTGAGAATTTTTCACACAACTCCTTGTTTGTGGATCCAAAAATGATGTCATCCACATATATTTGAACAAGCAATATACTCTCCCCATCTTGAATTACAAGAGTGTTCTCCACTTTGCCTTTGGTGAATCCATTATCTCTGTCAAAAATTGAGATAATGTATCATACCAAGCTCCTGGTGCTTGTTTCAATCCATATAGAGCTTTCTTGAGTTTGTACACCTTGTCTCCAAGAGTCTTCGCTCAAAGTCTGAGGTTGCTCAACATAGACTTCTTCTTCCAACAATCCATTTAAAAATGCACTTATCACATCCATTTGATATACAATGAAGTTCTTGTGTGCAGCATAGGCAAGAAACATCCTTATTGCTTCCAATCTTGCAACAGGAGCAAATGTTTCAGCAAAATCTATTCCTTCTTCTTGGCAATACCCTTTCGGCTACCAAATCTTGCTTTGTTTCTTACTACAAAACCTTCTTCATTCATCTTTTTTCTGAAAACCCATTTTGTGCCAATAACATTTTGATGAGTTGGTCTCTGTACCAATTCCCATACTTTGTTCCTTTCAAATTGATTCAGCTCTTCTTGCATGGCTTGAATCCAATGTGTGTCATCCAATGCTTGTGACACATCTTTCGGCTCTATTTGGGAAATAAAACAAGTGAACATTGCTTGTTGTTGAGCTCTGGATCTGGTTCTTACACCATCTCTTACATCTCCACCGACTAGCTCGGTGGATGGTCTCTCGGCTATCTCACATCGGGTTGGAGTAAATCAAATGTGGGTTCGGTTGTCTTCTTGGCATGTTGTCTTGTGCGGCTCTTTCATCATCATTTAGGCTAGATTTTCCAAGCTGTCTTTGAGACTCGGTCTCATCTTGATCTTGATTGATTGCTCGACTTGACTTCAATATAGGGACTTTTTTGCATAGTTGGTTGATTCAAATTATCGGCTAACTCTTCAATGTCTTCCCCATTTACATTAGATTCATCAAAAACCACATGGATAGACTCTTTCTCGTGACCATAGTCCTCTTGTTCAAGATCTGTAGGCTTTGCTTTCATTTGAGTATCCCAAAAAGATACCTTCATCAAGATTAGCATCAAAAGCCTTTAGATTATCCTTGCCATTGTTGTAGATGAAGCATTTACATCCAAATATTCTAAAATATGCAACATTTGGCTTTCTCCTGTCCATATTTCATAGGAGTCTTTGTCACCGTCACATTAATCATGCATCTATTTTGAGTATAGCATACGTGTTTATGGCTTCACCAAAATCTCTTTGGCAATCCAACTTGACTAACATGGTCCTCGCACTTCTTTGAGAGTTCTGCTTCTTTTCTACTACTCCATTCTGATGTGGAGTTCTTGCTTTAGATAATTCATGAGCAATACCATTTTCAACGCAATCTCGAGTAATTATCCCATTGACAAACTCGGTTCCTCTATCGACCTTATCTTTATAATGGTTTGACTCTTCTCATTTTGAACTCTTCTCATCACCGAGGTAACTTCGGGGTTTCCTTCTTTTTGCACATGAAGATTTTCCATGTATATCTTGAATAATCATCCACCACCACTAAAGTGTATTTCTTTCCACTTATGCTAGCTGGCTCAACTGGACCAAATAAATCCATATGCAATAAATGCAATATTCTTGTTGAAGATGGACTAGACTTCTCTTTGAATGATGATTTGATCTGCTTTCCCATCTGACATGCATCACATACACTTTCTTTCTTATACACTGAGTCTGGCAGTCTTTCCACAAGATGACTCCTTGCAAGCTTGTTAATTGTCTTGAAATTCAGATGACTCGGCTTTTTGTGCCACGACCAACTTGATTCTACTTGTATCTTTGCTAGCGACAAGTGCTTGGTGTGGCGGTCGACCAATCTACCACATACATGTTCTTTTATGTCGGATCCTTGCAACACTACTTCATTTGATTCATGTCTTTAATTTGGCACACTCCCATATTGAATCCAACATTATAGCCTTTGTCACAGAGTTGGCTGATGCTTAGTAGATTGAAGTTGAGACCTTCAACATATGGAACATCTATGATTTCTAATCCATTTTTCTTGATGGATCCAGTGCCTCTTTTTTCCCCTGGAGCTTCATTTCCTCCAAATATGACTTTTGCGCCTAATCTCCTTGAATTTTGACAGATTTCTCTTGTTTCTGTCATGTATGCGGAATGCACCCACTATCCATGTACCAGGTTCCTTGGCACTCACTGTTCCTTGAACTGCAATCAAGGAAATCGGTTTTTAGGTACCCATACTTGCCTGGTCCCGAGGGGTTAGTGTTGTAAGATGATCCAACCAACCTATAGCCAAACGATCGACTCTAAGAGGTTGCCATCTATCTCGTGCCATAATCATAATTCACTTTGGCAAATTGCTTGGGGCATTAGGTTCATACAACCTGTCTCTTTTGTCCGTATGCCTGTGTGTGTGTCTTAGCAATTGCCTTCTTGGGGTAGTTATGATATCTCTCGAGTGTAGTGCTTGGGTGCATATGAGTGCTTGATGATAGCTCTTTTGCCTTTGGATGGCCTTTGCTAAGTTCTAGGCCTTTGCCATTTAGGCTTATATTCCATAGGTCTTTGCTGATATTTCACATTATTCCAATCAGCTTGGCTTGGGTAATTTCTACCATTCCCATCATATGTGTTTCTTTGATAAAACTTCTGGGTTTTGGTAGCTCTGTTTATTCTTCACAGAGTATTTCCTATTTGGAGTTTCTTTGAGGAACTCTGCTGGGATTTCTTCTCACTGTCCTCTCGATACTCAATCGGCTGTTTTCCTTTTCCTTTATATCGAAGGCCGCTTATTTGTGATTGTGCTTTGTAGTGAATGTGGGTACAACATATGGTGTCTTGGATTTTGAGATGCTTCATTACTTGAAGATCCTTTTTCCAAAATCACTCTGGGAGTTTGACTGTGTACAAAGGAGTTGAATCCTATGCCAGTTTTATCTCCACACTCTTTTTGGCTCAAAATAAGGTCATCCAATGATTTAGATGCCTTTGTGAAAGATGCAATCACATTTTTGAGATTATTTTTCCTCTTTTCTATAAACTATCTCTCGCTATTAGTTTTGCATTTTCGACTTTCGACTCTTTGTTCTCATCGACTAAGTGACTTAGAGTACTCGGCTCCTTAGTCACCGTGAGTTTTGCTTTTGAAATGGGCCGTTTTCCTCATTTAATAGCGTGTGTGAGGATTTAATGTGCTCAAAATCTTTCATCATTTTGCCTAATGAATCATAAAGATTAGTGGGTGATGACGTGTGTGTGTGTCACAATCACTATCACTAGAATCGAGTGAGATGAGTTAGAGTGTACCTCATCTTCTTGGTCGAGTTGATCTTGTTCTTTAGCCATTAGACGGATCAATGCTTCTTCTTCGAGTCACTTGAGTAGTCACTTCACTACTCTCGAGTCCACTCGCTTCTTTGGACTTAGCTGTCTCAGCAGTCTCTGCAGCCAACATGGCCTTTTTCTTTTCATGTCTTCTTTCTCTGAAGACTCTTCTTTCTTCTTCATTCCTGTATTTATTGACTACAGGATATGGACAGTCAATAGCAAAGTGTCCTAGTTGTCTACAGTTCCAACACAGTTTCTCAACTCTTTGATCAATTCTTTCCATTCTTGGATTATCGGGTCTCTGCGGTATTCAAACTTTTGATGCTCAGCTCTCTTGGGTGGCCTATCTTCCCTTGACTTGGAGGGAGCTGAATGTCTCCTGGAGGATTCACCCTTGTTTCTTTTATAGTTCTTGTTGAAGAACTTGTTGAATCTTTTAACCATCAAGGCAATTTTCTCCTGGTCAAAGGCTTCCTTGACTTCGACTCTCTTCTCATCCTTAACTATAAGTGCAAATTGTTTTGGGTACAAATGCCTGTCTCCTCTTGATCCTTTCTTCTCACTCAAATTCATAAGCTTTGAGGTCTGAGAATAGCTCATGATTGGATGTTTTCGATAGGTCCATCGAGTGCCTTAGAGCCATGGTCTTCATTTCCCATTCAGCTGGAAGACTCCTTAGAATCTTCATACACATCTCCTTCTGTGTGTATTTCTTTCCAAGTCTTTGAGCTCATTTGTAATTTCGATGAATCTAGCATCCAAATCCATTGTCTCACCCGCAAGCATTTTAAAGTTTTCAAATTTTTGAACAACAACAAATAATTTGTTTTCTTTAATTTGCTCGATCCTTCACAAATTAAAGTTAATTTATCCCATTTTTCTTTTGTCAATTTTTGCATGACTTGACTTTATTGAACATTGCTTTGTCCGTAGTCTTGTGGAGAATATCCTTGGCCACATTGTCCAAGTTGTATCTCTTTCTGTCATCATTGGTCCATTCAGGTCCTTGGTTTTTCAACTAAGGTTGGTCTTGCATCGCTACGACCTTCTTCTCCTTTCTGCAACACCGCACTCCTTGCAATGTGTTCACTTTCAATATTTGCGTGGCTCATCCTCTATCACTAGCCACATTTCATCATGTAAAGCGGATAGATGAGCACATGCATACGAATTTTCCAGTCATCAAACTCCTCAATAGTGAACATGGGAATGCGTGTCAAATTTGCTTCCATGATAATAACCTTGCAAAAAAAACTTTTGAAAGAACAAGTGTTAAAAGAATTTCTTTGAAAGATTGAAGATCTAGCTCAAGAACTGGTCACGGAAGGCTCAATGAACCAACTACTCTGATACCACTTGTAGGTCCCAAGAGGTGTGAGTAAGGTTTAGAAGGGGGGTTGAATAAACCTTACCAACTTTTTGATTTTAGTCCTTTAAAATATCACAGAGTTAAATACACAAACTAAGTCCTTGGGGACACTAAGTTAGTTAATCAAATGAGTTAGCCACTCAACAGACTCAAAGAGTTTGATAGAATAACTCAGCTGTTTAGACTAAACCTTAACTTGGCTGTGATGAGATTTTCAGCGGAAGACTTAACACCCTTTAATTTGATTTAAGTTTGTTTTAACACTTGATTTTAGCACCTTGTTGATTATCAGTTGGATAGCAAATTATCAGCAAATATAAATTGATGTGCAGAAATAAAATGCTGAAATGTAAATGACACGATAATTTTTATAGAGGTTCGAAGATGGGGTAATTCTTCTAATCCTCTCTTCTCCCAACTCTTGGAGGAATCCACTAAGTATTGATCAGAGTACAAAGTGGTTATCAGTCCAGATACAAGTCTTGATCACACAGCTGACTTGCTCCTTTGGGACTCAGTCTGGAGATGTCTTGATCACGCAGCTGGCTTCTCGTCCGACTCAGCTTCTTCACAGGGCGGATGCCTTGCTACTTCAGCTAACTTTCTCAAGCTTCTTGGATTTGATCACGAAGCCCTCCAATAACTTGAGATTGGTTCGACCTTGAACCTTTCTACAATCCTCCTTGGAAAGTAGACCCCTTTTGCTTCTTCAAAAGTTTCCTCTTCAACAGTTGAAGTTGTCTTTCCTTCACAAACTAGTGTTGGATCGATTTCCTTGAGATTTAAGCTTGAGGATTTTCTTGAATAACTTGAGAATATATTGCGAGTTCTGATTTGGATAATTGCTTGATTGTTTGCGGTTCAGGTAACCTTCTCTCAAAGAGATTCCTCAGCCTTTTATAGTGAACTTTCAAAAATCTGCCCGTTGAAGAGATAGGCTGAATTTTTGAAAATCACTTGTGTTCGTTGGCTTGTCTTGTTGCAGTCCTTGATGTTGACATTTCCTCGTATTAAATGAACGTTAAGCTTTTCAGAATCTGACACGAGGTGCAGTGCTTCCCATTGGTTTATTCCTTTTGCACGCTTCTGGGACTGAGCACTTTAAGACATGGCAGCATGGAAGTATTACTTATTTAAGTAACTTCCTTGACTTCTGTGCATAGGATTCTTTTTAGTCGTCTTGACTTGACTGCAGTCCTTTATTCCCCAGGTGACTTTGAGTCAGCTTCCAATCAATGGATGACTCATCTGTCACTTCAACTTTGAGACTTGGCTTCTTGAGTTGACTTGATTGACTCTTCATACAGTTGTGTCCCAGCTGATACTCCTTCAGTCGAGTCCTTGACATCTCTTCCTTGCCATACTCAGCTGCTTCACAGCGGAGTCTTCATCCTAGTCTTCAGTTGACTTCTTGTATATCCAGGCATAGCTGACTTGACTCAGCTCATACATCCCTATCTATTACAATATAAATTATAAGGAAAATGGGGTGCCAACTTTCTAGTCTAAGTTTTACAAGGCATTCATCAAAATCTAAATAATAAATTTCCCAACATTTCGTCTCTTACGCAGGACTATGTTGGCCAATCCAACTATAGGTTTGCTAGCTAGAGCTTCAGACTTCTAGTTTCTTTTCCCATTTTGGACGCTTATTCTTCATGGGGGTACTCTTTTTCCTACCAAGGGTTTTCCCCACAAGGGTGGGTTTTACCTTGGGAGATTTTAATGAGGCCCCAACCATTCAAGCATCTGGTCAGCTTGTGACCATTCCGATTTCATTTCTGACAATGATTTTAGGCTTTCTTTTGTTTACCTGATCAGCCTGTGATCAGGACAACTCTTTTTTCATTTTTTATTATATATTTTCGCACTTATTAAAAAAAATAGGTCTGAAGTTCTCAATAGCTATAGCATCTTTGGTCTTATGGATTAAAACCATGAAACTCGAATTAAGACCAGGAGGCAACACACACCCGACACAAAAAAGTGGTAGACCGCCGCCGTAACATCTTTTGCAATAATATCCCAGCAACTTGGATAAAAGACACAATTAATTCCATCAGGCCCTGGAGAGCTATCCAAACCAGATCAAAGACAGCACTACGGATTTCCAACCCAGCGGGAGCTGAAGTAAGGATATGATTATCTGAGTCCAAAATCATCCGAGAAATAAGTCGATCAATCAGGGAGAAATCCCCATTGCTGATAGGATTAGGCGCAAAAAGGTCCTTATAAAAATGAGTGATATAAGAACCTATAACCGCAGGATCACTAGAAATATTACCATCAATAATCAAGTTATGAATTTCGGAGCGAAGAGTGCGAATCATGCAAAACGATAAAAGAAGGAAGTATTTCTATCCCCATCCTTGAGCCAAGAAGACCGAGATTTTGCAGAAGATAGTCACCCTGACACGCTAGAGACTGAGGAAGGGCTTGTTGGGCGTCTAATTCTTTCTGCTTGAGCTCCCCTAAATAACCCAGGTTTTCAATATCCGACTGAATTTGCTGAACTTGCGGTACTTGAACATCCACAACACAGTTCACATCACCGAACTCTTCCTTGTTCCAAGTTTTCAAAGTCATACGAAGATGTTTGAGCTTGACCATCACACGAATGATGGGATTATGAACAAAACAAGCCTCCCAAGAAGTACGAACCAAATCCAAGAAACCCGAATGTTTCACCCACATATTCTGAAATTAGAAAGGGGAAGGACCTTTATGCATCTGAAGAAAACAAGAGACGATCCGAAGAAATCCGAGGAAGTACAATAGCTTCCACCCATTTTCGCGAGATCGGGATTCCATGTATGTGGTGAACTTGCTGGATAAGAGATCTGTGGAGGTCCCATGGCGTCACCTTAGCCAAGGGCGTTACACTCTTCATCTACTCTCATAGATGGATTTGGTGGTCTCGCATATTTTTTGGGAAGGCAATCGGGTTGCAGACATGCTGAGCAAGAAGACGGACTATGGTACTTGGTGGGGCGTCCCGTTGAGGACCTTGCGCCTTTTATCACTGATGACTATGTTGGCCAATCCAATTATCGATTTGTTAGCTAACGCGTCCTGGTCTCTTTTTTATCTAATTTGGGCGCCTATTTCCATTATGGGGGGTACTCTTTTTCCTGCCAAGGGTTTTTCCCACAAGGGTGGATTTTACCTTGGGAGGTTTTAACGAGGCCCCAACCATTCAGCCATTTGGTCCGGCTTGTGACCATTTCCCTTGTGTTTTGTTTTTATTTGGAGGCTTACTTCTTTGGCTACCTGATCAGCCTGTGACCAGGATGACTCTCTCTTTTCATTTTTTATATATCTTTCTATTTATTAAAAAAAATAGCTTCCACCCGTTGCCAAAGAGAGGAGAAACCAATACTAGCCAGAGCCCTATCCAATCTCGCTTGAACTAGACGTGTCAGAGTACAAGTTGAACACCAAGTAAAGAATTTGCCAATGGTGTGAACCGAATATAAATCCCCATTGTCCATAAAATTACGAAAATCTTGACAAGTATCCTAAGAAATGATACTACTACCAAGACGCTCATGATTGCCCAAGACCGCATTAAAAGCGCCCAACACCATAAAATTAGCCAGGCAAAGAGCAACCAAATCCTGCCACAACTGACGTGTGCCAAATGATCACAATGAGCATGCACGAAACCCACATGAAAGGTAATCTGTGACACTTCGAGAAGCCCGAAAATTCTGAGTGACAAAATGTAAACCCAGAGAATGCCATTAAGAATACGAAACAACACCCAAATCCACTTTGGGTTCTACAATAGCCACAAGAGAAGGATTATAACGTCGACACAAGTCCCTAAGAACATTGCATGAAGCAGTGTTTCCTATCCCTCGAATATTCTAGAAAAGACTATTCATTGAGATCAGACTGGGGAATTAATCCGCTGTGAATGCGCAGAATTATAATCCTCAGGATTATTATTAAATATGTCCAAAGATTAATCAGGAACCAAAGATTCATCCTCCGAGTAATCCCCCATTTTTCTTTAACCGCTAAATTAAGAGTTTTGGGACCATCTGAATCATTAGTAATTCTGAATTTACGAAGAGGAGGCAAAGGGCCTCTTTCAATATCCGTTAAAAGACGTTGTTTAGCAGAATCAAGAGATTTATCCCGAAAAGCTCGACAAAGGTGTCGAATGGGTTTTTCTAAGTGATACTGAATCGTGTGAGGCTGCTTCCGAATATCAGAGAAGGTGGGCATATCATTAGATTTGGAACCACCAGGAATGGGTGTAGGCATGGGCTAGGGGAGAGAAAGAATTACCCAAAGTGACCCCTTTGGACGTAAGGGCATGGTCATGGGGTATAATCACAAGGGGAGAGGGACATTCCCCCTTGCCAGAGGAGGCCGCATTATCCATTGAGTTCATAGTAGCCTTACCTTTATCATTGGGATAATTAACGGGACTATATTCTTTGTGAACACGAGACCGAACCCTAGTAGCAGAAGGTGGGCGTTTAGGATCAACATAGGGTTGATCCAGGGTTGAATTTAAATTGCAACGACAAGAAGCCCTGGAGTGGCCTATGATACTACACTGCGAACATAAATCTGGAAGTTTTTCATAACTCAATGAAACAAATGAGCAGTGTCCCGCCCTTTCAATCATAACATAATCTTGTAAAAGTTTAGCCAGATCAACCTCCACAAGAACTCAAACAAAATGACCTAAATTACCATTAAGGGACTTAGAATCAACTTGAATAGGATTTTCCACTGCCTTGGCTATGCTCATAATAACATTAGGATCCCAATATTCAAAACTTAACTCAAATATCCTCACCCAGACAGTAGCAATTGAAGTATTAACCTTATAGGGGTTGAAATCCCCAAGGGGACAAACGAATAGACCTAAGATTAAGTTGCCATGAAGAACGCGAAGCCGCCTGGGCACGATCCATATCCGAAGAGAATTTAATGCAGAAATAACCCTTTCCCAATAGTATTAACTTCCAATCCCCTTGTATTTTTCATAATTTTGAAAGGTGGTTTTGAAGGGGAATCAAAGCTCATGGTTTACTACCTTTTCTCAATAGCACTCGACCAATCAAAGCATGCGAGAATTCTGTAATATGTTGTTTATACCAATTTTCATCAATAGTAACAGAGAATTACTCACCCTTTTAACAGGTTTTGGGATAGAACTAATGCATCCATTAACCACATTAGCATAAGACAGATTATTACCCGGATTGGGCGTACCTAGGATAAAATTGCTGGGAACAGAGTTGCCAGGGATAAAAGTACCTCTATGAACATGATTCAATAATGGGGAAACATTTTTATAATCGCACGATAGAGGAAGTGGGACCCTATTATTGGTCCTCTGCTAGGTTGTTGACTGATGCACTTGGGATTGCATCCAGAACATCACCTGGAGAAGACTGACATTTGTTGGTGGCCCATGGGCCATCACCCCCTTGGGAGGGAGCAACCAAAAGATC
Source organism: Rehmannia glutinosa (assembly GCA_016081115.2). Lineage (NCBI taxonomy): Eukaryota > Viridiplantae > Streptophyta > Magnoliopsida > Lamiales > Orobanchaceae > Rehmannia > Rehmannia glutinosa. The sequence continues at coordinate 36,526,522 of CM071933.1, forward strand.
GCCTCCATCTTTGCCCCCCATCGGAGCCATTGGGGTCGGCCCCCATGGTAGGGCAAACATGGGGGTAATAGAAGGAGAGGGAAAAGCCGTTGGGGGGCAGGAATCCCATGGGCGGGCTGCTGGTCCGCTATCAATGAATCCCCATCCCCTTGAACTTACTTGGAAGAAGACGAAGATAGGTAAACCTCTGTAGGAACTAACCCTAATGTGGGATATCCTGAATCAACGGGAGGTTGAGCATATGGATCGAAATTCGGTGGCAACGAATGTCCATGCTTGACGTCGCTGAGGGAGAACGCCTGGAGTAGCAGCCACCATGCTTGACGTACGTGGGTTCATCACATCTATGGATGGCCTGATCGTTGTTGAAGAAATCATCCCGAGGCATGTTGATTTGGACGTGATCCATGAAGAGAATTCAACATGATGCAGTCGGAGGAGATCAACAGAACGATCAAAGGGGTTGACTGTCGACTAGGGAGAGCATTAGGGTTACGTCAATTTTGAAATGTGAATGTTGTTTCTAGTGCTTCATTATATTTTTGTTTTATTGTGGAGAGCGATTTATTTCCTCATCCATATTGCATTTTCCAATCATGTTTGATAACACAAGTGCTATTGCAATTACTCTGAATCCAGTATTGCACTCAAGAACAAAGCACATTGATGTCAGATATCATTTGATAAGAGATCATGTTGAAAAGAAAGACATCATATTGGAATATGTCTCAACTGGGAACCAGTTAGTTGATACATTCACAAATCCCTTATTTGAATCCAGGTTGAAGAATTGAAAAATGAGCTTAAATTGTTTTTTTTGAATGAATTAAAGATATATAAAAATGAAAAGGAGAGTGTTCCTGATCACATGCAGATCAGGTAGCCAAAGAAAAAACCTAAAAATAAGTCTGAAATATAATCGAAATGGTCACAAGCCGACCAAATGGCTGAATGGTTGGGGCCTCGTTAAAACCTCCCAAGGTAAAACCCACCCTTGTGGGAAAAACCCTTGGCAAGAAAAAGAGTACCCCCATTTTTTTGAATAAGTGCGAATATATATATATTAAAAATGAAAAAAGAGTAATCCTGATCACAGGCAGTCCGGTAACCAAATGAAAGCCTGGAAATAATGTCAACAACCAAAACGAAGTGGTCACAAGCCGACCACATGGCTGAATGGTTGGGGCCTCGTTAAAACCTTCCAAGGTAAAACCCACCCTTGTGGGAAAAACCCTTGAAAGGAAAAAGAATACCCCCCAGGAAAAAAGGCGCCTAAAAAAGTAGCCTGAAGCGGTGGCGCATTAATTAACAAACCTATAAGTGGATTGGCCAACATAATCATCAGTGAGGTAGTGAAGAATGTCTGTGGGCGGGACGCCCCACCATGCGCCACTCTCCGTCTTCTTGCTCAGCATGTCTGCCACTCGATTGCCTTCGCGAAAGATATGAAAGACTACAAGATCAATGCCACTGAGCAGATGCAAGGTTTGGCGCCAATAGCTAAGATGGCGCCATGGGACCTCCATCGTTCTCTTCTCCAGCAGGTTCACCACATACATCGAATCCGATTCCAGCCAAAGTTGCGTCCATCCTTTTGCAAATGCGTAATGAATCGCCCACATTGCTGCAACCAGTTCAGCTTCAAATGCGTACCCTGATCCACAGTGATGGACAAAGCATCCGCGAAAGAATCCTCTACAATTCCGGAAGACCCCGGAGGCTGTTAGATTGCCCGGCGCCCCTGAAGCGCTGCCATCCGTGTTAACCTTGATCCAACCCGGGAGGGGTTTCTGCCGCTGGACTTCCACAATCATCGGAGCATGCCTAGCCCTTCCGGGAACTCGTAAGCCACGCAGGATAAAGAGGTCCTGCTGATCATTATTCATGCATCCCCAGTCCAAAGATGTTGATTCAACAATGAGTACATGTAGGTGAATGAGTGCCGCCTCCGGATTCCAGATTTTGTTGTTGAAAATCAGCTCATTACGGATGTGCCAAATAAGCCAGATGCAGGATAATATTGCCACACGCCAAAGGAAAGCGACCTGGTCACTAAAATGAAGAGACATAAGTCGTACGGCATTCATTGAAGGCTGTAAGTCGGAAGGGGTGCACGTGAAAGGCATGGTAGATCCAACGCCATATATGTCTGCAAAAGCACAAGAAACAAATAAGTGATCAACCGATTCCCCGATTCTCTTTCAAAGAACACAAAACCGAGGGACCAGTAAAACTTCCCCTAGCTCGTAAAGAGTCCTGGACTGCCAATCGGTTGTGTATAGCCCTCCATGCCACCACTGATCTCCGTTCTGGGATATCTGGGACCAAATCCAAGAGCCCCATCTAATCTGCCGGGCGCGGGGCGTAAATAATTATAAGCCGTCTTGAGGTAACCGACCCATCCTCCGAGTTCATCCAAACACGAGTATCCGGGATGTAGGCGCAATTGGGACGTGCACAATAGCTTGAACCAACTCCAATAAGCCTCCACAAAGGGGAGGGTGAAGTGTCGAGATCCATCATAAAAATAATCGGAGATACGTTCTTTGGAATAAATATCTATAATCCTCCGGAATGCCAATGCATCTCAATGGAGTATCCCAACCAATTATCAATCCAAAATAATACCTCGGAATTGGCGCCCGGGATCCAACGAGCACCATCCAAGCAATCGAAATACGAGGGTTTAATCCCAGGCCAAATGGAAGAAGGAAGAAAGGACCTCCGAATATCCCTATTTCTAGTAAAGTACCATTGTCTGAGGGTCTTGAAAACCACCGAGTCCGAGTTCAGAACCTTCCAGCCCAATTTCATTAAGAAAACCTTGTTAGCATCATGATCGATCATGCCCAATCCTCCTCCTCGCCCGGGCGTGCAACATGTATTCCATTGACCACTACCTTTTCTTTAAAATTCCGTCCCCGTCCAAATGAAATTACGCATGGCTTTTTCCATTTGTTTAAGCAGCGTGGCAGGCCATTTGTAAATCATCATGGTGTGCACGAAAGAACTAGTTATCACTGAGTTAACAAGGCAAACCCTACTAGCAAGGAAGAGAGACGAGCCTTTCCATCGTCGGAACTTAAGGATTATCTTATCAAAGATGGGCTGTAAATCCGCGACCTTTGGAGCTCCCTTGAAGATTAGAGCGCCCAAGTAGATGGTGGGGAACGCCCGTAGATGAATCCCTAGAATGTGTTGCACCCTCCCACGGACATCCCCACACATGATGACAATATCGTCCGCATATAAAATGGATGATGGAAAGACGATACTCCTTGGCACCGTGAAGGCAGATAACCGGGACTGATCCCTCGCTGCTGCAATAAACCGACCCAGGACCTCCTTCGCAATACAAAACAAAAGGGGTGATAAAGGATCCCCTTGTCTGACTCCTCTGGAATAGGGAAAATAACCAACCGGCGTCCCCATTCAACAAAGACGATATTCGGACGCATCAAGAACCACCTCCACCTAACGCACGAACATCTCGGAGAAACCGAAATGGCGCAAGATATGTAGTAGAAAATCCCACCGCAATGTGTCGAATGCCTTGCGAATATCCTTCGATATCATGGTAATACACTCATGAATCTGTCTACCGGGATAAAGCCAAACCGAGTCGGAGATAAATAATCAGCAATAATCAAACCCAAGCACGAGCCAATATCTTCGTGATAATCTTGAAAAGGAAGTTGCTTATGACAATCGGGCGGAAGTTATCAATGACATTTGCATCCTTAGTCTTTGGGATGAGTGCCATGAAATCGGCATTCAATCCCGAGGTAGTGACGAATTAATAAAGAAAGAGCGAATAGCGTCTGTTACCTCAAGAGATGACATCCCGAAAAATGGCGGTAAAATATCCCATTAAACCCATCGTGCCCCGGAGAACTGCCTATGCGAGTCCATATCAAACACCGCATCGCACTTTCTCCGATCCGAGGGGATGGCTATTAGGCCGGCATTATCCCGCTCCCCAACCATTAGAGTGAGCACCTGGTCGACTAGCAAGAAATCCGTGGTAGAGCTCCGGTTTCCGCAAAGAGTTCCTCGTAAAATGAAATAATATGATTCCCAAGGACCAGTAGCATCATCGGTGAAATTCCCCTTACACCATAAGCCCCTGAATCCCCGTGCGGTTCGTATGAATCTAGCTACGCCGATGAAAAAAATGTAGTGTTACGATCCCCATCCTTAAGCCGTGCAATGCGGGCCTTTGCTAAGAATTGGGGATTGTGATCGCAACGTCTGCGAAAGTTTCAATCAAGGCGTCCGGCTCGCTATCCGAGAGAGGAGGTATAGCCCAATGCCTCAATATCTCACTCAATCTCGAATCGAACGTGCTCCATCCGGTTATCCACTCTGCGATTAACATCCCCCAAACACATCTTTGTTCCAATCCTTAATAACATATCGCAACCGCTGAGCTTCCTCATGACACGCAGTAAAGGGTTGTGCGTGTCACATGGAGAGCCCCAAGAGGTTGTAACCAAATCCCAGAATGAATCGTGGTGAACCCACATACGCTGAAAACAAAACGGAACCGGACCCCTGGTAATTGCCGAAGAACAAAAAAGAGTACCCCCATAAAAAGAAAGAATGTGTCCAAAAATACAACAAGAAGAGCCCAGACGCATTAACTAACAAACCTATAGTTGGGCTGACCAACATAGTCTTCTGTGAGAAAAGGCATGGGATTCGTAGGCGGGACTCCCCACAAGTCTCAGAATGCGACCTTTTGTTCAGTAGGTCTGCCACCCGATTGCCTTCCCGATAAATATGTGAGACCACCAGATCCATCTGTGAAAGCAGATGAAAAGTGTATCGCCACTTGCTAAGGTGGCGCCAGGGAACCACAACGGATCTCTTGTGGAGCAAGTCCACCACATAAACATAATCCGACTCTAGCCAAAGTTGGGTCCAACCCTTAGCGAATGCGTAATGGATGGCCCACATAGCCGCCAGCAATTCAGCCTCATAAGCAAAGCCCGCACCACAACATTCCACAAAATAACCCCGAAAGAAGCCTCTGTAATTCCGGAAGACCCCAAAAGCAGTAAGACCTCCCGGCGCCCCCAAAGCACTGTCGTCCGTATTCACCTTGATCCAACCCGAAAGGGGTTTTTGCCAATTAACTTGTATCTTCGGGGCTTGTCTAGACCGCCCAGGAAATCAAAGTCTTCGTAGAATGAAGAGGTCTTGTTGATCATTATTCATGCAACCCCGATCTAAGGAAGAGGATTCCATGATAAGAACACGAAGATGGAGGATGGCCACGTCCACCGTCCAGAGTTTTGTCACTGAAAACCAAATCATTCCGAATATGCCAGATGAGCCAGATGCAAGACAACACTGCCACACGCCATAAGAAAGCAACCTGCTCACTGAAACGGAAATTCTTTTTTTTGAATGAATTTAAGATATATAAAAATGAAAAAGAGAGTGTTCCTGATCACAGGCAGATCAGGTAGCCAAAGAAAAAGCCTGAAAACATGTCCGAAATAAAATCGAAATGGTCACCAACCGACCAAATGGCTGAATAGTTGGGGCCTCGTTTAAACCTCCCAAGGTAAAACCCACACTTGTGGGAAAAACCCTTGGCAGGAAAAAGAGTACACTCCATAAAGAAAGAAAGCGTCCAAAAAGAGTACACTCCATAAAGAGCCTAGACGCATTAACTAACAAACCTATAGTTGGACTGGCCAACATATTCTTCCGTGAGAAAAGGCACGATATCCCCGGTGGTACTCCCCACCAAGTTGCAGAGTGCGTTCTTTTGCTTAAGAGGTCTGCCACCCGATTGCCTTCTTGAAAAATATGCGAGACCACCAAATCCATCCGAGAAAGCAGGTGAAGAGTGTGACGCCACTTGCTAAGGTGGCGTCAGTGAACCGCAGCTGGACATCTTGTGGAGCAAGTCCACCACATAAACAGAATCCGACTCAAGCCAAAGTTGAGTACAACCCACATAGCCACCACCAATTCAGCCTCAAAAGCATAGCCCTTAAAACGGAAATTCATTTTTTTGAATAAATGCGATAATATATAAAAATGAAAAAGAGTCATCCTGATCACAGGCTGATCAGGTAGCCAAAGTAAAGCCTGTAAACAACATCAAAGCAGATAACAAAATGGTCATAAGCCGACCCGGATGGTCAATGGTTGGGGCCTCGTTAAAACCTTCCAAGGTAAAATCCACCCTTGTGGGAAAAACCCTTGGAAGGAAAAAGATTACCCCCATAGGAAAGTGCGCCCAAATAACCGACAGCAGACACACTAGCTAGCAAACCTATCAAACCTATAGTTAGATTGGCCAACATAATCCTGAGTGAGGGATGGGATAATAGCCTCTGGGCGTCCTCACCATGTATCCTCGTGCGACATCTTGCTAAGAATATCCACTACCCGTTGCCTTCCCCTAAAGATGTGCGAGACCACGAAATTCATCTAAGACGAGAAGGTGAAGGGTGAACCGCCACCTACTTAGATGGCGCACCTGTCGATCTCCTCCGCAACAACTCCACCACATGACGAGTCCGACTCCGGCCATAGTTGATTCCACCCCTTCGAGAAAGCATAGTGAATGGCTCGCATAGCCGCCGATAGCTCCGCCTCAAAAGCAAAACCCGATCCACAATTTTCCACAAAGCACCCCCGAAAGAACCCCCTACAATTGCGAAAAACCCCGGAGGCCGTTAGGCGACCGGGCGCCTCCGTAGCACTTCCGTCTGTGTTACCTTTAGTCCATCCTGGCAAAGGCTTCTTCCATGCAACCTGCACAACCTTCGGCCTGTCTAGGGTGCCCAGGAACCCTAAGTCGATGAAGGATGAGAAGGTCCCTTTGGTCATTATGCATGCAACCTCTATCCAAGGAGGAAGACTCAAGAATAAGAACACGGAGGCGTAGGATGGCCGCCTCGAGTGTCCAGATCTTGTCGTGAAAGGTCAGGTCATTTCTGATCTGCCAGGTGAGCCAAATGCCTCGATAATCGACCGCCAAAGAAAAGAAACTCGCTTTCCGAAATGAAAACCCATTAAACGCACTAGGAATTCATTAACACTATAAGCCCGAAAGTAGTGAATATCAAAAGAATCGAAAATCCAAAAGCACATGAGACAAATAAATGATCAACAGATTCCGCATCAGTACAACAAAGAACACAAACCGAGGGGCCATGAAAGGAACCACGTGAACGCAAGACGTCCTAAACGGCGGTCGATTGTGGATGGCATGCCAAGTCACAATCGATTGTCTTTCCGGAATATTAGGTGGCCAAATCCATGAACCCCATTGCACCACCGGGGAATATGGGCGCAAATATGCGTAAGCCGCCTTCGAAGAAATAGTCCCATCATCGGAGTGAATCCATACCCGCGCGTCAGATGAGTCTGGGGCGATCGGGATTCTAACAATATCACGAACCATATCCATATGTTAATAAACGATAGGGTGAAATGCCGAGTCTCATCGTAAAAGTAATCCGAGATCTTGTTGCGAAATAAATATCGATACTCTGCGGGATACCAATCCTATCTGCAATGGTGTAGCACACCAATTGTCCAGCCAGAATGAGATGTTGGAGTTGCATCCGGAATCCAACGTAGCGATCCTCTAAGAACCCCGCCACCCAGGCCTAACCCCTCTCGGATGGAAGATGTGATATACTGAATGCGAGAGAACCTCGGAGGTTAAAAAGCGTTTTTACGAGGATGTTTGTAAACTAAAGAGTTTGAAGTCATAATCTTCCAACCCATCTTCATAAGGAAGGCATTGTTGGCAACCACGATGGAACGGACGCCCAGACCACCTTCCGCCCGAGGCATACAACAACGACTCCAGTTAACCACCACTGAACCCCTTATAGTTCACATTCCCAGTCCAAATGAAATTACGCATGGCCGTTTCCATTTGCCGAAGCAAAGTTCTAGGCCACTTGTACACCATCATAGTATGCACGAAGGAGCTGGTAATCACCGAATTCACCAAACAAATGCGACCAGCAATAGATAGAGAAGACCCTTTCCACCTCCTGAACTTAAAGATAATTTTGTCAAACACGGGCTGAAGATCCGCCACCTTTGGCGCCCCTTTGAAGATAGGGGCGCCTAGATAGGTCGTAGGGAGGGCACCCAGATGCATCCCTGTAATCGTCTGAATACGTCCTCGCACATAATTGGAAACCCGGCTGCCAACATAAACTTTAGATTTATTTGGATTGAAGATCTGCCCCGAGATGTCCGCATATAGATTTAGCACCTGGATAATAGAACGTGCATTGCTCGTGGATGCCCCACACATAATCACAATATCATCCGCATACATCATCGATGAAGGGAAAACAACCTGCCTAGGCGCCATGAAGGCCTGAAGGTGGTTGCTCCTCACCGCTTCCTCCAATAACCTGCTTAGAACATCCTGTGCAATACAAAAGAGAAGGGGTGATAACGGATCCCCTTGTCTTACCCCACGAAAGCAAGAGAAATAACCCACGGGCGACCCATTCAGAAGGACCAAAATTCTGGAGGATTTCAGGGTAATCCAATCCAGTGAATGAACACCTCGGAGAAACCAAAGAGACGCAAAACGTGTATCAAAAAACCCCAATGAATCGTATCAAAAGCCTTGCAGATGCCAATTTTGAGAATCATGTTGGTGTCACTCCGCCCCTGCAAGATGTTAAACCCTTCCGAAACCAGCAATCTGATCATGAATCGCCTGCTGCGGGATAAATCAAACCGAGTCGGAGACAAGTACGAAGAGATGATGGCGCCCCCAGGACGAGTTTCGGGATCTTCGTGATAATTTTAAAAAGAAAATTACTCATGACAATTGGTCTAAAGTCCTCCACCGCATTGGCCTCCTTTGTTTTTGGGATGAGTGCCATGAAACTGGCATTCAACCCTGTCGGAAAGGAGGACGTGACAAAGAAATAACGTACTGCCGCCAACACCTCATCTGACACGATGTCCCAGAAATACTGATAAAATCTCCCATTTGAAACAAACCGCCTGGCCCTGCACTATCCAAACCCATATCAAAAAGCGCCTCTTTAACCTCGGATCTGAAGGAATGGCCGTCAAGAGCGCATTATCAATTGTAGTAACGGTAGGCGAAATCAACTGATCGACCAAAGTATAATCCGAGCTGGTCTGCCCTGTATCTGCAAACAGAGTTGTATAAAATGAGACAATATGATTGACGAGGGTCCCCGGATCCTCCGTATAAGTACCGTCGACCATCAATCCCTGAATCCCTGCACGTCCGATTCTAATCTGGCAGCGACGATGGAAGAATGTTGTGTTTCGATCACCATCTTTTAACCATGCGGAACGGGCTTTCTACTTAAGAAACTCCGATTGCATGAGCAATATGCGAGACAACACTGTATGCGCCTCCAATTCCCTCTCCTTAGCTCCTCCGTGAAACCCTCGGATTCAATATCTGCTTGAATCTGTCGTACCTTTTCCATCTGATAATCCACCTGGCGATTAACATCCCCAAAAACCTCCTTGTTCCATACCTTAATCGTCTGTCTCAACCTCTTGAGCTTCCACATGATGCGGCTGCCGAGAGGTCGGGCGGCGCGCGAGGAGAGCCCAAGAGGTAGTAACAATACCCCTGAAAGAATCATGATGAATCCGCATCTGTTGGAACCGAGAATGGAGAAGGTCCCTTGGTAATGGAGGGGCGAACATGAGACCAAAATATGGGATGGTGATCAGAGCCAATGCGGCGGAAGGACTAAACCCTTAACAACATGCCAAAGATCGAGAAATGGGACAGTTGCCAGGGCTCGATCCAGTTTAGCCTGGAGGAGAGCTAGAGGCCTAAGGGGGGAGCACCAAGTAAACAAATTTCCCACAGTCGGCACAGCAAATAACCTTGCATCCTCCAAGAAATCCCTAAAGTCTTTGCAAGAAGCACGGATAATGTACTGTGCGGGCGCTCATGGTGACCCAACACAGTATTGAAATCCCCAATAAGTAGCAGATCAATAAGACCCAAATTCCTCAGCTCCAACCAAAGTACACGCCGAGCAACATGATCACATAAACCATGAGCAAAACCAACATGGAAAACCAAAGAACCAAATTAAATTTGCAGAATAGTGCACTGGGAAGGGGACCAAACCTCGACGATTAAGGACGAGATGGTTGCATCGCATAGGATGCGATATATCACAAGCGTCCGCTCGCACGGAAGTTCGAGCAAACCCGAGTCCCAAGCTATTCCAGTAAGAATCCGAAATGGATGAGATGGCCACCTTAGGTTCACAAATGGCTAAGATAGAAGGTTTATGTTTATGACATAAAGCCTTAAGAACATTGCGAGAAGCAATGTTCCCGATCCCCAGGATATTCCAGAAGATATTCCAGAAGATGCAATTCATTGGGGTGTCGGGGGAGGAGGCACCCGTGTCGAGCGCATGGTGAAAACAGGAGTGTGATGATCCGTGGAATCGGCCGACTGTGAATTACCAACTGCATCTGCGTACTCTGCCCATCTCTTCGATGCTGCAAATCTCATTTCATGTGGCTCATTACCCTCTTGTTCGATAGTAATTTCATGGACCGGCGGCGATGGTCCCGACGTAACACTCTGAAGAATTCGAGTTTTTGCAGAGTCCAAGGAGCTGTCCCGGAATGCATGGCTAAGAGCGCGGATAGGCTTTCCCAAAGGATGTTGAACCGTAATAGGCATGACGGTGGAAAGCGTGTCGATCGGGCAGACAGTGTGCCTTGGGAGATGGCTCCTAGTTGGGTAATCGTTACGAGACCCGTGTCGTCTTGATCCCGAGAGTCGCTGAATCAAGCGCCTCAAATGTGTTACCATGGTGGATGTCCGTAGAGTAAGGAATAATGGCGCGGGGAGGGGACCCGGTAGCGCATAATTGTGGCCGTATTTCCCATTGAGTCATCAACGACCTTTCCCTTGTCTGCTTTGCCGCAGGGGCGATATACTTTCCGAACACGTGAACGACCCCGTGGAACCGACTGACGTCGTCCCGGCGTTCTGCGTGCCACGATCGGGAGACACTCGCGCGGAAGTAGGTTTTACGCCTGACTGGAATGAGGCAAAGAAAATGCCGTCGAGTATCTGTAATACCACACTTAGAACAAAATCCCGGCATCTTTTCATACGATACTGACACGAACGAACACTGACCCACCCGTTCAACCATAATGTGATCATCCAAGGGTTTAGACAGGTCGATATCCACCAAGACACGGATGAAATGACCAAGAGAGCCATCCAATGATCGCTGGTCTATTTGTATGGGGTTCCCAATCGCACTGGCAATCCCGAGGATGGTATTCGGGTCCCAATATTCCAAACCAAGCTCGAAGATACAAACCCAAACACTTGCCATTAACGTGTGCACTTTGTATGGATTGAAATCCGGTACCCATGGCGACAGCCGAATAGTTCCCGGGTTGAGCGTCCAGTTAATATGAACATGAGCACGAGCCGATCTGCGCATTAGAAAACTTAACACAGAAAAATCCCTTTCCCAAGGGTATTAGTTTCCAGTCATTTTTTATACCCCATAATTCGGATAGGCGCTTATGCAAAAGCATTGTCGCCCATAGTTTGTTTTCTTTTCCAAAAATGACCCTTCCAGTTAATGAAAACGAAAATTCAGCGAGACGTTGTTGATACACGTTTTCATCAATAGTGACCGAGTAATAATCCCCTTTCTAACCGCTTAGGGGATAGATTTAGATTTACCGATACCGCCCGGGAGAATGTTTGAAATTACCTTGCGCTGCGTATTAGAATTCATGTCGTGTTGCGTGCACTGCAATATTATAAGAAGGATGGGGATTTCCAAATCATTTTCGCATAAGAGAGGGCCATGTTGTCGTGGGTTCCAGCCGGTTGAGCGAAGATTGTAGGGCGGACATGCGGCAGGTGCTCAAGATGGTTGTGGTGGGCCCGGGGTCATCACTCCCCAGCGTGGGTTGTCTGGAATAGTGGATAGCCGGCCCCTCATGAACGCCCTTAGAGGCGGCCCCCATGGCGATTGGGGACCATGGGGTAAAGTGTGTCGCAGCGAGCCCACCGTAGTCTCCACGGGGCCATGTCCCCCTTTCCGCGCTCCGCCTGATCAAGAGTAGGTGGCGTGCGCTGCAAGTAGGGATCCGATGGGGCGACGCCTGAGGTGTGATGGAGGGTAGCAGAGGACGTTTGTGGGATATGGGCGGGGATAAATTCCGCTGGCATGCCATAGGCGGCGAAGGAAACCCGACCTTGACCCCCATCGCCGGCGGGAAAAGCCCTGCGCGCGGAGGCATCCATGGCCTGAGGAGAAGGGTTAGAAACCCTAGTTTCAGCGATTGTCGGTGGAGGGCAAAGCTCTGAGCCACGTTGCGATGTTGAAGGATGAATAAACGCAGGTATGGTGGGAGTGCGCCGGGGAGGCGCTGTGCAGCGGGGAGGTTCTCCGGTTGTGTTATCGTATGTCGAGGAGGGTGCGCTACGTGTGGAGGGGGGTCGAAATTTGCTGTGTGGCCAAACCATGGCGGTTCAGCCATGAAGGCAGCCGGAGAAGGAGGTCGGGGGACCGCCGGCATTGAATATCACGTAGAAGAAGAAGATAAAATTCACACGCAGTGATGGTGAAATCGCACGCAGTTTCCAAGTTTTTTCTTCTCCCCAACACACGCGTCACATATTTTAAAACGGAAATTCATTAAACGCACCAGGAATTCATTAAAGCTATGAGCTATAAAGAGGTGAACGTCAAATGAATCAAAAATCCACCGCCAAAGAGCCCCTGCAAAGACACAAGAGACAAACAGATGATCAACAGATTCAGCAAAAACACAACAAAGACCACAGACCGAGGGGCCAATGAAACTCCCCTAGACGCAATAAGTCCAAGACCGCCAAATGATTGTGGATAGCTCTCCACGCCATAATCGAATGGCATTATGGGATATGAGGTGACCAAATCCAAGAACCCCATTGGACCACCGGAGAATGGGGCCGAATATGTGAATATGCCGCTTTCGAGGTAATATTCCCATCATCAGAGTGCATCCAGACCCGTGTATCCTTCGAAGCAGGGGCAATGGGGACGTGGACAATATCCCGGACCAGATCCAAGTAAGCCTCAACAAACGAGAAGGCGAAATGCAAGGACTCATCATTGAAGTATTTCGAAATGTGATGCCCATATAGATATTTGTACTCATGCGGAATACCAATTCTATCTGCAATGGTGTAACCCAACCAGTTGTCAAGCCAAAATAAAACCTCGAAATTACATCCAGGGATCCAACAAGAATCATCCAAGAAATGTAAGGCCTAACCTCCGTCTAGATGGAAAAAGTGATGAACGACCGTCGGAGAGAACCGTCCGATGTCAAATAATGTTTCCTGAGAGTTTTGAAAATCACAGAATCCGAATTCATATCTTTCCACCCCAGTTTCATCAGAAAAACGTTATTAGCCACAACAATAGATTGCACACCCAGGCCCCCTTCGGCCCGAGGCATACAACATCTATTCCAATTAACCATCACCGAACCTTTAGAATTAACATCACCAGTCCAAATAAAGTTACACATGGCCTTTTCCATTTGCCTGAGCAAGGATCTTGGCCACTTGTAAACCATCATCGTGTGCACAAAGAAACTAGTAATCACCGAATTGAACAGGCAGACAAAACCAGCAAGAGATAAAGAGGTCCCTTTCCATCTTTGAAATTTGAGAATCACCTTATCAAAAATGGGCTGTAAATCCACAGCCTTAAGAGCACCTTTATATATCGGGGCTCCTAGATAAACTATAGGGAAAGCCCCTGACTGAATACCCATAATCGTCTGAATATGGCCACGCAAATAGTTAAAAACCGGGTGCCGAAATAAACTTTAGATTTACGAGGATGAAAGGCCTGACCCGAGATATCCGCATATAATGTGAGGATCTGAAGTAGGGTGCGTGCGTTAGCTGAAGAGGCTCCATACATAATAACGATATCATCTGCATACATAATGGAAGAAGAGCTTAAATTGTTAAAAGTTGAAGAATTGAATCTCAGAGGAGTTGTACTCTTTCAGCAGAGTAAAACAGTTAATTTGGATATTCAATAGAGTTGAGTCAACTGAACAACTGAGTCCCATCAGTTGAGTGAAGAGAGAAGCAGAGTCAAGCCAAAAGAAGTCAGCAGACACATTTTTTTGAGATGATGTCAGCGTCATTTAATGCTGCATAGTAAAGGCTGCTTCATGAGGCCTATGATTGGCCATAAATGTTGCGTGCATTTGATGTGACAAAATTAAAGCATTTCTAAGATTTGATCTCAATCGTTGATAAAAATGCAAAATACATGATCCTAAAGTAGCCTCTTCAGTCCGATATAAATCAAAAAACCATTTCTCTCTCTTCTCACTTTGCATTAAAGCTATCAGAATTCAAAACTCTCTACGGAAAAACCCTTCGAAAGTTCAAAATTTCTCAGAAATTCATCATGGCACCTAGAAAAGTTCCAGTTTCGCCCTTGATTTTGCCAAACTGTCCGATAAAGTGTACTCCGGTGCACTGGTTAGATGTTGAGGGGCTGGTGCAATAGTCGTCCGACAAGGAAGGAGCAAAGAAGATTGTTGGGCACATGGAGAAATCAGAGTTGTTGGAGTTTCTCACCTAGGCCATGTTCTACGTGAACGCCTTTGTTCACAATGAAGGGATCCATTCATTTATGAATGGAAAAAATGTCAAGTTAGCTCCTTCCCAACAGCGAACTCATTGAGCTGAAAGACTACAAGTTCAACTTCATGAAGATTTGGAAGGAGATTGCTAATGAAGAAGTAGCTGGTAAGCTGAATCCTTCACTACCAAGGCCGTGATAAAAGAAGAATCCCATAAATTGATGGATGTGGTGGCGAAGTGCATCGACATCAAGTTTGGCTCTTACGATCAACTATCTCAGATTATGTTGACTGTAATGGCGGCCTTAATGGAAGAGCTGGACGTAAATTGAAGCGAATTTATTTTCGACAAGTTGTGTCAAAATGTTCCAAATATAGAGCTCATTAATGGTAAATCTAAGAACACGCTTGGCTATGGCATTATCATTGAGTATTTGATGGAGAAGAAGGGAGGCCTCTGCGCAAGGGAAATGCATTCCATGTTAACAAGAGGTTGTTTAAGGGGAACTTGTCAGCTGCCCAAAAGAAGGCTTACGCAAAAAATAAGGGTGCTTCAAAGGGGGAAACAGTTGAAAGCATCCCTGAGGAAGAGAATTTGATCTAGCTCCTGTCCCAGCTGCCCCTGTTGTGACCAGAAAGAGAACAGTTGCGCCTCGCAAGGTAGTTGTTAAGAAGTTGAGTCCGAATCTTTAAAGGGGCTCCTAAGCCTACCGTTTTGCAGCATCTATTCGACAAAATTATTTTGAAGTTTCGAGGTTGAAGGGGCCGTCCCTTTCCATTTCTTGGAGGGTTTGCTTGGTTAACTCTGTCATTACTAGTTCTTTTGTCCATTCTATGATGATATACAAATGGCCGATCTCTATGCTTAAGCAAACGGAGAAGGCCATGTGTAATTTTATTTGGATTGGTGATGTTAACTGTAAAAGTTCTGTGGTGGTCAACTAGGCTCATTGTTGTAGAAGGCGGCCTTTGTGTTCGGTCTATCATCATGGCCAATAGTGCTTTTTTGAAATAACTGGGATGGAAAGTTATAACGTTGGACTCAGTGGTCTTCCAATTTTTTTGCAAATGTTATTTGCTTTCTGATGGTTTCGTTCGTCGTACGTTTTTACCATCTTCTATTTGGCTGGGCTTGGGCCTCGCATTGAGGATAGTTTGGCAAAGTCCCGATGGATGTTTTATTTTGGATTGATAATTGGTTGGGATACTCCATTGCGGATAGAATTGGTATACCTCAGAGTACAGACATCTTTTAAGGCAGCTTATTTCTGACTACTTCTACGATGACTCCTGACATTTCGCATTTTCTTTTGTTGAGGCTTACTTGGATTTAGTCCGGGACATTGTCCATTTTCCTATTGCACCATCTTCTATGGATAAATGGGTTTGGATTCATTCTGCCTGGGGAAATTTTTTCGAAAGCTGCTTACTCTCATCTTCGTCAATCCTATCCAATGGTCAAATGGGGTTCATGGATTTGGTCCCCTTATATCCCAGAAAGGCGTTCTATTGTGGTTTGGGCACATTCACACTCATCTAGCGGTCCTGGATTTGCTGCGAAATCGGGATTTCATCGGCCCTCTGTCTGTGGCCTTTGTTATGCTCATGCGGAATCCATTGATCATTTATTTGTCTCTTGTGTCTTTGCTTTGGAAATGGATTTTTAGTACCTTTTATGTGCACTTTCATCATGCTCACAGTTTCAATGAACTCTTGGTGCACTTGATGTCCTTTCGTTTCAGTGAGCAGGTCTCTTTTTATGGCGAGAAGCGGCAATATCTTGCATTTGGCTTATTGACATATCCAGAATCATTTGACTTTCAACGGTAAGTCCTGGACGTGGACGCGTTATCGTCCAACTTTGGGTTCTTATCGTTGAATCTTCATCTTTAGATCAGGTTGCATGGATAATGAACATGATCTTTTCAACCTTCGGAGACTTCATATCCTTGGACAGCCAAGGAAGGCTCCGAACATTGTGCAAGTTGATTGGCAAAACCCCTCCCAGGAAGGCTTCTTTCGGGGTTATTTTGTGCATAGTTGCGGTCTGGTTATGCGTTTGAGGCGGATTTGTTGGCGGCAATGTTGGAAATTCACTATATGTTTATTAGGGGATGGCGGCAAATTTGGCTTGAGTTGGATTCTGCTTATGTGGTGGATCTTCTTCATAAACGATCCTCTTCAGTCCCCTGGCGGCACTTGGGTAAATGGTGGTACACTTTTCACTTGATCTCTCAAATAGAACTTAGTGGTTTCTCATATTTACCGTGAAGGCAATCGAGTGGCAGATTTTCTAAGTAAGAAGTCGTATTCTGAGACATGGTGGGGCGTGCCTCCAGCGGATATTGTGTCCCTTCTCACAGAGAGATTATGTTGGACATTCGACTTACAAATTTGTTAGATAATACGTCCTTGTGTTTTATTGTTTATTTTCCTGGACGTTTATTTATGATTTATAGGGGTGTTCTTTTTCCTCCCAAGGGTTTTTCCCACAAGGGTGGTGTGTTCGTAGAAAGAAGAGATGGTTGGCATCTCCCCTGACAGGGACGGGAACAGCCTTCGGGCTTTACCTGTTAACAACACATCCGGTTAAGGCTACCCACTTCGGTGGATCTATAACCCACAAGGGTGGGTTTTACCTTTGGAGGTTTTAATGAGGCCCCAAACATTTAGCTATCTGGTTGGCTTATGATCAATACGCTTTTCGTTTCTAGTTTTCTTTTCGATTTTTTCCTTATGCTACCTGGTCGGCTTGTGCTCAGGACTACTTTTTCATTTTTTTAATGCATTTTCGATTTATTCAAAAAACGAATCAGCTATTCAGATTACAGTTGAGACCTCTAATACTGAATCCGTGGAAATTCCTTTGTAGAGGCACTCCAAAAGGAATTGAGACTTGCAGTCTATTGTAGAAGCCCTCATTATTGAAAGAGTTACAGTGGACACAGTTGTTATCGAGCATGCAGCAGCTGAGTAAGAGGAAGTTATGATCAAGGACAGGGTTGCCTTAAAAAGCAGTTGTTGAGACCGTTATTGAGGCTGTTGAGGTTGTTTGGCCTCATATTGAAGAGTAGATTACTGAAAGAGGCACATATGCTTCCGATGAAGTAGGATCCACCATATATCCCTGACATCAAAGCTCGGCTATACAGATGGAGAAAGTGGAAGCTGAATGAAAGTCGCATTTAGTTTCAGAGGCCAGAGATGATTGATGAGGGGGAGTGTCTTCTGAAGTTCTTGAAGAATGCCTCAGTTGTTCAGACTTTGGATGAGATTTATGCCACCTCATCCTTTTTGAGAAAAAAGGAAGAAGAAAAGGCACAAGAATTGGCTAAGGGAAAGTGTAACACCCTTACCCTTGTAACACATATTTATATCGTATACAAATGTAATTCATAGGCAGCACAACTGCATTGCGCATGAGATTAATATATTAACCATCAGCTATAACCTTTTCGGTTCAAGCGGAAGCATTTACTCAAAACGATTTAGCATCACTCATTCACATATGTGCATTTATCCATATTACATAACATTAACGATCGTGCCCTTTTATATACGGATCAAATTAAAACTCCCTATATGATATGCAAATGATGAGCTGAGGGAGAAGGATGGGAATCCAGCCGGCCGATCTTTGATCCATGCTTTAACTTCTGTCACACCTCACGGATCAATTTTTATCTACAACAACTAAAAATTGACAACATGGCATTTGGTGAGTTGCAAGCTCAACAAGTATAATCTAATAACAAGTTATTTAACATCACACAAGCACATTATCACAATCATTTCACATACTTTGATCATATCATTCATAAACATATAAATGCACGTGCTTGATCATATTCTTTTACTGTTATGGGCCAGCTAATACCAAGAATAAATCGTGATCACGAAGATGGCCATGGCACTCTGTAATTCATATTTCACGTAGAGTCCAGTGAACTCGGGGTGGCCGTACGGTACTCTGTAATCCAGAAATTCTGGATGACAGTAATTATGTAACACATGATTCAAGGTTATTAGCGGCCATAACAGAATCCATTTATCTCTTATGAATGCACTTTCTGTAATCACATATCTCATTTTCATATCAATCACATCCGTGGAGATCACGTATCTCATTTCTATATTAATAACGTCAGTGGAGATCACATATCTCAATTCCATTTCAATGTCATCACATAGAGATCACATATCTCAAGTTTATATCCATCTCATTACATAGAGATCATGTATCTCAATTTCATCAAAATCATCATAGAGAATCATGCAATTCACGTTTGGGCACGATAAGCCACTAATCACTATAGCCAAATAAATAAACAATTCATTCCAACACATTAATCATATAATCACACAAGTCAAATAACAAGCTAAAAGATTATATTCACCAATGATGCTCTTATCTCGATAATTTGCCTAATTCACCCAATTTGCTTCTTTTTATCGGGATTTTGTCCTATTAGCATATCAAAATGTATAACCAACTTCAAAATCATGAATTTATCAATAATGAAATTGTACGCATGCTATTTATAACCTGTGCAAGTGAGGGTGCTAATTGTTTAATTGTTAAGTCAATTAAAGGCATACTTCAATTCAATGATATTATCTTTTAACACCCTTATAAATATAAATATTCTTATTGTCTTAATATCTAATTAACAATTACAAAAAGAGTTTAAGAAACCCATGAATTAAGGACCTTAAGCTTTTATTCCACTATTTTCTACATTAATTTAGCAAGGTGGTTCATTACATAATCAGATAAAATCTTAAATTCGAAACATAGCAACGGTATACTCGCACCAAACATTACAATGTTCTAAATTTCAAATCTGATAATAGATTTTGATTAGTTATTATAACTATAGATTAGTTCTAGTTGTTCAAAATTTAATTAAGGGCATACCTCAATATAATTCCATTGCCTGTTGTAATCTTTAAACAAATATATAGATATAGTACAATTGTAAGCATAATTACTACTTTATCGTAATAGTCTAATCTGCACTTAGTAATAAAATTAATTAGCAATTTTATTTGTCACGAATCTGGAGCTTTTCTATTCATTTATATCTTATATATTTAATGAAAATAGGAATTGTTATCTCAATCAAAATAAGAACTCTTACCTGATCAATTACATTAATTTGAAAGCTAACCCAAACACATCCTCGTATACATATATTTGATCAGATTAGGCTAGAGTCAGCCAAAAACCAATAGCAATCGTGCACCTAAACTAAACAAAAACATAGAAAGACTTGGTCTTCTCCTAGTGGGGCAAATCCCTTTTTCAAGGAGGTAGGCTTAGAGCCAGCAATAAAGTGACTTATTGGATCCTTAGCAATTCATGCGAGGATGGGCCATTGGGGATCTCTAAAAGCCCGTTTTATGAAATTTCGGAGAGATCAACAGGGTTACGACTGCTTTATTTATCACCAGGTAGTTCCAAGCAAAACCAGGCGATAGCATTTAACTGCCATCAAGGGTTATTTAGAAAATCCTTTACGGAATTTAGTTCCTAAGCCAAAACTAATTCCTATCTTTCTTCTTTCCATGAGTTAACACAAAAGGTACCTTTATTACAATTTAATTACATGTAATCTATTTACACCTTCTTTTCTCATAATCAAAATCAGTATTTAAATCAGTCTTGTATTATTATAATTACAAATTAAATAAAAAGTAAAAATATACCTTTGGAAGCTTATAAAAATCTCTCCCCGCGTACGTCTAGCACTGCACGATATCTCTCACTTTCTCTGTTTACTTCTGTTTTTAGCCGTGTGTTTGGTTTTTCTTGTAAGTGGTTCTCTTACACCAATATGTATTATAACATAGATTAAGGTGGTGAGTTGTTGAAATTTGGTTAAAATATAGTAAAAATGGGGCTGAACATGGTGGATAAATGGGTAGAATTCATGAGTCATATAACCATATAGTTACACGTGTACATAGAATGCTAAGTCAGCTTGGAGATATACATTCTTAGTGGGCTTGGATAACTTCTAAAGGATAATTAAATAATAATCTTAATTAATACTAAGCTAATAAAGGCAGATAACTTGCACTTATCCTAAAATATGAACATATATGTGTTAAATGGGTATATATATCTATTACGTTATATATATATAAACCATTAATCAAACTATCTTGAGTGTGTGTATATATATATATATATAATATTAGAATTTGCATACTTCTATAGCCTTGATTAGTAGATTTTTTTTTCATTCCCTTTTTTTCCCCTCATATTTACACAATAATATTCTACTCATTTCTCAATCACAACTTACACGTATTCTAATATAAATATGAAGATTACAATGTATGTACTTATGCTTATATATGAATGATTAATCATTAAACTTAAAATGCAAAGGTTCGGGTTATGACAGAAAGAGCACAACTGAGACCACAGATGCCTCTTTAGGGAATCAGCTGGGCGAATCCCAAAGTACTCAGCAGTAGTGATGACGATAAGAATATTGAAGGTGTTGATGTAGTCGAAGCTGCACAGCTGAAGCATGCCCTTCGTGAATCTCGTGAGATGGCAGAGAAAGCTAAATTGTCTAGGGCGGGGAAACTTCATCCCTACTAGAAATCATTGAAGGAGTGATGAGAGACATGACAACTCTCTCATCACCTGCCCTCACGATGAAGCTACTAAAGGGGATGGCGATGAAGTTGGGATTGAAGTAGTGGACCTTGAAGAGGAAATTCAAGAGGGTAACCTAGTCGAGCCACACCATAAAGATGTTGTAGAGACAGCACAAGACAAAGTGGCCAAGTCCCCAGTGACAGTTGACCCCAATCCTATTGAAAACTAGTTAGCTGGTCAACCAGCTGAGGGGAAAACTGATCACACTACAACCAGGTTAAATAAGGTTGTAGGAGACCAAGAAACTTTAAAGTTTGGAGGCGATGGTGAAACGACTGAGAAGGAAGATGTTCTTGCCTATTAAGTTGTAGTAGTTGAGGCTGATTCAGCCAAAGCACCAGCAGAGTTGAAGGCCAATGAAGTTACAGAGGTTGAGACCACTGTAATAGAGGCAAAGGATGGATCAGCTGAGACCATGACATTTGAGATTGTTGGTCAAATTGAAAGTGTAATCCCTGAGGTTGAGACCTCTAAGGATGCCACTCAAGCCGAAGACCCAATAGTGTTTTAGGCTACTGCAGGGATTGTAAAAGGCCCTTCAATGGTTAAAACTGGTAAAAGGGTGGCTCAAGACCTACTAGTAGCTAGACTACTAGGGGAAATGTTGAAATTTCTGGTGATACCCTAATGATTCTTGAATCTGAATCAACTAAGCCCATGGTAATTGATGCTCTTCCAGAAATTGACTCAGAAGTTGAATATTCCGACATAGCTGAAGATCTTAATGAATCAGCTGAATATGAGAAGTCAATCTTAAATACACCAGAATAAGATTTGTGCTGGTTGATGCCCCACCTCCACTAGTCAAATCTCCTGCAAATGAAGCTGTTGGAACAACTGATGACAGGAGGAACAAACTGTTGCCAGTGAAGCTGTTAAGATAGCTGAGGCACAATTAGCTCAGCAGGCTACCATAGATGTATCCGCCGATGAAGCTTCCACAGCCGAGATAAATAGAGTTGTTGGTCAGGGAGATGAGAGAATTGTTCACGAAGGAGGATTGGGACCTTCCTCTTATCCTAGTGACATTTTAGGAATGTTGCATTTCCCATTTATTGAGGAAATCCCATTTGAAGCAGAGTCCGAGGAAGAAGATGCCCGATTCCATGTTCAAGTCAACCTAGAAGACCTGTATGTCCCTTCAGATACGCGTACTGTTCCATATGGCCTTGATTTTGAGTTTGACTTTCGATGAGCATTCAGAGCCATGTGTGTTTCTAGGGGATATGGAGAAAGATTTTGCTGATTTAAGATAAAGGATCAATAATCATGTTGAAACAATTACTGGGGATATCTGAGGAGCTGTGCTAAGGATCAAAGAATTGGCGCAGCAGGGAAAGGCTCTACGCATGGAGCAAGTTGGCTACTTCAAGCAACTGTATTCCAAATTGCTGGTCTAGGGAGCTGACCAACTTGCCTTCCAGCAGCGCCAAAGGTATAATATTGCACGAATGGAGAGAAGTCACCTAACTGACATGGATATGCTCCAAACGAAGATGTAAAAGAAGATGGAGTACATGGAAGCTTTGTTGAAGGAAGAGATTTTATCTAATCAAGAGCAGCAGACTCCTTGACACATAAGAAATTGGACTCCATTCTCCAATCAGTCCAACCATCTTCTCGAGGTGATGATACCAAAAAAGAGAAGAGAAACTTGAGAAAGCACCCCCTACAAAATTGATCATTAAAGGCAAAGGCAGCACTACCTCCATCCTCTCTCAACTCACTCCAGATTTTTCAGCTGAAGAGAAGGCTTAAATTAGCCTTGAAGAAATCAAAAGAAGAGATAGTTAAGATAGACAAAAGTCAAGAGGAGAGGCTTCAGAATTTATGCTCCCTAGTGAAGAGGCTACTCTACCAGCAGGTCTATTGGAAGAAAGATCAAATGAAGAGTTTGAAACTCTTTTGTCAGAAGGATACTATGCTGGAATGGACATAGCTGGCGTGGGATTTGTATTGGGTTAAGGGCTTAAGAGATATCGAAGGGACTAGGAAGCAACTGACTCAAGGAAAGCAATCCAAGAGTCACCAGACTTCTAAGAGTCAGCCCAACATCCATGTATCTAGGGGAGGCAACCATGCTGGAGGAAAATGCGCTGAAAGAGAAAGAGGCCGAGATTCTCGCTCTGGTGGGAGAGATAGATGCTCTCCACCTAAAAGAGCTGGTGGAATTATGGCCATCAATCCTTTGAAAAGAGATGAGCCATACTGGAATGGGTCTCAATGAAGCTCGGAACATAGAAGATGAACTTAGAGCCAATGAGTTGGCAAGCAAATATGAGCAGGATGAGCTGGGGCTGAGGAAAATTGTTGAGGAAGAAGAGTCAAGGAAGGATGAAGAAGAAAAAGAAGGAGAAGAGAAGAAAAAGACCGAATAAGAAGACAGGAGAAGGAAAGAGACAACCAAGAATATAGATGTTAGGTGTCTGGAGATTTTGTGTTATATTTTTACAATTCATGTAAATACATACAAATAATGTTAGTATTGAATGTTCATCAATAAAATTAGTACATTCTTTCAATTTTAAATTCAACACGATGTTGTTAATAAGTTTTAGCATCATCAAAAAGGGGGAAATTGTTGGAAAATTTGTTGTATAGATTTGGATGATGCTTAGAAAAAATAGTATTAGAAAGTTTTTTTTAATGAATTGGAATATGAGAGTCATCCTGATCGGAGGCTGATCAGGTAGCCAAAGAAGTAAGCCTGAAAAAAGTACGAAACAAAATCAAAATGGTCACAAGCCAACCAAATGGCTGAATGGTTGGGGCCTCGTTAAAACCTCCCAAGGTAAAACCCACCCTTGTGGGAAAACCCTTGGCAGGAAAAAGAGTACCCCCATAATAGAAAAAAGGCGTCCAAACAAATAAAATAGAGGACTGACCAACATAGTCATCAGTGAGAAAAGGCGCAAGATCTGCAGGCGGGACGCCTCACTAAGTCCCATAGTCCGTCTTCTTACTCAGCCTGTTTGCCACCCGATTGCCTTCCCGAAAAATATGTGAAACCACCAAATCCATCTGGGAGATCAGATGAAGAGTGTAACGCCACTTGCTAAGGTGGCGCCATGGAACCTCCACGGATCTCTTATCAATCAAGTTCACCACATAAATCGAATCCGACTCCAGCCAAAGTTGTGTCCATCCCTTACTAAATGCATAATGTATCGCCCACATCGCTGCCACCAACTCAGCTTCGAACGCATAACCCACACCACAACTATTCACAAAGCATCCTCGAAAGAAACCTTTGCAATTTCTGAAGACCCCGGAAGATTAAGTTTCCCAGCGCCCCCGTTGCACTGCCGTATTCACCTTGATCCATCCCAGAAGGAGTTTTTGCAAATTAACTTCCATGATCTTCGGGGCTGGTCTAGCCCGCCCAGGAACCCACATCCTGCGAAGGATGAGAAGGTCTTTTTGGTCATTGTGCATGCAACCCCGATCTAATGAAGATGATTCAATGATAAAAACTCGGAGATGAAGAATAGCCGCATCCACTGTCCAGAATTTGTTGTGAAAAACCAACTCATTCCGGATATGCCAAATGAGCCAGATGCAGGACAGGACTGCCACTCGCCATAAGAAAGCTACCTGCTCACTAAAATGAAAATTCATTTTTTTGATCGAATGGATAAAATATATTAAAAAAGAAAATAATGCTGCTTACAAGCCAAGCAGCTAGCCTAAACCAAAGAAAAGAGCAACCAACCATGGTCCGGGAAATGGGCTCTAAACGAAAGCAACGTGTATCTCAGAAAATAAGACTACTTACAAGCCAAGCAGTTAGCCAGTAAAAAAATGGGGCCTCGTTAAAACCTATCAAAGTAAAACCCAGAGGGAAAAACCTTTGATAGGAAAAAGAGTACCCCATAACATCTATGAAAAACGATAGCAAATCTGGCCATTGATATCCTCATGCAATTCTGTGGAAACCGAGTCTGGAATCATATGAGACCAATCTAAATGAACATCCATCCTCGAGAGCTTATCCGCTACTTTATTGCCTTCTCTGTAAATGTGTGAAACCCTGAAATCCATGTGAGATATATAGTGTAGCGTCATCCGCCATAGGGCTAAAAACTTCCATGGCACCCCGATTGACCGTGCTTCCAGCAAACCGCATACGTAAGTTGAATCGGATTCTAGCCACAGTTTGTGCTATCCTCTCCTATAAGCACACTCTATTGCCGTCATTGCCGCTATCAACTCAGCTTCGAAAGCAAACCCTCTGCCAATGTTGTGAATAAAACATCCCATGAAAAAGCCCCTGTAATTATGAAATACCCCCGCTGCCGCACATCTCCCTGATGCTCCATGCGCACACCCGTCAGTATTAACCTTCACCCAGCCTGGTAATGGAGGATACCATCGAATGGTTTTAATCACGGGCGATGGTTTGGGCCTTCCCAAAACCGAGAGCCGTCTCAGACACGTAAGATCATAACTCGAGTTTGACATATAACTTCGATCCATAGTAGATGATTCAATAATGAGCGCCCTAACCAATATAATTGCAGCCGTATGAAGAGGCTTAACATCTCCGAAAGTCCACTCATTTCGTGCATGCCAAATAACCCATATTGTTGATATAATAGCAGCTTTCCAAAGTGATGTAACCTGCGAGCTGAATCTCTGACGTATAGCCCATATATAAAGATGGTTCACACCTCCATTCAATGGAATACTAACCTCGAAGGCATCTTGATTCCAATTCCAAATCGCCGTAGCAAATCTACAACTGGTGAACATGTGATAGACTGATTCGGAGTCTTTGTAACACAATGAGCATGCTGAAGGTCCCCTAAAGCCCCGAATGTTGTCTGTAACAGGTAGACGATTATGAATAGAACGCCAGACAGTAATTGATCTCCTCGCCGGAATATGCGAAGACCAAATCCACTTGCCCCACTGAACCTCAGGAAATTGATTTCTGACCAATTTATAAGACTCCTTAGAAGATACTTCCCCGTCCTTCGAATCGATCCAAATGCATTTATCCTCCGAGAGCGGGGCAATCCGAAACTAGAGTATATCAATAACAATACCCGTATAGGCCACCATGAACTCCTCCGTAAAATGCCAAACCCCATTAAAGAAATAATCCAAAATGGGGTATGCGAAAAAATGATGCATATGAGTAGAAATACCAATGCATTCAACAATTGAATAGCCTAACCAATTATCCAGCCAGAAACGAACAAAAGATCGCTCACCTGGGATCCATCGGGATTGAGAAATCAACTCCAAAGTGACAGGACGAAGGCCAAGCCAAATGGACGATCCAATATAAGTCATTCTGGGCGCACCATTAAAGTAGCATTGACGCAAAAGCTAAAAAACCATAGATCTCGACTGAATCAACTTCCACGCAACCTTCATAAGAAAAGCCTTATTTGCCGCAATAAGAGATCGAACACCCAAACCCCCTTCTTCCTTAGGTGCACAACATCTAGCCCAATTAACCGTCACTGCACCTTTCTTGGTAATGTCTCCTGACCAAATAAAATTCTTCATAGCCTTTTCCATGGATTTGAGCAACGTCATCGGCCAACGGTAAATAAGCATAGAATGGACAAAAGAGCTAGATATCACCGAATTTACTAAAGTAATGCGACCCACCATAGATAATGACGTACCTTTCCACCTTTTAAATTTAGACAGGATTTTATCGTGAATAGGCTGAAAATATCTTATTTTGGGAGCCCCTTTGAACAACGGGGTGCCTAAATAAATGATTGGGAAGGAGCCACGAGAAATCTTCCAATGCGTCTGAACCCGTCTCATAAGCCGTGGTGATGTAGTATCCCGAAAATAGACCTTTGACTTGTCCGGATTGAAATTCTGGCCGGAGATGCTACCATACCCCATCAAAATATTCTTTATATACTCACAATTCTCCCAAGAAGCTACCGCCATGATAAGAATATCATCCGCGTACAATAAACAAGGGGGAAAACTGATATTGCGGGCTGTCTTGAATGGTGAAATATGTCCCTGATGTATGGCCATATCCAATGCTCTTGCTAAAACGTCTTCTGCAGCACAGAAAAGAAGAGGAGATAGAGGATCTCCCTGACGTACTCCACGAGTGCAACGGAAATAACTCTCCGGGCCTCCATTAAAAAGAATAGAAATCCTGGCTGAGTTAAAGATCGAGCGCACCCAATTCATAAACCCATGATCGAAACCCATACGCCTAAGAACGTGAAGAATGAAGTCCCACCTCAAAGTATCGAAGGCTTTCCTAATATCCACTTTTAGAATCATATTGTGCCTCGTAGAACTATTAAGAAGACAATTGACCCCCTCCGATGCCAGAGCAATGCAGTCATGAATTTGCTTCTAAGGGATAAAACCAAACTGCATACCATATACATGATCTTTAAGAATATCTCCAAACCTAATGGCTAAAATCTTAGTAACTATTTTGAACAAAAAGTTACTTAAGATTATCGGGCGGTACTCTTCCACACGATCTGCATTATTGTTCTTGGGAATAAGGACCATATAGCTCGAATTGCACCCCATAGGCAGGCGATTGCTAACAAAGAAGGATCAAATGGCCGGCAAAATATCCGCTGCAACAATTATGATAAAAATGACCCCCAAAGCCATCTGGACCCGTCGCACTATCCGGACTCAAATCAAAAATAGCCCCTTTAATTTCCTCGTCTGTGGGAATAGCACCCATCCTTGAATTTTCCTCTTGAGTAATCGTTGGCTGAATTACACTATCCACCATAGAATAATCAGTATTACCAATCACCATTTCCGAGAAAAGGTTCTCATAGAACTGAAGAACATGGGTTCTAATGTGCTGCTGATCATCCGTCAATTGGCCATTAACCACCATGTGAGTAATATAGCTTTTAGACCTCTTTGCGCGGAGTTTTCGATGAAAGAATTCAGTGTTACGATCCCCATCTTGCAACCATTGTGTGCGGCTTTTCTGTCTCAGAAGCTCATATTGTCTGTTTAATAGCTTGTTAAGCTCCGTATGTAACCGTAATTACTGCTGAATAATGCTATCAGAATACCCAAAAGTGGAGATGTTAGATTGTATATCCTGTGCTTTGTTTTGAATCGCCAACCTGTCGATGGATGTCCCCAAAGACCGAGTGATTCCAATGCCGGAGAATAGGCCGTAATCTTTTTAATTTTTGCATAACACGAGCCATCAGATCGTGGATCGTGCAATCCATCCCCCAAGAGTCAGCCACCACCTTTTGAAAACCTTTATGTTGGAGCCACATTGATTGGAATCGAAACAGAGCTACCGTGGGAGGCGTAGAAAAATTGCATCGCAATACAATAGGGTTATGGTCAGAGCAATGTCTGAGGCCCACAAATCCACCAATAGTATGCCACATATTCATGAACTGTGTGGTAGCCAAAATCCTATTGAACTTAGCCTGGATTAATCCCCCTGAAGGACGAAAAATTCCCCAGGTGAAGTCATTGCCAACCATGGGTACCTGATTGAAATTATTGTCATCAATAAACATATTGAATTCCCTGCACGAGGTAGCATGGATTCTAGCTCCACCCTGCCTTTCATGTGCTCCAAGAATGGCGTTAAAATCTCCCAAAATAACCATGTTATCTGCCCCCAGAGCCTGCACATCCAACCATAGTTGCCTTCTAGCAATATACGAGCACTGAGCGTGTACAAATCCCATATAAAATTGCAAATTCTGAGTCCCCACTTTGCAAACCACAAGCTGATCAGAGGCCCAATGAGATTGCACCTGCATATTATTATTATGAACAAAAACCCAAATATCTGGAATTCCATTTGCACGGAAATTTTCTGCGACCAAAGTGAGATTAATAGCAGTCCAATATGAAGAACTAATAGTAGAAAAATGAACTTTCGGCTTCGCAATAGCAACAATATCCGATTTATGTACGCGACATAAATCCCTAAGCATGGACCTAGAGGGCTCGTTACCAAGACCTCTAGCATTCCAAAACAGGCAATTCATGAAAAATTAGGGGGAGGGTCGCACCACGCACGTGTGTGATATCCGAGTCAATATTTTCAAGGAAAGCATTACCTAGTTGTTCTTCTTCCTCCAAATCCGCCCATCTCTTTTTGGCATCCGTCGCCATTGCCTTAAAGCTCTCCTTAGGATTCGTGGAAGTAATCTCATAGTTGCTGATAGGCTTGCTGCGTGCTACCTCTTCGATTGCTTTGTGCACTTGATCCTTTCCCTTATCATTTAACATCCCATTGTCATTAATTTTGTCCGTCAAACTTGGGCCAACCAACATTATCCGTCGATCATGATTCTTAGCATGCGAAGTAATAAACGGTTCCGGCTGGGCCTCATGCACCATACTGATCTTGTCTGTTTCCATCTCCTTTGATTTCTCCAAACTCGATGCCTGCTCAGCATCCTCGTTATCCTGTAGCATATTAAATGAATTTTGCACCGTAATGTGCTGCGGTGAAGTTACCTCCGAAGATCGAGCTCCCCATTGTTTCACTTGAACCCATGTTTCCGTTTCCACCCCTTTGCCTTTATTATGAACCGTGCGTTCTCTATCCACAGATCGCCCTCTCACCGGACTGTCCGTCTTGTGCATGTGCTCGTTTAGAGGGTGGACTTCCTTGTTCTTGTAAAGTCTCGATCGGTTAACATTGTTAGGAATTTTATTGTTTAGATTTTGATGAATGCCATGTAAAACTTAGAATAGAAAGTTGGCACCCCAATTCTTGTTGTAAAATGCATTGTAATAAATAGAGCTGCCAAGCCGAGTTAAGTCGCCTACGCCCTAACATGCAAGAAGACAATCAAGACGGAAGGAAAACTCGCTCTGCGAGACAATGAGTATGGCAAAGAAGAGTAGACGGGAACTCTCTTCAAGAAGCAAAATGAGATGCGGTGAGTGGAGCATCGTCAAGTCAACTCAAGAAAAGCCAAGTCTCAAGTTGAAGTGACGGAAGAGTCATCCAATGATTGGAAGTCGACTCTAAGTCACCTGGGAAAGCAAGGAAATGCAAAAGTCAAGATAATCAGAAAAAGAACCGTTGCCTTGAAAAATCAAGAGATTTACTTAAACAAGTAATATCTCCATACCACCTTTCTTGGAGTGCTGCGGTCGACCCGTGCAAAAAGGAATGAACCAATGGGAAGCACTACACCGTGTCGAACTCTCGAAAGGTGAAAGAACAATTCATACGAGGAAACGGCAATTCCAAGAACTCGCAAGCCAACGATTGCAAAGTGACTTTCAAAAATAAGCCTATCTCTTCAACGGGCAAATTTTTGAAAGTTCACTATAAAAGGCCGAGGAGTTTGTTTAAGAAGCGAGATGGATGACACACACGCGAGATATACAAGCACATCGTAAAAATCGAAACATTCTCAATCCTCAAGCCTACATTACGAAGTACACATCAATCCAACACTCACCTGTGAAGGAAAGAGAACTTCTATCGCCTGAAGAGGAAACTTTTGAAAACAAGGGGTCTACATTCCAGAAGGATTGTAGAAAGGTTCAAGGTTGAACCAAGTCTTAAGCTTTTGGAGGGCTTCGTGATCAAATCCAAAGAGCTTGAGCAAGTGAGTCAGTAGTAACAAGGCAAAATGCCTGTGAAGAAGGCGAGTCGTGCGAGAAGCCACCGAGTGATCAAGGCGTCTCAGGACGAGTCCCTAAGGATCAAGTCGGCTTTTGTGATCAAGACTTGTATCCGGATCATTACCACTTTGTAAACTGATCATTACTTAGTGGATTCCTCCAGGAGTTGGAGAAGAGAGGAGTAGAAGAATTACCCCATCTTGAACCTCTATAAAAACTTTCTTGTGTCATTTACATTTCAAAGATTTAAATTCCCGCACTTTTAATCGCTTATATCTCACGATAAATTTGCTATCCATTTGATAATTTATAAGTACTAAATCAAGCTCTAAAATCTTGCTTAATCAAACTTAAGGGTGTTAAGTCTTCCGCTGAAAATAAAACCACAGTTGAGTCAAATTATAGCCAACAAATGAGTTACTCCATCAACAAAATCAAAGAGTCGTTGAGAGATTAACTCTCTTGAGTGACTAATTCGATTGTCCATCAAGGACACAAATTGTGTAGAATCAACTCAGTAGATTTAAAAGGACTAAATCGAAAATTTGGTAAGGTTTATTCAACCCCCTTCTAAACCTTACACTTACACCCCTTGGGACCTACAAGTGGTATCGGAGCGGTTGGTTCATTGAACCATCCGCATGGCAGTTCTTGAACTAGATCTCCAAACTTTTCAAAGTCCGCTTTAGTACTCAAACCTTCAATTTTTTTATTAAAAGTCATTATCATGGAAGCAAATTTAACACGCATCCCTATGTTCACTATCGAAGAATTTGATGATTGGAAAATTCATATGCGAGGCTCATCTATCAAAGATTACATGATGAGATGTGGATAGTGATAGAAGATGGGCCTCTCGCAAATATTAAAGGTGAACACACATGCGAAGAGTTGCGGTGAAGGAGAAGAAGATCTTGCTCCCGGACGTCATGGTTGAAAAACCAAGAACCGAGTGGACAAATGATGACAAAAAGATACAACATGGACAATGTAGCCAAGGACATCCTTTACAAAACCTTGGACAAAGCCATGTTCAATAAAGTCAAATCATGCAAAACGACTAAAGAAATCAGGACAAGTGACATTAATTTGTGAAGGCTCGAGAACAAATCAAAGAAAACAAATTATCGGTGGCGGTACAAAAATTTGAAAACTTCAAAATGATCTCGGGAGAAAATGCGGATCAACTAGACGCTCGGTTTGAAAAATCACAAATGAGTCATCTACACTTGGAAAGGAATATACACGAGAAGAAATGTGTATGAAGATCCTAAAAAGTCTTCCAAATGAATGGGAAATGAAGGTCATGGCACCGAGACACTCCATGGACCTATCAAAGACATCCAATCATGAGTTATTCTCGGACCTCAAAGCCTACGAGTTTGAACTAAGAAGAAAAGACCAGGAAGAGACAAATGTTTCCAAAACAATCGCTCTAATTGTCAAAGATGGGAAGAGAGCCGAGGTCAAAGAGGCAATTGACCCGGAAGAAATAGCCCCGATGGTTAAAAGATTTAACAAGTTCTTTAACAAGAACTACAAGAGAGGAAAGGGTGAATCTTCCGGAAGACACTCGGCTCCCTCCAAATCAAGGGAAGACAGGCCAACCAAGAGAACAGATCATCAAAAAGTTGAGTATCAAAGGGTGACAACTCAAGAGTGGAAAGAGCCGATCAAAAGGCTGAATATCTATGTTGGAATCAGAGACAACCAGGTCACTATGCCATTGATCGCTCATATCCTCGTAGTCAACAAGTACAGGGATGAAGAAGAAAGAAAGGTCTTGAGAGAAAGAAGACAAGAAAAGAAAAAGGCAATGATGGCCAGAGATCAGCTTTGAGACAAATGCCCAAGTCAAGAGAGACAATGATTCGAGAGCAAGTGAAGCCGACTACTCAAGTGACTCAAGAAGAAGCCCC
Organism: Rehmannia glutinosa; assembly: GCA_016081115.2. Lineage (NCBI taxonomy): Eukaryota > Viridiplantae > Streptophyta > Magnoliopsida > Lamiales > Orobanchaceae > Rehmannia > Rehmannia glutinosa. Next base: position 36,559,363 of record CM071933.1, read on the forward strand.
GATCCGCTTGATGGCCAAAGAACAAGATCAAGAAGATGAGGTACAATCTAACTCAACAAACTCGGACACTAGTGACAAAGTGATCATGACACACACACACTTCATCACCTACTGATCTTTATGATTCATTAAGCAAAATGATGAAAGATTTTGAACACATTAAATCCTCACACACACTATTGAATGAGGAAAACAGCCTACTCAAAAGTCAAAACTCAAAGCCGACTAAGGAGCCGAGTACTCTAAGTCGAGATAGGCGATGAGAATGAAAGTTTAAAGTGAAAATGCTAAATTATTAGCGAGAAATTGCTCGCTATAGAAAAGAGAGAGAATGACCTCAAAAATGTTATTGCTTCATTCACTAAGGCATCTAAATCATTGGATGATCTTATTATGAGTCAAAGAGAATGTGGAGACAAGACAGGCTTAGGATTTAATTCCTCTCGTGCCATGTCAAACCTCAAGAGTAATTTTGGAAAAAGGATCTTCAAGTAATGAAGAATCAAAAATCCAAAACTCTAAATGTTGCACACACATTCACTCCAAAGCACAATAACAAGCAAACTGGCCTTGGTTACAAAGGAAAAGGAAAATAGCCGATTGAGTGTCTTTGAAAGGACACCGAGAAGAGATTCACCGAGTCCTCAAAGAAACTCCAAACAGAAAATACTCAGTAAAGAAGAAGCGAGCTACCAAAATCCCGAAAAACCCATAAAAGAAATACATATGATGGGAATGGTAGAAAATATCCAAGCCAAGCTGATTGGAATAATGTGAACTATCAATAGACTTATGGAATATAAGCCCAAATGGCAAAGGCCTAGAACTCAAAAAAAAGGCCATTCCAAAAGTATAAGAGCTTTCATCAAACACACATATGCACCTAGGCACTACACTCAAAGACACCACAATTACCCAAGGAAGGCAATTGCTAAAACACATATGCAGGCATACGGACAAAAGAGACAATTTGTATGAACCTAGAATCCCCAAGCAATTTGCCAGGATTAATTATGATTATGGCACTCGATAGATGGCAACCTCTTAGAGTCAAATCATTTGGCTATAGGTTGGTTGGATCATCTTACAATTCTAACCCCTCAGGACCCGCATAACAAGCATGGGTACCTAAAACTTAATTTCCTTGATTGCGGGTTCAAGGAACAATGAGTGCCAAGGAACCTGGTACATGGATAGTGGTCATTCCGGACACATGACAGAAATAAGAGAAATCTGTCAAAATTCAAGGAAGTCAAAGGAGCAAAAGTCATATTTGGGGAAATGAAGCTCTGGTGAAATAAGAGGCATTGGATCCATCAAGAGGAATGGATTAGAAATCACAGATGTTGCATATGTTGAAGGACTCAACTTCAACTTACGAGTCGATCGGCTACTCGTGACAAGGGCTACAATGTTGGATTCAACATGGGTATATGCCAAATCAAAGAAATTGAATCAAATGAAGTGGTCTTTGCAAGGATGCGGATAAAAAATATGTATGTAGTGGATTGGTCAACCGCAACACCCAAAGACATGTCTACTAGCAAAGAGTACAATTTGAATCAAGTTGGTCGTGGCACAAAAAGCCGAGTCACCTGAATTTCAAAACAATTAACAAGGTGGCAAGAAGTCATCTTGTAGAAGGACTTCCGACTCGATACAAGAAGGAGAGTATATGTGATGCATGTCGAAGGGAAAGCAAATCAAGTCGTCATTCAAAGAAAAGACATGCCCATCCTCAACAAGAATATTGCATCCGCTTCATATGGATCTATTTGGCCCAAAGGAACCAAAGCATAAGTGGAAAGAAATACACCTTGGTGGTAGTAGATGACTACTCAAGATATACATGGACAATATTCATGTGCAAGAAGAAAGAAACTCTACAAAAACTACCACAAATGATGAAGAGGATTCAAAATGAGAAGAGTCAAACCATTATCAAAATAAGATCGAGATAGAGGAACCGAGTTTGTCAATGGAATAATAACTCGATATTGTATTAAGAATGGTATTGGTCATGAACTATCGCAGCAAGGACTCCGCGCAAAGAGAATGGAGTTGCGAGAAAGAAGGAAGAACAGAACCCCTCAAAGAAGCAAAGAAGGACCATGTTAGTCAAGGGGTTACCAAAAGATTTTGGGCTGAAGCAATCAACACACTTGCTACACCCAAAACAGATGTATGATAAATAGACAAAATGACAAAGACTCCCTTTGAGATCCGGACTGGAAGAAAACCAAGTGTTGCATATTTCGAAATATTTGGATGTAAATGCTTCATCCACAACAATGGCAAAGACAACCTAAAGGCTTTTGATGCTAAAGGCGATGAAGGTATCTTCTTAGGATACTCAAATGAAAGCAAAGCCTACAATACTCAACAAAAGAACTATGGTTACAGAGGAATCCATTCATGTAGTATTCGATGAGCCAAATGTAAATGGAGAAGACATTGAAGAGTCACCGATAAGCTGAATCATCCAATCATACGAGAAGAGTCCCTATCTTTGGCCGAATTATCAATTGAAGAAGATGACATAGTTGAATCTCAAAAAAATTGGAAAATTTGCGGCTAAGTGATAACGAGAGAGCCGACCACACCAACACAAATTGCAAGTCGATCAATCCAGCTAACTTACTCCAACCTGATGTAAGATGGCCGAGAGACCATCCACGAGAACTTGTCATTGGAGATATAAGAGAAGGTGTCAAAACAAGATCCATAACTCAACAAGAAGCTATGTTCACATGCTTCATCTCGCAAATAGAGCCAAAAGATGTGTCACAAGCATTGGATGACATACATTGGATTCAAGCTATGCAAGAAGAGTTGAATCAGTTTGAAAGAAATAAAGTATGGGAATTAGTGCAAAGACCCATACATCAAAATGTTATTGGAACCAAATGGGTGTTCAGAAATAAGATGAACGAGGAAGGTTCTGTGGTAAGAAATAAAGCAATATTGGTAGCCAAAGGATATTGCCAAGAAGAAGGGATAGATTTTGATGAAACATTTGCTCCTGTAGCAAGATTGGAAGCTATAAGGATGTTTCTTGCCTATGCAGCTCACAAGAATTTCATTGTATATCGATGGATGTAAAAAGTGCATTCCTAAATGGTTTATTGGAAGAAGAAGTGTATGTTGAACAACCTCCAGGATTTGAGCGAAGACTCTTGGAGACAAGGTATACAAACTCAAAAAGGCCCCGTATGGATTGAAACAGGCACCCGAGCATGGTATGACACCTGTCACAATTTCTAAATCGAAAGTGGATTCACAAAAGGAAAAGTAGATAGAACACTTTTCTTTAATTCAAGACAAGAAGAGTATACCGCTTGTTCAAATATATGTGGATGACATCATTTTTGGATCCACTAACAAAGAGTTGTGTGAAAAATTTTCAAACCTCATGCAAAGTAAGTTTGAAATGAGCATGATGGGAGAGTGACATTCTTCCTTGGACTCCAAGTGAAACAAAGTGAAGGATGGAACCTTCATAAGTCAAACAAAATATACCGAGATTTAATGAAGAAATTTGGTATGGAAGAGAAATCTTCTATAAAAATACCAATGAACACATCATCAAAATGGACATGGATGCAGATGGCAAGCTCAGTAGATCAAACAAGATACGAGCACTTATTGGATCATCTCTATCTCACGGCCTAGCGGCCGGACATCACCTTTCTTTGTCGGTGTATGTGCAAGATTTCAATCGCTCCAAAAGAGAGCCACATGACAAAGAAACTAAGAGAATATTGAGATACTTGAAAGGAAGCCAAGAAGTAGGCCTATGGTATCCAAAGGAAGGTGGATTCAAGCTAATTGGCTATTCGATTCGACGACTATGCTTGATGCGAGTGGACAGGAAGAGCACTTCAGCACATGTCAAATGCTAGGAAACAGACTAATTTCCTGGTTTAGCAAGAAGCAAAACTCAATAGCCACCTCTACAAAGAGGCGGAATACATAGGCTGCGGGGCAAACTTGTTGTGCCCAAGTCCTATGGATGAGACAGCAACTGAGAGACTATGAAGTTGAAGAAAAAGAAATTCCAATCATGTGTGATAACACAAGTGCCATTGCAATCACTCAAAATCCTGTGTTGCACTCAAGAACAAAACATATTGATGTCAGATATCACTTCATAAGAGATCATGTTGAAAAGAAGGACATTATCTTGGAATATATCTCAACTGATAAACAACTAGCTGACATCTTCACAAAACCATTATGTGAGTCAAGATTTGAAGAACTCAAACATGAGTTGGGGTTAATTGAGCTGAGCTGACACTCAGACAAATTAAAGAAGAGAAATGGAACAGAAAAAGGAAAAAGAGCTGAAAACAAAATCACTCGATGAAATCACCAGATCGGAAAGACAACTACACCGAGTCGGTGATAGCTAAGTCGCTAAGAGAACTGTGAGAAGTAGAGTTAAATCGGCTAAGAGATAAGTCGAATAACTTATGAGCAAAGTGACAAAAACGCAATCGTTTTGACTTAGCGGGAATGTTTTAAGGAACACGTCGGATAATGATGATGTGTACGGACACAAAGCCGCACACCAAGCTTATGATTGGATATAAATGCTTTGCCGCATTAAATACGAGACGTGAAATGCTCAATAGGCATGCGAAAATCCAAGCCGTTGATTTCGATCACAATTCAAAAACCGCCGCACGTCCTTTCATAAACCATATTTAAACCATTTTCGTCCGTTTCTCTCTCACACTTCTAAAACTGTTCATCTCTTTCTCAAAAGCAAAGGCAAAAATACTCTCGAAACCCTATCAACCTTCAAATCAATTTCGAGTTTTTCCTTGATATAATCCTGAGAAATGGCACCAACTTATGACTTTACCAAGTTAGGAAAGCAAATCCACACCGGTTCGACGGTGGATTTCGACGAATGGTGAAGCGGGTCCGACGACACCCTGGTGAAGAAAATCGCCGAGAAGTTGGAAACGTCCGGACTAAAACCGTTTCTAACATTAGAATATCCGATGACCTATGTGGAGGAGGTCGCACAATTCTCGTGAATGCTTTGAGATTCACGATGAAGGAATCAAGTCATCTGTTCACGGAAAGCAATGACTATCTCTGCCAAGGATTTGGCTGAATATTGCTCACTACCAGCAGAAGGAGCATCGAGATTAAAGAAGCTGATGTAAACTTGGTGACGCATGGAAAGAAATAGCCAAGTCCGACTTTCTTTGATAAAATAATATACACAAAAAACAAGAGATCGCTGAAGGAGGATTATCACAAGTTGTTGGACATAGTTGCCAAATGTATCGACATCAAATTTGGCGCTTTTGACCAATCTGTCAAAAAGGCAAAGCTGATTGTAATGGCTGCAATCATCGAAGAAAAGAAGATAAATCGGCTGAGTTTGTCTACAGCAGACTCTGCCCGAACGTGGGGAACAAGTCCTTCAAAGAAGATGGCTCATTTGGAGGATCCTAGGATATGGCCTAGTGATTGGCGGCTATTGGAGGTGAAAGGAGTCCCTCTTAGACATGGGAAGGCATTCCATGTTAACAAGAGGATGTTCGAGCTAACCTCTCTCGGCGCTCGAAGCGTGCTTACGCCAAGAGAGAGCGACACCCGATGAGGGGGAATCACCCCGAAGATACAAATTGTTTCTCTCCGGCCAAGAAGAAAGCGCCCTGCACTGCCAAGAAGATCTGCGCCCCTGCAAAAAGAAAACCAAACATGCTCCCCGCCCGCAGAGAGTCACCGCCCCAAGAAGCCGTGTCTCCCCGCCCATGCAAAGGCGGTCGAGAAGGACTCACAAATACCTTCTCCGATCGTCAAGAAGAGGAGAACGAGAAGCCACGACGGCCCGCTCCTCGAAAAAGACACCAAGACCGCCCCCCGCACAAGACTCGAGAGGACAACATCTCTCGAACCGAAATTCCCACGTACAAACCAGGAGACGAAGAAGAATAGTCAAGCAATCCGAATCGGAGAAACCAAATGAGTCGATTATCTCGCTAGCACAAATACGGAGGAGACTCTCGGAGAAGTAGAGTCTCCGATGTAATTGATGAAACATGAACCAAGTCTGCTGTCAAGGCGATCGCAGAGGCAACCCGAAGACACAATCGTAGCTCACACAACACCAAGCACAAGAAGAACCTACCGGAGCGAGATAGTGATGTAATGATTCTATCTCCACCTTACCCGGACATCCAAAATCGTCTGCGTGAGTGGAGGAAATGGAAGCCGAGCAAGTCAAGGAACAGTTCAATGGCCTCGAGTTCATAGAAGAAGAAGAGGAATCGCTAAATTTCCTTGGACTAACCACCGTGCTCCCGGCTCGGATGAAGACAAGCGCACGTACATCCCGCAGATCTACAAGGACGGGGAGAGAGAAAAGCAAGTCAAGAAGCCGAAGCACGTGAGAAGGCAAGCATCCGCCTATCTCCCGCACCCACGAACACACACATCCTCTCTCTTGATGTCTTCTCACGGCAAAGGAACGAGGAAATCTGCAGAATGCCGCCGCTAGAAGAGTTGCAAATGCAGCAAGCATTGCACGAGTCAAGAATCCTTCACGAGCAAAGACTAATGGAGGGACCAGGAGAGTCCTCCGAACACGGTGAAATCGATCCAATGGGAGTGGTTCAAAAAATAGCCAATGTTGTTCTTTGCTACCACTTCCCCACTCACTCGAGAAGAAGGCAATAAGGGAGTTGGCGATGAAATCAGGCTAGTGGGGACCCCATCGAGCCAACCCCTATTGAAGGTGTGCTACCACCCTGCCCCGGCCGAACAATCAATCGAAACAGTAGGGAGTTTGGAGACGAGTGACCCCATTCCAAGTCACTCACCGGTGCGCCGGTGAGGGGGAAACTCCCTCCACCGCAGCAAGGTCGGAGGATGCTGCGGAGATGACTCCACAACGAATCAAGGAGGCGAAGTAGAGAAACTACAAACACAAGAAGAAACGACAAGTTGCCATCAACGAAGCTCGGGGCGATTGAGATCGTCTCGGAGGTGCCAAATCGCTCTGAAGGCTAATGACGCGACGTGCGATGCGAGGCACGAGGAAGGAACAACCCTGGGAGTTAACACTGGGCGATGAAAGTGCAATCCATGGGGTTGAGACTCCTATGGATGCCATCAGAAGACCCTAAGACAGCCGACACCCAGCTGTCGAAAGGGAGGACCAGGCCTCGCAGCAGAGAGACTATGGAGGAAATGAAGGCCACGGGAGGTTGAGACTTCCCGGGGTAAAGAAGTCAAGTAGAGAACATACCTCCTGCTATCATCGACCCATCCGAGAAGGTGATCGGCGCACTTCATGATTCCCAGACAACCCCGATGTCACTTTTCCGGGATCGTAAAGCGAAGAAGAAGGCGAGTCATCCCCATGACAAATCCAAAAGACTCAAATGGGGTGTTCCAAGCACGAGCAAGTCGATCCCAAGACTACTCGTCAAACTTTTAACTTTGATGATGAGCCACCACTGAAATCTCATCATCGTCCGATGACGCTTCGATAAGGCCGAGGACCAGCCTCATGAAATGGAAAAACCAGTGAGACCAACGGTGTTAAGACAAAGAGGAGGCTCGGCAAGCGGGTCTACTTCACAACAACCCGGTGAACAAGAGACCACCGCACAGCTCCTCAAGCTGCAGCAGGATCGATTCCCAAAAGAACCGCCCGCGCACCACTCATCATCGAACATATTCCAGTCGGCGGTGATGAATCTTTTGTAGAATCTTTCCCTTTCTCACTGGAAATACCGGAACTCCACGAAGAGTCGAAAAATGAACAAGCACGCTATTACAAACCAGCTCCTGTTCTTCCAACAGACACCATTGTTCCAGCCGATTATGACTTCGATCTTTGTATGGCCATCACCGCAATGAAGAATCACCAAGTTCGAGAAGTGTTCAAGGCACTCTTTGCTTTGAGGTTGAACGGATGGAGAGGCATCGAGCCTCTTTGGACATGCGCTGGACAACAGAGATGCCTCCCTTACAAGCCGATTTGAGAGGCATAACAATCGGGATAAGGGAATGGTGGCAACAAAGAAGAATCAATGCGTGTGGAACAGTGAGATACTTGAACCTTGTTCAACAAGTTCTTTGGTGTGGAGAGCCGAAAATGCTTTGATGCAAAACGAAGTGAGAGAACACATTGAGCATATGCATGAAGCTCACACTGCCGAAATCAAGGCTGCTGCGTGAGCAAAATACAAATGATATACAGCGTTTGGAAGAACACATGACTAGAAAATTCAGCCTTCTCATGGTGAGATGAAGCTGATTTCAAAGAGTCCAACGCTACTCGATCCGACCCGTCCGTCTTGCCGCTTACAACGCAGCCAGACTTGAAGCGAACTCAACCATCGAAGACTCGACTTCATGCTTGCCAAAGATGTTCCCTGGGGTTCCTCTGTCCTTTGATGATGCCAAAAAGGGGAAGAGGAATACCTTAAAGCAAGAAAATCTGAAGCTGAAAAGAAAGGAGCAAAATGAGAAGGAAAATCACCGAGGAAGTCTTGAAACGAGAAGAAAGGAAAGCTTGTTGAGGGGAAGGATCAGCAGATGTGACATTAATGATTGCACAAACCCCCAACAAGGTCCTGTCACAGTGACATTATAAGCGAAAACTCCGTGACCGCCACTCCAACACTCTGCTGTATCTATGGCCGAGAAGAGAAAAGCAATTGAAGCAGGGATGAAGGAAGTGGAAGGAAGAATGGATGCCAGGGTGATGAACATCTTGAAAGAACATGGAGGCATTCCGATTGGAGAGAGACACGTATGCCATTTCGATGTCGGGACAGAGCCACGATCGTTGACGAATTCAAAACGCTCGAATCAAGGATATTTTGCAAATATGTCCATGGCTCAAGCTTGGGACTTATCTTGGGAAAAGGGTCTCACGTTATGTGAAGAAGTTGACAGCAGAGACTTCCTAGACTTCGCGATCGCTCTGCTGGTCACTCGCTAGTCACTCACCAGTGGGAAGAAGAAGACCCCAAGACAATATACGCCCGAGATAGAGAAGAAGCGATGTGGAGGAAGAAGCTTGATCCTGGCCTCGCCCAAGAATATTGAATACGTAGATCCGGGAAAGAAAGGAGGGATCTCTTGGTGGGCTTGACCAAGTGGCAAATTTAAAAGTGGCTAAATCTAACGCTGAGTATGCAAAGAGATTAGAAGAAGAAAATAAGAGACAAACTCGGCTATGGCGGAGAAAGAGGAAAGATTAAGAAAAGATGAAGCTGCCAGGAAGGCATATGAGAAGAAAAAGAAGGCAACTGACGACGAGAAGAAGAGAAGAAGAGAAGAAGATGCTGATCAAGATGAAAGAAGGAGACAACGAAGGAGATGAAGTGTTGCTGTCCAACCCTTCATGTATTTTATTATGTAAATACATACAATGTAAGTCTTCTGTAATAAAGCTATAAACTCTTTATTTTTTGTGAAGACAAGTATATACTCTGATACACCTTGTAAACAGTTGTGTTAAGTACAAGAATGATATGATCAATAAAAAGATTGATTCTGCGCATACATTCTATGTCAATACACTATCTGTATGTATCTTTGTTATTTGCATCTTTGTATGGTTTAAGTTTTGGCATCATCAAAAAGGGGGAAATTGTTAGGAATTTTATTGTTTAGATTTTGATGAATGCCATGTAAAACTTAGAATAGAAAGTTGGCACCCCAATTCTTGTTGTAAAATGCATTGTAATGAATAGAGTGCCAAGCCGAGTTAAGTCGGCCTACGCCTAACATGCAAGAAGACAACTAAAGACGGAAGGAAAACTCTGTGCGAGACAAATTGAGTATGGCAAAGAAGAGTAGATGGGAACTCTCTTCAAGAAGCAATGAGATGCGGTGAGTGGAGCATCAGATCAAGTCAACTCAAGAAAAGCCAAGTCTCAAGTTGAAGTGACAAGAAGAGTCATCCATGATTGGAAGTGACTCTAAGTCACCTGGGAAAGCAAGGAAATGCGGTCAAGTCAAGATAATCAGAAAAGAACCGTTGCACGAAAAATCAAGAGATTTACTTAAACAAGTAATATCTCCATACCACCTTTCTTGGAGTGCTCGGTCCCGAAGCGTGCAAAAGGAATGAACCAATGGGAAGCACTACACCGTGTCGAACTCAAAAGGTGAAAGAACAATTCATACGAGGAAACGGCAATTCCAAGAACGCAAGCCAACGACGCAAAGTGACTTTCAAAAATAAGCCTATCTCTTCAACGGGCAAATTTTTGAAAGTTCACTATAAAAGGCTGAGGAGTTTGTTTAAGAAGCGATGATGGATGACACACACGCGAGATATACAAGCACATCGAAAAAGCGAAACATTCTCAATCCTCAAGCCCGCATTACGAAGTACATCAATCCAACACTCACCGTGAAGGAAAGAGAACTTCTATCGGTTGAAGAGGAAACTTTTGAAAACAAGGGGTCTACATTCCGGGAAGGATTGTAGAAAGGTTCAAGGTTGAACCAAGTCTTAAGCTTTTGGAGGGCTTCGTGATCAAATCCAAAGAGCTTGAGCAAGTGAGTCAGTAGTAACAAAGGCACCGCCTGTGAAGAAGCCGAGTCGTTTAGAGAAGCCAACCGAGTGATCAAGGCGTCTCAGGACGAGTCCCTAAGGATCAAGTCGGCCGTTGTGATCAAGACTTGTATCGGGTCATTACCACTTTGTAAACTGATCATTACTTAGTGGATTCCTCCGGGAGTTGGAGAAGAGAGGAGTAGAAGAATTACCCCATCTTCGAACCTCTATAAAAACTTTCTTGTGTCATTTACATTTCAAAGATTTAAATTCCTGCACTTTTAACTACTTATATCTCGTGATAAATTTGCTATCCATTTGATAATTTATAAGTACTAAATCAAGCTCTAAAATCTTGCTTAATCAAACTTAAGGGTGTTAAGTCTTCCGCTGAAAATAAAACCACATTGAGTCAAATTATAGCCAACAAATGAGTTACTCCATCAACTCACCGAGTGCATTGAGAGATTAACTCTACTTGAGTGACTAATTCGACATCCCATCAAGGACACAACTGTGTAGAATCAACTCTGTAGATTTAAAAGGACTAAATCGAAAATTTGGTAAGGTTTATTCAACCCCCTTCTAAACCTTACACTTACACCCCTTGGACCTACAAACATTGTGCCCCACTATTCGACATTGAGCGCAAAATTCTGGAAGATTTTCGTAGCTTAGCGACACGAAAGAGCAATGTCCCACTCTTTCTATCATAATAAATTCTTCAAGGTTTTCGTCAAATTTATTTCAACGAGAACTCGAATGAAGTGACCGACTTCTCCATTCATGGATCGTTCATCCATTTGGATCGGAGTTCCCACCGCACTAGCTATGTTATTAATCAGCGACGGGTGTCAATATTCAAAGCCTAATTCATAAATACGGATCCAAACGTGTGTCATTGATGTGTTAACCCTATAAGGGTTGAAGTCTTGTATCCAATTCATTAACCGTATAGAGCCGGGTTGCAGATTCCATGAAGTTTTAGAAAAAATCCGATTTTGATCCTCCATGTTCGTAAATTGAAGATTGTAATATCCCTTCCCCAAATGTATCAGCCTCCATGCATCCGCAATCTTCCAGAAATTCGTCAGTTTCGATTTTAACTCTATCAAAGACAATGGCTTAAACCTTTTCGGCAAAAGAAGCCTACCAATCAAGGTATTGCGCAGGTCAGCCGTCCTCTATTGGTAGATGTGTTCATCGATAGTTACCTAGAAATAATCCCCTTTTTTCACTGGGCGTGTCTCTTCCGTCGTAAAAGCTTGGGTGAAGTTCATGGGTTTATTCCCATGCACAGGTTTGTCTCCGTCTGAGATGACGGAACCCTGGATTGGGCGTGGAACATCATGCATGCGGGGCAAGTCGGAATCCACACATGTTTTGGAACCCATAGAATTAGGGTTTATCACAGAGATCCGAGGGTGGCCTTGGGGCGTTCAAATTAGGGTTTATCGCAAAACCCCGTCATTAACCCTAGGTATTGGATTAATGGTATCGTATTTTGCATAGGTCGCTGAATCCGTGCATCCATGGTGGATTGGTCATGTGACGACGTTGGAGGAAGCAAATCCGTGATCGAGTGAGAGAACGAAGGATGTGGAAAGATATCCGCAGATCGAATGACCATGTAGCCAAATTGGTTAAAAGTGAGGTAATCTTTGATATCTCCTCTCCAGAGGTCAAAGGTTCGAGTCCCTGGGTGCAATAGTGGAACTATTAATATATTAATATATATATATATATATATATCTCAACAAAATAGGTTTTATTTCATAATTTAAATATTTTTTAAGAGTTTTGATTGACTTTGCAAAAATTCTCTCTCTAGGGCTTCTCTCTCTCTCACGTATCGGACATTCGATTTCTTCTCTCCGCGCCCCGTCCCGCCATGGCCAGGGAGAATCGCTTTCTCCAGGTTGACTTCGAACTTTACCCATAAACATGCCCGTTCGCATGGATCAACAGCTTCACGCCCTTCCTCTCCGCGGACCACCCGCCTGCGTATGGACAACAATTGCCGTCGGGAACGTTCTCCTTCTACGGAGTGCCTTGGACTTTCTTGTCCTCTTCCAGCCGCTCCGGGCAGCAGCCTACCTCCACGTGTGCATCATCAGCAGGAGTTCTCCTTGACAACAGCAATGGACAACAAGCGCGTGATGGCAGCGCGGCAGCCTCCTCGTACCTGCAGCAAGAATTGCCCCGCGCGGTCCCCCCCGGTGCCCTTCAACCTCCCGCGCCTGTTGCAGCACCTGGCGTGGTGCCCAGCAGCGTGGGTCCCCAACGCACAACAACCTTCCGCTGCGTCTCCTAGCGTGGTCCCCCCACATGCCGCTGCTCCTGGTGGTTATTATGGGGGGCGGCACTACTTCCCCCCATGGGGACCGGCCCCCTCATCCCATCTCTTGGGAGGCCGGCTGCTGCCACAACTTCCAAGGCCACCCCTCCCCAGGGGAGTGATGACCCCTGGGCCGCCGTCCGCCATCCGCAGGGTCCCCCACATGCCAGTTCACATCCGACTCTAGAATCCAACAACGAGCAATGAAACACTGGATATCTTGCTCCAATGTCTTCAGATTATGAAACGAACCTGCGACATCCAGCTCATACTTCAAATGCTAACCCCAATTTTGGATACCTTTTGCTAAAATAGTTGCAGGTACCAATTCCAAAAGGTGATTACTATTCCGTCACAATTGATGATAATGTTTACCAACAACATCTCGCTGAATTTTCCTATTCTTTAATTGGGCGGGTTCTTTTGGGAAAAGGTAACAAGCCGTGGGCGACTATACTTTTGCATAAACGCCTATTTGAATTATGGGGTATTAAAAATGATTGAAATTAATTCCCTTGGGCAAGGGATTTTTTTGTGTCAAATTGTTTAATGTGCGAACCGATCTCGGGCTCAAAGAACGCACTACTTGGACGCTTAACCTGGTACTATCCGTTTATCTCCATGGGTGCCGGACTTCACCCCTTATAAGGTTCAAACTTCTGTGGCGAGCGTCTGGGTACGTATTTTTGAACTCGATGCGAATCTTTGGGACCCAAATAATATCATGGGAATTGCCAAGGTGCTCTTGGGACTCCATTACAAATTGATCGGCGCTCACGGGCGGTTCTTTGGGTCATTTAAATGCTGGTTACGGTGGACGTTGACCTCTCTAAACCGCTGGAACAACACATTATGGTGGAACGCACCGCAAGTGTTCTTTTGTTTTACGTCGATTATGAAAAACTCCCTTAGTTTTGCTCGAGGTGTAGTGTTACGGGGCACTCTTCACTTCTTGTCGTTTTAACACAATTGGTAATACGGACAAGGATTGGCGCACGTCTCCGGCCCCAGGGACGGCCACATGAGCCTGCTAATCGCAACAATTGATGCAAAATGAGGAGGGCGTTCTAGGGTTCGTAGAGTTTATCGTCTGTTCAAAGCAGATAATGGTAAGGCCATTGATGACTCAATGGGAAATACGGGGTCGACTACGCGCGTAGGATCTCCTCCTCGTGCCATAGTCACTTGCCCTCCAGAAATCCATCTTGGTAACACCTTTGAGGCTCTTGGTTCAGTCGAATCCCAGGATCAGCAACCCGCAGATGAACACGCCGAGTATCCAGCTAGGGGTCATCGCCCAAGGCCGATTTCGATCGAGAACCGTCTCGGCCTCCATAATTATGCACACGTCAATATCCTGCGGGAAGCCTATTCGTGCTCTCGAGTCGTGCCTTAAGGAACACTCTTTGGATTCAGCTAAAGATCGAATTCTCCAGAAAGTTACGTCGGGGCCGTCGCCCCCTGCTCATGACGTTACTATTAAAACGGAAAGTTTAGAACCACACGAGATGAACTCTGCAACTTCCAAAAAATGGGCAAACTTTGCAGATGAAGTGGATCATCCCCAACCATCAGACTCTGCTACGCGCCACACACCTGTTTTCACCGTGCGATCGTCACGGGCGACTCCCCCCCAATCGTCTCAATGAATTGCATCTTCTGGTACATCGGGGGGATTAGGAATGTTGCATCTCGCAATGTTATTAAGGCTTTATGTCATAAGCATAAGCCTTCCATTATGGCTATTTGTGAACCTAAGGTGGACTTTTCGACTATTTCCGACTCTTATTGGCATAGCCTGGGTTTGACTCTTGCGGGACAAAGTTTTCGAGGCAATGGGCGGCCAAACATTTGGGTACTTCACGACTCCACTATCACAATTATAAATCATGTCCGGTCTTCTACCCAATGTATTGTTTTCCATGTTCAATTTGGTTCTTTAATTTTTCATGTTGGCTTTACACATGGTTTGTGTGATTACATTGCACGACGTGAGCTATGGTTGGATTTGCGGAATTTGGGTCTGGCTGATCTGTTGCTTGTTAGGGATTTCAATGCGGGTTTGGGACATCATGAGCGCTCGCGCAATGATACTCTTTCCCAAGCCTCGTGCCAGGATTTCAGGGATTTCATAGAGGACGCCTTGATTTGTTTGCGGTATCGGCACGACGGGAATTCATTTACTTGGTGCTCTCCCCGAAGGCCTCTATCTTTACTTCAGGCTAAGTTGGACAGAGCCCTGGCTACTTGTCCTTTTTTCGCACTTTGGAAGGATGTCAAGGGCTTAGTTCTTCCTCGCATTGGATCTGATCACCACCCCATTTTGGTTTCTTGTTCTTCGGCCATTACCAGGGGTCCGGTTCCGTTTCGTTTTCAGCGTATGTGGGTTCAACACGATTCATTCCGGGATTTGGTTACAACCTCTTGGGGCTCTCCATGTGACACGCACAACCCTTTATTGCGTGTCATGAGGAAGCTCAAGCGGTTGCGATATGTTATTAAAGATTGGAACAGGGATGTGTTTGGGGATGTTAATCGCAGCGTGGAGAGCCAGATGGAGCATCTTCATCAGATTCAGGCTGATATTGAGGCTTTGGGCTATACCTCCTCTCTCCGGGATAGCGAGTTGGATGCCCAGTTGAAGCTTTTGCAGACATTGCAGTCATAATCTGAATTCCTTAAGCAAAAGGCCCGCACTGCCTGGCTTAAGGATGGGGATCGTAACACAATATTTTTCATCGGCGTAGCTGTTCGCGGGGCCGCGTGGGGATTCGAGGGGCTTATGGTGGCGGGGAATTTCACCGATGATGTACGGTCATTGGGAATCATATTATTTCATTTTACGAGGAGCTCTTTGCGGAACCGGAGCTCTACCACGGATTTCTCGCTAGTCGACCAGTGCTCACTCAATGGTTGGGGCGCGGGATAATGCCAGCTAACAGCCATTCCCTTGGATTCTCGAGGTGCGAGGCCGTGGTGTTTGATATGGACTCGACAGTTCTCCGAGCCCGATAGGTTCAATGGGATTTTTACCGCCATTTACGGGATGTTATCTCTGCTTGGAGGTAACAAACGTTGTTCCCTTTTTCTTTAGTAATTCGTCACTACCTCTGGGATTGAATGCTAGTTTCATGGCGCTCATCCCAAAGACTAAGGATGCAAATGTCATTGAAAACTTCCGCCCGATTGTCATGAGCAACTTCCTTTTCAAGATTATCACGAAGATATTGGCTACGCGCTTGGGTTCGATTATTGCTGATTATTTATCTCCGACTCAGTTTGGTTTTATCCCGGGTAGACAAATTCATGAGTGTATTGCCATGGTATCTGAAGGGTTCAATGTCTTACAGGGACGCACGGATTCGAATATGATACTAAAAATCGATATTCGCAAGGCATTCGACACATTGAGGTGGGAATTTTTACTACATGTCTTGCTTTTTTTCGGTTTCTCAAGCGTGCATTGGGTGGAGGTGGTTCTTGATGGTCGTCGAGAATATCGCGCTTTGTTGAATGGGACGCCGTTCGTTATTTTCCCTGTTCCATAGGAGTCAGACAAGGGGATCCTTTATCACCCCTATTGTTTTGTATTGCGGAGGAGGTCCTGGGTCGGTTTATTGCAGCTGCGATGGATCAGTCCCAGTTATCTGCCTTCACGGCGCCAAGGAGTATTGTCTTTCCACCATCCATTTTATATGCGGACGATATTGTCATCATATGTGGGGCGTCTTCATCCAATGCCCGGATCTTGCATCAGATTCTTACTCATTATGCAGATATCTCGGGTCAAGTGTTTAGTCCACAGAAATCCAAGGTCTATTTTGGGGCGCAGGTTTCGCATTATGTCCGTGGGAGGGTGCAACACATTCTGGGGATTCATCCAGGGGCGTTTCCCACCATCTACTTGGGCGCTCCAATCTTCAAGGGATCTCCAAAGGTCACGAATTTACAGCCTATCTTTGACAAGATAATCCTTAAGTTCCGACGATGGAAAGGCTCGTCTCTCTCCCTTGCTGGTAGGGCTTGCCTTGTTAACTCGGTGATAACTATTTCTTTCGTGCACACCATGATGATTTATAAATGGCCTGCCATGCTGCTAAAACAAATGGAAAAAGCCATGCGTAACTTTATTTGGACGGGGGACATGAATTCTAAAGGAAAGGTAGTGGTCAACTGGAATACATGTTGCACGCCCAGGGCAGAGGGAGGATTGGGCGTGTGTTCGATCATGGCTGCTAACAAGGCTTTCTTAATGAAATTGGGCTGGAAGGTTCTGAACTCGGACTCGGTGGTTTTTAGGACCCTCAGACAATGGTACTTTACTAGAAATGGGGATATCCGGAGGTCCTTTATTCCTTCTTCTATTTGGACTGGGATTAATCCATGTATTTCTGATTGCTTGGATGGTGCTCGTTGGATCCCAGACGCCAATTCCGAGGTATTATTTTGGATTGATAATTGGTTGGGATACTCCATTCTTGTGAAATTGGCATTCCGAGAGGATTATAGATATTTATTCCAAAAAGCGTATCTCTCGATTATTTTTATGATGGATCCTGGCACTTCACCTTCCCCTTTGTGGAGGCTTATTTGGAGCTGGTTCGAGCTATTGTGCGCGTCCTAATTGCGCCTACATCCCGGGATACTCATGTTTGGATGAACTCGAGAGGATGGTTTGGTTACCTCGAAGATGGCTTATAATTATTTACGCCCCGGCGCCTCCGATTAGATGGGGTTCTTGGATTTGGTCCCGGCATATCCTGGAACGGAGATCGAGTGGTGGCATGGAGGGCTATACACAACCGATTGGCGATCCGAGGATTCTTTACGAGCTAGGGGAAGTTTCTTGGCCCTTTTGTTTGTGTTCTTTGCGGGGAATCGGGGAATCAGTTGATCACTTATTTGTTTCTTGTGCTTTTGCGGGGCATATATGGCGTTGGATCTTCCAAGCCTTTCACGTGCACCCCTCCCGGACTTACGTTTCAATGAACTGCTGGTGCGACTTATGTCTCTTCATTTTAGTGACCAGGTCACTTTCCTTTTTAGCGTGTGGCAATATTATCCTCGCATCCGGCTTATTTGGCACATCCGTAATGAGCTGATTTTCCACAACAAAATCTGGACTCCGGAGGCGGCGCTCATTCACCTACAGTACTCATTGTTCAATCAAAGATCTTTGGGCCGGGATGCATGAATAACGATCAGCAGGACCTCTTTATCTGCGTGGTTTAAGAGTTCCCGGAAGGGCTAGGCATTGTGGAGGTCCATGGCAAAACCCCTCCCGGGTTGGATCAAGGTTAACACGGATGGCAGCGCTTCAGGGGCGCTGGGCAATCTAACAGCCTCCGGTGTCTTCCTGAATTGTAGAGGATTCTTTCGCGGATGCTTTGTCCATCACTGTGGTTCAGGGTACGCATTTGAAGCTGAATTGGTTGCAGTAATGTGGGCGATTCAATACGCATTTGCAAAAGGCTGGACGCAACTTTGGCTGGAATCAGATTCGATGTATGTGGTGAACCTGCTGGAGAAGAGAACGATGGAGGTCCCATGGCGCCATCTTAGCTATTGGCGCCAAACCTTGCATCTGCTCAGTGGCATTGATCTTGTAGTCTCTCATATCTTTCGCGAAGGCAATCGGGTGGCAGACATGCTGAGCAAGAAGACGGAGAGTGGCAACTGGTGGGGCGTCCCGCCCACAGACCTTCTTCACTACCTCACTGATGATTATGTTGGCCAATCCAACTATAGGTTTGTTACTTAATGCGCCACCGCTTCAGGTTTCTTTTAGGCGCCTTTTCTCCTGGGGGTACTCTTTTTCCTTCCAAGGGTTTTTCCCACAAGGGTGGGTTTTACCTTGCAAGGTTTTAACGAGGCCCCAACCATTCAGCCATTTGGTCGGCTTGTGACCACTTCGTTTTGGTTGTTGACATTATTTCCAGGCTTTCATTTGGTTACCTGATCTGCCTGTGATCAGGATTACTCTTTTTTCATTTTTTATATATATATTCGCACTTATTCAAAAAAGAAAGATATCCGCAGATCGTAACCCTAGGGGTTGTTGTGGGGCATCTGCGTTCATATCATTGATTGTATTGTAAGGCAGTCCGATCTCAGGGAAAAGGTACGTGGCCATGTTCAGGAATTCAGAGTTGATCGGAGGAAGGTGATCGGCGGGACGACGATGAGATCACTCTTAGGATTTTTTCCTTCTTAATATACACCTTTTTCAACACAAGTAATTATAGCAAATATAAGAGTGCAATCATTTCTTTCTAAAATGAAAATTCATTAAACGCACCAAGAATTCATTAAAGCTATGAGCCATAAATAGTTGAACGTCAAATGAACCAAAATTCCATCGCCAAAGAGCCCCTGCAAATACACAAGAGACAAAGAGATGGTCAACCGATTCAGTGGATGCACAACATAGAGCACAAACCGAGGGGCCAATGAAACACCCCCTAGGACATAATAAGTCCAAGACTGCCAATCGATTGTGGATAGCCCGCCACGCTACCACTGATCGCCACCCTGGAATATGTTGCAACCAAATCCAAGAACCCCATTTAACTGCCAGAGCATGGGGACGAATATGAGAATATGCCGCCTTCGATGTAACCTCCCATCATTAGAATTCAGCCAGATCCGCGTGTCCCTTGAGGAATGTACGATGGAGACTCGCACAATATCCCGGACCAGATCCAAGTAAGCCTCCACAGATGAGAAA
This sequence comes from Rehmannia glutinosa, assembly GCA_016081115.2. Lineage (NCBI taxonomy): Eukaryota > Viridiplantae > Streptophyta > Magnoliopsida > Lamiales > Orobanchaceae > Rehmannia > Rehmannia glutinosa. The sequence goes on from CM071933.1 coordinate 36,578,974, forward strand.
GTGAAGTGCCATGACTCCTCATAGAAGTAGTCTGAAATGCGATGCCCAAATAAATGCCTGAACTCATGTGGAATATCGATTATGTCTGGTATAGAGTAACCAAGTCAGTTGTCAAGCCAGAATAAAACCTCATAATTGCACCCAGGGATCCAGCGAGAATCATCCAAGCAATCCGCAATGCAGGGCCTAATCCCAGCCCAAATAGAAGAAGGGATAAACAACCTACGAAGAGCCCCGTCCGTCGTAAAGTAACGCTTCCTTAGGGTTTTGAAAATCACCGAGTCTGAAAGCATAACCTTCCAACCCAGTTTCATCAAAAATGCAGTATTAGCCGCAACAATGGACCGCACACCCAAACCCCCTTCGGCCTGAGGCGTGCAACAACACTCCCAATTAACTACTACCGAACCTTTAGAATTGCATCCCCAGTCCAAATAAAATTACGCATGGCCCTTTCCATTTGCTTAAGCAAGGATTGAGGCCATTTGTAAACCATCATCGTGTGCACAAACGAACTGGTAATCACCGAATTAACAAGGCAAACACGACCAACTAGAGATAGGGAAGTACCTTTCCATCTTCTGTCTGTAATTTCAACTTTGTAATAGTTAGAAAATTAGCTGAGGCAATAAGCAGCTAAGTTGAAGATACGAAGTCTTGTTGAAGAACGCATAGAAGATTCAGCCGAGCCACAACTGAATGGATCAGAAGAGCTTCAGCCAAGCACATCAGCTGTATCTTTCAAAAAACTTACACCAGAGTCAACCAAGAAATGAAGGAGCAGACTCAACTTATGGAGTAAAGAAGCTTAAGGACTTATAGAAAGCTGATGAAGTCTGTTGTGAAGAAAGTCAAAGACTTACCCATTTTTGTAAGGAGACATACCTGCAACCTTAAAGCGATCTTGCTGCAAGAGTGCAAGAAGCAGGAACCAATAGAATGCATGCAGAACTCTGAATTATTTCAGGCGGCTGCAAGTACTAAATTCAAAGGTTAGGTCAACATCAGATACTGCAAAAACAAGAAAAGCCAACGGACAAGATTGTAAATTTGAATTTTTCTATGTCTTCAACACAAAAATTTCAAACTCTCACTATAAAAGACTGAGGAATTATCAGAGAGAAGTAAGAGAGCAAATATTGAAAACGTTACACAAGAGCAAACAAGCAATCTGCAAATACGCTCTCAAGCAAAGAAATTCTTAAATCCTCAGGCCTACATTTGAAGATACTTTATCTAGCACATCCTTTTGGAAGATAGAAATTATGCTTCAAGTTGAAGAGGAAAATTTTGTTTTAAGATAAAAAGGGGTCTATATTTTAAAAAAGTGAAGGAGGTATCGTGAGGTTCCAGTTCGAACATGTTTCAAATCCGAAGGAAGACTGTGTGATCAAGTCCTAAAGACTTGAAGAGTCAGTAGTGAGGCAAACTGCCTTCTTAAGAGCCGAGTCCCAAAAGTGAAGCCAGTTGTGTGATCAAACCTAAGCTTGGACTGTTGTACTATTGTAACAAAGTCACCGTTACTTTAGTGGATTCCTCCTGGAGTAGGAGAAGAGTTGAGTAGAGGAATAACCTCATCCTTGAACCACTTTAAAATATTGTGTCATTTAATTTCATCATTTAAATTCTGCATATTTACTTACCTACTTTATATTTGCTATCCAATTGATAATAACAAGCCTAAAAATATACGTGTTGATAACCAATCTTTAAAAGGATGTAAAGACTTCCGTTGTAAAATCAAGAAAACTGAATTTTGAAGAGCTAACTTCATTCAGCTTAGTTACTCTATCAACATCTCTCTAAGAGTCAGCTAATTTTGACCCAATTGTCTCTCAAGAGACTTAGTTGTTTTCTTGCTAGAACTCTAATTGTGTTTTAAATCGAAAATTTGGTAAAGTCTATTCAACCCCTTCTAAACTTTACTCACACCCGTTGGAACCTACAGATTTAGCTTCTTCACAAGAGTTGGTCACAATGCTCTCTTGTTACTCTGCACACTGAACTCTACAAGACTTGATCATATAACCTCTTGCTTCATTCCTGGTTGTTTAGAACCTCACCACCAGTCCTTCATTTCAAGGAAAGGTGAACTCCAAATTTTATTCACTAGTACAAAATTGATCATTGGCATCAGCGGTAAAGCATAATAAGCACCAGTTTTTGAAGCGACGCACATTAAAAGCATTGCAAATACTCCAAGTTTTTAGGTGTCGGCTATAATCGATGCGTATTATTCACAATAGAATCTGTCTCTCATCAAAACCTAATGCTTTAAGCTGACAGTAAGCATTAGTTGCTTCTAACAACCAAGGCTTATTAATCATTTTAGAAAAAAATACAATTTTTTGTTTTAGTTTCCTACTCTTGCATGTGCGAGAATCTAACTATACAACAACAATCCAACATAAAATAGAAAACAACATACATCAATTCAATGAAATAACCAGTTTTCAAACATTATCCAACAAAGTAAAAAATATGCGAAAAGTTTGTACTGTTTTTAATCTAGCTCAATGAAAATTCAACTCACGTGTAAAGGATTAATTAACTTTAAACCAACATTGGACGCTCTCCATCCTCATCGCCATCAAGCGCAAGAATCGCACTTGTCACAAATGCATCCCACCCGAAATCAAATATTCCAAAATTAATATAAAACAATTAAAAAACTTACTACTTGAATGAGAAGAAAGATATAAAAAGATGCATTTACAGAAAATAATTTTTAAGGAAAAAAAACCAACAAATCAAGAACTTACACGCAATCTTCTTACCTGCCCTTTGTTCATTGAAGCCTCAACAATATCATGAATAGATTGTACCAATGTCGCATTACCAAATATAAGTCAATAAACAACAACAAAAATCTTTCATGCAAAAACACAACTTTAATTACGAAACAACCTCATCAATGTTGTACATGGACAAAGCAACCCCACCATCACCAGTGAAATTGAAAACCTCAGATTCGGTCTTTATAAGTCCTTCCTTTCTAGCACTGCACACAAGTCGAACATCATTAGTTAACAACTCGGAAGACACATTGCTTATTTAAATCAAAGACAAGCAATCACATAAGTCGGAAGAAACACAAGTGGAGTGGATAATGAAATGTTATACCAACAACAATTTGAGCTTTACACTCATTTTTGATAAATGTGAAAAAGAATTTGCTCTTCGATCCAAATTCTTTTGTGAAGACATGCCTCCTTTTGCGAAACCCTAACCACCGATGGTTTCTCTCGTTTCGATTCGGCCTCCATCTCCGGCACACGATCATGGAGTCCCGCAAATTTCAAGTTCTCTTTCCTCTCCACATTATCTCCTATTCTATCCCATGCCCCTCAAAGTCACATGATCGTAATACTTTGGACGTGGCTTCAACGCATGTTGTATCCCCATCACAACTCCTTCTCGATGCTTGTCGAGTTCCAAGCGACCCTCCCAAAACATCGAATAGGGTTACAGTTACAGGCTGCTATCAATCGGAAGCCGTTGGATTGACCCCTCACGCAAGTAAACCTAACCCTATGGATTTCGGATTTCACAAACCCTCAGCGGCCCTCATTGCGATGTCTCCAACAACTGCTTCCCTTCCCATGGCAAATAAGATCCCTGGTGCTACATCGGCTACTTCTTACAGTGGTATATTGAAACAATCTCCTCCTTCTCAGATTCCAATGCAGAATGTTAAGGTTTCATCTCCTCACATTCCCAAGAAAACTGGTAATATCTTTTCTTTAGAAATTCCGGATGATATATACGAATCTCGACGTCAATTATGCGAAAATTCTTTGATTGGTAGGACTTTATATGCTAAGGGTAGCAAGCCCCTGACTATTTCGAATCTTTACGATAAATTGCAGTCTTTATGGCGTATTGATTCATTCCGTATTATTTCGCTAGGTAAAGGGTTTTATAACACCATTTCTATAATCTTAACGATAGGGATGTTGTGTGGAAAAACGTTTTTATTCTCTATCACCAGGCACATTTCGTTTGCAGCCTTGGACACTGGATTTCGATCCCGACAACACAACCACGTCCATTGCTCAAGTCTGAGTTTGTATTTTTGGTCTTAGTTGGGAATATTGGCACCCCGAGGTGCTTATGGGAATTGCTAGAGCTATTGGTTCGCCTATTAAAATTGATGAGAACAATATTTCCGGTCCCTGGATCATTTCGCACGTGTTCTTGTGGATGTGGATTCAAGAATGAGTCTTCCAGAGAAGATGAAAATTGATCATACGCGGCACTGTGGTTTTATTTTCTTTCAAAGTATGAATGCCTACCGGAATTCCGCCATCATTGTCAATTTATTGGTCACTCCACAGCTACATGCCGACAAATAAATAAAGAGTAACACCCTATTAGAGGTCGGAGCCGTTCTCGTAATCCTAAGCCCCATGGCAAGTCGACGGAAGCTCCTAATTCTAAGGTTACGTTTGATGAGCAATTTTCGAAGCTAAGTGATCCTGATATTGCTGCCCCCAGGAGATCGAAATCTCCGTCTCATGATATTCCTCCACCGTTGAATACTAGCAATGATTTTGCCCTTCTTGAGAGTCAGGATGGAGATAATATGGATATGGAAATTGAGAATGTCATGCCTCTGGAGATGATAGCCCCTTCGGATAGTCCTATTTTAGCAATAGAAGCTGGGCCAGGAATGATGGATTCTATTTCAAAAAAGGATGCGTGTGGCAAGAACAATGATGTTATTATGGTAATTAATCCGCCTTCAACGAAATCTGCTTTTGCTGAAGGTGGACGGCCAAATCCCCTCTTAGGTCTGGACACCTCGATTATTTCTTCCACCTTCAGATCCGAGGATGCATCTGTCGATTTATTAGCGGATAAAAAAGTTACAAGAAATCCGTCAAAAGTTATATATGGTTCAAAAAGGGGGCCCTTCTAGGCCTGCTCTTCGGGTGCCTGTAGGGAAATCTGAGAATCGTAATATTATGAATATGGTTGCTACTAAGTATTGGGCTGATGAAGTTGAGGAGGAATCCTGGCATACTAAAATGGCTCCACTTAAGGAGCATTCTCATAAACAATGAATATCCTTTACTTTGAACGTTAGAGGATCTCTAATGATCTCTCTAAAGCTGCGCTCCATTATCATTGCTCGATTATCAAACCAGTTGGCTTTATGCGGTGGAACCTAATACGAATATTTCTTCGATTCACTCCTCTTATTTGACGTCTATGGGTCTCTCCATTCGACGGTCAATCATACGCCGGCATGCTTGCTAACATTTGGATTTTGATTGTCTCTCGTTTTTGTTCGGCCTCCGTGTTGCACATGACATACCAATTTATTTTGGTTGAAGCTGCTCTTTCGGTAGGTAACTTCAGAATTGGATTTGTTCATGGTCATGCCTCGTATGGGCTACGTTGGGAGCTTTGGCGTGATTTATTAGCTTCTTGGGTTTCTAATTTTTCGGTGATGGGGTATTGTAATGTTGTGTTAGGTGCTCATGAACGGCGTAGCTCGGACGTTCCGAATATGACTTCGTGTCATGAATTTCTATGTTTCATAGAAGATTGTCAGTTGATTGACATCCCTTTGTCTAGCCATAAGTATACTTGGAAAGGACGCATGCATACGGGGAATCACAAGCCAAGCGAAAAATATATAAAAATGAAAAAAGGGGTTGTTGCTAACAAGTAACAAGCCGAGCAACTAGCTTAAAAAGTAACAATGGCTAGAGACGCCAGTCCAAATATGTAAACCTTATGCAAAGCATAAAAATCTGCTTACAAGCCAAGCAACTAACTATGATAAACATGGGGCCTCGTTAAAACCTACCAAAGTAAAACCCAATGAGAAAAACCTTTGATAGGAAAAAGAGTATCCCCGAGAATGGTTAGGTATCACAGAACCAAAAGTACACATGACCACTAGCATCCGCCTGAATCCCTGCATGTATATCCTCCGGAGCAATGTGAGACCAAGAGAAAGATGTATCCATCTTGGAAAGCATATATACCACCTAATTGCCTTCGCGGAAAATGTGTGACACTATGAACTCCATTTGGAAACGTAATGCAAAGCCCTTCGCCATCTGCAAAAATATCACCATGGACCCTTGATAGATCACAAACATACATTGAATCCGACTCCAGCCACAGTTTCCTCCATCCTCTCTTATAAGCGCATGCTATAGCAATTATTGCTGCCAACAATTCAAATTGAAAAGCAAAACAATTCCCATATTCTGAACAAAGCAGTCAGTAAAAATCCTCTACAATTACGGAACACCCCTGCTATAACACAATGACCCAGCGCACCATAAGCACATCCATTCGTATTCACCTTGGTCCATCCTGGAAGGGATGGTGCCACCTCACCGCACGTATCCCGAAAGGAATTCTTGGGCGGCCCTAACCCCGAGTTTACAAAGACATAAAAGATCAAAAATGGAATTAGACATATAACCTGAATCCAAACCTGCCGATTCAATAGTGAAAGCACGAAGGGGAATAATAGCAGCAAGAGCCCGTGGAATAATGTCATAAAAAATTCACTGGTTGTGAGTATTCCAAATGATCCAAACCGTCGAAGTAAATGCAACTTTCCATAAGAAAGCCAGCTGAGAGATGAACTGTTGTTGCATAGCTACAATGAGCAAGTGATTAAAACCTCCATCCAAAGGCAAGGTAACCTGAAATACATCATGAACCCAACTCCACAGCTCTTTCACAAAAGAGCAACTGGTAAAGGTATGATCAATCGAATTCGAGTCCATATAGCAGAGAGAACATGCCGAAGGACCACAAAAACCTCGAGATTGTAAATTATAAACAACCACAAGGTGATTGTAAATAGATTTCCAAACCACTAGAGATCTGCGAGATGGGATGTGAGGGGTACACTTACCCCATTGACTTTGTCGGAAAAGAATCATGAATGTAATTATAAGACTCCTTAGATGAATCCCCTCCATTAATCGAATGAGTCCAAACTCTTCGTCCTCCGAGTGAGGAGTTATAGGAAAATGAAGAATATTAATGATAATGTATCAGTTGTTCGGTATTGATCTCCGAGAGTATGCCTTCCAATGCAAATCGGTTTTGTCCAACTTGGAGGCAACCAAAATAAATTAGCACAAGTGAACAAAATATATAGAAATGGTGAAAAGAATCGAAAAACATAAACCGTACTTGGGACAAGACGAGGAAATGTTTTGCAGAGAATCGGTTCTTTGAAGATAGTGCATGCATGGAAATCCATTTATAATGAACCAAAATGTTCGGGCAGTCATACACAAGCAAATAAATGAGCCAAATTCACACACCATTCAAAATATTCCTTATTGCACCATTTGAACTCATCCACATACTCTTCAAGTTAAAGTCCATCATACGAGCCTCGTGTGCAAGTATTCAAATTGTAGAAAGATACTCTATCTCATGATTAACTATATCGTAGATAGATCCAGATTGAATGCATTAAATTACTTTAAGTCGGCCTCGGGCCTACCTAGAGTGATAGTTGCACACTTAATCGCCACATTTTACCTGCAAACATATATTGTCAGTTGAGAGAAAGTATGAAATGTCACCCAATATGGTGGCAAGACAATTCATCATATTTATTCAGAGAATTAAAATCACACACATATGACATACTTGAGAGTAGCTTCAACACTGTAAACAGTAATTTTATCGTCTGTGGCATCACGATAAGGCATGCTGAGGTCAAATTACTTTATATTCAACTCCAAGAAAGGGAAATTCAATTGCAATCAATGTAAAAAACTCATTACACACTCACTCTAGAGCATTTGAGCTTGGTTTGAAAATTGACAAACAAACAAGAAGATCAAGGTAAAAAGCTTATATACTACCTTGTCTTTGATAAATTTCCAGATGACCCTTGTCATCTCATCTCCTGAAAAAAAAAAAGCAAAGATTTCAAGAAAACCAATAATTGTGTAAGCATAAGATAAAATTATTAACCATATCATGTAAATTTCTTTTCAAATCAAACATTCCAAGTTGAAGCCGGAAACATGCTTGACCCAAAAAATAAAATTGTGCAAATGATAGATCAATCACTCGTAACCAAAACATTTTAATATTGCACATATTTTTAAATAAAAAATCGATAATATATAATAAAAAAAAAAAGGGTCCTGGTCACAAGGCGATCAGGTAGCGCAATATTTGGGGCCTCATTAAAAACCTACCAGAGTAAAACCCACACTTGTGGAAAAAAACCCCAGTAGGAAAAGAGTACCTCCGCAAGAAAAGATGCCATATAAACCAAAACAAACACAGAAACAACAATTATCTAACAAATCTATATTATGCTCGTCCAACATAATCATCTGTGAGTAAATTAATGATGTCTGCGCTGGGGCATCCCAACATATAGATTCCGAGTACTTGTTGAGTTGATCTGCCACGCGATTTTTCTCTCGATAAATGTGAGAAATAATGAAGTTCATTTGAGAAATCAAATGCATGGAATACTGCCATTGCCCCAGAAGTCGCCACGGGATGGAGCCGTCGTGATTTTGAAATAGGTCTACCACGAAAGTCGAATCGACTCAACCAACCCAACAATTAGTCCACCCTTGTGAAAAGCGTAGAAGATAGCATGAATAAGCGCCACTAACTCAGCCTCAAAAACATATCCCGAACCACATTGTTCAACAAAACAACCTCACGAAGAAACCCCTTGATGTGCGATAAACCCTGGCCCGGCGAGAGATGCCCAGAGATCGGTTATGCGCCATCCGTGTTAGCTTTGATCCAACCTGGAAGAGGTAAATGCCAAGTAACCGAGATGATGCATGGAGCCCGAGGAGCATGTCCCTGAACCTTCGCGATGAAGAAGACAGAGAAGATCATCTTGAGTGTTATTCATACAACCATTGTCCAGACTTGCGGATTCCAAAATCATCGCCTGTAATTGGATCAATGCAGCATCCGGAGACTAGTTCTTGTCATTAAAAATAACATCATTCCGAATGTGCCAGAGAAGCCAGATGCCAGAAATAAAAGCCACCTGATCACTGAAACGATAACCCATAACATTGACCGAAAATTCATTGAAACTATGGGCTTTGTGCAAAGTCACAACGAAAGAGTCAGCAATCCAGCCCCAAAGAGTCCCTGCAAAATCACAAGAAACGAAAAGATGATCAATTGAGTCCGAGTGTGAATAACACAGAGCACAAAAGGTAGGCCCAATAAAGCCCCGAGTATAGAGAACGTCTAAAACTGCAAGTCGTCCGAAAATCGCTCTCCAAACAACCACCAAACATCTTTCCGGAATGTGCGCAGACCAAATCCAAGATCCCCATCAAACCATCGGGAGAGAAGGCCGCAAGAAAACGTAAGCCTCTTTAGAAGAAACTATCCCGTTCATAGAATGCGTCCAAATTCTTTTATCCACCGAGTTCGGGGAAAGCGGCCAACGAACAATATCGCGAACGATATCCAAATAAGCCTCCACAAACGATATAGTAAACTACCAAGTATTATCATAATAGAGATCCTATCCTAAAAGTGGATTCGATATTCTTCGGGAAATGCCAATCCGGTCCGCAATAACATAACCAAGCCAATTATTTGTCCAAAAACCAACAGAAGACTCCGTCAAGCAACTCTGAACCAGAGGGCGGAGACCAGCCCAGATCGACGAAGGTAAAACCATATATCAGATCGCCCCATTCGCCAAGAGGTACCGTGTACGAAGGGTAGTATGCACGATGGAATCTGAGGTGAGAATTTTCTAGCCCAGTTTCATGAGAAAAGCTTGGTTAGCCGTAATAATAGAACGAACCCCAAGACCCCTTCTTTCCTAGGGGTACAACAACGAGCCTAGTTAACCACGGTATTGCCTTTTTCATTAATGTCGCCAGTCCAAATAAAATTACGCATTGCTTTCTCAAGCTACTTAAGCATAGTAATCGGCCATTTATAAACAAGCATAGTGTGAACGAGTCAACTTGCGATAACAAGAATTCACCAAACAAACCCTGCCTGCCATAGAAACGGAAGAACCTTTCCAACGTTTAAACTTGAGAAGAACCTTGTCAAGAACAAATTGTAACACCCTCTGCTTAGGCGTCCCCTTGAATATAGGAACTCCAAGATAAGTAGTTGGGAAATCGCCCAATGTGATCCCAATGATGGCCTGAATCCTATTACGATTATGACTAGAAACAACATTCCCAAAAAACACCTTAGTTTTGTTCAGATTGAATACTTGACCCGAAACCGAAGCATAGACGCGAAGAGCCGGAAGACATGATGAGCATTAACTGCATTAGCCGCACAAAGAATAACAATATCATCAGCATACATCATCGTAGAAGGGAAGTGAATGTTGCGCGGAGCAACAAAAGGCATGACGCGATGGGTGGACACCATTTCAGCAATAATTTTGCCCAACACTTCCTCGGCCACACAAAATAGAAGCGGAGTCAGCGGATCCCCCTATTTTGCAAAATATTAAAGCCTTCAGAGACCAAAGCGATACAATCGTGAATATGCCATCCCGGGATAAAACCAAACTGAGTGGGTGGAAAGAAACTTGCTAATAATCCTTAATTGAGTCCAGCTGGTAAAGAACCAGTCATAAAGAAGTGACGAACTACAACAATGGCATCAATCGAGATAATGTCCCAACAATGTGTGTAGAACACTCCATTAAAACCATCGGGGCCAGGGGAGCTATCCACACCAAGATCAAAAACTGCCTCTCGGATCTCAGTCTCTGAAGGCAAGGAAGCAAGATGAACATTATCCACTGTGGAGACCACCAGAGTAACAATCTGATCAATCAGGGAGAAATCGACTGCAGGTCGACCGAGGCTGTAAATAAATCCTCAAAGAAATGAATGACATGGCTGCGGATGGCAGCATGATCCGTGGACAGATGATCATTGATCATCAAACCATGAATACCAGACCGAATGGCCTTGGTTTGACATCTACGATGAAAGAATGAGGTGTTACGATCGCCATCACTAAGCCAGGCAGCCTAGATTTTTGGCGTAGAAATTCCGACTAGAGCAATAAGGTTTAATTAAGGAAATGTTGAGCATCTAACTCCTGCTCCCTGAGATTGTCATTATAACCAATGACCTCGATATCTGATTGGATTTGATGATCCTTTTCCAATTTCTCATCCACTGCGCGATTCACATCTCAAAACTCTTCCTTATTCCAAGTACGAAGCACAAAGCGCAGCCGCTTCCAAATCTATTCCCATCTGGGAAAAACCTTACAGTATTAACATCTCCCTCGTGACCATGAAAAGTACGAACAACTCGACTAGCAACACGAGTATCCCACAGATGGGCAGTTGAATCACAGGAGCCAGACACAAACATTCTGGAGTTGGATCCATTAATTGAGACACTTAGAATGTCGATGAGTATGGCCGACCAAAATTCACCTCCAAATACGGATGTCCTCATGCCGGTAGTTATATCCCATAGAACACAAGTTTGGTCACGAGGAAGCGATTATCGGTGGGTATCTTCGCCTGGAACATACCGACATGATGACACATAACTCTCATGCCCACTAAGCATTTTGATATCTTGTGCGCATTGCCATCCTTGTCGATTGGAGAATTCGAGGTTAAAAATAGAGCACATACTATCGAGGCCACCACAAAGCATGACGATTGCCCACTAGGAGAGAAGGCCGCACAGTCATGACCCATGCACACGGTAGCTTAATTGCATGAGTCTCCGGCTTGTGAGAACGTTCCATACAATTAATCTACCATCTTGAGAGGCACCGACAATGCGATTCTTTTCGAGTCCAGTCGGTGAATTCACCTTGCCCGTGTGTCCTGCAGAGTCCGGCAATAAACCGAGATCGGTCGGGTCAACAATCACGGAGTCTTCCCCCTGAACGCGCATACCCAAAGAACATCGGTGTCTAGAAGAAGAAGACACTTTTGCTTCAATCTATCTCCGAGGGTATTAACGGTTTTAGAGCGACCATGTGTCGCTCTTTTCGGTTCAACAACTAACATCTTCTTTTCACCAAAACTCGAGAGCCAAAAAGAAAGATAACAATATCTAGCCCTTCAGCTTCATTTGAACCCTAATTTTGGAATTCTTACACAATCCATAATTAAATCATAGAATTAGAGAAATGACTTCATATATCGAAATGTACTTCGGCGTTGGGGGTGGGGTAGGGTGAGGTGGGGGTGGGGGGTGGTTTAGGGGTCGGGGAGTGTGGAAGGACAGCTCGCTGGATTTGGATAGACAACAATTGCACAAAGATATCGAATAGGGTCCCACACTTCCTATTCATCTATTCGCTATTTCCCGGACTCTGATGGTGCTAAGAATCTTAATATTGCAGCCGCTAAACGTTGGGCGGATTATGATGAGGAGGATCATCAACACGTTAAAGAACTTTAAAAATCATTGGTGATACGACGACTATGAGTTCAAGGTTCTTATTAGGGGGATAGGGGATGTTGCTTCTCGCAATATTCTCAAAGCTATTTGTCAACATCCTACCCCCTCTTTGGTCGCCATTTCTGAACCAAAGGTGGAGTTGGATGTCATTCATGATTCTTTTTGGGTCAGCCTAGGTCTACAGTTTGTGGTGTAGAATTTTCGTTCTTCTGGGAGGTCGGATATTTGGATTTTTCGGCGCTCAGATGTGACTATACTTCAACAGGTTCTTATTTTTGATCAGTGTATCATTCTCAACATTCAATATGCTAATGTCAGTTTTCATGTGGGATTTGTGCAATCTCTTTATACTCATGTGGAACGTCGATATCTCTGGGCTAATATCATTGGTTTGGGTATTACTGATTTGGTTTTAATGAGGGATTTTAATGCTATTCTGGGTAACCACGAGAAGAAAGGTCATGGGCTCGCCTCCTTCGCCTCTTGTCAGGACTTTCGTGATTTTTTTGATAACGTAGGGTTGACTGCTATCCCTACTTTTGGCAAATTTTTTTCTTGGTGTGCTACGAGAGGTCGGCATGCTCTCATTCAGGCTCGGTTGGACCGCTCCATTGCTACTTCACAATTTCTCACTCTTTGGCAAAAGGTGGATAACTATGCGCTCCCTCGTATTTGTTCTGATCACCATCCCTTTTTGCTCTCATGTTTGTCTCAGGCTATTCGGAGTCCGGGGCCATTTCGTTTTCATTTATGTGGATTAAGCACCCAGGTTTTCAATAGATGGTTGCTTCCTCATGGAATCTTCCTAGTGAGGGTTCTATTCCTTTGATTCGATTAATGGTTAAGAACAGGTTCAGATGATGGAACTTGTAGACTATTTGACATTAGAAATAGACACCAGCTACAAGAGTACGGTCAACCTAACAGTGATAATGAGGTCCGTCATGTGACTTCGATTGCTTTTTCCATATCCGGTCGGCTACTCTTTGTTGGGTACACCAACGAAGATTGCTATGTCTGGGACTCTATTGGCACAGGTGGTTTTGAACTTGGGATCTCTTCAAAATTCTCATGATGGTCGGATTAGTTGTATTGGACTGTCTGCTGATGGCAGTTCCTTGTGTACAGGAAATTCGGAAACAAACCTTAAGATTTGGGCCTTCAGCAGATATACAAAAGTGATCTGAGTAGTGGAGACCGCGATTTTTGTTATTACTTGGGGTAATTCAGGACATCCATCGAATTTTCCAATGTCGCAGTTGTTGGTTGTGGTACTACTGTAATTGTGTTGTATTTCTTCTGTAATCTTTGTGAGATCTTATAAATGAAAATTACATGCAAGAGTTTTGATCAAAAAAAAATCCAGCAAGCTGTCCCAAAACGCCCGACTGAGAAGTCTGATAGGCTTTTCCAATGGATATTGAACTGCATGGTATTGTTTTCGTATCCTGGCAAAAGGTGGCAAGGAAGCCACTAGTAAAGGTTGTGGATCCCTAGGGGTAGGAAATGAAGCATCCAAAGAGTGTGAATCATTGACCAAATCATCCTCTCCAGCCAAGGCAGCAAAAGAGTTACCCAAATGCACAGTAGATGAGGTCGGAACAAGAGGAACATCAGACACTAGAACCAAAGGGAGTGAAACCAAATCAATATTACCAGAAGAAACCGCATCATCCATTGAGTGAACAACGATTTTTCCTTTATCATGTGATTCGTCCACTGAGCGATAAGTTTTTGTAATAGCCGAGGCTCTCACGACTCACTTGGCCAATATAGTTCATGCATTACATGTTTGTTATGTGTTGCTTGCATATATAATGATATTTGCATAGTTTATTTTATGTTATGTGCGAGAATTAATTTATACGAGAGTCGTATTAAAGTAATAACAAAGGTATATTATTTTAAAAAGATAGTTTAATTAAAAATAAATAAAATTAAAAAAAAAGAAGAAGAAAGAAATTCGAGTCAAATTACACTTGTAGATAAGACTAATATATATATATATAGATAGAGTAAGTTAGGCTTTTAAAGCTAAATACTAAATACTATATAACTTGTATATATACACACGGTAAGTACATATAGCCCTAAACTATGAATCATTCACATATATATTATATTATAATAGATTAGAGGAGTATGCATGGTACAGGTGTAACGTATTAAACACACGGTTTTGCACACATCACGCCTAGTTGATAAAGATGATTTAATATATATTACCACCGCCTCTTTTACTTAGGCAAGGAGTAAGTTTAATTTGTATATTTATCATTAGCCCTGAACACAAACACGAGCGCCAAGAAAAAAAAAACAAAGGAGAAAAAAAAGTGCTTTTCAAGGGGTGAATATACTAAAGAGTATACTGTAAGTTATCCCCAAAAACTATTTTTCTATTTTTACTTAATAACGATAATTAAAAAAATATATACTAAATGATATCTGATCACAAGTTTTCTGTTTATTGAAAGTGAACATATGCAGATTGCTTTTAATATTATTAGTATACTATGTGTTACATATTTACTCATAGAAAGGTGATATAGCATATCATAAATAAATAATTAAATTAACCTACATCAATTGTATTGATGAATTTGAGTTATAATCAAGAAATAGTTCTGTAGGTAACTCACCTATAATCAGTTGGTGATAAAGATAATATGATACTTATATATGTTTAGTGTTATTTTATGGAAAGGATAGAAGAAAGTAATTAAGTTTAGTTTTAAAACTCAATGTGGGGATATAGGCATGGTTGAAGGAATTATAGCCTAGCTGCATGCTCAAGTATTTATGGGGCCAAGATGAATGAAATTAAGATGTAGGAGTTTGGGTATTGTTTGAGCACAAATAGATGGATGAGAGTGAAATTGCTTGGCAGAGTAATTTAAAATAATTTATGGTAATGTGATCTTATATTTAAAAGGCTTAGTATTATTTTATTCATATATTAAAGCAAACACACCATTTTAATTCATAGGGACGTACGCATGAAAATAGAAGGGGTTGGTGGTGTTATAAATAAATTATCTTTATATAAAATTATATTATTTGTGTTTATAAGTGTGTTATACATGAACTATTACCTAGTTAAATATGTAATTCGAAATCTTTTATGAGATTAGTGTACCAAACTTTCCAATTGATGACTATATATTAAGGATTTAATACCTTGCACCATTACAGATCGTGTACACCCAAGATAAGTTGGTTACAGCTAGCAAACTAGTAAGTAAGGATTACAAAGCAAGGTAAGTAAAAATCCATGATCGTGGTATTGCAAAGCAAGGGGTTGCAAATCGTAATGCATGAACATAGTATTGCTTGAATTGATTGTATTATACATGACTGTAGTATCTTGTTGAATACATGTGGATATTATATGTTGCACAAATGGCTTGTATGATATTGCAATATGGTTCTTGGTGAGCCATTGAACATGTCATTCACAACATTTGTATGCGCATTCATATTATAAGAGGATGTTCGCATGCACAAAAATATTTTCAGAAAGAAAATGGATGGGTGCTGACCACTGCTAGTGCACCGAGACATGCTGGGCATGCTTATGATATATGTTTAGGTACAACAAGTGGGATACTTCCTGGTGAACACAGGGCCAGATAGGAGATAGGCTCTTGGTGGGTCACAGGAGGATGGTCCATTTGTGAGTACCTATGTATGGCTCTGCGGGGTGGGATACTTCTTCGCAGACACAAGGGACGCAAGTAGGGGACCCTTGGTTGGGCCGTAGGAGGATGGTCCACACGTAGATACATACTGATATTATTGGCCATTTGATTATTGCTGTGTGCAGAGCTCTTTTCCGGTGCATAGTATTTGGGTCAGGGGCCCAAATGAAAGAAAATAATTTAAGAAAAGTATTTTGATTCATGGATTTTACAAGTTAGCATTACATGTTGGAAAAGCATTATTATTCTTTGGACATGCATGATTTTTACTTGTTGAGCTTTAGCTCATGTAGTTCATGCATTGCAGGTAAGCATGCGAATGCTTGAGTCATGGGCTTACTGGGCAGGCTGCTGGGACTCCTACAGGCTATTGAGGGCAGTGTACATGGATGACGACCTGTTGGGCTATGTTGATGGGTCACCTTTCCCTTTTTGGTCCTGTATTATGTTTTGGTTTAGGGTTGTACCCTCTTTTGAAAATTCTTATGTTAATAAATATGTACATGTAAATAGCTGGGTGATGTGGGTTATGTGTTTGGTCACATGGATGTCTGTTGTGTTTAATAACAGGGTTTGTTACTTCTTTGCTTATGGATATGGGTTGTCATTTTCTTATAAGTAAAGTGATCTTGCTTGTTCGTTGTTAAAATGTCACAAAAGGTATATAGGGTTTACGTTGTCAAATTTCACTTTTTATACTGCTTAATAGTGTAGTAGTAGGGGTGGGCGTCACAGAATGGTATCAGAGCCCGGCTGCAGGTTCTGTAGACTATCCATGTATATGAACTCATAACTTGTGGAGCACATCCATGCCAATAAGTTTTACTTTATTGTCTGATGCATCTTATGTTTCATGAAATTATATTCGCAAGGTGTTATTAGGTTATCCTGAGACAGTGTTTCAGTCATGGTGAGAACTAAAGGTGAGAGTAGTGGTGGTGATAGATATCAAGGAGGGAAGACCCCTATATTAACTGGTGATCGAGATAATGTCATAAATCGACTCATGGAGCTCATCCAGCTGACAATCTGAACAAATTCAACAACTTATCCATCAGAGGGATATAGCTGGAGAACAAAGAGCATAAATGAATCAACCACACCAAAGGGCGGATCAAGTCGAGATAGTGGGAGAAAGGTTCCGAAAGCTAAACCCCCCAACTTTTGAAGACACATCAGATCCCACAGAGGCAGAAGATTGGCTGAGGACTTTAGATAACATGTTTCAAACAGTAGGGCTCCCAGAAGAAGAAAAAGTAATGTGTGCTTCATTCATGCTTCGTGGGAGTGCGGGACATTGGTGGGATACGATGAGGAGCATAGAAGATGCCTGGGAAAGATTTAAAGAACTATTCCAAAACAAGTACTTCACGACTCATGTTCGTGTAATGAAGATGAACGAGTTCATACAACTACGCCAAGGAACTATGACTGTCGGGGATTACGTCCGCAAATTTGAAGAATTGTCCAGGTTTTGCTACTCATATGGTCAGCACTGACGCACTAAAAGTAGAAAGATTCCTTGAAGGCCTGAGACCAGAACTATATAGAGATGTCAACATGGCAGGAATTCAAGGAGTAACTTATTCACAGGTTGCTGAGAGAGCACTGGTGGCAGAACAAGCTGAATTAAGGATTTTTCGTGCCCAGGAAGCTAGACGCCAATTCAAACAAGGACAGGGACAGAGATGGGTTGGAGGCCCGAAGAAGAGAGTTTTTCAAGTTCAACAGCAACATAAACCTAATTTTCAACCACATCAAGGCCAACAATAGTGGGAACAAATTAAGCGCCAAAGAGTCGATCAGGGTAGGGCACCGATACCACTACCTTTTTGCCCTAGGTGCAAGACTCAACATACTAGGAGTTGCACGGTGGATACCAGGAGATGTTTTACGTGTGGGATGCCAGGACATTTTGCTAGTGCGTGCCCAAACAGGACAAAAGAATGTGCCAGCCAGAGCATTTACTATCACCAGAGCAGACGCAGAGGCGAACCCATCGGTGGTGACAGTAAACTTCTTATCTTTGACACCCCAACCTTCGTACTATTTGATTCGGGAGCGTCACATTGATTTGCATCCACTGAGTATGTGAGGAGACTGGGTAGGACACCTGATGTAGCTGAAGTGGGTTACAATGTAACAATTCCCTCGGGAGATTCTAAACAAACAAATCAAATTTTGAAAGCTTGTGCTATTCCAATCGAAAATAGAGAACTTTATGTTGATCTAATTGTGTTAGCCATGAATGACTATGATATCATTTTGGGTATGGATTGATTATCAAAGTATGGTGTTACAATCAATTGTCAGAAAAAGACAGTAACTTTTCGACCCCAAGGGGAAGATCCATTCACCTTCGTTGGAATCTCGACACGTTTTAGATTTCCAATGATATTAGTACTAAAAGCGCAATGTTTGTTGGACGTTGGCTGTGAAGGATACCTAGTAAGTGTCATGAGCATCGATGAACAACACCAACCAACCTTTGATGAAGTTCCAATAGTGAGAGAGTATCCCGATGTATTTCCGGATGATCTTCCCGGATTACCACCTGACCGCGAGATCGAGTTTGTTATTGATCTGATTCCAGGAATGTCTCCAATCTCTAAAGCCCCATATCGCATGGCTCCATTGGAACTGAAAGAACTAAAGACACAATTGCAGGAGTTGCTAGATAAAGGCTTAATTAGACCTAGCTTCTCGCCATGGGGTGTCCCGGTCCTATTCGTGCGAAAGAAGGATGGTACGATGAGATTGTGTATCGATTACGAGAATTGAACAAAGTCACAATTAAGAATAAATACCCGCGACCTTGAATTGACAATTTGTTCGAACAACTTCAAGGTGTATCAGTATTTTCGAAGATCGACTTGCGATCCGGGTACCATCAACTGAAAATAAAAGAAGATGATATACCCAAGACAACCCTTCAGTACGAGGTATGGACACTATGAATTTTTGGTGATGCCATTTGGGTTAACGAATGTCCCGGCTGCTTTCATGGACTTGATGAATCGGGTATTTAGAGACTTTCTAGATAAATTCGTTATTGTGTTTATCGATGACATCTGGATTTACTCTAGAATAAAAGAGGAGCACGGTGAACACTTGAGAATAGTATTAGAGGTCTTGAAAGAAAAGCAATTATATGCTAAATTCAAGAAATGTGAATTTTGGTTAGATCGAGTAGTATTCTTGGGACATGTTGTGTCCGGAGCAGGAATCTCGGTTGATCCAAGTAAAGTAGAGGCTATCAACAATTGGCCACAACCTACAAATCATTCAGAAGTACGTAGTTTTTTGGGTTTAGCTGCTATTATCGTCGGTTTGTGGAAGGATTCTCCAAGATTGCTTTGCCTCTAACACAATTGACCAGAAAAAGTGTCGTATTCAAATGGACGGAGGCAAGCGAACGAAGTTTTCAAGACCTAAAAAAGAGATTGACTGCAGCACCTATGCTATCAATTCCATCAGGTACTGGAGGTTTTGTCGTTTATAGTGACGCGTTGAAGAATGGTCTAGGATGCGTATTGATGCAAGATGGTAAGGTTATTGCATATGCGTCTAGACAATTGAAGGACTATGAAAAGAACTATCCTACACATGATTTAGAGCTTGTGGCAGTGGTATTTGCGCTTAAAATATGGAGGCATTACCTATACGGGGAACGATGTGAGATCTATACAGATCACAAGAGTTTAAAGTACTTCTTCACACAAAAAGAACTAAATATGCGACAACGTCGATGGTTGGAATTAGTGAAGGACTACGATTGTGTGATCAACTATCATCCTGGTAAAGCCAATGTTGTAGCAGATGCGTTGAGCCGGAAATCAATACAAAGCAATGCAATTACGATTCGCATTCGGAAACCAGAGTTAATGGATCTTCAAAAAATGAACGTAGAGGTTGTATCATTAGGGTTCGTTGAAGCTAAGTTAGCAGCGTTAACACTCCGACCGACGCTACTTGATCGAATTCAACAAGAACAATAGGGTGATGATTACTATGCCAAAGTGAAGAAAGATATTGCCTCGGAAGTGTCTTCTGATTTCAAAATATCTGAGAGTTGAGTACTACGATTTAAAGAACGATTATACGTACCCAACAGGTACAATCTCCGAGAGAATGTTCTAGCAGAAGCGCATTCAACGCCATATTCTGTACATCCAGGAGCTACTAAAATGTACAGAGATTTGAAGATGCATTCTTCAAAAGGCATGAAAAGGGATATCGCGCAATACGTGGAACAATGTTTAACTCACAACAAATAAAGGCGAACACAAAAGGTCACCGAACATTGCAACCTATGCCTATTCCAGAATGGAATGGGAAAGGATCGCCATGGATTTTGTGACAGGTTTGCACAAAATAGTCAAGGGACACGATGCTATTTGGGTAATCATAGATAGCACTAAGGGGGCCGCTCCCCCTCACCCTTGCGCCAGGCGGGTCTTGTTGCAGCCGCTGGGGGGCCATCTTTTAACCCCATGGCTGCCCATCACAATGGGGGGGCCGACACCTCTAAGTGTTCCAATGGGGCGGCGACCACTATCCCTCCAAGAGCCGCCCCCTCCCAGGGGATTGATGACCCCTGGGCCACAGTCTGCCATCCTCAAAGCCATCCTCCCCCACGAATGCAACTTATCTGGCTGGAAGCTCCGCCCCCATGGGCTCCCCCCATGAATCGAACCCTCGATTTTCGGCTCATAATGCTAATCCTCATATCAACTTGGGTAATTCTTTTGCGAAAGTGGTTTCAGGAAATCCCCATCCTTTGGATTCTATTTTTCCTCAGGCCACAGGTAACATTGCTTCATTTTCTCATATGGTTTCTGGTAAAATGCACTCCATCCCTAAACCCATTAGGAAAGGGGATTATTATTTAGTTACTATTGACGAAAATGTTTACCAACAAAGCCTTACTGAGTTTTCTTATTCCTTGATCGGGCGAGTTGTTTTGGGTAAAGGTAATAAGCCATGGCTTACTATGCTTTTACATAAAAGGCTATCTGAGCTATGGGGTATTAAGAATGATTGGAAACTAATTCCCTTGGGCAAGGGATACTTTTTGTAAGTCCAAGCGGCTACGATAATCTAGAGGGGGGTGAATAGATTATCTCCATCTTTTAGATTTTACCCTCTTTTTCGAACAAAACAAGCCTAGACAATAATAAAGGTGCGGAGTGTAAACAACACGCGACGATTTAAAGAGGTTCAACCCACCTAGGGCCTAATCCTCTACCACCCCAGTATCTCCGGGATGGATTTCAAAAAGAAAAAAGATTTTATTAATTTCCAAAATTAATACAACACCTTACAACATCACCTTGAAGAGCACCACACTCTTCTACAACACCACCTTTGAGATTACCACAATCTCTCTTGAAGATTACCACAATCTCCAACGGCACCTTGTGAAGATTACCACAATCTTCAACCTTGAAGAATACCAAATTCTTCAATACCTCAAGAGCACCACACTCTTGAAACACCTATCACCTAGATCACCCAAGTGTATTCTTTCCACAAGAATACTCACAAGGATGTCTTGTGTTGAATGATGACAAAAATCAAGATTACAACTCAATAATGAATATTACAATTTGAGTGCAAGTGTAATCAAGAAATAAAGCCTAGACCTCAAGATGTGAAAGTGAAAAACTTAGGCTATAAATACAACAAGAGTGTTGAATATGAAAGCTTGGAAATTTGCGATTTCTTGTTGTGAATTTGCTTGTGTTGTGTTGTGTTTTGTGTCTTCAATTCATCCTCTATTTATAGGAGAGTCTTCACCAACTTAGGCTCCCAACATAGGCTCCTTCTTGTTTGCTTTTGTCTACAAAAAGAGGATCACAAGATGTAGAAATATTGTACAAAATTATAAAGCAAATCTTGCTGATAGAATGTCCAACGGTACAAATTTTGCTGTCAAAAGATTACACAGCGCGACCGGTTGCTCCGTATAAGATTTTGAACATTTTGAAAAAGATAGTGCGATCCAGTGCGGGTCGTCGGGTCGGCGACGGTCGGGGGGTGCGGCCGGTCGACCTCACCCTTGACCGTCCCCCTTTCTTTTTTTTTTTTCACAGAATTTGTTTCTGTTTCGTTCTGTTTCATTTTTTCAACTCTTCAGGTACCGGTCGACGTATAGGGCGACTGGTCGACCTCCAATATTAAATGTTGTCCGATTTTTATCAAAAATAAACTTCAAGAAATACTCCAAAAAATTAGTAAAAACATTTTAAATCACTTGGGAGTATTTTGACAACATTTATAAACATAGTTTTGGTGTAAAAACTAATTTAAACAAAACCATCAAAAGTGTTGTCCATTTTTATCGAATAATAAACTCTAAGAAATACTCCATGAAATTAGTAAAAACATTTCAAATCTTTTAGGAGTATTTGGACAACATTGTTTTGGTGTAAAAACCAATTAACACAAAATCATCAAAAGTGTTGTCCAATTTTATCGAGTAATAAACTCTAAGAAATACTCCAAAAATTAGTAAAAGCATTTTAAATCATTTAGGAGTATTTGGACAACATTTATAAACATTGTTTTGGTATAAGAACTCATTTAAATATAATCATCAAAATCTTGATAAAAACATTTATCTAACAAACTCCCCTTTTTGATGATTACAAACCAAAACAATTTTAGGAAGTTGATTTTAAAACAAAACAAATTTTTCGGTCTAAAACATTAAACCATTACAAGCAAAATTTATCATAAGTACAAATACACAAGGATAGGAGCAAAGATTTTTCAAAATCATTTTTGCACAAGCTCCCCCATCAACATGCATAACAAAGATAAGTATAAAAGCAACCAACTAAAAGCTAAAAGTTTAGCTTTTACAACTTAAGCTTGAATTTCATGAGCATATAAGCTCTCCCTGTCACAAGACATCATTAGTCAAGCATAAAAGTCCACAATACATCAAATGGACTAAGTAATTTGGCTTTTAAGATCCATAGCTTGTAGCTTTTCTTGCAAGCTTATTTGCAAGCTTATTTCCGCTTCTTTGAGCGTTTATGCGTTTTCCTGTTTCTCCCCTTTGGAATCATCAAAAGAATATTAGCACGATAAAAACATTATACAATTATATCAAAGTGCGCAACTTAATCGATTTATCGACATATTGATCATTGAAGCTTAAATTCCAAATAATAATGGAGAAGTCAATCATGTGATTTACAAAAGCTTATTTGATTGACAAAACATGATCTCTATAAACTTATAAGACTTTTCAAATCGAAAGTATCATGTAGGTGATGAATTTTTCATAGAAGCATTTTGTCGAACACTTGGCGTGCGTCGAATAAAACAAGAGATGTATAACGCCTTTGTAATACATTTAAGCCAAAAAATTTCATCACCAATTGCAATAATACAATATTCATCCATCAACAATCATCATTCACAACACAATTATATAAGAATTCTATCAATATATCAAGTAGAAGCAATTTCTCAAGGGTTCAACCCAATTGAGTTAAAAGGAGTAGAATTCTTACCATTTAATCGGTAAAGATGAGCATCAATGATGATAACCAAGCTAGGTAGTCCCCAAAATATATAATTCATGCATCAAAACTCATTTGAAGTGAATTGTGTGTGAAAATTGCAAAGGGGACGAAAAATGAACCAAAAATAAAATTGCTCGACCTGGAAAATAGAACCGTTTTAATCCAAAATTTCACCAAGGGCGACCGGTCAGGGGCAGGGCGACCGATCGACGGCTTGGGCGACCGGTCGGCCTTGCCCCAGTCAGCCCCGTGGTTCATTTCTGTTTTGAAATTTGATCCAAAAATCCGATTTTTCGCCCCTAAGTTTTGAAAACGTGCAAAATGCAAACGTAGACCTCATTCAATATACATTATGTCATAATCAAGCCCGAAATGAGGTAAAATACTCGGCGGTGAGCGATTAAAAAGTCCGCGAGTTATCCTTGAGACGGAATTAAACACATCTCAAGTTTTAGTTAAAACATGCAATCCCTTAAAAAAATATCGAATCTTAATATGTTTAGTTCGATTATGACGAACCATATTTTGAAAGAAAATTATTATCAGCGGACTTGTTATCCCGAAAATAAGAACATTTTAAGATATTGGATACAACAAGTCATACGATGAAGTGCCTTACAAATATTTGAAAATTTCTTTTAACGGCATTTTAATAAGATTCGTTGGGATAGTTTTTGAAGTCGAGCATATAGACGTAAGGCATATAGAATATCGAGTCTAAGGAGTAATAAACGAATGAACATACCTCGAATTCATTTGTCAATGCCTACTTCAACCATTTTGTCAATTTGTGGCCATATAGGTTGAAATGGTTCTTTTACAACACTGATAAATATAAATTTTTGTATTTTTTTGTTTTCCAGGTAATTTGCTTGCAATTAAACTAATCCCTTCATTTTATAATGTCTCTGAACATCAATAATATATCCTTTAGTTATAAGGAAAAGGTTGGTTGTAAGAATTTAGAATAAATTCAGACTTTAGTGTATGGATTGCAATTCATTATTATACTATATGTATTTGGATATTTCTCTACCAATTTATCCTATGTTTGCTTAATCAAATAAGAACTTATCTCTTAATATTATTCCACCGAGCCAGGCGACAGCAATTATTTGTACATGCAGCTAGACTAATTAATTTCAGGTGGTAAGCTGTCCAAGATCATTAGTCTAACTATCCAATTTCTAAATCCAAACATAGGTACTATCTTTGATTTCTACTTCTTGTAAGTTAACATAGATCGATATATATATATATATATATATATATATATGTTTGTGTGTGTGAATCTATAATTTTCTTATCAGTTATTAATATGCCATATAAATTATAAAGATTCACATGTAATAGAAAACTGAAATCAACATCCAAAAGTGTTTCTTATGTAATTAGCAGATTAGGTATTAAACGAAAAAAAAAAAAATAAAGGTTACCAATTGCTCCAAATTCTCGCCCTCATCTCCCTGTTATCTCCTTTGTGTTTTATGTTTGTGAGCTTGAACCGATTAGATGTTAAATATAGATGTTTATCCAATTCTTTGTCAAGGTGGTGGGATCATATTAAAAATACACATATACAAATTATGTTGGAGTACATCTAGGCCTCGTTTGGTTGGGCATTATGAGTGTGATATCACACCCTTTTCTACTATTTCCCTCTCATTATTTGGTTTGGTTGAAATGAACAAAGCCCTGAAAAATGGTATGGCCCGGTTACTTATCACACCAACATGTTGATAGCATATCCCACCTTGGGGGTGGGATCCAGATTCAGTCTCATTGTCTTACTTCTTCAATTTACAAAACTACCCTAAATAACTTTATTTAGACAAGCACAGTCATATAGGGAGAAATCTCCGAGGCCCAGCAAATTAATCCGAGACATTCGCGAAAGGTTGTGGTGGAATCCATCTAAAAAATAAACCTGTGTTTTTGTCGACACCATTGTGAAATGTAATCTTTAATCGTTAGCTCAAATCGCTGATAATTTAGCTAGTCGAAACTCATTTTCGAAGAAATAGAAAAATATAAAGCATAATTACTGTAAGTCTGTAAGCATGGAGAGGAAGCTCTTGTATATACGATAGCAATTAAGATAATAATTTCTCAAAGAATGAAAAGTTGATGTCTCAAGCGGGGGCGGAGCTGGGCGTGTAGTGTTGGGGGGCTAAGTAATTTTGGGGGGCTAAATCAATAGAAAAAAAAATATTTAGTACTAAAAATTAATTTTTTAAAATAAAATATATATAAAAAAATATTGATTTTCAAAAATTTTGGGGGCTAAAGCCCCCATGTCATAGGGAGCATACGCCCTGTGTCTGCGACTGCAATGAGATTTGTATTATGTAAATCTAATATTTGGTTTGATTGTTCAAGGAACATGTTTTTTTTTCTTTTCTCGAGGTTGTCAATTCTCATTTTTGATTTCCAGGAAAATTGCTCTTCCTTTTTTTCCCATCTCAGTATACTCTCTTTAAAAAATTTTATTTTTATGTTTGTAATATGTAAAATTAAATGGAATAATATCAAATGGCGTAGGTGAGCCGCTATGCAAAAATAGAGTAGACCGAATAAAAAATTAAAAATATATAAATATTAAATAAATAAATAAAAAATTAGCAGTCTTTGTAATATCATCATTTCATCTTATAACTTTTTTTTTGTCATGTGATGGTAAAACTAAAACAAAAAATCATGGTATGATGTTTAACTTTGGATTATAATTTATGTATGTATGTAAAGATAAGATGTATGAACCATGAGCTTGTAGCTCAAGTAGTATAACTCACATTTTGTAAGGGTATTGACCATGTTTTGAACCCTGTAATTTTCAGTTTCTTTGAAAGTTATCCCCTCCTCTCCAACCATTATTCTCAACTTAATAAAAAAATGATAAGATGCATAAAATTTGTGAATTAATTAGCGACTGTTTAGGATGTTCGTTAATGTTTCGAGTTCTTGGTCTGTTTTCCATCACAAGAAACATTGTCTTTTGATGTGGAGGGGTAATACTTGAAAACCATTAGTAAATCATGGGCACAAAAGTAAAATAACCCATATAGACTATTCTTATCCACCTCCAACCAAACAACAAATTAATATTCCAATACATATCTGACAATGTAATCCATCAAACAGACAAGTTATAAGGTCATATAGTATCCATAGGATAAGACCAAATAATAATGTGGGATTTAATCAAGCTCATTACACAAATCCAACCAAACGTAGCCCTAAGGAATAGCTGCAATATAGATATATAATATATATATATATATATATATATATCTAACAATGAGCAATTTCTTAAACTATATGTATACACTTATGTACGTGTAAGTCGACTAAAGCAGATAGGCAAACTTGTAAGTAGATTAACATGACTTCAAATGGACCACTAATAATGGGATATCTCAATGTTAAAGAAATAAAAAAAATCGAATTAGTTACACTTGGCTTAATATTACACTTGTACATCTAGCAAACTTCATCACATAGGACACGTATATATATAGATATATATATGTATAGTACAATGTGATATATATATATATATATATATATATATATATGTCGTGTGTGTTGTATTTAAATATATAGGTATTTAACATAATTATTTTAAAAATTTAAATTTTAGGAATTTACATGCAATCTAATTTGAATATGAGATATAAAAATGCAGGTTGTGTTACTTATGAATAAATAACCTTGATTATTAAAATGCAAAGGTTTTGGATTATGACAATTCTTCCTCCTTAAAAATTTCGTCCTCGAAATTTGTACCTATATGAGCAAATAACCACGAGTATTGCTCCTCATATCCTTCTTCTCGAGAATGGTTTTTCCATAACACTTTTATCAATGGGATCACCCCCTGTTTCTAAGTTTCTTTTCTTTGTATCCCACAATTCCGTTTGGTTCCTCGACATAACTTAGATTATCGCAATTTCAACCGGTTCATCTTGAAGAACATGTGAGGGGTCCGATCTGTACGACGAAGCATACTAACATGGAACACATTATGAATCGAGACAACTCGGGTGGCAAGGCAAGCCTATAAGCCAGTGGTCCAACCCTTTCAAGTATTTCATATGGGCGATATAACGGGGACTCGGTTTACCTTTCTTTCCAAATCGAGAATACCCTTCCAAGAGGAAACACGAGAAATACTTTCTCACCAACTTCATATTCCTTTTCTACCTATGTTGATCAATATAACTCTTTTGCCTATCTTGAGCAAAAAGCTTTAATCGACTCTTAACAATTTTCACTTTTTCAATCAGTATCTTGAATCGATCTGACCTTCCAAAGAATCGTATTCCCTCTTCATCCCAACATACTTTGGACTCCTGCATTTCCTACCATATAATGCTTCATAAGGCGGCATACCAATGCTTTGCTATGATGTTGATTATTATAAGCAAATTCTATCAATGCAATATATTCATCCCAAGAGCCTTTGAATTCAAGAACACATGCCCGAAGCATATCCTCGAGAGTCCGAATAGTTCTTTCGATTGTCCATTTGTTTGTGGATGAAATGATGTACTAAAATGTAACTTAGTACCTAGTGCTTGTTGTAAGCTTCCCCAAAATCTAGACGTAAAACGAGGATCGCGATCAAACAATAGACAAGGGTACACCATGTAGTTTAACAATCTCATTCACATATCTTTTTGCCGATTTTCGAGAGTAGAACCCCATCTAAATGGTAAAAAGTGAGTGATTTGTTAGTCGATCCACAATAACCCAAACTGCATCATTTTTCCTAGGTGTCACAGGCATCGTAAACGAATTCCTTAGTAATACGCTCCCATTTCCAAACGAAATAGGTAATGGATGCAATTTACCTACTGGTGCCGATGTTCCGCTTTAATCTGGGCAAGTTAAACATTTTGAAACATACTCGGCTACATCTTTCTTCATTCGGGCCACCAATAATGGCTTTTTAAGGTCGATACATTTTTGTACTACCTGGGTGTATGGCATATGGTGCGGATGAGCCTCTTCCATTATCTCATGCCTTAAGCCATCAACATCGAAACGCAAAGTCGATTGTTGATCGTCAAACTACCATCATCATTTAGAACAAAGGATGTACTATTTCCTTGTTTCACTTTTTTCTCGCACATCTTTTGGTCGAGTTTATCATCACGAAATTGTGTTTGTTTAATTCTTTCAATCATCACAGACCGAACACCAAGTGAAGTACATAAAACACCCATGCCATTTACATTCAATTCGACATTCATCTTTCTCAAGTCTAACAAATATGGTAAAGAATGCACGGAGAGATAAGAAACAGTACCATAAGATTTTCGGCTCAAAGCATCGGCAACAACATTAGCTTTCCCGGATGGTATTCGATAGTACAATCATAATCCTTCAAAAATTCAAGCCATCTTCGTTGGCGCATGTTCAACTCTTTTTTCTCGACTCAATAAGTATTTCAAGCTTTTTATGATCGGTGAAAATTTGAAATGTGGAACCATATAGATAATGTCTCCATATCTTTAAAGCAAACACAACCGCAGCTATCTCAAGGTCATGAGTAGGATAAGCCATCTCGTATGGTTTAAGTTGTCTAGAGACATACGCAATAACCTTACCGTGTTGCATTAAAACACATCATAAACCTTGATAAGAAGCGTCATCAGAAACAACGAATCCATCAGTACCTGAAGGAATAGTCAAAACTGGGGCAGTGGTAAGCCTCTTCTTTAACTCTTCAAAACTCTTTTGGCAACTATCTGTCCATTTAAAAGGAACATCTTTTCGTAGTAATTTTGTCGATGGAGTTGCATAAGCGAAAAAATTCTCAACAAATCGTCGATATTATCCAAATAAACCTAGAAAACTACGAACTTCTCGTAACACTTTTTGGGTTTTCCCATTTGATCACCGCTTCAATTTTCTCGTGGATCAACTTTAATCCCATCACCAGAAACAACGTGTCCTAAAAAGATTACTTGATCTAACCAAAATTCGCATTTATTAAGTTTTGCATACAACTGTTTCTCTCGCAAGGTTTGCAACACAATTCTCAAATGTTGTTCGTGTTCTTCAGCAGATTTAGAGTATACCAGAATATCATCAATAAAGACAATAACAAACTTATCTAAGTAGGGTCTAAAGACATTATTCATCAATGCCATAAATACAGCGGGTGCATTAGTCGGACCAAAAGGCATTACCAAAACTCGTAATGGCCATACCTAGTTCGAACGTTTTTGAAATGTCAGCCTCTGCAATTTTCAACTGGTGATATCCTGACCTCAAATCAATCTTTGAGAAAACTCTAGCACCTTGCAACTGATCAAATAAATCATCTATTCTAGGCAATGGATATTTATTCTTCACTGTCACTCGATTCAGTTGTCGATAATCTATACACAATCTCGGTGTACCATCTTTCTTTTTAACAAACAACACAGTGCACCCCATGGCGAAACACTCGGTCTAATATATCCTTTATCCAACAGTTCTTGTAGTTGGGTCTTTAATTCTTGTAACTCAACAAAGCCATTCGATAAGGAGGGATAGAAATTGGCGCCGTACCAGGTTGTAATTCAATGGTGAACTGTATATCTCTATCCGGAGGTAATCCGGTAAATCATCGGGAAATACATCCGGATACTCTTTAACCACCGGAGTGTCTTCAAGTTTCAAACCACATAAACGTGTGTCTATTACGTGGGCTAAGTAACATTCGCAGCCTTTCTTAATCATTTTAAAAGTCAGTAGATGCGGATATTATACATGTAGGCAAAATTTCTCTTTCCCCTTTAAATACAATCTGCGTCACGATCGGGAAGCTCTAACGATATCTCTTTTGTAAAACAATCCGATTTAGCATGGTGTTCGTCCATACCCAAAATCACATCGAAATCTCTTAAGGGCATAACAAGTAAGCTAGCACTCAATTCTCGATTCGTCGATCAAAATTTTGCAATCACGATATACAAGATTTTACAATCACCACATTCCCTACCTGGGTTCGAACCAAGAATCATAGCCTAATGTTTCGGGTTTATTACCCAAATGTGATGCAAATGATTGTGAAACAAATGAATGTGTTGCTCCTGGATCAAATAAAACATAAGCATTTGTATCAGAGATTGAGAGATTACCAGTAACTACGGTTGGTGCAGCTTTAGCTTCTTCCCGTGTCATAGCAAAAACTCGAGCCGGACCTTGTTGTCCGCCGCTTGACTTTCTTCCGACCAAGACCTCTTCCTACACCGAATCTTCCTCGACACCTACCTCTATTAGGGTTGAAACCACTAAATCTAGTTTGCTCAACCGGGGTTCCTCGCGTGGTTTTATGCAATTCCTTGCTATATGTCCTGGTTCACCACATCTAAAACATTTTCCGTAAGCAATCTACATTCTCCATAATGATTCTTACCACAATGTGCACATGTGGGAACTGGTGGTGTAGAACCAACACTCTTACTGGCTGATGTTGCGCCCCTAAAACTACCACTTTTTGAACTACTCGGGAAACTCCTCTGTGTAGGCGTTGTAAATTCCTTTCTAGTTCTAAATCCTCCCGTTTCATCACCCCCGCCTCTTCTTATTATATTTGAAAGTTTTGTTTTGATTCGCTTTCAATTTCTCGGCAAGACGTATTCTGCGCACTCTCGACCTACTATAAGACTCCATATCTATAGGTGTAATACGATTTCGAATAGCAAATCGGAGTCCGATTCAAATCTAGTACATTTCTTCTTTTTCTGTGGCTACCATATGTAAGGCATAATGAGAAAGCTGATTAAACAACACTTCATACTTGGCAACTGATCGATTTCCCTGTTTAAGTTCTAGAAACTCCTTTTCTTTCTGATCTCTGTAAACTTCTGGCAAGTATGTATCATGAAATTCTCTTAGAAAATCATCCCATGTCAATACAATTGGGTTGAACAAGACTATGTGGTATAGTCTCCCACCAATCATACGCATTTCCCTGAAGGAGTGATACTGCATAATCAAACTTTTCTTCAGGAGTACATTTCATCAAGTTTAGAACCCTTTCTCGCTTCGTTTCGCCACGTTTCGACCTCCATTTGGGTCGGTAAGTACCCACAAAATCAACACTCCCATCTTTCTAAGTTTATCATATTTTCTTTCACGTGGTTCGTGGGGATTTACCAGTGGATACCCAAAATGAGCAGGTATTCCATGCACATGATACGTAGGTGAATGAGATGAGTGTGACTCTGGCTCGGCTGCTCCTTCCCCTCCGTGAACACTTTGCTCATCATTATGTACCTGTGCTTCTTGACTCACAACCCTTTGCCTATAATATGACAGAAATTGTAACTTTCGTATAATATTTAATGATAATGCACATGTCATGCCATGATCTACAGAACCCCTACCCGGCTCGATACCAAACTAAATCGTAACACCCTTACCCCCTCGTAACATATATTTATATAGCACAAAACTATAGTTCATAGCAGTACAAGCTGTACGCACATAAAGATTAATACGTTAATCATCAACTATAACCTTTTCTTTTCGCAAGCGGAATCACCTTAAAAGATTTCACAACATATATTTACACACGTGCATTTATCCATATTACATAACATTAACGACCGTGCTCTCTTATATACAGACCAAAATAGACTCCCTATATGAAATGCAAATGATGAGCTGAGGGAGAAGGATGGAAATCCAGCCGGCCGACCTTTGATCCATGCTTTAACTTCTTTCACACCTCACGGATCAACCTTTATCTACAACAACTAAAAATTGACAACATTGCATTTGGTGAGTTGCAAGCTCAGCAAGTATAATCCAATAACAAGTTATTTAACATCACACAAGCATATTGTCACAATCACAATCATTTCACACTCTTTGTTCATAATGTTCATAACCACATAAATGCACGTGCTTAGTCATATTCTTTTACTGTTATGGGCCAGCTAATACCAAGAATAAATCGTGATCACGAAGATGGCCATGGCACTCTGTAATTCTTTATTTCACGTAGAGTTCAGTGAACTCGGGGTGGCCGTACGGTACTCTGTAATCCAGAAATTCTGGATGACTGTAATTCTGTGATTCAAGGTCATTAGTGGCCATAACAGAATCCATTAATCTCTGATGAATGCATTTCCATAATCACATATTTGCTTTCCGTATCAATAACATCTGTAGAGATCGCATATCTCATTTCCATATCAATAACATCATTGGAGATCACATATCTCAATTCCATTTCAATGTCATCACATAGAGATCATATATCTCAATTTTATATCCATCTCATCACATAGAGATCATATATCTCAATTTCATCACAATATCATCATAGAGAATCATGCAATTCACATTAGGGCACGATAAGCTACTAATCATTGTAGCCAAATAAGTAAACAATTCTTTCCAACACATTAATCATATAATCACACAAGTCAAATAACAAGCTAAAAGATTATACTCACAAGTGGTGTTCTTATCCCAGCACTAGCCGCCTACTCGACCTTGTTTGCTTCTTTATCGGGATTCTTACCTATTAACATATCACAATGCATAACCAAATTCAGATTTAATGTTTAGATATTTTAAAGCTAACAAATACATAAACTTATTTATTCAAGTTTTTAGTCGATTCACAAATCTATATATTGAATCTTATAATGGGCCCCAAATCTTAGTTTGACTAATTATAATAAATTTACAACACTCGATAAATATAAATTTTTGTATTTTTTTGTTTTCCAGGTAATTTGCTTGCAATTAAATTAATCCCTTCATTTTATAATGTCTCTGAACATCAATAATATATCCTTTAGTTATAAGGAAAAGGTTGGTTGTAAGAATTTAGAATAAATTCGGACTTTGGTGTATGGATTGCAATTCATTATTATACTATATGTATTTGGATATTTCTCTACCAATTTATCCTATGTTTGCTTAATCAAATAAGAACTTATCTCTTAATATTATTCCACCGAGCCAAAGCACAAAGAATTATTTGTACATGCAATAGACTAATTAATTTTATTGTGGGAGGTTCTCGATCAACTTCACCCAGGGTCATAGTATATACTCGGGCATGTCGTCCAGAGCTTTGCCCTTTTATCCCCTGTTCCTGAGAGGGGCAATCCCATGATGAGTGCTCTGGCATCTTGCACCAATAGCATTCATTCTGTCCCACAAGACATTCCCCATTGTGTTTCTTCCCGTATTTTGCACACAACGGTTTAGCAGTTTAGGGTTTAGGCCCTGGTCTCGCTTCGGTCATTGCCTGTTTATTCTGATTTCTATTCTTGTCCTGCGTTCCAATTCTATTTCCCCAAACTCCCTGTTTGTTGTCGGTCTAGCTCCTGACTGGCAGCAATCTCCTAAGCATGAAACACTGTCTCTGCGTATGACAGAACTCCATAGCTTGCCACAATATGGCGTATCTCTGGTCATAATCCCGCTCGGAACCTTAACATTCGCTTATGGTTTGTATCACCATGTATTCCACAAAAAAGCTCATCTGATTAAAATTCATCTCATATTCTGTAACTGACATCCCTTCTTGCTTCAAATCCCAGAATTCGCGCTCCATTTGTTCTTGATAGTGTTGAGGACAATACTTTTCTATTACTATCTTCTTAAACCCTTCCCATATTAAGGCTGCTCGTTCCTCGGCATACCTTAATCTCCAGTAACTCATCCACCATAGTCCTGCATCTTATACCAGTTGGTACTGAGCACAAAGGATGCGTTGTGCCTCAATACACCCGATCAACTCAAAAGTTCGTTATATTGATATGAACCACTCGTCCACATAAGCAGTTCCTTCTTGCCCATTAAAGATAAGGGGTGAGATGCGGCGAAACTGTTCTACCACTTGGGCCTGGGTTAATGCGGATGCTTGGTTGAACGCGTGTTCATTCCCGACATTCCCTTGGTTCCGTGCCGATACTGGGTTTGCCTCATTATTTCTGTTCATGTTGTTATTAGTAGTAGTAGCAGCAGCTCGGGCTCCAGATCTACATCCTCGAATTATTTTCCTATAGTCAAAGTATAATCATAACTTAGTAAAACTTGTACGAGGTATGCGTTCTAAGACAAACTATAGTTTGGCAGTCAACTCATCACTAGATAAGACATCCACAATATATGAAAGAAAGCGTAAAAGATTTTCATTTAATTAATTCAAAAACCTTCAAGAGGTACAACGTACTAATCTGAAAACAACTGGAAACAAGAAAATGATGAACTAAAACAAAAAAGAAATCCTAACTACTACGCCTAATCACTAAGCGTTGCTTAAGTTTTCATACCAAGGTTCCTCTTCGGAATCCTCCTCCATCTCATCTTCTGGCTCGGTTATCTGCTTTAGCCACATCCCATACAAATAAGTAAATAAGTCAGCAAAATGGATGATGGGAGCATCTGCAGTATGGGTGAAGGTTGATTCTCGGAGAAAGAGAGCTCTCGTACGAGGTTCCCACTCCGGGGGCAAAGTGTTCATCAGTTTCATGACCGCCACGTAATCTAAGACACCATCTTATTTTACTATGGCCCACATTCTCCCCATTGCAATTATGTGACCTCCCAAATCATTATCGTCCAATCTCTCATAGTTCTTAAAGTCTCTAATACGCTTCCTTTTCAAGGCTGCGGGACAAATAACAGACTTCCTAGCGGTCTCATGACAGCCGGCCATCTAACTATATATATCAGGCCCATAAAATTTTTTAAATGTCGTGAAATTTCTTAAGTACAAAACATAATAAACATGAAAACATATATTATTTTTACAACATTAAGAATATGCAATTTTCGTAGTAAATGACATTAACATAAGGCACAAGTCTCATGAAGAAGCATGATCGCATAATATATGACATAAAGCTCAAAAATTTGCAATGCAACATGACGTAAAAAAATATAAGTATTACCTTGAAGTCCACGTGGTATGGCGAAGGTGATTGATCATAGATTATTTTAAAAAAATCCAACTTTTTTTTTTCGAGTCTACAGAAATGTAGACCTGCTCTAATACCACTAATCAAAATTTTTAGAAAGTGCAACTATACGTAATAATAACCACGAAATAACAAGTTCATGGTAATGGCTAAAAAATTTTAATGGAAACAATTCATCTATTTTGTGCCAAAATAAATTAATTTAAATTAAATATTTCATCCTCCATAAACAAATGAAATAACTAAGGCATTGTACGTTTTAAAAGTGCGAAAATTTAAAATTAACCAACATAGTTCAAGAAATTTCTACTACTAATGAAAATTGATAATAAATAAAATTATCCATGATCAATTCACCTGCCGGCGCCATGGCGGACTCCTCAACCTGAAATGTTAAAATTTTGGGGTGAGTTGTCGTCAATTTAGTGGGGAAGCAATTGTTTAAGTTAAATACACATGCATAATAATTAGCATAAATATTCATGGAAAATTATCGTATTCCCGTGTACAATTAAGAACCAATAGTCTCAAAGTCTAGGTAATACGATTAAGTACAAATAGTCTCATAGTCTAGTGTACGATTAAGTACAAATAGTCTCAAAGTCTCGTGTACAGTTAAGTAAAAATAGTCTCAAAGTCTCGCATCATATTTAATATGAACATGCATATAATAATTAAGCATAGCATTTAAAATAAACAAAATCAATAAACCCCACCTCAAATAAAGTGCAAAAATATCGAATGCGTGCTAGCTTGAAAATCTAGACCTTGTAAGAATGATTTCCTACAAATAAAATAAATAAATAAATTAACTCGAATACATGGCTTAATATAATTTGGCTATAAATGAAGGAAAATAATTTTTTTTTTAGAATGAAGGAAAAGAATTTGAATAATTGAATTTAGTTATCTTTATATAAAATTATATTATTTGTGTTTATAAGTGTGTTATACATGAACTATTACCTAGTTAAATATGTAAATCGAAATCTTTTATGAGATTAGTGTACCAAACTTTTCAATTGATGACTATATATTAAGGATTTAATACATTGCACCATTACGGATCGTGTACACCCAAGATAAAGGGGTTACTGACTAGCAAACTAGTAAGTAAGGATTACAAATCAAGTAAATAAAAATCCATCTCAGAATCGTAATGGATGAACATAGTATTGCTTGAATTGATTGTATTATACATTCTTTGTGGTATCTTGTTGAATACATGTGGATATTATATGTTGCACAATTGACTTGTATGATGTTGCAATATGGTGTTTGGTGAGCCATTGAACATGTCATTCACAACATTTGCATGTGCATTCATATTACAAGAGGATGTTCGTATGCACAAAAATATTTTCTGAAAGAAAATGGATGGAGTCTTGACGACCATCGCTAGTGCACCAAGGCATGCTGGGCATGCTTATGATATATGTTTAGGTACAACAAGTGGGATACTTCGTGGTGAACACAGGGCCAGATAGGAGATAGGCTCTTGGTGCATCACAGGAGGATGGTCCATTTGTGAGTACCTATGTATGGCTCTGCGGGGCGGGATACTTCTTGGCAGACACAAGGGACGCAAGTAGGGGACCCTTGGCTGGGCCGCAGGAGGATGGTCCACACGTAGATCCATACTAATATTATTGGCCATTTGATTATTGTTGTGTGCAGAGCTCTTTTCCGGTGCATAGTAGTTGGGTCAGGGGCCCGCCCGAATGAAAGAAAATGATTTAAGAAAAGTATTTGGATCATGGATATTACATGTTAGCATTACATGTTAGAAAAGCATCATTATTCTTTTGACATGCATGATTTTTACTTGCTGAGCTTTAGCTCATGTAGTTCATGCATTGCAGGTAAGCATGCGAATGCTTGAGTCATGGGCTTACTAGGTAGGCTGCTGGGACTCCTACAGGCTATTGAGAGCAGTGTACATGGATGACGACCTGTTGGGCTATGTTGATGGGTTACCTTTCCCTTTTTTGGTCTGTATTATGTTTTGGTTTAGGGTTGTACCCTCTTTTGAAAACTCTTATGTTAATAAATTTGTACATGTAAATAGCTGGGTGATGTGGGTTATGTGTTTGGTCACATGGATGTCTGTTGTGTTTAATAACAGGGTTTGTTACTTCTTTTCTTATGGATATGGGTTGTCATTTTCTTATAAGTAAAGTGATCTTGCTTGTTCGTTGTTAAAATATCACAAAAAAAATGTAGAGGTATATAGGGTTTACGTTGTCAAATTTCACTTTTTATACTGCTTAGTAGTGTAGTAGTAGGGGTGGGCATCACAGAGTGGTATCGAGCCCTATTGCGGGTTCTCAGATACTATCCATGTACATGAACTCATAACTTGTAGAGTACAACCATGCAAAGTGTATTCTCATATTCGTCTCCATTCTCCGGCCGTTAAATGGGTTCCTGGATTTGGTCGCAACACATTCCTAATACCGATCGGTGGTGGCGTGGCGGGCTATCCACAATCGATTGGTGTCTTAGATTTATTGTGGACCAAGGGAAGTTTCACTTTGGCCCCTCGGTTTGTGCTCTTTGTTGTGCCTCTGCGGAATCGGTGGACCATTTATTTGTCTCGTGTGTCTTTGTAGGGCTCTTTGGCGATGGATTTTTGATTCATTTAACGTTCAACTATTTGTGGCTCATTGCTTTAATGAATTCCTGGTGCGTTTAATGAATTTTCATTTTAGTAAGCAGGTTGCTTTCTCATGGCGTGTGGCTATTCAGTCCTGCATCTGGCTAATTTGGCATATTCGGAATGAGTTGGTTTTTAACAACAAACCCTGGACGGTGGACGTGGCTATTCTTCATCATTGGGTTCTCATTGTTGAATCATCTTCATTAGATCGGGGCTGCATGCACAATGACCAACAAGACCTCCTCATCCTGCATAGGCTGCGTGTTCTTGGGCGGGCTAGACAAGCCCCGAAGATCGTGGAAGTTAACTGGCAAAAACTCCTTCCGGGATGGATCAAGGTGAATACGGACGGCAGTTCTTCGGGGGCTCCGGGAAGTCTCACAGCAGCTTCCGGGGTTTTTCAGGATTGTAGAGGTTTCTTTCGGGGGTGTTTTGTGAATCGTTGTGATGCGGGTTATGCGTTTGAAGCTGAATTGGTGGCCGCAATGTGGGTGGGTGATTCACTATGCTTTTGTGAAGGGATGATGGACACAACTTTGGCTGGAGTTGGATTCGATGTATGTGGTGAACTTGATGGAGAAGAGATTTGTTGAGGTCCCATGGCGTCACCTTAGCAAATGGCGTTACACTTTGCATCTTCTCACAGATGGATTTGGTGGTCTCACATATTTTTCGGGAAGGCAATCGGGCTGCAGACATGCTGAGCAAGAAGATGGATTATGGTACATGGAGGGGTATCCCACCTGAGGACCTCGCGCCTTACCTCACTGATAACTATGTTAGACAGTCCAATTATAGGTTTGTTAGCTAGCGCCTCCTGGACTCTTTTATCACTGTTTGGACGCTTTTTTCCATTATGGGGGGGTACTCTTTTTCCTACCAAGGGTTTTTCCCACAAGGGTGGGTTTTTCCTTGGGAGGTTTTAACGAGCCCCAACCATTCAGCCATTTGGTCGGCTTGTGACCATTTCGCTTTTGTTTTGAACTTATTTTCAGGCTTTCTTCTTTGGCTACCTGATCAATCTGTGATCAGGATGATTCTCTTTTTTTATTTTTATATATATTCCATTTATTCAAAAAAGAAATGGAGAAACACATTCAATGGATGTTGTATAAAAGATTAATAGTTTAAGATTGAATTAAAAATACTATATTAAATGGAAATGTACCTTCTGGACAATGTTTTAGTCTCTTTTCAACTGAGTCTAGTCTCCTTCGATGATCCTCGAGCGCTACATTGAAAGAGGTAAAAATAACGTCAACTCAAAAAAAAAAATTAAAACGACCAAGGAACACAAGAAAAGCACGTGAAAATCAAGTTTTTGGACAAATTAAACACGAAAACAACTTAAATATGGACAAAAAGGATTAAGATTGAGTGCTAGCATACCTTTTTGGCTATTTATTGATCTCTATAATTTCTGAAAATTCAGGACTTAAAGATGGTTCTTGTTGTGAACACTTTTGAAGCAATTCAACTACCAATGGATGAGTGTCTTGATATTGTTGGCCTTGGAGCCTGTAGATGTTTTATAAAAGATTAGTAGTTTAAGATTGAATTAAGAAACCTGTATTAAATGGATATGTACCTTCTGGACAACGCTTCAGTTTATTTTCTCTTGAGTCTAGTCCCCTTCGATCATCCTCGACCACCACGTTGAAAGGGACCATATTCAATTATGTCTAACCCTGTGCGATTTCCCTCAGGGATTATTCCATAAAGGGAAATTCTAAAAAGTAAATATGAAAATCGCTATCACTGAAATATTCCTTGTTCACAATTTTGTTTTTTTAGAATAAATTCGGAATATCTATACTATTATTAAAAGTGTGAATAGGTTTTAAGGTTTCTTGGAAATTTTGATTTGCCAAAAATGTCCTTATGGTAAAGTTATCTTTAAGGTTAATTAAGTAGTTTTCTATATTGGTTTTGCTTTTATATGTTTAATAATATTGACAAGTGTCTCTTTATATTCCAAACTCTTCTTATATGAATTATTTCTATTTTAATTCTTAGAATATTTTAAATTTTTATATAATATTCATTATATATTATACTAGATATCGTGAGCTTTCCAACCATATGTCATAAGCTTATATAAAAGACTTCATATGAGAGAATTTTAGCCATTTAAAGTTGAGTGTTATGCAAAATGTACATTTATAATATTTTTCTTTAATTTTCTAAATAACTAAATACATCCAAAAAAAGAAAATAGAGTATGGATTTACAACAGAATGAAGAGAAAAAATAAATAAATGAAATAATTAATTTAATTTATTCTAAATAAATAGCAGGACAAAATATATTTTCCAAGTTTTACTATTGGTTGAAAATATCCATATAATAATAAATTTATCATCTATCACACATCCTAAATTTTGAGATAATATTTTCTTTGGTTAAAGTAAGTGATACATTTTTTAGGCATAGGAAGATGAGAATTTGCGGTCATTGAAATTTTCAAGGAATTTTATGCATACTTTTTCCCATAAAAAATAATTAATTTTTAATATAAGTGAAATATTAGTTTTTACTAAAATTTTGAATAAATATTATTTTGTTTCTAAAATTTATTCATTAATCTTTATGTATGTCTTTTTTCTTAATAATGGATATATAGTTTAACATGATTTATATTCCATTATCAGTTTATTTTATTCGTGTATTTTTTTGATAAAAAAATCTCGATCATTGTGACAATGTAAAGTTAAATTTGCAAAACAAATATATCATAAGTATATACTCTAAAATTTAAAAATAAGATAAACTTTGCTAAGAGTTATGTATTTGAAATTAATGAAATGATGAGATTTTAGATTTCAAGATGTAGTGGATGAGATATGAGTAATATTTGTTTAATTTTGACTATTCACAACTCTATATGCAAAACTGTATATTTATAATATTTTCACTTATATTTAATGGGTTGACATATTTCTATTGTAAAACTAAATAAATAAAAAATGAAACAAAGATAATTTTACAACAAAAATTACAATAACAATATAAAACAGATTAATACTAAGAGTTTTGATGCTAAATTGAAAAATTGGCTCCAAGAAGAAATAACGTAAGAGAACCAAACTTTTTTTAACATTTATTTATGCACTTATTTATTTCTTATGGATGTATCATTTGACCTATCAAATTCTATAATATAGATTCATTTATCGAGTTTTAATAATATATCACTTTGTATGTTCTTTTAGGTTGCATTTGGATGGGAGGATTTGGATTTGGGGAGAGGATTTAGAGAAGGATTTCAAATGACTCCAAATAGAAAGGATTTGAAATCCTCCAAAATGACCCAAAAATAGTTTCTAAGGATTTGAAATCCATTATAGAATGATTCCATCCAAACAACCTCAATGGATGTGTTATTATGGATTTGAAATTCATAGCTCAAATCCTTCCATCCAAATGGAGCCTTAGTTAAATAAGCCTAATAATTATGATAATAAAAACATGAAATTAATCAGTAAAAGATATTTAAAAGGAAAAATATTTGTTCACTAACTTAACAAAATGTAATTTTATATTATATTTTAATATGGAGGTATAGAGCGCATGAATTATTTTTTCCAGTTTTGATTATATTTTTCTTGGCATAATAAAATTTTAATTAATAGGATGAAACGTCTAATAAGTTGGAGGAGCGAGAATGAAACTAAGTAAT
This sequence comes from Rehmannia glutinosa, assembly GCA_016081115.2. NCBI lineage: Eukaryota > Viridiplantae > Streptophyta > Magnoliopsida > Lamiales > Orobanchaceae > Rehmannia > Rehmannia glutinosa. The sequence goes on from CM071933.1 coordinate 36,620,906, forward strand.
TTTATTGTAACAAAATATTTTATTTTTAAATTGTAAATAAGAAGCCATATAACTTTTAATAGAGGTGTATTGGTTGAAAAAAACTACATCAACAAAAAGACTTTGATTTAAAAATATAAAACTTAATATAATAAATTAGAATATATTTAGTTAAAATACAATTAAATATGGTATATATATATATATATATCATTGTAAGAATGGTAGAAGAAAAATTGAAGAAATATCACTTACATAGATACATTTTCAAATGACAACACTTAGCTTTACTTAAAACTTACATATACCCTTTCAAAAATATATAAGTTTAGGTTAAAAAAAAAAAATATTTATTATATTATTCAGAATCTTGAAATAATCTAACTTAACAAAACAAATGGAATATAATATGGAAACAATAATCAAAACCTGAATTTTTTTAAAAAGTGTATATATATAATATGCACTAAGAAAAACTGAAAAAAAAATATTTACTAATCGACATTTCTATCATAAGTACATCTTTCTTAATCTACATGTTGATATGTTAATCTTTTACTTAAAATATATTGTATTAAATTATGCACAATAAGTATAAAACTTACTTGATATTTGATTTTAGGCGACTACAACATCATATTTGATTAAATTGTTTTTATCAAAAGTTTATTTATGGATCAAAGGAATATATTCCTTCTTATTTTCAAAAATAAACATGATTTTGAAATAAATTATTCATTATAATTTAAAATATTAATTTTATTAACAAAAGTAACTGAATTTATTCAACTTTAAATCTTGAGTCTCTTTGAAGATATAAGCACTATACATTAATTTATATATATAAAAAAAATTATGACTTTGATGTAACATTTTGTAGTGGGGATATATATGTATTGTTAAACTAATAATTTAAATTTTGGTCTAACATTCGTTTCATAGTTATGCATTTTAAAACATGACCCCTCTTGAATAATTTAATTTTTAAAATATGTATTTTTCAAGTGAAAACAGATTTTATCGTAAATTGTTAAATTAAAAAAGAGCTAAATATCATTTTTTTCAAGCTTTTCTTCTAAATTTTATAATGACAGGACATATCATTTTTAATACTCTTTACTATTAACTTTTTCTTATAGTTTTTCATTTTATATATTTTGTTCAAATAAAATTCTCTCTATGAATAACAATAGGCATACATACGAGTAATAACTGAAAAACTTGTGATGGAATAAGAGATAAAACAATAATTTGGGTAAGATTTGAAAAGTTATATTATTCTATTCTTTAGAGTTTAAAACTAAATTTGGAACATTCATATATAAAATTTTATATATGGATAATAATTAATAATCTTCAATATCAAATTCATCATCTCGCAAAGCTTATTTAATATTAGGTTGAAGATTTAAATTTATGAAGATATTTATTTTTAACATTTTAAGTATTCAAATACACGCATTATACTTTTGTGAATTGTGTTTTAAATTTTATGCTACACTAAAAGATGCTCATCGACAAAAATAAAAGAAATAAAATGAGTTTTTTTATGCTTAAGACAATAAAAAAAGAGGCCTGTCAAATTATATATAATTTTTTTCTAATTTCACACCAAAAAAAAAATGTAAGACCTATATTTTGCTTGAAAGTGTTACAGGCATAGAATACGACAATTAAAAAGTGAAGAATTATTTTGTTATGTCATTCTTATAAAAATGTTATATTGAGCTTAATCTATGTTTTATTGTTGTTTGGCACACTTATGGACTATTATAATCTATATTATATAATTTTGTTGTAGAGCTCTGAATGATGGATTATTCTTTGGGTATGCTCCATTAATGGATTTTAAAATATTAAGTGATTTATTTGAAAGAAAACAACATGGAAGACATATTTTTGGATGTTACAAGTTATTCAAAATAGCCCAGTTATAATAAAAAGATATAATTTAAGCCCTGCATATTATTTATTCAAATGTATTAATTAATGATTTTTACTGTTATTAAATTTGTCATTACTAACTAATTTTTTATATAAATTAATTGGAAAAATTATTAATTATATCAAAGACACTCAATAATAAAAAATCCTGGGAAGACAAAAAATTTATGATGTCGTGCATTCTTTTAATGATAATAAAATGGAGCATAAATCTTGTAAGACACTCAATCATTATGATTCTCTATGATGTTGTTTTGTCATTTATTTGATATATGAATGTGACTATTCTTTCAAATTGAATTAATTTATTAACCGTTTTCAAAATTAGTCTATTTATCTTCATTTCTAATATATAAATATTTAATTTAATTAAGAAGAACATGAAGAAAATTGGATAATGTCGAGTGGTTAAGACTCTCATCCCAACTAGAGGTGTGGTGTTCAATTCCCATCATCCCTCTCCTCCCCAGGACATGTACTTATAAAAAGGAAAATATGAACCAAAATATTACGGGCTAATCTTCTAAACATAAAGTAAAATTTTACTTTCTCACCGTTCTTAACAAAAGAGGCATATGTGGTGAATAAAAACTGAATCTTGTAGTCAAACGATTTAACAGACATCCATTTAGGAGATGGAGTAAAAGAGAAAGACATCCATACGTTAACCAATCATGCTCGGGCTAAAATTGCATTCAAAAAAAAAGTTTGCAAAAAAAAATCTCAAAGCTAGACACTCAAAAAATAAATAAGAGATGCATTAATTCAAAATTAGTTCTTGGAATATATTTCTTTTAATTCATATATAGATTACTCATTAGTTTTTTAATATCCATTATACTTTGTTCAGTGATAATATCATTTATGTATCATGTTTTTGAGTTTAGAGTATCTTAATCATATTTCACCAACAAAAAAGTTTAAATTTAGTATTGCAAAATTTCTTTTAGGATCAAAATACATGAATGATATTTATTATAAATACAAATAATATAATAAAATTGATTCCAATTTTAAGATTTAAGTTGAAGTAAATTAATAAAATTATTTGGATCACGTGCAACGCACGTTCACCTTACTAGTATAAAAATAAAAGGGTAAAATGATTTTTACAAAGCAAAACAGCTAACAATAACGAAAAACAAGAGAATAATCAGACAAAAAAGATGAACCCAAGTCACATGCCGACCTGGTAGCGAAAATGGGGCCTCATTAAAACCTACCAAGGTAAAATCCACCCTTGTGGGAAAAACCCTTGGTAGGAAAAAGAGTACCCAGAAAGAAGAAAAGGCAAAATAAATCGCAAAAAACACTATCCGATGCATAGCCCAAAACGAAGAGGACGCAAGGGTCGTGCCCAACCACACAGATAGGCCGTGCGTCCTGCCGAACAAACCAAGCCCAGGCATCGAACATGCACAGGTCGTGCACAAAAGCATGGACCGCCCGTGCGTAATGCCGAACATCCAAAAACCAACCATCAAAGACGCACGGGTCGTGCTTAATAGCACGGGCCGCCCGTGCGGATTGCCAAAACGCGAAACAGCAACAAAGGAACCCTCCCAACTAATGTCTGAGCTGATAAAGTAATGTGCGATCCGCAGTAATAACCTCATGAAGAAAATCTGGCGCCGCATCCCACCAAGTATTACCTACCACATACGCCTGCTTCGAAAGGGTGTCAGCCGCTCGATTAGCCTCCCAAAAAACATGAGATGCCCAGAAATGAACGAGACGAAGACGGCGGAATAAGAGAATTAGCCTGCCCTTGATGACCCAAGGAACCTGCATAGAAAAGGTAGAAAAATTCGAAACCACATAAGAAGAGTCAGACTATGACCAAATAAAATTCCATCATTTATCCAAAGCAATTTCGCAAGCAGTGATAGCCCCCTGTAACTCTGCCAGAAAAGTGAAACCCTGACCAAGCCGAACAGTGAAGCAGCCAACCACAAAGCCATGGCAATTCCGAAAGACACCACCACAAGCAGAATCTCCTGGCAGCCCCATTGCACTCCCATCAGTATTAACTTTAATCCTACCAGACGGAGGGAGACTCCAACGCACAAGGGTAAGGTAATTATTACGTCTATGACAGTCAGGGATGCTTAATTTGCTCAAAATAAAATGATCCAGGGAATCATTATTCATGTAGCCGATGGGAGTATGACGAGATTCTCTAATGAACAAAAAAACTTGAGCCCGAACAGCCATAACCGAAATCTTGTACTCCTCAAAGATCGCTTTATTGCGACAAGACCAGATGACCCAGATGAGAGTAATCAAAGTAAGTTTCCACAAAAAGAGGATTTGAGAGCTCCCCTTAACCTCCAAGCTCTGAATGATAACACCTCAAATGCCAGAAGAGAAATCCAAATGAACGTTGAATAGTCCAGAAAAATAATCCCAGTTGGGTCGCACCATCGGACAATCCAAAAAACAATGATCCAAATCCTCCGAATGATGGAAACAAAAGTGCCGGTAGTAGGCCCAATAGTCCCTCTCCTCGCAAATGGCCCCACAGGGAAGCTTTATGAATTAGGCGCCAAACAAGCAAAGAACGACGAGACGGGATATAAGTGTGCCAAATCCATTTACCCCAATGAACAATAGGAAGATTCGTATGAATATGCCAATAGGGTATACGAGATGTAGCAACGCTATGAACCGATTTAGACCAAATCCGAGAATCTTCCCCACCAACTACAGGCATGTCCAACATATCCATGACAATATCTTTAGAATTCAAAATGAACAGTGAAGTGAAATGCCAAATCCCATCAATAAGATAGTCGGAGACCTTTTGAGCCAAAACCCTGCGAAATCTATGAGGGATACCCAATTTATTTGCAATATTATACCCAAGCCAATTATCCCACCAGGACAAAATAGCGGAGCCATCCCGATAATCCATCTAGAGTCCTGTCTTGAGAGAAGAAATAAAGGGGCGGAATCCCATCCACGAGAGAGGACTAACCGGAGTGACCTTAGGCTCAAGATCGCCATCCAAGAATCGGCTACGAAGGAAACCGCCAGAGAATCCGAAGCCAAAATATCCCAACTAAAACGCATTAGAAAGGACGCATTCATAGATGAAATAGAACACAAACCCAAACCACCCTCCTCCATAGGCGCACATATACGACTCTAAGAAACCGTAACAAGACCTTTTTCGTGATGTCCCCGGTCCAGATAAAATTGCGAGTAGCTTGTCGATCGACGGATGAGCATGACCGACCACTTGTAGACCATCATAGAGTGAACAGCGGAACTAAAGATAACAGAATTTACCAAACAAACCCAACCAGCCATAGACAGAGAATGACCCTTCTGTTACTGAATTTGCTAATAATACGATCGATAATAAGCTCCAATTGAATCCGTCTTGGCACCCCTTTAAAAAGCGGAACACCCAAATAAGTAAAAGGCAGACTCCCCTCCCTCATCCAGATCGCACGAAGAATAGCCCTCTTATGACGAACAAATTTGCCAAAATAAATGGTGGATTTGTCATGATTAGAATATTGACCTGAAAGTTGCTCATAATCCGAGAGAATACGCGAGATAGTCGCAGCATTATCAATGGAAGCTTGGCAAAATATGATCACATCATCAGCATACAATAAATGCATAGGATAGGAGATACCATGACCAGCCTGAATACTAGAGATAGCCTGAGATTGAACGTGTTGACTTATGAGGTTACTCAAAACCTCCTCCGCAATGCAGAAAAGAAGCAGGGACAACAAATCCCCTTAACAGACCCCTTGCGAACACCCAAAATAACCAATCGGGAGCCGTTCATGAAAAACCAAAAGCTTGCGGATCAAGAATGCTAGAAATCCAACCACAAAATTTGTCCGAAAAACCAAATGCTCTCATAGCGCCCAACAAAAATCCCAAGAAATGGTATCAAAAGCTTTGCGAATATCCACCTTGATGGCCATGTTGCCACCGTATGCCCGACAATCTAAACAATTAATGCATTCAGAAGAAAGAGAAACACAATCATGAATACGACGGCCTGCAATAAACCCAAACTGAACCGACAAGATGATAGAGGCCGCCACTGGAGCCAACCTGCTGGAAAGGATTTTAGTAATAATCTTGAATAGAAAATTACTAAGTACAATGTGTCAGAACTGATTGACGTTAACAACCTTTGCTACCTTCGAATGAGCACCACAAAACTAGAGTTAATCCCGGGGGGAGGGGGCGAACCCTGTATCTTTCGATTTATTTAAAATTTATTTTTATTCTCATCGCGCAACCAAAATTGATTCTTTGTTGACCACGAGCTTGTAGCTCAAGTGGTATCCCTCACTCTTTGTAAGGATATTGACCAGGTTCGAACCCTGTATCTTTCACTTTATTTAAAATTTATCCCCTCCCCTCCAACCACTATTCCCAACTTACTTAAAAAAAAATCCATGTTCACAATTTAATTGAAGTATAAGGTTTTATTTTTTGAATAAAATCGAAGATAATATAAAAGAAAAGAGAAGTCTTGATCACTAGCCGATCAGGTAGCGCAATGTTTGGGGCCTTGTTAAAAACCTACCAGGGGAAAACCCCTAATAGAAAAAGAGTACCCCATGAGAAAATTCCATAAGATATAGAAAAAGCACATAAACAAAAATTATATAACAAATCTATCATGTACTGGTCAACATAATCATCGGTGAGTAAAGAGATGATATCCGCCGGTGGGGCATCCCACCATTTGGATTCCGTGTATTTGGTGGTGATCCGCCACACGATTTCGCTCCCGATAGATGTGAGAAATGACAAAATTCATTGGAGAAATCAAATGTAGCGAGTACTGCCATTGTCCCAGAAGTCGCCATGGGATGGAGCCGTCACGATTTTGAAATAGACCCACCACGAAAGTCGAGTCGATTCCACCTAAAGATTTGTCCACCCTTGTGGATAGCGTAGAATATAGACGCATAACCGCCATTAACTCACCTCAAAAGTATATCCCAAGCCACATTGTTCAACAAAACAACCTCTCGAAAAAAAAGCCGCTTGCCGTGCGAAAACCCCCGGCCGTGAGATTTCCTAGGGATCGGTTGCACTACCATCCGTGTTAACTTTGATTCAACCTGGGAGAGGTAAATGCCAAGTAACTGGGATGACACGGGGAGCCCTAGGAGCACATCCATGAACCTTCAAACGGTGGAGACATAGGAGATCATCTTGAGTGTTATTCATGTAGCCCTTGTCCAGACAAGCAAATTCCAAAATAACCGCCCGTAATTGAACCAACGCGGCATCCGGAGACCATTTCTTGTCATTAAAGATAACATCATTCCGAATATGCCAATGAAGCCAAATGCCAGAAATAAAAGCCACCTTCCAAAGAAAAGCCACCTGATCACTGAAATGAAAACTCATAATATTGACCAAAAAGTCATTGATACTATGTGCTTTATGCATAGTCACAACGAATGAATCAGCAATCCAGCCCCAAAGAGTCCCTGCAAAATCACGCGAAACAAAAAGATGATCAATCAAATCCGAGTGAGAGTAACACAGACTACAAAAGGTTGTCCCAATAAAGTCCTGAGAACGCAGAACGTCTAAAACCGCAAGGCGTCCGAAAATTGCTCTCCAAACAACCACCGATCATCTTTCGGAAATGTGCGCAGACCAAATTCAAGATCCCCATCTAACCATCGGGAGAGTAGGCCGCAGAAATAAGTAAGCCTCATTAGAAAAAACCACCTCATTCATAGAATGCGTCCATACTCTTTTATCCACAGAATTCGGGGAAAGCAGACATTGGACAATATCACGAATAATATCCAAATAAGCCTCCACAAATAAGATAGTAAATTGCCAAGTGTTATCATAATAGAAATCTGAAATCCTATCCTGAAAGTGAATACGGTATTCATCGGGAATGCCAATCCGGTCCGCAATAACATAACAAAGCCAATTATATGTCCAAAAACCAACAGAAGAATGCACCCCCGGGACCCAACGGGACTCTGTCAAGCAACTCTAAACCAGAGGGCGGAGACTAGCCCAGATCGATGAAGGTAAGAACATGTGGCGAATCGCCCCATTTTCCAATAGATACCGTGTTCGAAGGGTAGTATGCACGATGGAATCCGAGGTGATAATCTTCTAGCCCAATTTCAAGAGGTAAGCTCGATTAACCATAATAATAGAACAAACCCCAAGACCCCCTTCTTTCCTAGGGTTACAACAACGAGCCCAGTTAACCACAATATTACCTTTTTGATTAATGTCGTCGGTCCAGATAAAATTACACATAGCTTTCTCAAGATGCTTAAGCATGGTAATCGGCCATTTATAAACAAGCATAGTATGAACTAGTGAACTTGCGATCACAGAGTTCACCAAACAAACCCTGCCTGCCAGGGAAAGCGAAGAAACTTCCATCATTTGAACTTGAGAAGAACCTTGCCAAAAACATGTTGTAACACCCTCTGCCTGGGTGCCCCCTTGAATATAGGAACTCCAAGATAATTGGTAGGGAAATCGCCCACATGTATCCCAATAATGGCTTGAACCCGATTGCGAATGTGTCTAGAAACAGAAGCCATGAAAAACACTTTAGATTTGTTCAGATTAAATACTTACCCCAAAATAGAAGCATATAAGCGAAGAACCTGACGAACATGATGAGCATTAATTGTATTAGTCGCACAAAGAATGACGATGTCATCAGCATACATCATCGTAGAGGGTAACTGAATGTTGCGCGAAGCAGTATAAGGTTTTATGTCTCTCTTGTTATTGACTTTTTCGTGCGTTGGTTAGATGTCAACTGGAGAGAGAATGAAAAGTTAGGTGTCTTTGTAATTCTATTTTTGCCATTAAAAATTATAATACAAAGGGTACTTTTGTCGACCCATCTTTTTTAGGGGTGTCAATGGGTTGGGTTCGTGGGTCCTGATTCATGGGTTCGCGGGCCAGAATAAGCCAACCTGGACCCAATCTATTTAGTTATTCGTGTCAAAATCTTGAACTTGGATCCAACCTACTAATTTCACACGTAACCCGGACCCAACCCGTTTAACCTGTCTAATAAAATGTTATATATATATATATATTTAATATTTTCAATTGAATAAATATTTTTTTTACAATCAATCAATACGACACACTATTCAATCAATAAAAAATATCACAATTCACAACATACAAAAAAAGATGTAAATAACATAAAATACTAATCATATTTTGAAGATAACATACAAAAATACATGCAAAATAATAACAACATACATATTAAGGAGGTTTTAGCATTTAAGTTTTAAGAACATGTCTTGTTTTTTTTTGTATTTTCTTACAATTAATTAATTATTTAGTTATTTTTTAAATTTACAAATGGGTTAGATGGGTTAAATGGGTCATAGCAAGTTGACCAAAACCCGACCTGTTTAATTGGCGGGTTATTCGGGTTTGACCCAATTTTGACCCGGACCTATGAAGCCTGGACCCATACCCATTAATATTGTATTAGGTTCGTATCGGATTTGCGTGTGGGGTATGAAATTGGCAACCCTAATCTTTTTATGAAAAAATTAGAAAACAAAGAGGTATTTTAGTAAGTTCAATTTTTGCATTTTTTAAATGAAGGCGTCGGGCCAGAATAAAATAAAAGGCAAAAGAGTGCTGGTCGCACGGCCGACCAGCTAGCTAGAAGATGAGGCCTCATTAAAACCTCTCAAGGTAAATAACCCACCCTTGTGGGAAACCCTTGAAGGAAAAAAGAGTACCCCTGAGAGAATCAAAGTGTTTAATACCTTGTAACCACAAGCCGGTTACCTAGCCAAAATAAAAAGAAAGCAAAAAACAATAAATCAAATCCAAAGATCAGAGTCAAAGAAGTAAAAACCCAACTAAAAAAAAAAAAAACAGAAAAACACTATGAAGAACCCGACATGAAGGATTAATGATGAAGATGATATATCAAAGTATTGTCTTTAGCCACGTAATCCTTAATGAACTCCGAGATGCGTCCCACCAAAGATTACCCATAGAATGAGCATGTTTGGACCAGACATACCGCCACACCATTAGCTTCCCGTACATGAGAAACCCGAAATTAGACGCCCTTAAGATGACCGAATAGCCGAGAAAGACGACTCTGATAAACCCAAGGAGCATTCTGAGAAAAGGTCAATAAAATCGATACCACATACTCCGAATCAATGCCAACCCCGGGCTAGCACGATCTCACAAACCGTAATTGCTCCCAAAAGTTCAGCCATAAAAGCAAATCCCACTCTCATGCGAAGCGTGAAGCAACCCACAACGGAACCAAAATAATTTCTAAAAACACCTCTTGAAGCCACCAGACCGGAGCAACCAAAGCACTCCCGCCAGTGTTAATTTTAATCCAACCTGGAGGAGGCACCACCCATCGAACCAGTACTGCAGGTTTTGTGTGTTTGGGATGACCGCTAATACCCAACGAATAAGAATGACTAGATTCAAACAACAATTAGACATAAAATCCACCAGAGTATGAGATACCTCTCGAAGTAACGATAGCACATGATCCTTGATAGCCATAGCACTTACACTTTTATTATCGAAAATAGAGTTTTTCTGGTGAAACCAAATGACCCAAAGCAGCGAAACAACAACCAGTCTCAACAAAAAGCCGATTTGAGAGCTAAGACGAACATTCATACATTGAATAATAATCTCCCAGACACCCAAATATGTATCAATATCCATTTTAAAAACATTTGCCAAAATTCCCAAACCGGCCGAACAACCGGACAATCCACAAAAGAATGATCCAAACCCTAGAATCAGTATCCTCCCCCCGATCGGGTGAGCAATGATATCTTTAACTATATCAAAACAGTTTAAGATAAATCCTGAAGTTAATTGCCAAACTCCGTCCACTAAATAATCCCCGACGCATTGAGAGTAAATTCCTCGTAATTGGTGTAGAATTCCAAGTCTATCGACAATAGAATAACCCAGCCAATTATCCCAACAGAAAGAGACCGACGTCCCTGGCCTAAAAATCCTTCTAGATTTGTTAATTAATCTAGGAATGTGATTTTTAACCCCCGTCCAGAGAGAAGAACTAAAAGCAGATTGTTTCGAGATTAAACTTGCTGTGAAGAAACGACTACGAAGAAAAGCTCCCATCAGAGACTCAGTCGTAATAATGTCCCAAGTAAACCGCATAAAAAATGACTCATTCATAACGCCAAGCGGACGGATGCCCAAACCCCTTCCGATTTCGGAGTGCAAACCCGAGCCCAAGGAACAGTAACAATTCTCTCTCGGTGATGTCCCCCGTCCAAAGGAAGTCCTGAGCCGCCCTATCAACCCTTTTAAGAATACTAACTGGCGATTTATAAACCATCATAGAATGAATAGCCGAGCTATTAATAACAGAGTCAATCAAACACGCCCTACCCACCATCGAAAGTAATTTCCCTATCCAGTTACTGAATTTAGCAATAATGCGATCTGCAATAGGTTCCAAATAAATTTTACGAGGAACCCCAACAAATAAAGAGACCCCAAGGTAAATAAATGGTAGTCTTCCCTCAGACATAGAAAGCTACCGAAGGATGCTTCTCCTATGGACAACATGTTTTCCAAAGTAGACCGTCGACTTGTCTCGATTCGTATATTGACCCGAAAGCTCCTCATACTGAGCAAGTATCTCCGAAATAACCTGGGCATTGTGCAAAGTAGCTAGGCAGAAAATAATGATATCATCGGTATACAATAAATGAGAAGGAAAAGAGACACCATGACCGGCTCGAATGGAAACTAAAGACCCATCGTGAACTTTCTGCAAAATAAGATAATAGAGAACCTCTTCAGCAAGGCAGAAAAGAAGCGGGGACAGGGGTTCCCCTTGACGGACTTCCTGAGTACGTTCAAAGTAACCAACAGGAGACCCATTCATCAAAATGGACAACCAGGCCAATTTAAAATCCTAATGATCTAGTTCCTAAAAGTGTCCGAAAAACCAAAGGCTGAAAACATAGCCAAAAGAAAGTCCCATGAAAGCGTGTCGAATGCCTTACGGATCTCAACCTTTATTGCCATATTCCCACCATAAGCTCTCTGATCAAGGAAATTAACACATTCAAAAAACCATTGCAATGGAATCATGTATCATGCGCCCTCGGATAAAACCGAATTGATAGGGCAAAATAATAGCTTGCGTCACCTCCGCCAGACACGTAGCTAAAATTTTCGTAACAATCTTAAAAAGAAAATCACTTAGCACAATAGGCCGGAATTGATCAACCCGAATTGCCTCCCTAACCTTAGGAATGAGGACCACAAAACTAGAATTGAGACCAAGAGGTATCGTGCTAGTCTCAAAAAATTCCTGCACCGCTAAGCACACATCCGCGCCAATAATATTCCAAGAAGATTGATAAAACATTTCTCGGGAACCCATCAGGACCGGGTGCGCTAGTAGGATCCATGTCAAAAACCGCCGCTAATTTCATCTTCAGAAGACATACAAGTCAGCATCAAATTCTGAGCATCAGAGACTTTAGATAATATCACACTCGTAATAGAAGCCAGAGCCTCTGGAGATGGCATGAAAAATGAACCAAATAGGTTACTATAGTAATCGACCACATGATTGGCAATAAAGTTAGGATCCCTACAAACAGTACCTTTCAGATGCATCATGTTAATTGCATTACGACAATTTCTAATCTTGTCCAAAGTGTGAAAAAATTTTGATTTGTGATCTCCATCCTTGAGCCAAATAATCCGACTTTTTTGAAGATAAAATTCATATTCTTTATTCATTCTATCATAAAGCTCAGCCGTCCTTTCCACCTCTTGACAAAATAGCTCCTCCGAATATGCATCATGTGCGATGTTCATTTGGATGTCAGATAGCGAACTCAAGGCCTCCTCTTTTTTCTGGAAAACATCTCCAAAAAACCACTTTATTCCAATCCTTTAAGACACATTTAAGCCTTTTTAATTTCATAGTTACTCGTCACCAAGGAGTAATTGGACTAGAAGCCGACCAAGAAGTGCGAACCACATCAAGAAAACATGCATCCTTAACCCACATAGTCTGAAAATGAAACGCGGGAGGGCCTATTGAATTCGACATATGGCAAAAAATTGCTAGAGGATGATGATCAGACACCGAACATGGCAAAACATGGCCCTTAACTGTGTCCCAATAATTCAGAAAACCAGATGTACAAGCCCTCTATCGATACGAGACTCAACGTGATTACCCGTGTGCATGCGACCCTTTTACTCCGACATTCATGAGCCCCCTTCACTGCATTAAAATCTCCTACCACAATGAAATTGGCCGTTTGATGTTGTAACAACTCCTCCCAAAGAGTACGTCGTCGAAAATGCACAAACCCGATATGAAATTAAAACACAAAATGGATGCATCAACAATAATAACTTGATCAGAAGTATACGTAGTCGTGGTCGAAGTAAATTTATTAGAAACCAAAACCCAAATATTAAATGTCATACCTGTATGATTATTGATGGCCAAAGGGGAAATACCCAAAGAAGACCAATAGGATCCACGAATAGTAGAAATATCCACCTTGGGTTCAACAATATAAACCTAATCAGGCTTAATGAATTGACAATGCTGACGGAGCATAGCTTTAGAGAGATTATTAGAAATCCCTCTAATATTCTAAAGAAGAATATTCATGATCAATTTTGACTCTCCCGAATGGAGAATTATCGTCAGCCTAGGATGCCATGAAATCCTCATCTTCCATCTTATCCGCCCATGATTTAGAAGCTGTGGCATCCATTATTTTTAAGTGCTTCCTCCCTGAGGTAAGAGCCCGCACCGCCCGGCGCCTTGACCCCCGCATGGGATGGGATAGCACCCTGTAATTTTTGTTTAATTTCCTGTAATATGGCTTCAGGCATAGTGTCTGAAAAAATAGGTGGAGGAGGCATATGAGTAGCTTTTTTCTTCAATGATACAACTGTACGGGTTGGTTTAGGGTGCATCAAATTCGTAACCTTAGAATCCTGCTAAACGGTATCCAAAGGCATCTCCGAAAGGTTAGTATCCAACACGGGTTTGTTGTCATTGGCTTGCGTATTCTTCGAATTATACACAACCAAAGGAAGAGCGGAACTCTGTTTCAAATTCCAAGCAAAATGCAAATCCTCAGCATGCCTAGTATCCATTTCATTACTCTCCAAATCTTCCTTATGAGACAAGAAATACTACTCCTCCAATGCCATATAGAAATGCATCGTCCCCATCCATCATTTTGTCCCCACTACATTATTATCATCATCCATTCCTTGAAGAATAGAAAATGAATTGGAAATAGCCGTATCTCGGGATCTATAGGAGAAGTCAAAATTGCCACCCTGTTAAAGTAAGTTGTTTCCTTGCCGGCCTTTTAGATTGTTGTTCCTCCTCCAACAACCTCTCCCATATCCTTACTAGTAGGAATTGGTTTTCGAGAATGACTTTGACCCTTAACCATCTGCTTCTCGATTGCTATTTTCCAACAAGAAGCCGTTGAATGTCCCGTTATTTGACAATTTTGACAAAAATCCGGGAGGCATTCCTAATGAAAAAATACGAACCCCAAATGACCCATACGTTTAATCATCATTTTCTTGGGCAAGTTAGAACTCACATCAATGTCCACTAGAACCCTTGCAAAATGTCCCGTTGAGCCAGAGAGAGTATTATCGTCAATTTTAAGAGGAGTTCCAATAGCACGGGCAATCCCCAATAACACCTCGGGATGCCAGTACTCCCAACTGAGACCAAAAATCCGCACCCAGACCTGGGCGATGGAGGAGTTTGTATTTTTGGGGTCAAAATCCGAGTCCAAGGTTGTAATCGAAAAGTCCCTCGCGACAAAGACTAAAATCTTTTTCTCCAAACAATATCACGATCAGCAAGATTAGTAAAATAAATGTTATAATAACCTTTACCCAGCGAAATAATACGAAAATGAGAATTTTTCCGCCATAACTACTTCAACTTATCATGCAGTTGCAACACAGTCAGAGGTTTCATTCTTTTAACATAAAAGGTTCTACCAATTAAGGACTTTTCACATAGTTGTCGTCTACTTCGTAAATCTCATCGCTAATGTGTAGTGAATACAAATTACCTTTTTTCGTAGGGATGAGCAGAGACGTAACTCGAACGTTCAACATGGCACCCACGTTAGAAATATTTTGTTTGAGCGTTCCACATTAAGAAATCGTCTTAGCTTGGTCCGTAAGAGGCTGGAAATTATTTGCGGCGAGATAAAAATTCTTATCCTTGAAGCATCGACCACCAAAGGGGTTGTTGGAATCGGAAAACCCTTAATCCCATAACCAGCGGATTGTGCATGAGTATTAATTGGGCGGAGATTACGGTCGATATAGGTGGAAATCTAAAAATAGAATTAGAAGCCTTCGTCATCGCGAAGGGCAAGAGTTTGGATGAGAAAGATCCTGTAGACCGCAGGCATAAATCAACATGAGGGATGAAGAAGTTGCATTCATAGATATGAAATCGGCAGCCTGTCGATCGTTGTTGTTATCGAAAGAGGACATGATGAGGGGGAATATTGTGGGAGAGTAGTTAAAATCGAGTATTGGCGAGCAGCCGTACCCGTGTCGGAAGTAGTGGCCGGAGTCCTGGCCAAAGAAGACGTCAATAGCTAGGGTGTTTTGAAAGAGAAGAGAGCATGTTTCAGGATATCTTGTAGAGTCTAATTTTTTGCATAAACGTTCGCACTTTTATAGAAAGGTAGTGGTAGATGCATATATCCAAATATGTTTATGCGGTAATAGTGACCAATCATATTATCATTTCTTTCCCTACAAATTTCTCTTCAGAAATCACATAATCCAAACATAATTCATCTCTCTAGCAATTTCCAATAAAACTATGGAACATTCTCATAACTTTGAAAATGAGAAATCTCCGATAGATAAAACTAGGGTGTCAATTTCGGACACGACACGCAAAACCCGATCTGAACCTAACACGATATTAATGGGTATCGGTCCGGTTGAAATTGGGTCAAACCTAGATAACCCGCCAATTAAATAGGTCGGGTCCGGGTCAACCTACTATGACCCATTTAACCCGTTTAACCCGTTTGTAAATTTAAAAATAAATAAATAAATAAATAATTGTAAGAAAAAATCAAGAATAAGACATTTCCTTAAAACTTAAATGCTAAAACCTCCTTAATATGTATGTTATTATTTTGCATGTATTTTTGTATGTCGCCCTCAAAATATGATTTTGAATAAATTCGAATAATAGATAAAAATGAAAAAAGAGAGTTGTCCTGATCACAAGCTGATCAGGTAACCAAATATAAGCCTGGAAACAATGTCATAAAGTAAAACAAAATGGTCACAAGCCGACCAAATGGTTGAATGGTTGGGGTCTCGTTAAAATCTCCCAAAGTAAAACTCACCCTTGTGGGGAAAACCCTAGAAAGGAAAAAGAGTACCCCCCAGGAAAGAGTAAGACGTCCAAAAATGGGAAAAGAAACCTGAAGCGGGGACGCACTAAGTAACAAACCTATAGTTGGATTGGCCAACATAGTCATCAGTGAGATAATGTACAAGCTCTGCGGGTGGGACGCCCCACCATGTGCCGTACTCCGTCTTCTTGCTCAGCATGTCTGCAACCCGATTGCCTTCCCGAAAAATATGTGAGACCACGAAATCCATATGCGCAAGAAGATGTAATGTGTGGCGCCAATAGCTAAGGTGGCGCCATGGGACCTCCGTCGATCTCTTCTCCAAAGAAATTCACTACATACATCGAATTCGACTCCAGCCAAAGTTGTGTCTAGCCCTTAGCAAAAGCATACTGAATCGCCCACATTATTGCGACCAACTCAGCTTCAAACGCATAGCCCGAACCACAATGATGAACAAAACACCCTCGGAAGAAACCTCTACAATTCCGAAAAACCCCGGAAGCGAGAGATTGCCAGCGCCCCGATGAACCGCCATCCGTTTTACCTTGATCCAACCCGGGAGGGGTTTTTGCCAATTAACTTTCACTATCTTTGGTGCTTGTCTAGCCCGCCCAGGAACTCGCAGCCTACGCAGGATGAGAAGTTCATGTTGGTCGTTGTGCATGCATCCCCAATCCAATGATGATGATTCTACAATGAGTACCCAAAGATGGATAGTCACCGCCTCCACTATCCAGATTTTATTGTGAAAAATCAGCTCATTTCGGATATGCCAGATGAGCCATATGCAGGAAAGGATAGCCACACGCCAGAGGAAAGTAACCTGTTTACTGAAATGAGAGTACATTAACCGCACCAGGAATTCATTAAAGCTATGAGCCTCAAAAAGGGGAACGTTGAATGAAGCAAAGATCCATCGCCAGAGAGCTCCTGCAAAGACACAAGAGACAAATAAATGGTCAACCGATTCTGCAAATTCACGACAAAGAGCGCAAACCGAGGGGCCAGTAAAACTTCCCCTAGCCCGTAATAAATCCAAGACAGCCAGTCGATTGTGAATAGCCCGCCATGCCACCACCAATCGCCGTTTTGGGATATGTTGTGACCAAATCCAAGAACCCCACTTGACTGCTGGGTAATGGGGACGGATATGATCATAAGCTGCCTTCGAGATAACCAAACCATCATCCGAGTTCAACCATACACGCGTATCCCTTGAATCCGGGGCAATAGAGATGCATACAATAGCACGGACCAGATCCAAATAAGACTCCACGAACGAGAAGGTGAAGTGCTAGGACCCGTCATAAAAGTAGTCAGAAATGCGCTGATGAAATAAGTGTCTATAATCCTCTGGGATGCCAATTATGTCTGCTATACAATAACCCAGCCAATTGTCAATCCAAAATAATACCTCAGAATTAGCCCCTGGGATCCAACGAGAGTCATCCAAGCAAGCCGAAATGCAAGATTTAATCCCAGCCTAGATTGAAGAAGGAATAAATGACCTCCGAACTGCCCCATCCTCTGTCAAGTAGCGACGCTTAAGGGTGTTGAAGATCACCGAATCCTAGTTCATGACCTTCCAGCCCAATTTCATCAAGAATGTCGTGTTAGCTGCCACAATCGATCGGACGCCCAGACCCCCTTCATTTCTAGGTGTGCAGCATTTATTCTAATTCACCACCACCGAACCCTTATTATTTACATCCCCGGTCCAAATGAAATTACGCATGGCCCTTTCCATTTGCTTGAGCAATATGCTGGGCCATTTGTAAACCATCATGGTGTGCAGAAAAGAACTAGTAATCACCGAATTAACAAGACAAACTCTACCAGCAAGGGAAAGCGATGAACCTTTCCATCTTCTGAATTTGAGGATTATCTTATCAAAGACGGGCTGTAAGTCCACAACCTTAGGGGCACCCTTGAAGATTGGAGAGTACCCTACCGGTATCCCATTTAACAGCACTGATATTCTGGACGACCGAAGAACAATATCCACCCAATGAACAAAAATCTCTAAGAAACCAAAGCGGCGCAAAACGTGTAGTAAGAACTCCCACTTCAATGTATCAAACGCTTTACGGATATCAATCTTCAAGATCATATTCGAATCATGCGACCCTGCAAGACATTGAACCCTTCAGAGACCATGACAATACAATCGTGAATCTGCCTTCCCGGAATAAACCCAAACTGTGTCGAAGATAAATAGGCAGCAATTATCACACCCAAACGTGTAGCCAATATTTTCGTGATGGTCTTGAACAGAAAGTTGCTCATAACAATCGGGCGAAAGTTCTCAATAGCATTAACATCCTTAGTCTTTGGGATGAGCGCCATTAAGCTAGCATTCAAACCCATAGGCAGGGACGAGCTAATAAAGAGAAATCTAACAGCAGAGATCACCTCGACGGAAATGACATCCCAGAAGTGGCGATAAAAAATCCCATTAAAATCGTCTGGTCCCGGAGAGCTATCCGAATCCATATTAAAAACCACTTCCTTAATCTCTGAATCCGAGGGAATGGCTGTTAGGCTTGCATTATCCTGCGCCCCAACCCTGGGGGAAATGACTTGATCAACTAACGTATAATCCGCAATGGTACCCCTGGTGTCCGCGAAGAGATCCTTATAAAAGGAAATAATGTGATCCCCAAGAACCGATGTATCATCAGTGTAACTGCCGTCCACCAGAAGACCCTGAATCCCCGTGCGTCCGTTACGAATCTGGCTACGATGATGAAAAAATGTTATATTATGATACCCATCCTTAAGCCAGGCCGAGCGCGCCTTTTGCTTAAGGAATTCATATTGTAATAGCAGTGTCTGAGAGAGCATCATTTGGGCGTCCAGCTCTTTATCCTGGAGAGCAGCTATATAGCCCAAAGTCTCAATGTCTGCCTGAATCTGACGAACTTCTCCATCTGATATTCCACCCTACGGTTAACATCCCCAAAGACATCTTTGTTCTAGCCTGTAATAACCTGTCGCAACCTTTTGAGCTTCCACATGACACGCAACAGAGGGTTGGGCGTGTCGCAAGGAGAAACCCAAGAAGCGGTGACCAAATCACGGAAGGTGTCATGATAAACCCACATGCGCTGAAAACGAAACGGAACCGGACCCCTGCTAATGGAAGAAGAACAAGACACCAAAATGGGGTGATGATCGGATCCAATGCGTGGAAGAACTAATCCCTTGACAACTTCACAAAAAGAGAAAAATTGACAAGTTGCTAGGGCTCGGTCCAACTTAGCCTGAAGTAAGGATAGAGGCCTTTGGGGGGAGCACCAAGTAAATGAAATCCCCGTAATCGGTACCGCAAACAAACTAACATCCTCCAAGTAATCCCTGAAATCCTGACAAGAGGCTTGGGATAAAGAACCACTGCCAGAACGCTCATGATGTCCCAATACCGCGTTAAAATCCCCAATAAGCAGCAGATCAGTAAGACCCAAATTCCTCAAATCCAACCAAAGCGCACGCCGTGCAGTATGATCACACATACCATGAGCAAAAGCGACATGAAAAACCATAGAACCAAATTGAACTTGCAAAACAATACATTGGGTAGAAGACCAAACCTAATTAAGGACAGAGATGCCAGCATCGCGAAATACCCAAATATCAGCACGTCTATTTGCCCGAAAGCTCTGAGCCACAAATGTCAACCCCAAGCTATTCCAATAAGAATCTGAAATCGACGAAATGTCCACCTTGGGCTCACAGATCGCCAAAATAGAAGGTTTATGCTTTTGACATAAGCCTTAAGAACATTGTGAGATGCAATATTCCCAATCTCCCGGATGTTCCGAAGATGCAATTCATTGAGACGATAGGGGGTGGCGACCGTGACGAACGCACGGTAAAAACCAGTGTGTGTGTGTGAAGCGAGTCCGTCGATTGAGAATGTCTCACTTCATCTTCATAGTCTACCCATCTCTTTGAAGCTACAAAGTCCATCTCATGTGGCCTTGGCGTCCGATTCAATAGTGATGTCATGAATTGTTGGTGATGGACCCTTGGTGACACTGGATTAATGGATTTAGCCGAGTCCGAGAGCTATCCCGGAAGGCGCGAGTAAGAGCCCGAATAGGCTTCCCCAACGGATGCTGAACCGTAAGAGGCATAATAGTGGACACGAAACCGGTGTTGGAAGTAGAGGCCTTGGGGACTGATTCCCTTGCTGGATAATCGGATTGAGAATCTGACGACGGTTGATCGGGGTTTCATCCAAGCAAAGAGCCTCAAATTGTTACTCGTATGTATATCAGAAAGGCAAGTGACTATGGCACATGTAGGGGATCTTGAACGCATAGGCGAACCCGTATTTCCCATTGAGTCATCAACGGCCTTGCCCTTGTCCTGCTGCACAGGACGGTAGATTTTGCGGACCCTGGAACGACCCCGTTGGACTGAGGTGTGACGTCCCACTGAAGCCCTGGGACGTCCCTGATCCGGAGATGCACGCCTGACTGTGTTTGAGTTCCCTGCTGGAGTAATATGGCAAGAAACTATCGTTGTCCCGTAATAATGCATTTCGAACAAAATTCCGGTAAGTTCTCATATACTACTGACACGAAAGAAGACTGGCCAACTCTTTCCACCATGATGTGATCCTCCAATGGTTTTGACAGATCAATATCCACTAACACCCGGATGAAATGTCCCAGAGAACCATCTAGCGAACGATGATCAATTTGTATCGGATTCCCAATCGCACTAGCGATCTCCAAAATGGTATTAGGATCCTAGTATTCCAAACTGAGCTCGAAAATTCGGACCCAAACACTTGCCACTGACGTGTGTACCTTGTATGGATTAAAATCGGGGACCCAAGGAGAGAGCCGAATAGTTCCCGGATTAAGCGCCCAATTAATACGTTGTTGAGCTCGAGCTCGGTCCTGCGCATTAAAAACTTGACACGAAAAAAATCCCTTACCCAAGGGGATTAGTTTCCAATTATTTTTAATTCCCGTAATTGAGATAGGCCTTTATGCAAAAGCATCGTCGCCATGGTTTGTTGCCTTTACCTAAAATCACCCTTCCAATCAATGAATGAGAGAATTCAGCAAGGCGTTGTTGATAAACGTTTTCATCGATAGTAATAGAATAATAATCTCCCTTTCTAACCGGTTTGGGGATAGAATGGGATTTACCAGAAACAACATGCGAAAATGTGGTGAAGTTACCTTGGGCCTGCATAGTAGGATTCATCTCGTAGTTAGTACCTGAAACCATTTTAGCAAAAGTGTGGCCAAAATTGGATTGAGAATTAGTATTATGAGCCAAATATCGAGGGTTCGATTCATAAACGGATGTCGTTGGGGGAGAAATTCCAGCAATCTGGGAAATGCCTTTGGTGACGGAGTTTCCAGCCAGTTGAGGAGCATTCGTGGATGGACTTGCAAGAGGCATGCCTTGAGGATGTGAGATTGTGGCCCAGGGGCCATCACCCCCCTAGGAGGGGACCACTCTAGGAGACCCCTCATTGGAGCACTTGGAGGGGCCGTCCCCTATGGTGAAGAAGCGATCATGGGGTAAAGGTTGCCGGCGCAACATGTGATGGGGTGCCCACCCCGTGAACTATCCCCCATAACCGCCGGCAGACAAGAAGAAGGGGCCACGACCCCCTGGTCGCGATACACTGTCGTCGAAGAAATAATCGTCGAAGGATTGTGGGATTTAGGCAGGAGAAAGTTCCATGTCACGCCATAGAAGGACGACGGACCCGGAGCATGAGGTACGCCGGAGTGGGCCTGCTGCGCGGAAGAAAAAGCTGCGTGCGCTGGAGCATGTTGTTGTGCGGAGAAAGATGCCGGAGTATGCTGCGTATGTGCATGGTGTTTCTTTAGAAGACGATCAGCGGAACCATGCATCAGTCTGTCGCCGATGAGCATTGTTCCCGATGAAGGAGAGTCGTCACCAAGCTTCGAGTCGGTGCGCGTTGTGGATGAAGGCTGAGTTAGGGTTTTGGGATCAGAAACCCTGAAGGCGGTGACCTGCGACGGAGTTGTAGTGACGGAATCCTGAGGACGCGTCATCATCGGCGTGCGTGAGTCCACCGCTGCAAGTGAAGGGATACCGGAGTTGTGCGCCACAACGTTCATGTGCTCCGCATATGACGTAGGCGATCTACTTTGTTGTCTAGGATGTGGGGGAGGTGCAAAATTAGAAGTGTATCCGTACCAGGGAGGCTCCGCCATGGGAGCTGTCGGAGAAGACGACCGGAAGTAACTAGAGATGCAGCCGGCGGTCGTAAGAGTTCTATCAACTATAATTTGCCAACAATGCCCTCGAAATATGATTAGTATGCTATGTTTTTTATTATCTCTTTTTGTATGTTGTAAATTGTGATATTTTTTATTGATTAAATAGTGTGTCATAATGATTGATTTCAAAAAAAAGTTATTTATTCAATTGAAAATATTAAATTTATATAAAACTAATTTTATTAGACGGGTTAAACGGGTCGGGTCTGGATTATCTGTGAAATAAATAGGTCGGGTCCGAGTTCAAGATTCTGACACGTGAACCCATGAACACCCGCGAACCTGGGAACCCATCCCATTGACACCCCTAGATAAAACCATACGGGCCCTTAAGGTCTGTTTGTTTATGTTTCCATGGTCCATTTCTAGTTTCTGGAGTTGGAAATAGAATTTTGAGAATTTATTGGTTTTCGTGTGGAAATTGATATTGTGTTTGGATGAATGAATTGAAATGTGTTTTATGTAGGGTTGGAAATGAGATTGTGTTTGGTTGAGTAGTTTTGAAATATTATTTTATGTATATAATAATTGAAAAGTTGATAGTGGTGGAGTCCACTTTTAATATTTTAATTTGAATATATAATATTATATTTGTAAGATTGTAGGTGGTGGGTCCCATTAGATAGATATAATTTAAAAATAATAATATTTTAAGTAGATAAAGTTGATAGTGGTGGATCCCACGTGTATAATTGGTTTAAAGTATGAGAATAGTGATTGATGAGTAATGTAGGATAGTGTATAGATTTGATAATAGAAATTATAGATTTGAGATGTTTTATGTGAAAAATAGAAAATGAAAATGATGATTCCACTGGAAATTTTATGAACAAACATGATTTCACTTTTATGAATAGTTGGAAAATGGAAATAGGCTCTTGGAAACATAAACAAACAAGGCATTAGTTTCTCAACTCTCTACAGCTCTAAACAGCGAAAAGCTAGAAGCATTGTAAGCATCAAATAAGAAAGGACGGGGAAAAATTTTATTTAAACTGCTTTGTACTATAAAGCTATCATGAATACATTTGGAAACCATATCGAAATTAAAAACTGAAAAAGAAAAAGAAAAAAAATGGAAAATTGTGTATGCATCTAAATCAAGCCAAAAAATGCCATCCCTGAACATAAAATGGATGGTAAAGATTAGCTGAATTGAGTTTACACAAAAAAATACGCATCGGTTATTTTGCACCGCCACTGAAACCTCTACTCTCCTTTTTCATCTTTCCCATCTCCATTTCCCTGGTTTGTTGGCCTTCAGTACTGGAGCCAGATGGATATAACCCATACTCGCTGGTTGGGTTGCTACACTGGTCAGTGCTTCCGTATTCTTGACTTGCCAGTGCCATTTTCCTAAACTTTTTCATGTCTTCGTTGTATTGGTTGGTGTCGTAGTCTGAGCTTCCATAAGAGCTGTACGCTGAGCTGTGTCCGGGTGTGATTCCTTCATTGAGATCGGACAGGGATACATCTCCTTCTAAGGCCCTTACGACCTGCTCAATTGCAATTTATCTATAACTCAGTAAAATAGCACACATACACACCACATCCAAGTAAAAAAATTGCTTCAAGCATTTGTGGTCTAGTTCCTTGAGGATGATGCTCTGACTAGCAACAACAGAGTAGAATAAAGTCGGAAGCTTTCCTTATTGTCCATGTAGCTTATCAATGGTAATCTATATCCGTGTTTATTATACTTTTTTTAAAAAATGTAAATGACACTGAAGGTTTCTTCAAACTTTTTAGAAACCTAATAAAACTCTAATGAAGATAAGTATTAAATAGTAAAACAGATGGGTATTATAATGAAACTATAATAACTTTTAAAAATACAATTTGAATTAAGATAATGAAAATATTCACGACTGTTAATAGAACCTTAGAAAAGATTTGAAGATTTAATTTTTAAACAAAAAGAGTATAGAGAATAAGAGAAGATCACTAAGTACAGAGCAATATTTAAAAATACTTCAGATGGTGAAATGCTTATTTTTTCAAAAGGTCAAAGGTAAAGTGCAACAGTCTCAAAGTAGTTAGCCTGAAAACAGGATTAGGAGGAAGCGTGTGGGCAAATCTTAACAAGGTTGGGGTTCACTTGCAAATTTACAAACCTAAAAAAATTAAATGTTTAAGATGGGTAGTACCTGGCTCATTCTGGGCCGCCGCCTAGCTGAATGACGTACACAAGCAGCAGCGCAGGCCACCATGCGAGCCATCTCGTGGTGATTGTGATAATTTCGTATTTGTTCATCAACAAGAACATCAAAGTTTCCATCTTCAAGAGCTCGTGTGAGCAAGGGCCTAGCCTGTATTACGTATCCTTCTCGTTAATTTCTTCTAATCTCATAAGAGTATACAATTAGTCAATTACTGATGCTCATGCAAAGATCAACAGGAATGGATGAGAAAATAGGGGCAGGGGGCCTGGTCAAATTTGAGACGGAATGAGATCATTGAAAAGAGAAGTCATATTATTTAAGCGACTGTTTACCCAGTCTACCAAACTATCATCCATGAAAGATTGATCTTTATTAACAGGTTGCCGTCCAGTAATCAACTCAAGAAGCATGACCCCAAACGAGAATACATCAGACTTTTCGGTAAGTTTTCCGGAAGAAGCATACTCTGGTGCCAGATACCTGGATTATTGAGAAATGATATCATGATTAACGCAGAATAGCAAAACAGTAACACAGTTCAGGTACTGCAACTACAAGCTTTTAAGTTGTGACTACATAACCAAGAAGCAGAGTGATAAATAGCAGATTATTCACAGTAACATAAAAACATAGCACAAGCTTTCAACATAACCAATAGCAAGACAGACAATCTTGGGTTTACCCAAAAGTTCCCATCACTCGTGTAGAGACATGAGTATTTGCATCAGAAAAAAACCTTGCAAGACCAAAATCAGCAACCTGAGAAAATAAATAATATTCAGCAAAAAACATCACAACACCAAACAACCTCATCTCTCATTATTACATCAATGGTTTGGGTTTTTATAAGAATATAAATTAAATTCTGATTTCATAAAAACGGGAAGATCTCATATAAATAACTTGAGCTCAAAGTTCATACTTCCAAAATTTCAATGAGATTCAATTCCTCGCTGAAAAATAAAGGGATTCAAATGGTGACCTAGGCACACTTGTGGTTAAAGTCAAAGACATTACCTTTGCTTCGAAGTTATAGTCCAAAAGAATATTAGAAGCCTTGATGTCCCTATGTATAATTTTTGGATGACCTGATGCACAAAAATATATCATTTTAGGAGCACAGGGAATGAAATGCAAGGAAAATTTACTAAATTAGCATTAAATTTCAATTAAAACATATCCACCATGAAGAACTTACAATCCTCATGCAGATACGCAAGTCCTTTCGCAGCACCTAGAGCAATCTTCAACCGTGTTGACCAATCCATTACAGGTCTCCCCTTTCCTTAAAAAACAAACCTTAGTTGTTGAGATGGTAAGTTTTAGAAAAGTGCAAAATTACAGTGCATCTGAAAAAAATAGGATGCAGTAAAAATTCAACAAAGAATGAGGATATATAATGCATGGAACTACACAAAACAGAATAGTCCATAAATATCTCAATCAAGAGCAATGAGGAGAACTCCTCTTTCTTTTACTTTTCACAAGTTCAACTAGTCCTCTT
Organism: Rehmannia glutinosa; assembly: GCA_016081115.2. Classification (NCBI taxonomy): domain Eukaryota; kingdom Viridiplantae; phylum Streptophyta; class Magnoliopsida; order Lamiales; family Orobanchaceae; genus Rehmannia; species Rehmannia glutinosa. Next base: position 36,647,223 of record CM071933.1, read on the forward strand.
CAACAAAAAAATAAAAATAATAATAATAATAAGGACAAATTACGAAGAAAAAAAACCCTGAGGTTCAGGCTAATACAAAAAAATTTAGAGGTTTTTGAATATTGCAAAAAAGCCATTGAGATTTGATTCCATCTTACATTTTCCTCCTTCATAAGCAAAAAACCTTTCAAATACCCCCCTGATATATATAGAAATGTTAATGGTACCCCCTTAAATTTAAGACAATCAAATCTGGGGGCTTTTTTGTAATTTTGAAATATCTCTGGATTTTTTTTGTAATTAGCCCAAACCTCAGGGGGTTATTTGTAATTATGAATTATCCCTAATAATAATATAGGCATTTGTTGAGTAAACTAACCGTGCAAATGGAATTCCAAGGTATTATTTGGAACAAACTCATATACAAGCATTCGCTGAGTCCCAGCCATGCAGTATCCAACCAACGACACGAGATGCTTGTGATGCACTCGGCTTATGATCTCAACCTCGGCCTGGAATTCACGTTCCCCCTGGCCACTTCCAGCTTTTAGCTGCTTAACTGCTACCTCTTTACCACTTGGAAGGACTCCCCTGTGCACATAACCAAAACCACCTTGCCCGAGAAGGTTCGCATCTGAGAAGCCATCGGTTGCCATTGCCAGCTCTTCATACGTAAACGTGCTTTTAGAAAACCCTAAAGCCATGGCGGTTGTTGGTGGTGGAAGTGGAGTTTCAGTGCCCGAATTGGAACTAAATCCTCCACTGCTGCTCATGTAAGGAGTAGTCGACGGAGGTTGAGGTGACGGGGTACGTGGAGGTCTTGGTGCACCAGCATGCGGTGGAGAAGGTTTAGGTGGTATTGAGACCACGTGATTGGCAGGCAGGGGAACGTTATGCTGCCAATTGTGTACGGGGCCACCATAAGGCTCAACTGGCAAACACCAAAAAGACAAAAATGAGCAACAACACTATTCATACTTAAATAAAGATGATGATAAACTAACCATTAACTATTGATTACGGCAATGGTAAAATCTACGTTGAACGGCACTATGAGAAAACAAACCAAGTAACTTGTTAAAAGATCTTAATATAGTCGTTATACGATCTCTGTGTTTTTAAATCGATTATCTTCATTTTCTTCTTAATTCCCTTCTGGAAATTGACATTAGTGGCTGGACTTCACATAACTATTCGGAAGATCAAAATGCATGCAGTAAATTGAATAACATCTCTTAACGATAAAAATAGACACTGCTGCAGCTTTTGAGTTAGGAATGAGAAATTGGCACTAAACTACACTCACCACTAGTATATTTTTGCTGAAAAGAAAATTGTACTAGAGGAAAGCAAAAGCAAATAGAAGACAGAACAAACTTCTACTTTTTTGAATGAATCAAAGATATACTAAAAAATGAAAAAGAGTGATCTTGATCACAAGCTGATCAGGTAGCTAAAGAAGCCAGACGAAAATCAAGTCCAAAAGGGAATCGAAATGGTCACAAGCCGACCAAATGGCTGAATGGTTAGGGCCTCGTTAAAACCTCCCTAGGTAAAACGTGGGAAAAACCCTTGAGAGGAAAAAGAGTACCCCACAAATGAAGCGTCCAAAAGGAAAGAAATAAGGATCCAGGACGCATTATCTAACAAACTTCTACTACAAACACGCAAAGAACAATTTTGAAAGTGAAATATTCACAGTTAGTATCATAAATTCAAAGACTCCTGCTTCATCCCCAACATACACACACACAGCAATTGGGTGTTAATCTATAGACAACATGATTATTAATCTGGTTTCAATCCTAGCAGTGTTGAATTACTTTAGTTTTGCCTGAATGACCAATTAACTCACTCAAGAACACATATTAGGCCTCCACGAAAACACGAATTTGGAGGTACCAAAATAACACAAATTAGAACCAACCATCATTTCTAATGAACATAAAGCGAAATCCCGAAAATAAAAATTAATTTTATAATTTTCTTTATTTGGTAAACTTGCTCACCTTTAGGCGCAGGTGGTGGGGGTGGAGGTACGTAGTGATCCGATTGTTGTCTTCTCTTCTTCTTCTTGCAGCATACAAACAGCAGACTCAATATCACTAGTATTACGATACCTCCAATCGCTATCCCCACCACCACCCCCGTCGATATCCCCGATGACCCACCATCAGAGGACGGCGGTGATCCCGATGTACCCGATGGCGGCGTAGGAGAACCCCTACCCGAAGGCGCCGGTGGAGAACCTCTGCCTGAAAGGGTTGGAGGAGAACCCCTACCCGAAGGAGGTGGAGGAGAACCCCTACCTGACGGTGCCGGTGGAGAACCACCACCCGACGGTGGCGATCCAGATGGAGGGTTGGAGGACGGTGGAGACGGAAGGGCGGTGGTCGGAGGTGGGGTTGAAGTTGGCGGAGAAGGCGTGGACGATGGAGGAGTGGAGGGAAGTGGTGCTGGCGGAGGCGGAGAGGATGCTGGTGGCGGGGAGGTTACTGGGGGATTGGGGCTGGCGGGTGGGGGAGACGTCACCGGCGCAGGAGGCGGCGGGGAAATAGGGGCGGCGGGTGGTGGAGAAGTAGTGTTGGATGGCGGAGAGGTGGGAGCAGGTGAGACTCCTGGCGCAGGTGAGGACATTGGCACAAACCCGCTATAATAAACTCACTTTACACTACCAATTCAGAAAGAATCAAAGGGAAAGAGTAATAAAAATGGTGGCGGAGTATTCTTGAATTGTCCGTCTCTCTCAGTCTAGATATTGTAAGTCTAGATATTGTGAGAGATTAGCGAGAAAGGAAGAAAATGAAGGAATTTGGGAAAGTGGGGTTTTGATTTTATTTTATTACTATATTATTTTGTTGCTAATTTGAAAGTTTCAAGTCAAGTACGCCGGAGGAAGAAGTTTCTGTCAATAAATTCTTCTGAAAAAGAGAACTTATGAGCGAAGCAGCTCTTCTCATCTGTTGAAGTCTATTACAGCTGATACTAACAATGGAACGATGGAGTTGAATTTTCAAGGATTTTTAATTTATGAAATTTTATAGATTTTAATGTAATTTATAATATAAAAATATAATTCTCTCAATCAGCACTAAATTGTACTGCAAAATTTCTCTCTCTAAACCAGGGGTTTTTTCTCTATAAACCCAAAAAAAAAAAAAAAAAAAATTTGCTCTCCCTCTCTCTACCTGCTGGTCACCATCCTTCCAGCCCCCACCCACCGGCCCCCTCTCTCATCCCCATGTTTTTGTTGTCCAGATCTTGTTTGGGGTATACATTTTTGCCCCAAATCTTCGATTCTTCTTCTATCTCCATCGGTGATGGTGGAGCTTTGGAGGATCAAGTTTCAGATCTATGGAGGTGTGTCCTTGTTTTTGGGGTGTGGCTGTGGCAGTCGTGTGGTGTTCGACGGGGTCGGCTGATGGGGTGGACGGCTGCGATGTAGGAGAGGGAGGGGCTGCCTTTTTTGTGGGCTTTTGTATTTTGTTTTGTCATTTATTTTTTCTCAGTGTTTTAGTTTCTCTTTGTTTTTAGATAGTTTTGGTAGTTGTGTTTTTGGTTTTTTTCTTCTTGTTGTGGTTTGGTTGATCCGGTTGAAGGGCGAAACTCGTAGGTGGGGCACTTGTTGTCCTATAGTGCGTGGTGGTTGCTCGTTCCCGGGTGACTTGTGGTTTGCAGTCTCCATTAGGAGTGTTGAAGTCTCCTAGTGTGGGAGTGTTCTTAGTTTTGGTTGTGGAGTTTTGTTTGTGAATTAGATCTGAATTGGTCTTGTCAATTCCCCGCTTGGCTTTTCTGTAGTCATGTCGGCCCTTAGCCAGTTGGCTACGTTTGTAGTTGTAATAGTTTTTGAGTTATTCTAATAAAATTACTATCGTTCGAAAAAAAATGTAATTTATAATATAGAATTGTGTGGATTTTAGTAGAATTTGTTGGATGTTATAAAAATTATAATTAATATTTTTTATGAAACTAGTAGCATAACATCATAATAATTATAAAAACTATGAAATGTAACTATTGAAAGAAAGTCATTAGCAAAAAAAAGTCTAACCAAAAGCGACCGCCCCTCCCCTCCCTCCTTTTACATCCCACCTCAACCACTCCCTTAACAATGGCCGAAAACCAAGTGTCTTTGGGGGTGGGATCTGGCTCCTTCAATCAGCATGTTACTCCATATCCGGTCAACTTCGTCTTTGCGGGCTCGGGTGTAATACCGCGTTGGTTTCATGGAGGCAAGGGCGGACCCAGGATTTGTAGTTGAGGGGGGCCAACTACGATGACAAGAGATGGTTAGATGTGGGTACCCACACCTATTCGAACCCTAATAGGATGGTATAGGTGATTTTTTTTTCGGATTTGGGACGATTACGAGTAATCTGTATAATTTTTAACTGGGTTTGAGGTGGGTGTGAGTAGTATTAATATCATATGGTTTTGGTAGATCCTAATATTACGATAAAATAGTTCAAAATACATCACTAAATCCTAATAAATATATATACTCCATAATCATACACACATACAAGTATATATAAGGTAAAAGGAAAAAAATTGGGGGGGGCAAGGCCCCCTGACAAGAAAGGTAGTTCCGCCCCTGCGTGGAGGTGCTTTTGTGGTGGTGATGGGTCGCGATGGTGTATCCGGAGAGGGAGAGACTGAGTTCCAGATTCATGCTTCTTGTTTTATTTTTGTATTTTTAGTTGTATTCTAAAGGGGGAAGGTGGGAATTTATCCTTCATAAATCTAACTTATAATTTCACCAAATCTACCAAAATCCATTTATAAAAGAATTCCATGGAATTCCTTGAACGTTTGAGGATACTGGATTTCGTGGAATCCATTAAAATCCAAGTTGAGGACCTCAAGATTTAGTGAATTCCATAAAAATCCAAATTGAGGATACCTGGAATGTTATGGAATTCTAAATTCCATTAAATTCTATGGTTGGGGACACCAACGGAAATTTGGAAAAATGCCATCTTTTCACAAAATTTTCAGAAAAATGTCAACTAACCTAAATTCTTATAATTATGTCACCCTCACCCCTGTGAAAAGACCAGCATACCCTTTTGCTATGAATATGACCCAAAATCAATTTTCTCCTCTCATTCCCCACACCCCGACAAAAAGAAAATGGGTTTTCTCTTTGGTGCTCCCTTCTTTTCTCGTGTTTTCCGGCAACCCTCGACGAAGTCCCTTTTTTTCTAAAGGTTACTGTTACGCTTCCAACCAGACTTTCGACACAGATTAGGGCACCTTCTTTTTCTGGCATATTTGGCAGCCTCAGTTTCCGGTAAGTTGGTTTCTTCATCTATTGTTATGTAATTCTAGGGTTTTTGATAAATATTTTCGACTCTTCATCTTAGAATTATGTTTTTACTCAGATTTTTGGACATTGACGGGTTCGTTCATTGATGGGTTTGGGTGCAGTTATTTTCATTTTTCAAAATTTCAGAATAATGTGTTGATAAATTCTCAAGTCTCCATCTTTTTCTTGTTTTGCATCGAATTGTATTTTGGTTTGGTTTTTGGACATTGATGGGTTTGGTCAGATTTATGTTAGTTTTTTAATAAATATAATGTAAAATATGTGTAAATTATTTGGGTAGTTTTGATATGTTTTCATTTTTGCTCCAAAAAGTATCATTATTTTTTTTTCTTGTGATGTTTTGTTTGGCTTTGGTCGTATTTTGTGTTGCTGAAATTCTATTAAATATTTTTTTTCATTTCCCACTACTCTGTCGACTTTATATTTTATAATGCATTTCCAACTATTATATCAACCGTAATACCGACCCTTTTACTGATTTTCAGTTTACGACTATTCTTTCGACCGTATTTTGACCTTACAATTTGTTATTTTGTGTGTTGCAGTGACAGTATGACTTTCGCTCCAAATGAAAAGAACCAGCTTAAAGGCAAACTTTTTGGAGTCATGGGCAGCGAGAGTTGTGTGTCTGCATTAGATCTTGATATGTATATCTAGTTTAGACTTAGATTTTGTTCGGAGCTTTTTATTAGTGATGACATTATTGATAAAATAATTGTTATTTATCAATATATTGTATGTGAACTTTGCTAAATTAGTACTAATTAGATTAACACATGCGAACTTTATTAGATTAACATTTAATACACTGAACATTTAATTTGTTTTAAATGAATACATTGAATTTTTAACAACACACCAGTTAAACAAATGAATATATACGTACAACTGTTAAAATTAAAAGAATAGCCCAATAAATGTTTACATAAATTGTCCACGACTGATTCAATTTGTTCCACTTTAGATTGTGTAGACTCTTGGAGTCCATCGCTTTGTCACCAATCAAAATGGTGCTGACAAAAACTTATGTTACTTTTTTTCTAATAATTATAAAAATGTGGCATCCACATGGACAATAAATTATGTATTGTTAACGTAAAAAACAATCTTTTTAGTCAACTTTCCACAATCTTGTCCAAAAAGCGACAATAACAAAAGTTATATCTGGAAGTTTATCTTGTCCGTGTCAATGAATTTTCCAAGGCACGAACTCGTAAACAGCTCAATGGTATCCCTCTTCAAACCATCTTTTATCACATGCATTGTATTGAATAGAAAGTGACATGAAAGTTAGGCTTTAAACTGGTCCTTTTTCACGGGAATGAGAGCCATCTGTTACCTGTATTGCAGAACAAAAATATAAGGTCGGAGTAATGGATGCAAATTAGGTCGATAGATAGTCGAAAATTACAAATATAAAAAGCTTAGTCAGAATATTGGTCGGAAATGGTCGACAAACTGGTCGACATACCGTGACAGTATAGACAACTACAGTACAACTAGCAACTCAAAATCAGAAATACCAAATATTCCAAAATTATCTTTCTTTTTTATTTTTTTAACATTATCATCTTCCAAACTGTTAAATGTGCTATAATATCAAAATTTACAAATTAATCTATAACACAATCTAAATTGCATTCTTTGCAATTAAACAATGAGAAAAATATCAAAGAAATATTAATTCAAATACAAGACTAACCTTCTCCGATAACTTCAAACCAAAACGAGTTGAAATTTTCAATAACCCGAAAGAACAAAGTTGAATAACCAAGAAAATTATCTCGAGAAGATGCAAATCTGAAAAACGATTAAGTTCGTTGAAAAAAGATGGACGGGGGCAGGTAAAGCTCCCGATATGTGGTGGTGGGAATGGAGTCGCTGGAAAACTTATATGGTATATTTGTTCGTGGGCAGGATGAGAGTCATCAGAAAATGGGAGAACTGGATTTCTGCTTTTCATCATCATGTGATGGAGTGGGGAAAGAGTGTTTAAATTAGAACTAAGGGGCATGTTGGTCTTTTTACAGGGGTGAGGCGGGTGTAATTTAAAAGATTTAGGTTGGGTGATATTTTTCCAAAAATTTTGTGAAAAGATGGCATTTTTCCAAATTTCCCTAGTAATAATGGTGTTAATTACAATTTGAACCCTTAATTATGTGTTAAGTGTCGGATTTCATTCCCTAAAATTCAAATCCAACTAATTACACCCTTTAAAAAAAGTTTAATGGTATTCACCTTTTTTAGTGTTGCTATTGAACAGAGTCTAGCCGATTTTTTGAGAGTTTGAAATTGACTCGTTTATATTAAGTTATACTTGAGCTTATTTTATCGAATATATTGATGGCTCAAGTAATGTTTTAGTTTAATTGAGCCTAAACGAGCTTAACAAATATCAATTATAAATTATATTATTTTTCAACTTATTAAAAAAATAAATTTATATATTTCTAAAAACACATAATATATCTACTAAAAACTATGACTTTTTTCGAACAAATAAGTTTATTAAAATGTTTTTATCTTTCTCATGTAAACCTACAAAAAATCAAATTTAAAGTCAAACTTTGAGTTTAAATTATACAAGCTAGCTCACGAGTTTGTTATCTTACTAGCGAGTTTGCACATGAACTTACTAACATATTTGATCACGAGCTCACTAACGAGCTTGTTTACGAGCCGAATGTATCTAACCATGAGTTTGATTCATTTATTTTAATGAGACTCATTAAATGTGCGCAAACAAGTTTTTTATCAAGTCGAGCTCCTAATAGCTCACGAACGGCTTGATTCATTTGCATTCCAAATTTTTTGGGTGAAAATTGTAATACTCTCCTTATATAATTAGCTAGAATGTTGCATTTCACCCTCTCAATTGTTAATTTTGTGAGTAAGTCGTCATAATATGTCAAGATGTACCACCCAAAAACCTTTCCAACTTTATCAATTGTTGTTTATTCGTCTTAAAATCTATATATATATAAGGTTAGTCTCCTGTCAGACGGTCTAACAGATCTAATTCATTAGACAGATCCAAATATCTGACCCGTCAGCCCACCAACAGCCCGCACAAGTACCAATACCACATCCGCTGGCCGTTGCTAATACATTTTAGGAGGACTACTAATACTTTTCGGAGGAAAAACTAATATTTTTAGGGGTGCTACCAAATATTTTTGAGGATGACTACTGATACTTTTTGGAGGAAGAACTAATACTTAAGGAACTACTAATACTTTCTTTGAGGAAAACTATTACTTTTCAAGAGGAATACGTTTAATTGAAAACCATAATACTTTTAAATAAGACTACTAATATGTTTTAGTAGGAATACTAAAACTCTTGATGGAAAAAAATAAATATTTTTCAAGAGGATTACTAAAAAAACTATTCAAGCATATTACTAATACATTTTATCGTTACTACTAATACTTTTTTGAGGGACTGCTAATACTTTTTGGGAGAAAAAGTTAATTATATTAAGGTGAACTACTAAAATACTCTCTAGGGAACTATTAATACTTTTTCGAGGAACTACTGATACTTTTCGGATGAATTGTCCCAGAATATTGTAAATATACCACTGTTCATGAAATTACGAAAAAACCTGAGTCGGGTTGGATCCGTCTAACGAAAAAGACCCGTTAGACGGCCTGACAGGAGTTTTTGTGATATATATATAGGGGTTGGTTCTTGTGAGACCATATATTGGGGTGAGACCGTAGGGACTCATCTAGACTGTTGCAACTTAACAATGAATGGATGAGATTGAAACATTAAATATAGAAGCATTCTTTATCACGAATTTCTGCTGAGGGCATATCTGTTAATAAAAAAAATCAGACAACAAGAAGATTTGGATGATTCTAACTTACCATATCTATTACCTATAATTTAGGAGATGCAATCAATGATAATCACCTCCAAAAAACTCTAATCTATACCCAAAAAGAAAACGCAGACCATCACGTATATTCACCATTTAACAATAAACTCGGTTTCCACTAGGAAGAAGAACAGGAACAGATACACAAAAATCACAAATGAATACACATGTGTCATTAGAGAAATCAAGCATGGATTATTTTATGGATGAAAACTACGCTGAAGAAATTGATTCCGGCGAGTATACTCTTAACACAGTGTATATACGTTGGAAAATCGTTGCATGATCAATCATAAAATGCTTCGAAACATAAAAATTCGTATACCAGTTCCAAAAAATTTGGTTCGATATTTTTAGGTATTTATGATTCTAGTTATGTTGCAATTTTAGCATTATATTGATGTGTATATAACTATGTTATGGTGCATATGGTACTGTTCGAATATTTGCATAAATAAATCATAAATGTTAGCTTGCAAATTTATTATTATTACCGGGCGTTTATGAATTTTTTCTTTTATGCCAACGATATTGCATTTATAATGCAAGTTTATCGATATTATGGTGTAAATTTTTTATGAAATAAAAATGCCATGATGTGACCGAAAAATGCATGGTGCAAATGCATATTGAATTAATGCATATCTAATTGTATAATGATGAATGTATACGTATAATATGTTGCATATTTTGCTTGAGGTAATGTTGCATGAATGCAAAATATATGAACCCATAAAATGCAAACTATGTTGGTGTTATAATTAATATTGCATATTTAATGGTATAATGATGTATTGCTATATATAATATGTTGCATATATAATGTATGGTACACAATAATTATTATGATTATGCATTATAGAATTTTTTTTAGTGCCAACTCTATTGGACTATTAAATGCAAACTATGTTGTTATTATAATTATTATTGCATATGTAATGGTATAATGATGTATTGTTTTGTATAGTATGTTTCATATTTAATGTATAGTATGTTGCATATTATTGTATGTTTAATATTATAATGATGTATTGGTACCTATATTATGTTGCATATATAATGTACAGTATAATTAATTATTATGATCATGCATTACTGAATTTTTTTTCATTGACAAACACTATTGGATTTTTAAATGCAACCTACGGTGGTATTATATTTATTAATGCATATTTAATCTTATAACGATGTATTTTTCGTATATTATGTTGCATATTTAATGTATAGTACATTTTCAAAATTTTTAACAACAATCTGCAGATATTCTGATGCATTTTTAATCTTGTTGTGATGCATATTTTATGTTAATTTTATGTCAATAGCTATAACTAACAACCCAAAACAGAGGCTTAAAATATCTCCTGGATCAACAAGTACTGGATTTCGGAGGTAGAGCAAGACAAAATTCCGCGCGTTGGCATGGAGTTTTCTACATTAGAGGCCGGTGTCCGTTTTTACATGGAATATGGCTCGATATGTGGGTTTGATATCCGAAGAAGCACGACAAGGAAATTTAGAAATGATGTTATCCGTGTGCAATATATATTATGCAACCGAGAAGGTTTTAAGAATTCAAGGATCTCAAAACCAATCACATGAAATGATGATGATACAGACAACACAAACACGGCGCCCCGCAAGGGAGTTTCAAATAGAGTTGGATGCAACGCACGTTGCATATTTGAGTACAAGAATGACCATTCTTACAAAATAAAATTCTTCGAAGAGCGCCACACTCATACATTGAAATCCGAAGAATACAAGCAATTTCTCAAGGTAAATAGGAATCTTAATTTTGGTCATCAACAATTCCTGCTAAATTGTTCTCGACCAAATATATGTACCTCTAAATCGTTGAGATTGATGAAAGAGATGGTTGGAGGGTACTCAAACGTCGGTGCACTGCAAGTAGATTTTAAGAACTTCAAGAGAGACTTAAAAGCATATATATGTGGGACAGATGCGCAATTGATCATAGACAAGTTTCTCAAGAAAAAGGAAGTTTGCGAGGGAATGGTATTTAATTACGACGTCGATGAAAACGAGCAGTTAACACGGCTTTTCTGGGCAGATCAGACGTCAATAATGAACTACAAAATCTTCGGCGATGTAATCTTGTTTGACGCCACCTACAACGATGTATTCCAATCCCCTTAAAATCAATATGTCTTGCATAACTATATTCAATGGTATGCAAGTTTAATATACATATAATGCATCAAAAATTTCGAATATATATTTACTATAAATATGATGCATATATAGGTTATAAAAAATATTAATCGTTTCTGTTGCACCTTACATGCAATAATTATATGTTTTTTTTTGCAATTTATATGCATAATTAGGTAAATTATTATGCATATTTCACATACGTATTTTGCATATTTAAAGTATAGTACAAATCAGTTTGTGTTAAAAAAATAAATTGTTCTAACATTTTTTTTTTGCAAATTATTTTGCATATTTTTGTGTGTGTTTTGTGTGATGATTTATACATATTTTTGGCGTGTTTTATTTGCATTTACATGTTTTAGTGTTATGTTGTGCTATTTTATTGATGTTTTAGGGTTTGGTGGAAAAAATAAGTTTTGGAGCAAAAAACGTTAAAAAGTCATTTCACGCACTGCGGCAGTCATCGTATTTTGGACGTAACTTTCGCATTCGAATCCCAATTGACATGATCCATACACCATTGGAAATCTAAGACAAAGTTCTAAAATGCCTATGATGCTACTAAATGCAAATGAAAACGTTTAGATGGGTTAAAATCACGTACAAGTCAAAAAAATATGTCAAAATCTCGAAAATGACACGTCTTGGTATTTTGGCCGTAACTCTCTATAGAAAATTGATATTGAGGTGATTCAAGTGGATATGGAAATCTAAGAGATAGAGATACAATTCATAAGAAGACATCAAGATGAAATTCGGACGTTTAGAGGTCGCGTGCTGCGGCCAGCAGCAGGCCGTGATTGGGCGCGCGCGCGGTCGCGCGCCGTGACTTGCTGAACACGAAATTTTCGATTTTTTTGCATTTTTTGGCTCTTCCACATTGTTTAGGACTCTAGGCTTATAAATAGGACTTGGGGAGCCCTTATTTTTGACACACTCTCATTCTTAGCACTTCTAGACTTTAGTTTTTGGTATTTTTCTCTTCCATTCAACATTGGTATTGCTTATGTTCTTCCCCTTGAAGTTATTTTGCTTCTTAATCAGTAAGATTTCCTTATCTCTTTTATCTGATTTCAATTGTTGGGTGATTATTATTGTTGCATGATTATGTTTATGATTGTTTTCTTTCCTTCAATTGAGATTATGATCACATCCCCAAGCATGAACTAATTTCCTTGTTCTAGGATTATGATGATTTGATTCAAAAAAACAAGCATGAGTATTGATTAATTGATTTGCTTTCCTGAATAAATTATTTTATTTGTTGATTGATTGTTTGGCCAACTCTTGATTGTTTAAGGGGATAATTGATATCGATGGAAGATATTATTCTTAGACTAAATTTATTCAGGGGGTTAGATATGAATCAGAAATGTATTATCTAACCCTGGGTTTAATGAAAATAGCATATTATGTTGGGATAGCCCTAATCTGTGAATACGTGAGTTATCAGATCTAAACCTAGTCTTTACATGTTTGTTATATTTGTTAACCGCATGATCAATTAATTGATATTCTGCTTGCAAGTTTGATGAGATGAATCCATAATCCTGGACTTTCATCAACATCTTTTTCTCCAAGTTTAATTCTGTTTAGTTTTAAATGGTCTTTTTACTTGTTTTCCTTTAGTTTATTAAAATCACAAATTTGGTTAGAGTGTTTAGGATTTATTTTCTATTTATTGTGATACATAATAATTATTTGCCGGCTAAGTCTTCCTTGAGAGACAACTTGTGGTTAACTTGCTATCCTACAATTGATCTCGTTCTCTTGCGAGGATTGTTAGACTTTTATAGGTGTTTAGCGGTCGAACAAAATTTTGGCGCCGTTGCCGGGGAAGGCTTTAGGTGTAATAAATATTGTGTCTATTTTTCATGTTTTTTAGATTAGGATTCTTTTTATTTATTGTTAGTTTAGAACTCTTTTTATTTCTTTTGGTTTTTACTTTATTCCACTGGTGCATTTGATCTGTTTTTCTGTGTTGTTTATGCAAGGATGTAGAAATCTCAATCGGGACCTTGTGCCTCTCGTGGACGATATCCATCGAGTTGCAAGACGAATGAGGAAAAAAGGGGACGATTCTACAGATAGCAACGAGGGTTCTCGTGATCACGTTCCAAAACAAGAACAAACAGAAGAATCAGAGATGAGTGATAATCAAAACGGAAACAACGTGGAGGCACGTCAGCCTTCGATGCGTGAGTTCACACGCCCTGTCATTGGGACTGTGACCTCTTGCATCACATTGGGACAAACAACACGGAACTACGAGCTCAAAACCATACATTTTAACCAGTTGCCGTCATTCAATGGGATGCCCAATGAAGATCCTCTTAACTTCATTCGGGAATTCTATGCAGTCATTCAAACTTTTCCTCTACAAGGTTTGGATGAGGATCAACTTAGGATGCACTGTTTTCCTTACACTCTAAAGGATCGGGCAAAATCTTGGCTTATGTCTCTACCTCCTAACTCTCTTACTGATTGGGAGGCGGTGTACAATAAGTTCATGGGCAGGTACTACTCTCATCAGAAAACTTCATATCTGTGAGGTAAGATAGCTACTTTTAGTCAGATGGAAGGCGAGCCTTTTCATGAGGCTTGGGATCGCTCTAAGGATTCACAGTATTAAATGCCCACATCATCACTACCCATTGGAATTGTTAAACCAATTTTTCTATGATGGATTATCGCATAATTATCAATATATGGTTGCAATGCCGCTGGGGGTGACATGGGTGTACATACGGCCCAGAAAATCTATGATATTCTAGAAATGATGACCGATAACTCACAACAAAAGAGTGCTAGAGGCAAACGGGCCATCGTGAATGAAGTAGCTCCGAGCTACGATGTGAAAAATAATTGGCTGAATTGACTAAGCAAGTACAACTGTTGGCTACAAGGGGGCATCTACCAGTTCCCCCTTCTGCCGAGTCTTGTGGGATTTGTGGCAAATTTGGTCATGGGGCCAACGTTTGTAATGCTATCTCTCAGGCGTATAATTCAGGTTGGCGAAACCATCCAAACTTTAGTTGGGGCAATTCACAAAATCCCTCTCATATCTATCTGAGGCTACCGCAACCACAAGGCTAGCCAATCAACCAGCCAAGGGCCCCATCTGTTGAAGAAAGCTTGAATTCCTTTATTCAGATCAGTCAGCAAACACAAGAAGGTAAACAACAGGACACACATCCTAGTCAACCAGCTCAAGCTCAATCCATCACCGTTCTTGAATTTGGTGAGATGTCTGATCATGAAAGTGAGATTCCTCTTTCTATTGTCTCACATAACCCTGCAGGTATCGCGAACATAGAAAAGGAAGTTGATGCAGGTGAAGAAGACATGAATATGGAGGCAAGCACGGGATCACCTTCCCATGAACTTTCTCTCCCTAAGTCCATGCCCAAAACATGATCCACGTAGTTTCACTATCAATATTTATTTTGGGAATGGTAAGAAAGTCACATGTATACTTGATCTTGGAGCCAGAATTAACCTTATGCCTTATTCTACCTTTAAACAATTAGATTTAGGGGAATTAAAGTTCACCGTGTTACGTCTACAACTTGCTGATAGGTCCATTAGGTATCCTACAGGCATTGTTGAAAATATTTTAGTCCAAGTAGGTGGTCTTAAAATTCTCATTGATTTTGTTGTTTTGGATATGGAAAATGATAAAGGTAATCTTAAAGATCATACTATACTGTTGGGTAGACCATTCATGGCAACCACTAATACTTTGATCGATGTCAAAAATAGAAAATTCAGTATGAATGTCTTGGGCGAATCTGCAACGTTTTCAATTTTTGATATGGCTCATAATCCTGCATGTGTTTTGAATGATTATCTAATTGTTGACTCGATCGATTCTGCCGTGAAAGATGTCCTATGGCAGGAACGCAATATGCTTCGAAGTAAAAAACAACCAGATAAAAATTACAAGGTGGTAAATAGGGTTTTGCTCGATGATCTGCCTTGACTCTCTTCGTTGACACCGTCAAGATAATGACGTTAAAAGAGCGCTTCTTGGGAGGCAACCCAAACATTTTCACTATTTTACTAAAAAAAAATTGTGTGTGTGTGTGTGTTTTCATATTTGCATGTGCATGGTGTTATTATTTTGTCCTTTTCACATGGATTTTGCAGATTTGTAGGCGGATATGACTATGGTGCCATTTATCGATCTTCGCATTTTTCAGGGACGTATATTTTTCCTTCTCTTTTTATGCATTGAGGTCATTGCGTGATTTAAGTATGGGGGGATGATTAGTCATTGATAAAATATGATGATTGCATGTGGCTATGTTTTTACTATGCCTAGTAATTATCTCAAGTTTAATAATAGTGTTGTTTAGTCAACTTGAAATAGATGTATTAATTTGAGTTTTAAATATGAAATGACTTTGTGAACTTGATACGAAGGATTTGACTAAGTCGTGAATTAGCCTTTGTGGTGAACGAATTAGGTGACAGTTAAACAATAGTCCGAGTTGTGGGGCTTGAATTATGAGATTTCATTGATGTGAATTAAGTTAAAACCCTATTTTGATTTGTGTGCACACAAAAATTGCTAGCCTTGTGGAAAAAAAAAAAAAAATGCATTATATAGCTATAAAAAAACATTATAGAGCTATATAAAAGCAAAAAAAAAAATAGAACAATCGAGATTATACTCCGTTGGTTGAGCTGCTTAGTAACTAGGCATTCATAAGCCCCATGTTTGACTTTTACGCAAAACGGCGGCTCAAACATGAGTATGAGAAACCACCCTAGGAGCCTTTGGAAAACATCCGAAGTTTATACCTAGTGGAATAATAACTCAGGAGTTCTAGCAAAAAAAAAGGGTCATGGCTAGGAATTGCGTGATTTGTTGTGTGAGTAAAAAGGATTGCAACTTTTGACACAAATTTAAAATTTACTAAGGAAGGCCAAACACTTTGATTGATGTTTAACTTTAGCCGAGTGAGTTTATTGTGAAGGTTGGGGACCAATGAAGAATAATCTGAGGTAGATGGAACATGGTGTTATGGATTAATTGATTCTCAAATTGGACATAATATTTCTTGTTGGGTTTATTGGCATTATTATTTGCTTGAAGACAAGCAAAAGGCTAAGTGTGGGGGAGTTATTTTGCATATTTTTGTGTGTATTTTGTGTGATGATTTATACATATTTTTGGCGTGTTTTATTTGCATTTGCATGTTTTAGTGTTATGTTGTGCTATTTTATTGATTTTTTAGGTTTTGGTGGAAAAAACAAGTTTTGGAGCAAAAAGTTAAAAAGTCATTTCACGCAATCGATCATCGTATTTTGGACGTAACGTTCGCATCCGAAGCCCAATTGACATGATCCATACACCATTGAGAATCTAAGACAAAGTTTTACAATGCCTATGTCTGCTACTAAATGCAAATGAAGACGTTTAGATGGGTTAAAATCATGTACAAGTCAAAATAATATGTCAAAATCTCGGAAATGACACATCTTGGTATTTTGGCCATAACTCTCTAGATAATTGATATTGATGTGATTCAAGTGGCTATGTAAAGCTAAGAGATAGTGCTACAATTCATAAGAAGACATGAAGATGAAATTCGGACGTTTAGTGGTCGCGCGGTCGCGCACTGCGGCCAGCAGCAGGCCGTGACTGGGCGCCCGCAGGGGTGCGTGGTTTGGCGCACGGTCACGCGCCATGACTTGCTGAACACGAAATTTTTGATTGTTTTTGCGTTTTTTGGCTCTTCCACATTGTTTAGGACTCTAGGCTTATAAATAGGACTTGGGGAGCCCTTATTTTCGACACACTCTCATTCTTAGCACTTCTAGACTTTAGTTTTTGGTATTTTTCTCTTCCATTCAACATTGGTATTGCGTGGGTTCTTCCCCTTGAAGTTATTTTGCTTCTTAATCAAAGAGTAAGATTTCTTCATCTCTTTTATCTGATTTCAATTGTTGGGTGATTATTATTGTTGCATGATTATGTTTATGATTGTTTTCTTTCCTTCAATTGATATTATGATCACATCCCCATGCATGAACTAATTTCCTTGTTCTAGGATTTTGATGATTTGATTCAAAAAAACAAGCATGAGTATTGATTAATTGATTTGCTTTCCCGAACAAATTATTTTACTTGTTGATTGA
Organism: Rehmannia glutinosa; assembly: GCA_016081115.2. Lineage (NCBI taxonomy): Eukaryota > Viridiplantae > Streptophyta > Magnoliopsida > Lamiales > Orobanchaceae > Rehmannia > Rehmannia glutinosa. The sequence goes on from CM071933.1 coordinate 36,664,739, forward strand.
TTGTTTGGTCAACTCTTGATTATTTAAGGGGATAATTGAGATCGATCGAAGATATTATTCCTGGATTTAATGATAATAGAAAATTATGTTGGGATAGCCCTAATCTATGAATACATGAGTTATCAGATCTAGACCTAGTCTTTACATGTTTGTTATATTTGTTAACCGCATGATCAATTAATTGATATTCTTCTTGCAAGTTTGATGAGATGAGTCCATAATCCTAGACTTTCATCCATATCTTTTTCTCTAAGTTTAATTGTGTTTAGTTTTAATTGGTCTTTTTACTTATTTTCCTTTAGTTTATTAAAATCACAAATTTGGTTAGAGTGTTTAGGATTTATTTTCTGTTTATTGTGATACATAATAATTATTTGCCGGGTAAGTCTTCCTTGAGAGACGACTTGTGGTTAACTTGCTACCCTACAATTGATCTCGTTCTCTTACGAGGATTGTTAGACTTTTATAGGTGTTTAGCGGTCGAACACAAATTACATGCATATTAGATAAATTATGATGCATATTTCACATACGTATGTTGCATATTTAAAGTATAGTACAAATCAATTAGTGTTGAAAAATAAATTGTTCTAACATTTTTATGATGCATAAATTACTTTTATTTCATGTATCACAATTGTTGTGAAAAAGAAAATTCGGTACAAGATGGTGTTCGCGCCATTTACAGGGGTTGACAACCACAAATGTATTACCTTTGCAGCATGATTAATATTAAAGGAAGATATTGAATTGTACGTGTGGTTATTCAAGTGCTTTTTAGAAGCGATGGGGAAGGAGCCAATATCATCTTTACAGATCAAGACCCAGCAATGCAAATTGCCATCCAAATAGTATTTAAAAATACCATTCACAGGTTGTGCATGTGGCATATAATGGAAAAGGTTAGCACGAAGGTGGGTCAAGCATTACTCAAGGATGACGACTTCAAAAAAAGGCTCAGTTGTGTTGTGTGGGACAACTACTTGAAACCAACGGATTTTGAGAGAAAGTGAAATGATGTTATGAATGATTTCAAGATAACATCGCATCCATGGTTTATAACAATGTTTGAACTTAGACATAATTGGATCCCAACCTACTTTAGAGACATACCAGTGGGGGGTCTACTAAGGACTACCTCGAGGTCAGAAAGCACAAACAGCTAGTTTGGGGATTTCACCAACCCACATGCGACTTTGTTTGAATTTATAATGCATTTTGATAGTGCTATGGACTCGCAAAGGCATGCATCAGATAAACTGAATAGCGGATGTGAATCATTTCATCCAAATTCCACGACACCTTTGGAAATTGAAAAACATGCATCCTACGTGTACACACATATTGCTGAAACATTGGATGAAAACCGCATCATTGAGTCCGAGAAATGCAGGTCTGTACCAATTTGCAAGGGGCGACGTCTCTGGGACAACACTCAATAACCTCTGGTCGAATTTTCATAGTTGTATAGGGCTTGCACAGGGAAATGTAGAAAAACTTGCAAATTTATCACGTCTCCTAGCTGAGGAAAAGGAAAGGATGACAATAGAATAGAAGGCCAGAGTTTCTGTACTTAGCAAGCAAACGGTTATTCAAAACATTTGTGGCTTGACATCCCAAATAGACATTTTTGTACTACCACCAAAGCAAGCAAAGAATAAGGGGAGCGAGAGTCGTGTAAAAAGTCGCATATAGAGCCAAAAAGAGAAGCCTATCAAGGCAAACACCAAGATGAAAAAGAAATGTGGTACGTGTGGAGAAGTCGCCCCACATAACAGCAGAACTTGTCCAAAGCGCACTGATACATTGTAAACATTAATATAAATGTAATGCGCGAATTTTTAAAGACTACTTTCTATTTTTTGCGATATATTTGAATATATAAAAGTCTGTTACATGCATAAATCTAGCACTATTTATGTATATTTTGTCTTCTAATTATATGATGTAATTTTTTATCAAATTAAAACATCGTGCATATGCATTATACAATAACAAAACTTGCAATGTAATTTGTCTAAGTATACATTAAAAATCAATCATAAAATTGAAAAAAGAGGATTATGTACTGTCCTAATTTTCGTGCAAAATAAGTTGTCTAACTATGAAATATAAACATAATAAAAATAAAATACACGTTATTTTGGAATTAAATAAACAACATAGTTAAAATCTAGCACTATTTATGTATATTTTGTCTTCTAATTATATGAGGTAATTTTTTTATCAAATTAAAACAAATGCAATATACAATAATAGAATTTGCAATATAATTTGTCTAAGTATACATTAAAAATCAAATCATAAAATTGAACAAAGAGGATTATGTAATGTACAAATTTTTGTGCAAAATAAGTTGTTTAACTATGCAATATAAACATAAACGAGTTCGATTTCCCCTACTAACACTTTCTTGATTTCAGATTACTTTTATGACGGGTCCTGGCACTTCACTTTCTCATTGGTGGAGGCTTATTTGGACCTGGTCCAGGCTATCATCCGAGTCCCTGTTGCTCCTAACTCGAGGGATACGCGTATATGGCTGAATTCTGAGGATGATTTGGTTACTTCGAAAGCGGTAGATGCTCATGTTCATCCCCACTATCTGGCGGTCAAGTGGGGTTCTTGGATTTGGTCGCAACACATTCCGGAATGGCGATCGGTGGTGGCGTGGCGGGCTATCCACAATCGATTGGCTGTCTTGGACTTGTTATGGGCCAGGGGGAGTTTTACTGGCCCCTCGGTTTGCGCTCTTTGATAAACCAACGAGTACAACTACAAAAAAAACGACATAATGTAATCAATTAGGTCAATAATAAAATACAAAATTAATAAACTAGAAATTAAAATTTTAGGTTTAAAGATAAATGTACAGTGCTGAAGGATGTTGCAAAGAATCTATTTATGGAATCCGAGCTCCTCAAAATCTCCTTTGAATTCAGTATTCTCGCCCACGTATCAACCACAATCATAGAAGCATATTTCCCCAGTCTCAATGTCACTAAATCCTCTCTAGTAAGCATGCAATCTCCACTCTTATATATAGTCTCTTCCATGTAGAGAAAATAAATTAATTTTCATAATTAACAAAAACATTCTATCCATGCATCATATATGTTTTTAAAACACGCAAATAATAATACTATATATGCAATATAACAACACTAAATATGCAGTACAGACATTCTACATATGCATCCTAAAATGTTCATAAAAATAATTATACAATATTCAGCGATATGCATCAAAACATTATATCTATATATCAAAGTCGATTCTGCATAACATAAAAACTTTGTATTTATATTTAAGATGAAACTAAGACCATTACTGTACAATCATGCATATTAACACTAAATAAGCAACATATTGATTCTATATATGCATCATAATTTATTTCCCACTCCCTATAATACACAAAAAATAATTCCCGTTTGTGCACAAAAATAAGACAGAACTAAATATGCAAAAATATAAAAGAAATATACATCATAAACGTTTTGTAAAATCAAAGCAGGAATACAAGACTAAAACAAAAAGTACTAAATTTATTATCGTGTTTTTTTAAAATGTGATGTACTTACTTTTTAGCCTCACCATTCTCAAAAATCCACTTGCCAACCATAGACTGTGAATCATCCAGTGGCGTAGCTATGTCAATAGACATTCCAGTAATCGGAGAAGCTAAAGGTTCTAGCTTCTTCAATTTTCTACCCCTTTCTTCTCAATCATGCTTGCATTTCCATCCTTCGTTGTCCCTTCACCGATACCCTTCTCCATAAATTCAGAATCATCCTTCGTGCCACCCACAACACCTCCAATATGATCAATTTCTTCGACCATCTTCCCGTGAGAAGCCTCTGCATACTGCCGGGACGTCTCAAGTACCAATTGCCAATTCACCGTGCCGCCATCCTAAGTCATACCAATACTAAACGTAGGCCTGTCAATCTATTTCTTAAACTCAAGCCTCTTCAATACTGCACTTTCTATTTTTTCAATTGTCGCAATATTCTCGGGATTGTTCCAAAAAGCATCGTTCTATTGAGATAAGCTACAATCATGTGCATTATCTGCCGGTTGTCCATCGGCCTGTTTCCCATTAAAACAAATAAGATTTTTTGCCGCCTCTCCTAGTTTCAGAAAAAACGAAATCACATTCGAAATCCTTTGGGGCATTCTGGAGTAGGTTAATGATATCGACAACGTCTTTTGCAAGGTAGGAGAGCTTGGACAACACCTCCGAAGTGTATGCCTATAAATCAGCCAAATACAAAAAATAATGTCAATTATCATTGCCTGGCACAAAAGTATGCAACAAAAAATACCTAAATATTCATTGTAATATCGATTACAAATAATTATTTCATAACAGAAAAAAACAAATTCTATATACTAACTAAGCAATATATATTCGTTAACTATGTTGTGTACTATATGCTTGAACCATACAGTATATTATCACTGCCAAAAAAAAAGACTATATCTTATATAATATGCAACATATTTTAACTAAGTATGCAACATAACAGAACATGAATCATGCTAAAACAAAACACTGACTAAGAAATATATATTCAATAACTACACTGTGTAATGTATGCTTGAACCATACAATATATTATCACTACCAATAAACATTATATCTTTTATAATAAGTAACGTAATGCAATATAATAGAACATGGATCATGCTAAAAACAAAACTGATAAAAAATTTAACAGGAGTGTTATTTTAACTGCATAACTAATCAAAATTTGATAACTAAATATGCAATGTACTATCTTAAGATAACCAAATCAAAAAATGAAATACCGTCAAAAAATGAAAAATATACGACCTGCACCACGTCACCACCAACAGCCGGCCCCGGGACAATTGGTTCTCTCTCGGTAGAGTCCACCGCGTGAATAATGTTACCTCTAGATGAACCCTCGGCGTTAAAAGGGAGGTCAACATATCCAAACCCAAAAGCGTCATATGCAATTTCATTTCGATACCATTCCTTCAACTTCTCGTCAGTCCAGCTAATCAAACTCGGGATACCTCTTGGCATGTCGCGCATGCATACTACAACCTGGTCCATGTACAAAACCTAAATGAACGTATAAAACAAGAAAAAATGATTAGCAGCAATTCACAAATTGGAAACAAAAAAAAAAAAGACAAGCACAAATTCTGAAAATCAAAAAAATAAAAATAGCACAAACCAGTAGAAATAGCACAGGGCCGTTAAACTGCATTTTGTTCAGCGATTTTACCCTGTTCGCAATGAGGATTTTCAATGTGTATTCGCACAATTGAAATTCTTTATGTCGTTCACATTGTCCAAATATTTTAAAATAAGCGGGTTGACGTATCCACATTGCAATGTCCCGATAATAAGACAATCAACTAATATAGTAAAAAATCTCCTGAACCAAACGCCACCATCCTTGCATTCAACCATTTTCTTACAAACCTCAGTTGTTGTGACAAGTTTTCCAGTTTTATCAAACAAAGAAGCCCAGTTGTCATACAAGTCATTTTGTTCAGACTTGGTCTTCTTGTCAATATTAATCGGACCATTTGAAAAACCAAGCACTCTCTCTACATCAAAATAGTCAACTCGAATAAATCTGCCCTGAGCTAAGACTAACTCACAACTAATTGGATTAAAATTATCAATCGGACCATTTCGACTACATCATCCTTCTGGAAATCCGTAAACTCTGCCATCGCTTTACCAAAAGTGCAGGGTTAGATCTAGTCAGGACCTTTGGATTTTTGAGCTTCCACGCCTTCTTGGCTTCAGATTTGCCACCCTTCACCCTTTCGGTACCAGAACTACCCTCCCCTTTGCCTCCATCATCCCCCTAGAGAAATCTCCCTCTTATATTTTAGATTTAGCCATCTTTGACAACCTCAGTATGCTATCCCTGCCCACTGTAAAAAAATTATGCATAAATAAATATATCATATTGTAAAAATAATTTAATTATGATATATGCATAAGTCGTCGAAACTGATGAATAGATATGGTAAAAATGATGCATATATACTAATTGATTGATGCATATCAAATTGATGTATAAAAATTATAATTTATTTGCATAGATCACAACAGACCGATGCATAATTAAAATACAATGACTCGTGTAAAAATTGGGATGCATGGTTGCCTTATCATGAAAATATGCACGAAAAATTGCTATCAAATGCAATAAAAAATAAAATTTATACATCAAATATATTTACAATAAGACAACAACAGAAAATCTAGAACATTGTCAAAAAATGCAACAAAGTCGACACTATTTCATTACATACAACAAAATCGACGCTGTGATGTTACATATGCAACGAAAAGTGCTAAATATGCATCAAAATTATTAAATCTATACATCAAAATAAAAATAGAAAAAATTCCGAAACTTAAAAACTGTTTCATTACATACAACAAAATTGACGCTGTGATGTTACATATGCAACGAAAAAGTGCTAAATATGCATCAAAATTATTAAATCTATACCTCAAACATAAAAATAAAAAAAATTCGAAACCTAAAAACTAATCAAAAATTTCCAACAAAATCTTGCATTCACCCAACAAGGTTGTATATAAAAATCGACACTTCTCTATACATATGCAACGAAACATTGCTAGGGATGCCACAAAAAAATTCTATCTAGACATCAAACAATAATATTAAACTATACAATAAAAAACTTAAATACAATATCAACAAGGCCTAACACACCGTTGCAAGTTCACCTCCGGCAAAAAAACTCAACTAAAAACCCTCATATCCTACTAACCATATAAAACATCAAATGAAAAAACTTTGCATACAATACAATACCACGTGAAAACTTAAACAAGTAAAAATGACTGAAAATTGAAAAATATCCTTAAAAAACAACTACAAATTAACATGCAAAAAAGTTTTCGAAATTGAAAAAAAAGTGAAGGAATCAGAAATTGCTAGTTGTGAATTCGCAAACTTCAAGACATAAATTCTTACTAGATTTTCCTTCAATCTTCGTATGTCGTGACCAAGACTTTGGATATTTTTCTCTGCTTCAGAAAATCCACTAGGACGCCGTGTATGAGGAAATATCTTGCTATGGCTTTTCCTCTTTCTTTGCCTTTTGGAGTGCCAATAAGAAGTTAGATGGGTTATAATGATGATATTAGATTTAATCCTGAAAATCAATTCCCAAAAAAAATCGGGCACTCAAAAAGGCATACAATCTCTCTCTACCGAAAATAAATGGGGTTAATATCTATCCATAATTAATCACCTAGGCGCGTGCGTGTGTATCTACCGAAAATAATGGAGGTTAAATATCTATCCATAATTAGTCACTAGGCGTGTGAGTGTGTATTTACCATCCTAACCTTTTGGCAGTTTTTTAACATTAAAAATACCTTAAAAAATGGATTAATCTTTACTCTTCAAAAAATAGAATAGACGTACCAGATCAATCTCTACGGTCCCACCCCAACATATTGGTCTCATTTGAACCAATACCTATATATATACAATAACAAATCTATTTCTAAAAATATTTCTCGCCTAAAACATTTTGATAAAAATAGTAAAATCTATTTAAGGCATAATTCTATCTGTATTAATTATTCAAATTTGGTAAACTTTGGTAATAAACTTAATATTTAATGCTGAGTTTTTGATTTGTAGATTTTGTATAATTTTTTTTTTTCTACTATAAATATTATTTATGGGTTTTAGGAAATTAATAGCAAAACAAAATTTGTTCGACTTCAGCCCATAAATCCAGTTTCTAAAAAAGTGGCAAGATTTTTATAATTTAGTTATTTTTATATATAAATTTTGCTATTAAATCAGATTAATGTTGTTTTTCATATTTCGTAAAATACTTAATAACAAATCAAATTACAATCATATTACCATTGTATATAATTTACTTTGAGTATAATTAATGAGCAACAGTTAGAGAGATAGAGAGAGAAGTCTCTCAAAATAGTAGTTTAAAACTTTCTCATCCATTTTAGTTACTATAAAAAGTAATTATATTTTGCACAATAAATAAATATTGATCGGTTTTAAAAGGCATGTTTTACTAGTCAACCTTGTCCCATAATCGCTCTTTAATTTCTTTAATTTTGATTTTATGTGCTTCTCTTATATTCCTAACTCAAAATTACACATTGGTGATTTCCAAAAAATTACATTAATTTTACCTGCCACAATTATTTTCATACTTTCGTAATTTAAATTATATATTGCTGATTTTTAGGAAATTAAAATAATTATTACATGCTAATTTTTTATATTTTTCAATGAATCATATATATAATAAATGAAAATCTATATATCCATAAAACACTATTTTGTTCTAAAGTCAGAAGGTCTCGAAAAATATATCTTATTAGTTTTTTTAAAATTTTATTATGTTATTTTATACTTGCATTTTAAATAATATAGTATTGATATATTAAATAGTTGATAACACAATATTTATATACAGAAATTGGGATATTAAAATACATAAATAGTTTTTAAAGTTGTGTTTAAATTAATTAAAACTGATACAATATTAAACATGTAATCATTCAAATATAGAAATATTTTCTTAATGTAAACTATCTATTACTGATTTAAAGGAAATTATATTAATTACTACTTGACAAAAAAAATATTTAATCATACAAATAATGATTGCAATATCTAAATATCTCTCCACCATGATCTTCGTTGATCGTTCTAATGTCGGGAGGTATAAAGAAATGCACGAACGTATTTAGTTTGTGTTCTAATATCAAAAGGTTGTAAGAAAATACCGAATAAACATTGTTAGCTTTTTGGTGAAATATAAATTAATGTTGAATAATGTTTAATTAATATAAAAATTGATACATTGATAATCATGGTTAAATACAAAAAAAAAAATTAAAATACACAATCTTCAAAATTATGGTTAAATTAGAAATGATACAACAATAAAAACAGAATTATTCAAATATAGAAATATATCAAACGAAATACGATAAATTACAACCATTTAATTGATCTATAAAATTATTTACGTAAGTATCCTTATGGTTGTGCTATATGTATGTGATGATATTGCTCATATTCATTTTTACACAATTCACTCTTATATCAGAAATCATTTTACGAGCAATTAACTTTCAAACTCAAAAAAAAAAAAAAAAAAAAAATTGGGCCTCATATTAATCTTAATCAAAGACTTGAAAATTATAAAAATTTAGTGCACTGTGGAACTCCTCCTTGTGCGGCTTTTTGAGAAGCCAACTTATAACCACAAAATACAAATTCACATCCCATGCATCGCAGGGGTCAAGAACTAGTGTTGTAGTAATAATTAATATGCATCAATTAATATGTATTAACCAATAATTATAATAATAATAACTAACACATTCAACTATTTTTCTACGAGTCTAATAAAAATAAATATCGTATAAATGGGTCTGTCAAGATTTAGTATACGTATTTCTTAACGTTTTATATGTTAGTGAAAAATAAAATTAACAATGATTTTGAGGCGCGAGAACAACTTTTCTAAAGGCAATATTGCCTCTACTGCGAGGATTAAAAATTATCTGAGGAATTTTCTTTAAGATACAACAAAACACTTATATTCTTCTGAAAACAAAAGATAGAAGTTTCTCTATTTTTTTTTTTCTGCAGATAACTTTTATATTTATAGAAGATGAAAGGCTTGGAATGTGAAGTCCTCGATTTTTCAAGTGTGTATTTATTTTCAGTTATCGACTATGTATTATTCTTAACTACTTTATCGCGTCACTTTGACGGATAAATGTTAATAATATATATTTCACATTTTATCGTATTCATTTATTTGATCAATTACTTGTGTAATTATTTGACCTCTACTTTGAGACCTCTACTTGACTCACAAATTCCACTACACAAGGTAAGTGTAGTCTTCTTCTTCTTCTTCTTCTTTTTCTTGTTTTAAGCCTTCATTTTCTAACTCCATTTTTTTTTTGTATTTATTCACTTAGGGGCTGACCTAAGTGAGTTCATTTTCAAGTGGTGATTTACCCTTCTTTTTCACCAATTCAATCCATTTTATAAGGTGGGTGGAAAATCTTTTAAATCTCCTAAGTAAATTTTGAAAATGCATGTAGTATTTTTGAAAAACTTGATATATATATATATATATATATATATATGATGTAATTCATGTACATTTCAAGTGGTGAATTCCAAAAATTCTCAAATGATGTTCAAAATTTCCAATTATTGCAATTTAGGTGCATGCATGTGCACTTTATTGCTTTATATGATAAAGTCTTGTATGATATGTATATGCATGGTCATGCACCTTGAAATTAATGTATTATTCACCTTATAATCTGGAAAAATCGAGCATAATTGGTTAAATTATAATTTTTGGACTTAAATGCAAAAATGGCAAATTGGTGGACTTATTTGCAGGAAAATAAAACTTAAGAGACCCCTCTGCAATTTTTGATTTTTGGGACTGTACTCAGGTTTAAAATGATATTTTGACATCTTATTAAAGTTTTAAAGGTTTTGAGATAACAAAAACCAACTCTTGAAAGCCCAAGGACTAGTTTGTAAAATTTTGAAAGTTTAAGGGTTAAAATGTAAAATTCAAAACTGTACCAGCCCTACCTTTAAAATTTTGAAACTTTTAACTTTTAGGAACTGGAAAATACATATTTTAAAAGTATTCCAAAAATCAAAGTGTTTTAAGCTAAGAATGCAGTTTTACAAAAATTGAGGGACCAAAATGTAAAATACTAAACTTGAGGACCAAAATGAAATTTTCAGGACTTATACAGTCCATGTACCTGAAAACACACCTTTAGCTATAATTTTATGATATTTTGAACCCATGGTTCAAATTCCATAACAATTGGACCCTCTAATAAGCCTTAAAAGCAAAAACTTAAAAATTGGACTAAAATGGAATTTTTAAACGTTAAGGGACCTAAACTTACCCCTTTTAAAAACTTCTTTTGTCCCAATAACCTACTTACCTTAGTGACATTTTACAATTTGAATCACATTAAAATTCCTTCCGGTTTGTGAGATCCGATTATTTTAAACTCGGGGCCCGAAATAATAATTTTGGCAAATTTAGGGCCAAAATGAGAATTTCCCAAAAACTCGACCACAAACTTTTAAAAACATGAATCTCTGGATAATTTGGAGAATTTAGGAATTGACCTTATAATTTTTCGAGGTCGAGACAAAAACGTATTCAATTTTAAACCCAAAAAGGACTAGTTTTTACAGAACGGGGCTAATCGTAAAATTTTCTTTAACAAGGACCTCAACTTAATTATTTTCTTTTCTTACAGTCCTAGTACTACCGAATTGTATTTATTATTTATAAATTTAGTTTTCTTAAAAATTCCCTTGACTTAACGGATCACCTTGACCGATTAATACGTGTTCGCAGGGCGACTTCCTCGCCTTGTGACCTCGAATCTACAACGGGACTTACATCCCACTTAAATTACCAAATCTTTGAAGATTAGTTATCCACCCGATAATTATCTTCATCCAAATTACTCCACCAATACCGATAAATGCCACGTGCAAATTTTCGCATAACTTACTTGAACCGCTTCCCTGAATCAATTTACTCGACTGCCTTGTTGACATACTGTACCTGTGATTATATTCTTGACTGAGTTAACTTGGTGTGTCGAGCTCACAGTCGGAATGGACTCATCGGGGATGGAACCGGGCAACTCGACTGCTATTCCACTCTCCGGCCCCATCGTCCTAATCCCACAATCGTGGACGAAGTGTCCAAGGGAAGTGGGTTATAGTACTTGATGTATAATCGCGATTATGACAATCCGGGCTTAGCTGGCCCCACTGTGGATTTTTCGTGCCTATGGAGCGATAAGGTGAGAGGTCTTGGACTATCCTGCTTGGGGAGTTACAAGGAAGAACGAAGGAATCACTTTCTGATCCACATGATTCTGGAGTTACTCGGACCCGATTACTTGCTTGGGTTGGCACTACATTTCATACGTAATCACTACATGTCTTGCTTGAAATCACATAGTGCTTGTATGTACATGAACTCTTTCATCAAAACCGTATAAGTATATTATTTTATATATCATGTTGCTTGCAAACTGTGTGTGATACACGCATCATAACTCACACATTTTTCATACAACAGTTTTCTTGCAATTATTTATATCGCCACACTCGCACACCATCACCCATCCACTGAGAATTTTCGTCTCACCCCCTCCTGTTTTGAAATGGCCAGATGAGGAATTTGTGGACGACGCTGATCAAGCCACGAAGTGATCTCTCTGTGTTTCCACTTTGGGATTTTTTTATTTGCGGTTGTTCGGACTATATTTTCCTTTTAAGTTGTAATTTAAGGGCGTAGGACCCTTTGACTATTAAGTTATGTACTTTGGGATGTATCTTGGATTATGATGTTGGGATGTAATCTATAACATGTATTTCCGCTGCTATTTGACTCTGTCTTATTTGGATTTATGTTTATATTTGTCTTGACTGTTGGTTTATTACCGTTTAAGTTGTTGATCATCGTCACGTTCCCGTTTGAGGCGTGATATGGAATAAAAGGACACAATATTTCAATTTTGAAATTACAGTCACAACTTTTCAGATTTTAACTGAATAAACTGAAAAGTCACAACCATTTAAGTTGTTGTAATTTCAAAAATAATAATATATTTTATTAACTTTTTTTTCAAGCCAAGCCAAGCCCAAGCCCCAAGTCCAAGTCATAGATATACAATATACATATAGGGATTGGATCAAATGAGACCACATAATTAGAGTGAGAAAGTATGGACTAATCCTGTCCACAAATCTGTAATTTTAGTTGGTTGAGATTTACCCAATTTAATGGCCTTTTTAATTTATTTTAAATTAAATAAGGGTATATTTGGTCATTTTCTTATTAGTGTTTTCACCCCTAATTGATTAAGTTATCAAACAGGCCTCAGATTTAAAATTTGATAGCCCGTTTAAGAAAGTCGCGTTTAACGACTATTTGGTGTTGTTAAATGATGCTAAAGAGGAATTGAATAGCTCAATTTTGAGTGTTAAGGGGAAGGATTTGGGGAAATTGTCCTCCATCAAGCCTGGTATTAACAATTGGTTTAGCGACGTTTTGTCGTACCAAAACGTGCGTCGACGGGTTTCCTGCTGGGCCGGAGAAGGATTCGATGCAAAAACTGTTGAAAACTGTTAAGGAACTCGCAAGTTTTTGTAATTACACCAAACTTAGGGTAGTTTTCATAATTATCCATTTTTAATGATTGTTTGTTGATTTTGTGACATTTCATTTGCTGATCTGCATATGGTCTGAATTGTTGATGATGCAGATATGTGATTTATGTTTAAAAAGGTGTTTATGACGAGAGTGTGATGGTTACAAAGAAAATGGTAAATGTTAAAATGTATGGTGATGGATCCCAGAAGAGCATCATCACTGGAAGCAAAAATTATGTAGAATGAACACCAACACTTCAGACAACTACATTTGGTAAGAAAATTAACTATACAATGTTACAATTGTATGGTGATTGTCTATACAAAGTTATTTACGATTAAATCTGTTTGATCGTGAGTTAATCAAGCCGGAACAGGGGTTTGATGGTTGTTTGCATAGGGACGATTGGTGGATTACTGTAGAATTGGTTAAGAAGACGATGCTGACGTGGAGAAAACGAGGGCCAACGAGAAGGCAGTGAGGATTACTGTATAAATATATGTTTTTCGATGTATACTTATTTGTGTTTTGCTGTATAAGTAGTTAATTTTTGATGTATGTATTTATGTTGTTGTATACTTATGTTTTTTGTTGTATACTTATATGTGTTTTGCTGTATACTTATTTGTGTTTTGTTGTATACTTATATTTTTGTTCGACAATTGTAATATGCAGTACAAATATGTTAAATATACAACATAATAGTGTTAAATATACAGTAAATATATGTTAAATATACAGTACAATAATGAGCGTGATGTTCTCTCTCTATTTAACTGATTTACTTAATCCACGGTCCCCACATGTTAATGAGCGTGATCTCTCTCTCTCTCTCTATAACCGATTCCTTGATTCACGGTCCCCACATGTTTTTGTTTGACCATCTTAATATGCAGTAAAATTATGTTAAACATACAGTAAAATAGTGTTAAGTATATAACAAATATATGATAAGTGTACATCATACTACATGACAGAGCACATGCGTGATTTTCTCTCCAGCGCGATGTTCTCCCAATTTTCTCTCTCCCCACGTGATTTTCTCTCTCCTAATACCTGATTCCATATTTGGATGGTCCCCCACATATTTTTTTGACAAATTTACCCTCTCTGGGATTTAATTAAATGGTTTATGTATTATTATTCCAAATTATTCCTTGCCTTTGATGTAAATGGGGGAGGGTTGAGATTAGTCCACACTGTCTCACCATAAAATATGGTCTCATTAGATCCGACCTATATATATATATATATATACAGATATATATAGGGCCATGGACACTTTCGCCCCATTTTTCTGGAAAAAGGACAGACTTTTATGCTTCCCGGTGTTTTTTGGACAAAATTACTCTCCCGTCCCTTTTTTGGACAATTTTACACTCTGCCAAAATTTCCAGATTTTTTTATGTTGTTGTTTCTTTGTTGTTTCAAACATGTTTTGTTTAATCAAAATTTAGTGAAAAAATAAATTTTGGCCCCGTTAAATAATCCATTTTATACTCGAAACTTATAAAAAAAAAAAAATATACCATAAAACAACCCATATTAAAACAAAATAAATTAAAAATAATATAGAAACAACATGAATGAAAAACATAATACAATAGTTGATCCAATGTATGAAAACATAAAAAACATGGAAACAACCAAGAAACAATATAGAAACAACATAGAAAACACCATATGAGCAAAACGAGCTTAAAAATAGGTAAAATTATATTTAAACATCGAAAACTACGTGGAACAACAAAGAAACATAAGAACAACATTAAAAAGAGTACGAAAACAATGCAGAAACAACGTAAAAAATATTAAAAATACCACATGAATAAAAAGAGTTTAAAAGTAGGTAAAAATTGTATTTACACATTGAAAACTACATGGAAACAACAAAAAATATTATTAGAACAACATTAAAGATATTATAGAACAACACAAACAATAGAAATAATGTACAATACAATACATGAACAAAAAACAACATAAAAAATAGGTAAAAGTTAATTTGAAACATCGAAACAACAAAGAAAAAACAAAGAAACAAATTTAAACAACATCGAAACAACATTTATAACATATAAAGCAATACAGGAACAAAAAAATGTAATAATAATAAAAAAATGTAGGAACGTAAAAAAAGAAATATTTAGGTACAAAAGTGAGAGGAGTATATTTGGTGGTATTTTTATAGAAAAGTAGGGCAAGTATGACAATTACTCACATATATATATATATATATATATATATATATATATATATATATATATATATAAGTCCAATCAAAGACCCATTTGGACTAGGCTAAGCGTTCTAATTAATAAGCCCATTTGTTTTTCTCTATAAAAACAAGACTACTTATGAATTGTTCTTATGTGACACGGTCTCATCGACCTAAATTCATGAGACATATCCTACAATACTTAAAAATCGTGAGTTTTTTTTATGAGTTTGGGTTTGAGTTAGAATTATAATTATGTGTAGGATCCGTCTTATGAAAAATGCTCGTGAGACTATCTTATATAAGATTTTGCACCACTTATTGACAAGTTATCTATGTGGGGACAAAAAATCACACTACAGACTATTCTAACAATCCCCCACTTGTTTGTTGTGTTATTCCATAGTCTTTAAAATAATTGACTTGCATAACTGAAGGTATCTCTCGATTTAAACCTTCCATTAGTGAATGTATCTTAAGGTTCTAAAAATGTTTTAGGTGTCTGTAGATTAAACCAAGACTTAATTGTTTATTAAACTGAAGAAACATCACAAAAAATCAATTATTTCCCTTGATCCAGAGAAAATCGCTTTTAGCACTATTATGGCCATATGCTAATCTTTTCATGAATATTTCCAAGTAAACACCCCTTTATATGTATCATGGTGAAGCGACACCACTTCTATGTTTATATAGGTAGAGTTTCGCTATTTTATCCATGTTACTTGGATAAGTTCTATTAAACTGTATTAAGATCATAGTCATTCTCTATTTCGTAACAGTTTGCACTAATCTATTAGACTTTAGGATGAATTTATCAGTGCTAACAAACACATATCCACATGTTATTACCCATTAAACTTTAAAACAGGCTTACTGATTTAAAGTTGGGTTACCGTTGATTGGTGTTCTTTAAGGGTCTAACTCCCATCCCATTAGTGGTTTTAGTCAATACATCTCTTGGAATTGGCTTGGTTAATGGATCTGCCAAGTTATCCATGGATTTAACATATACAATTTTGATTACACCACTAGTAATTAATTCACGAACATAAGCATGTCTTAGATTTATGGGTCTCGATTTTCCATTATAAATCTTACTATGTGCATTAGACATAGTAGCCTCACTATTGCAATACAAGGAATCTAATAATAGATTTCTTAGCTATTCTGCTTCCTTGTTTGCTGCAGCTAGTGCTACAAATTCAGATTCCATAGTGGAATGTGAAATGCAAGTTTGCTTCTTAGAAGCCCAACTTATAGCACCTCCACCCAGAGTAAAGATCCAACCAGATATAGATTTATTATCATTTATACTAGTAATCCAACTTGTATATGAATATCCTTCTAAAACTGCCGGATAACTATCATAAATAATGCAAAATCTATAGTCTTCTTCAAGTATTCTAAAACCCGACTAATAGCTTTCCAGTGATCTACACCTGATTTACTTGTATATCTTGATAATTTGAAACTGCAAAAGCTATATCAGGTCTTATATAGTGCATGGCATACATTAAACTGCCTATGACGCTAACATACTGAAGTTGTGCAACTATTCTATTTGAATTCTCACATAACTTGACACTTGTGTCATATGGAGTATTAAACTCTTTTATTCCAAGATGATTGTACTTATTTAGTATCTTCTCAATGTAATGAGATTGACTTATGGCATATCCATGATCAAACTTCTTAACTTTAATTCCCAAAATAGTATCAATATCATTGAGATCTTTCATTTAAAAACTAAAGTAGGATACTTTTTGGTTTCTGATATGCCTAACATATTTGTACTCACTATCAGTAAACCATCAACATAGAGACATAATATTACTCCATAGTCATCAGTGAACTTAGAATAGATGCACTTATCAGCATTATTGTGTCTAAAACCATTTGACAAAATTTCTTTGTCAATTTTTTCATGCCATTGTTTTGCCGCTTGTGTTTAGACCATAGAAAAATTTAAGTAATTTACACACTTTGCTTTTGTAATATCCCGAATTTCAAATCACTCGTTTAAATAAATATTAAACACTATGTGTATTAAAAGTTAGTTTCTTAAGTTCTAATATGCTTGGAGATAAGTCATATTACATATATATACATTAACATGCATGACTTATTAAGCTAATATATATGTAAATAGATAAGGATAGATATATAGGTGTACGTGTGCATCAGTGCATGCATGGCCAAATGGTAAGATTCAAAAAGAAATGAAATGAGTGTTCAAGCTAACATGATAATATGTGTACACGTATAGCTATTATTTGGAAAGATTAAATAGAACACATACACGTGTAACAACTATAACTCATCATAACTAACATAATATATTTTATATATAGAAAAGTAAGTTTTAGTGTCGTTCCTGAGCCTAGCGGGTTCGGGGCGTCACAGGTGGTATCAGAGCAAGGTCTACCTTCCTGTAGACTTGCGGGAAAAAAATGAGGGTTTAAAAAAAGGTGTTTCCCAAATGAATTTTGTTTTGAGTCTGATTTTATATAAAAATTGTTAAGGGAGACTCGTACTCGTGTCTGAAATCCTATGCCTATTCCGAAGATAATGCATAAGCTTTTCAACTTATGAACCATGAGTTATGTTATGAATGGATTTAAAATGGTTTGATCGCATCAACCTGACAAGTTTTGATAATGAATTGTGATACAAAATTATTTAAGATTTGATGTGATTCAAATATGATTTATGCATTCAATATTATTTAGAAAGAAATTTCATGAGAGCTTATCAGGTGATATTTTTTTAAATTTCATGAACTTTCACGAGCATATTTTTCACAATGATTTATAACCCTATAATCGAGATTTGACTACAACCTTAGAAGCTTTCAGAAATTATTTTTCTTTGTGGTTTAGATTTCCTATTAGGCGTACACAATTAGAAAAACCTTTTAGGGAATAATTAGTGTTCTAGGGTGGGAAGCGATATATGAACAGAGTGTGCACTCTATGGACCAAAGATACCCTGACTATACTATACTAATAAAATACAAAGTGTCTGAGCAATTGTTTGACCCATAACCCACAGGTTCCTTAGTCACACTGAGATTGCACGATTATGTAGGGAAAACATTGATTATGAGGTTAATTGTTGCAAGGGGAAAAGATCAAATCAATAGTTTAAGGTCGAATCTGAGACAACCAAGACATGAGTGCAATTTTGGGTTAAAAGTGATGTTGAGATTGAGACGGAAATAATAGATGTTGAAGCCCTTAGCAAGGTATCGACTACGTAGAATATAATATAATTTTTACTATTGGTGACATTTGTTGTCATAAGATTTATAAATATTTATAACCACGTGACTATTAGTTTCGGATGATATATTTTATATGACTATGATTAAGTCAGCTTTATGGAACGAGATATTGTAGAGTTGAGGATAATTGAGGTTAAACTCAAGGAAATGATAAGAAATTTATAATTGATATTTTGGGTGAATTAGATTCCATCCAATTAAATAATGAATATCTAGGACAAGAATAAAAATCGATTAGGATCGATGAAAAATCTTTCGAGGATACTTAGATAGATTTTTGATAAAAAAAATTAAAGATTGATACGATTATAAGTTACAAGATATTGCATGACTACATTTTAGGTGATGATCTTATAGCTTGATGAATTTGGTCACATTGATGGATTTTCAGGCATAGGTATATCTCTATAAGTACAATGAATTTCTTTTCTGCTATAATTTAGAGACCAATGATTTTATAACTTGTCCATAAGATCTTATAAATTAAGGTTTCAAAAAGTAGAAAGGATAAGTTGCGATTTTATAATAATGATACTCAAAAATTTTGGATCAGACATGATTAGAAAGTATATATGTAAAACCCGAAGAGTTGGTCATAGAGTTACAAAAGTTTGAGGAAGGATATTGCTTCTTTTGGTGATATGCGAATCAAATAATAGATATAAGTACGTGGAACTCATTAGATGATCAAATTTCGAGGACGAAATTTTTTTAGGAGGGAAGAATGTAATATCCCGAATTTCAAATCACTCGTTTAAATAAATATTAAACACTATGTGTATTAAAAGTTAGTTTCTTAAGTTCTAATATGCTTGGAGATAAGTCATATTACATATATATACATTAACATGCATGACTTATTAAGCTAATACATATGTAAATAGATAAGGATAGATATATAGGTGTACGTGTGCATCAGTGCATGCATGGCCAAATGGTAAGATTCAAAAAGAAATGAAATGAGTGTTCAAGCTAACATGATAATATGTGTACACATATAGCTATTATTTGGAAAGATTAAATAGAACACATACACGTGGAACAACTATAACTCATCATAACTAACATAATATATTTTATATACAGGCCATATCACTTTCTTACTCAAGATAGTATATATATTTACATATAGGTGGAGACTTATTGGTCTTAAATAGCACACACGGCAATAGAGAGCAGAGATAAGAAATAATGATAGAAGAAATAGAAAAGAAAGAGAGAAGATATGAAATCGAAAGAAAGAAAGAATAAGAGAAAGGAAAAAGGGAACGAGACGGTCTTGCCCGGTGTAGTTGATCCGTAAGGCTGTTACCACATAATCAACATTCATATTTTCACGAAATTGCATAAAGATGGGGTAACTCTTGATCCGTAAGTGTGTCGTACTGTTATAATCATTGTTGTTTCATGTGTCGTTTGTATGGACAAATGAATGGACTCTCCTTCGGGAAGTCAAAGAATGAATAAATGGGATTCACCTTCGGGTAATCCAAATGAATCCTTCGGGATTAATGCTAGCTAATGGACCGTCTCACAGAGTGGGTCTGGTCAACAATGAATGAATGGTTCTTATAAACTGTATGCGTGTGACAATTGGTTATAACTGCTTACGGTGTTCCCCACTGAGTTTTTATACTCATGCCACATATATTCTAATTTTCTTACATGCCGTGGAATATGGCAGCTGGACTGATGACATTGAGAAACGTGTCTCCTCCCTATTTTTAAAATTGTGGGCTTGCAATATTTTATATGTTGGGTTATTTTTAAAAGCGATATTTTACCCAACTTTCAATGTTAACATCAAGTTTTCCATTTAAGCTTCTGTTGTCAATTATTTTATATATAGAAAAGTAAGTTTTAGTGTCGTTCCTGAGCCTAGCGGGTTCGGGGCGTCACATCTTTCATTTCCTGGAAGTATAAACCCTTCAGGTTGTTTCATATAAACTTCCTCATTTAAATCTCCATTTAAGAAAGCTGCATTAACATCCATTTGGTGAACCAACAACTTATTAATAAAAGCTAAAGCCATCAACACTCTAATGGATGTTATTCTTGCTACTGGTGCTTAGGTATCAAAATAATCTATTCCTTCTTTTTGTGTAAAACCTTTTGCTACCAGCCTTGCTTTAAAGGTTTGTATAGAACCATCAGCATTGAATATCTTTCTAAACACCCATTTGCAGCCTATAGTTTTTGAACCTGTAGGCAAATCAACTAGGACCCACGTATTGTTTGACATAATTGAATTCAACTCATCGTTTACAGCTTCTTTCCAGAAAGTTGCATCTCTCGAAGCCACAACTTCAGAAAATGTTTGTGGATCATCTTCCACAGTTAATAAGATGGGTAGTTTATTCAATACTTTTGTTCTATATCCTTCAACTAGAAATACTAATGACTCACAAGATATAAAATTATTCTTCTATTTTCTAAGTCTTTGGCTTCTCCTAGGATCAACTGTTATTTCAGTCTCCTTTCTTTTCCCATTTGGAGTAGCACTTTGTGCCTTCTCACTTAAAAGATCTTCTTGAGAAATATACCAGTGTTGAATTTATTCTCAAAGAAACCGACATGGACAGACTCGACAATAACATTCGAATTTAAGTCTAAAAGTATATATGCCTTAGAATGATATGCATAACTGACAAAAACACTTTTAGTCCCTTGAGGCCCTAATTTCGTTCATTGAGGGTCAGGAACTTTATAATATGCTAAACACTCATACACACTTTAAAATATGACAAATTTGGTTTTCTTCCAAACCAAACTTCATATGGTGAAACATGACTTACTTTTGAAGGAATTCTATTATGAAAATAACATGATGTAAGTAATGCTTCATCCCATAAGCTATTAGGCAACTTAATATTTAGAAGCATAGATTTTGTCATGTCTACTAGAGTTCTATTCTTTCTTTCGGCTATACCATTTCGTTGAGGTGCATAAGGTGTAGTTCTTTGATGAATTATCCCATGATCCTCACAAAAATTATTGAACTCATTAGGAAACTATTCTCCTCTCTATCAGTATGAAGGATTTTAATATTTTTTTTCTTTTGATTTTCAACTTCAGCTTTATATTTTTTAAACTTTTCAAAGGCTTCATCTTTTGTTCTCATAAGATACACATGTAAAAATCTGGAGTGATAATCAATAAAGTAATAAAATATATTTTACCACAACTAGTAAAAATTCCGTTCAATTCACATATCAGAATGTATGAGTTCTAGAATTTCTGTATTTCGTTCAACTTTTGGAAAAGATTTTCTTGTCATTTTTGCTTCGATGCATAATTCACATTTGCCATCATAATAAGTAATATAACCATGATTAGACATATATTTTGAATTTCTAAAATTCAAGTGGCCTAGTCTATCATCCCATAAAGAATAAGAACACTAAGCAACATAAGCAAATACAACTTTGATTTCATTGATACTTAGTTTGAACATGCCATCACAAACATAGCATTTTCTACGAATACATTATTCTTAGACACAATGACCTTATCTACCTCTAGAACTACTTTAAAACCTTTCTTACTAAGCATATTTATAGACACAAGATTCTTCTTAACTTCTGGTACATGATAAACATTCATGAGAGAATTTTTGTCCAGAATTAAACTTGATCTCAACAATACCTTTGCCCAAAACTTTTGCCGAATCATGATTTCCTATGAGGACCTTTTCTGGTTCTTTAAACTCTTCATAAGTTTTGAATTGAGCACGGTTATTACAAACATGAATGGTTGCTCCTGAATCAATCCACCAAGCTGAAGAAGCAACATGGGCTGCCATATGAATTTCTGTTATCACACCAATATGCATGGCAAAAACCATAGCAACAAATTCTTTGATTCATTTTGACTAGATTAGTCTAATTGAAAGACTCAAGATTTTCCTTGAAATTTGCCATTAGACGATGCATCACCCTTCTTGACACCCTTCTTAAACCTGCACTCCTTGGCAAAGTGACCTTTCTTACTGCAGTTGTGACACTTCAAATTCTTTTTCGATATTTTGAAGTTAGTGTCCTTTTTAACTTTATGAGAAATATTCTTATCAGTTCTCAGAGATATGATTCACTTTTGTATTCATTAAGACATCATCTCTTACTCAATTCTCTGCTTCAATTTGCAAATGCATTTGAAACTTCTCAACTGTAAAAGTTTCTGTGGCCAGAAGAATCTTCTTCCTATACTCATTCCAAGAATGAAGTGGTTTTGACAGAATCGCCCCTATTTGGAAAGAGTCAGGAATGTTTTTTTAAGTAAAATTTAAAATAAAAAAAAAAGAAAAGAAGGATCTTGATCACAAGCCGATCAGGTAGCGCAATGTTTGGGGCCTCGTTAAAAACCTACCAAGGTAAAAGCCACCTTTGTGGGAAAAACCCTTAGTAGGAAAAGAGTACCCCGACGAAATGGAAAAAGTGCTTTAAAATGAAAACCATAGAAAAAGCAAAGAATAAAAACTATCTAACAAATTTATAGTGTGCTCGTCCAACATAGTCATTTGTGAGCAAAGAGATAATGTCCCACGGAGGGGTGCCCACCAAATGGAGCCTCCTGAATACTTACTAAGCTAGTCCGCCACACGATTTCCTTCCTGGTAAATGTGTGAAATTACGAAGTTCATTTGAGAAATCTGGTAGAAAGAGTATTGCCACTGTCCAATAAGACGCCAACAAATGGAGCACACCTGAGATCGAAAAAGATCCACAACATAGGTCGAGTACGATGCAACCCAAAGGTTTGTCCAGCCCTTATGAAAAGCATAATAGATCGCAGGCATCCCCATAACTAATTCAGCCTCAAATGCATAACTCGTGCCACACTGCTCGACAAAACAACTTCGAAAAAACCCCTAGCCGTGTAGTAAATAGCAGCTGCCGTACTACACCCTGGAGACCCTGCTGTACTACCATCCGTATTGACTTTTATCCAACCCGGAAGGGGTAAATGCCATGGAACTGGTATAATGCGCAAAATAAGCGCCCTCAACTGAACAAGAGCCACATCCTTAGTCCATTTCTTTTCATTAAAGATCACATCATTTTGTATGTGCCAAAGAAGCCAAATATAGGATATGATCGCCACCTTCTATAAAAATAGAATCTAATCACAGAAATGAAATTCCATCACACGAACCATGAATTCATTGAAGCTATAGACTTTGCAAATAACCACAACAAATTATTTAGCAATCCAATCCCAAAGAGCCCCTGCAAAATCACAAGAAACAAAAAGATGGTCATCGATCCGAATGAGAATAACAAAGGCTACAAGATGAATGCCCAATGAATCCTCAATGGCGGAGGACATCCAAGACAGCCAGACATCCCTAAATGGCTCTCTAAATGACAATAGACCGTCTTTCAGGGATGTGAGATGAACAAATCTAAGAGCCCCATTTAACAATGGGAAATAGAAGGCCTTAAAAAACATAGGTTGATTTAGAAGAAACCGTACTTGTTGGTCCCAAAGGGTGATAGTATAAAGTCTAGAAGGAAGGGGGATTGAATAGAATTTACCAAATTTTTGATATTAGTCCTTTTTAAATCAGAGTTTAGTCACAAGTCAGCTGGGTCCTTGATGGACAACTTAGTTGACCTTCACAGTAGAGTTAGCCATTCAACCGACTTGACTAAGCTGTTGATAGATAACTCAATTGATTCAGTTAACCTTTGTAGAAATTCAGTAGACTTGGTTTTACAGTGGAAGACTTTCATCCTTTGATTAAAATGAATTTTCAACACTTGTTTTAGACTTAGTTATTATCAATTGACTTAGGAAATAACATGTAATTCCTCTAATCCACCCTTGTCCAACCCCTGGAGGTAATCCACTAAGTAACATTGACTTTGTTACAAAAGGATGGCAGTCCGAGACAACTTGATCACACAACTGGCTTCTCCTGGGACTCAGCTTCTTCACAAGATGGTTGTCTTGCTACTTTGGCTCCTTCAGACTTTTGGATTTGAACATGTAGCCTTCCAACAATTCTAAAGCTTTTGGTTCGAACTGGAACCTCACTACACTTCCTTCAACCTTGGATGTGTAGACCTCTTATCTTTAAACAAGATTTGCTCTTCAATAGTTTGAAGTTGTCTGTCCTTCACTGAGCGTGTTGGATTGATTTCTTTCGAGTTTTAGGCATGAGGATAGTATTGAATGCTTGAGATTATTTTGCTCTTGGTTGTAGGTTAGTGAGTGATGCTTTGCTTGCATTCGTAACCTTCTATCAATGAATTCCTCAGCCTTTTATAATGCCTGTTTGAAAAATATATCTATTGAAGAGATAGATGTATTTTTCAAACTACACTTTGAGGTCATTGGCTTGTCTTATCTTGCAGCATTAATGTAGACTGATCCTTGTATAAATGCTCTGCAACCTTCTCTAAATCTCTGTAGGTTTGCAGGAACATTCCATTGGTTCATAGCTTTTTGTACTCTTTCAGCAAAACTTCTTTATTGTCAGCAGTCTGTCAGTTTCATCTTTCAGCAAACATTTGACTTTGCTTGATAACGGATCTCTTCAGCTTTCTTGAGTACTTATTGCTACTTAATCCTTAGATAGTCAACTCCACTTATCTGGGAGTGACTCAATTGTCAGTCTGCTGACTGAGATAACTTTTCTGGAACTTGACTGAGACTTGACTTCACTTCACTCAGCTGCCACTCAGCTGATTCTTCATCTTGGTCTCCAGTCGACTTCTACAATGTTCAACTTGGCTGCTTGCACTCAGCTAATAGAACTCTATCTATTACAAATTTATTTACAGTAGAATTGGGGTGCCAACTTTCTAATCTAAGTTTTACATGGTATCATCAAAATCTATTACATAAATTTCCCAACAATTTTCCCTTTATGATGATGCCAAAACTTAAATAAAATAGCAAAATAAATAATGCAAAAAGAAGAATGATTGTATGAATATGTCATTTTTGAACTTATCATTCTTGCACTTTATAATGTATTACAATATATAGTGAAAACATTTATAAAGTACTTACAAATTTTATGTGTATTTATAGCAAAGTAAAAATACAACAGGAAGGTGTCTGCAAGAACCTTCATCGCCTCAGCTGCTTTGTTCTTCTCTCTTCATCCTCCCTTCTTCTATCTTCTGCTGGTCTTCTCCCCTTCTTCTCCTCTTCCTCTCTTATCTTCTTTTCATAAGCTCTCTTCACAGCATCATCTCTTCTCTTTCTCTCTTCCCATTCTTGCTCTTGTCTGATGATTTTTAGTTCTTGGCGCTTAGCTGCCTCAGCATTCTTTCTGGCAACTTTTCTATTTTCAAGCTTATTTAGTCCAGCCCAGCATAAACAGTCTTTCTTTTGGGGATTTATATATGTAACATTTTTAGGTCTTTGTGGTGGAGTGCCTCTGCCTCTTCCACCACTTCTTCCCCTACCTCTTCCAGAGTCTGCTCCTCCCCTTGCAGTGTACTACACATGCTGAGCCCTTGAAGTCTGCTGATTGCTTCTTTGAGTTTGCTGCTTCTCGGCTGATTGACAAATCTCTAAGTCTTTTTCCCAGTACAAATTCCATGTCTCTTTCAGAGTCATTCCTTCAAAAAATCCTTCTGCCTTGAGAGTGTGGAACTCCTCAAGT
Source organism: Rehmannia glutinosa (assembly GCA_016081115.2). Taxonomy (NCBI): domain Eukaryota; kingdom Viridiplantae; phylum Streptophyta; class Magnoliopsida; order Lamiales; family Orobanchaceae; genus Rehmannia; species Rehmannia glutinosa. The sequence continues at coordinate 36,691,124 of CM071933.1, forward strand.
GATTTTGGCTCTGACCTTGCATCGGGAGCGGGTTCTTGTGGGAGCTTTATAGCTAGAGAGTCATGAACTTACCCTGCTTGGGGACCTTGATACTTGGTTTTTAAATCTTTAATACAACTGTGCTGCCTTCGGTTGACTTCTACAAGTTCAGTTTCTATTGCAGCTTTAGTCTTCTGAAATGCTATGTCTGCTTTCTCACCAGCTGACATCTCTTTTGGCAGTTGGGAATAAAGAGAGCTAGTTGATGAACCAAGTTAGGACTTGTCCAAAACAATCTTTAGCGGAGCTTTCTTGAGGTATTCTTCCCCCTTAATTCCACTACTTTTCCCCTTTTTGGCATATCACCCACAAGAGAGGTTAAATCATCCGGAGCTACAATATCTTCTGGATCTATGTTGATTGAATAGTGTGCTCTTTTTTCAGCAAATTCTGTCCCCCAACGGAACCTCCTCTATGAACAGAAAGTAATCTGCAGGAACATCTCCCACTTCTCCTTCGGGAGTCTTTCCTTTGTTCCCCTGACTAGTTTCAGCTCTTTGTGCCTCAGCTATGTCGTCGCGTCGTCACTACTAGCAAAATGCAAATGTGTCGACCTACGGAGTCCGATCGAGCCTCAACTGTCTTAACAGTTTGGTTGACGTCAGCAGTTTCTTGTTCGCCAAAAATGTTTGGTTCATACAACTGCAAGTGTACAATGTAGTTTATAGGATAATGGCAAGCAATGCCGTATTCCTCAAGGATTGATATTCGAAACACTTAGGCAATAATAACATCACATTCCAATTTTATTGAAGCGACCGAATATTGAGTTTAATAATAAAAATAAAAATTAAAAGAAAAATAAATAAATTTGCGAACCCACAAGTATTTTCAACAACCACATGAGCAACCTTAGGCATATAAGCTCAACATGTTTCTTCAATATTAAATGCAAATAAAGTTTTAAAAACCAATTCATGCAATTCTATGGGTTCAATTCCTAAAATACTTTATTCCCCCTCCCGGGTGATAAATAAACAATAGATATTAACAATTATAAATCTCCCATACATTACAATTATTGTTAACTCCCAAAAGATTTATGAATTGAATAGTGTGCTCTTTCTTCAGCAAATTCTATCCCCAACGGAACCTCCTCTATGAACAGAAAGTAATCCGTAGGAACATCTCCCACTTCTCATTCGGGAGTCTTTCCTTTGTTCCCCTGACTAGTTTCAGCTCTTTGTGCCTCAGCTGTGTCAGCAGCGTCACTAGCAGCTGCAAATGTGTCACCTGCAGAGCTGACTGAGCCTCAACTGTCTTAACAGTTTGGTTGGCGTCAGCAGTTTCTTGTTCGCCAAAAATATTTGGTTCATACAACTGCAAATGTACAATGTAGTTTATAGGATAATGGCAAGCAATGTCGTATTCCTCAAGGATTGATATTCGAAACACTTAGGCAATAATAGCATCGCATTCCAATTTTATTGAAGCGACCGAATATTGAGTTTAATAATAAAAATCGAAAATTAAAGAAAAAATAAATAAATTTGCGAACCCCACAAGTATTTTCAACAAGCACATGAGCAACTTTAGGCACATAAGCTCAACATGTTTCTTCAATATTAAATGCAAATAAAGTTTTAAAAACCAATTCATGCAATTCTATGGGTTCAATTCCTAAAATAGTTTATTCCCCCTCCCGGGTGATAAATAAACAGTAGATTAATAACAATTGTAAATCTCCCGATACGTTACAATTATTGTTAACTCCCAAAAGAATTATGAATTGAATGACTCCCCACAAACAGTTGTAGGTCTCCCGACACGTTACACCCGTTTATGTCTGGATTTGATTTTCATCTTTGTTAGAACTCATCACCCAAATCTCGCACTAACAAATATGACATGCAAATTATTGGCCAAATAAAAACTAATTATAAATAAGCACTCGAATTCATAAAATAGAAAGCATGAATTAATTAAGAAAACAAATAATCATATTTAACATGAATCCACAGATTCAATTATGCCCCTAAGATCCGAAAGATATGCCAAACATTGATTACAAACTCATAGACAAATTCGAATCAATATTATGACATCGTTTAAGCACAGACAAGAGATCTTAGACATAGAAAGAAAACCCCTTCTTATCAGGATGGATTTCTCTCCTAAGCCTTCGAAGCTCTTGTGCTCCCGTATATGTGAAAGCCTTGTGGTGTTCTTCGCGACCTAGCCTTTTGCTCTCAGAAGATCTTCGATTCTTGCGTTCCTGTGTTATTTGATGTGTTTTCTCTGTATGAAATGATCTATTTTCGTGCAAGCCTTGGGTCCCTTTTATAGATGCTTGGAGATATCACTTGTAGAGTTGGAACGGGAAGGGAACTCTGAAAAACTGCATCGTGGCAGAGTCCCACACAGCCGTGTGGTCTTGTGCCAAACCTTTCCCACACGGTTGTGTGATCCTACACGGGCAGGTGGTTCGGTTCTCTACCCTTTCCCACACGGCCGTGTGGGATCACATGGTCTGGCCGTGTGGCCTGGTTCCATCCCCTATTTTGCCCAACTTCACACGGTTGTGTGGTTTCATACCGATATTTCCACACGGCCGTGTGACACCACACGGTCCGACCGTGTGAAGTGTTTTTGTCCATTTCTTTCATCATTTTCATATTCTCTTTGCATTCGTCAATCTTAGCCGGACATTCCAACTGATATTGCTTCGTTTTAAGCTCCATTTCCTGTACAAATTACAAGAATACGTAGTATCATGCCCTTTCGAGGAAACCAAGTAAAAACATACTAAATATGCGTGCAAATGCATCAAATATATATCATTTTAAGCCCCAAAATGCATGTATATTTTACACACATCAAAGTCCCCCAAACTTAAAGCATTGCTCGTCCTCGAGCAAATTAAGAAAAATAATGTAAGGGGTAAAAATGAACACCCAAGAACACTATGAACATTAAATAACATTTGACTCCATACTCAAGGAAACCATGTAATTCATCATCAAGAAGTCATCATTCATAAACTCGGCATAATTAATATTCTATTGGGTACTTGACATCACAACTCACAAGTAAATAATGTATCACTCTACTCTCAAAGTGTACGGGTAGTGTTTACACTCAAATTCAATTCAGTGAATGTAGAACAACCATAGACTTGCAAATCGTCTAACATCTCTACCACTTTTATGTACACACCTTAAGAATCAAAAAGGACTTTTATTAGGTTGTAATATAGGCTCTTTGGTAAGGGTAGGGAAATTTGGATTAAGTGACTTGACTTGAGCAAATAGAATTTAAGCATATAGACTTGCAATTCACCAACCCAATTTCATATAATACTCATTTTTTGTTTCAATCCCACCCTTATTTCTCCTTTTTCATACTTAGGCCTTTTTGCCTTCTTTTCTTTTTTCTAGCCTTTAAGCTCTCATAATTTTTTCTTTTTGCTTTTCTTGATTTTTTCTATGTCATTTTCAGAGATTTTCTTTCTTTTTCGAGCTTCATGTATTTTTTTCTTTTACCCAGATACTGCTCCTCCCTCTTTCTTTTGCCAACTTCATCTCTTTTTTTCATAAATTTTTGCCACTTCTCCCCCAAACTTGTTCATTTTCTTTAAGCTCAAGAAATTTCAGGGATAAAAACATGATTAAATTTTTAAAATCAATGTGGCTCAGAATAAAAGTTTTTTGGCTCAAAATTGGCTAACTAGGGAATCATGAGTTCATAGGTAGGCTTTTTAGGCTAAGTAGGCTAAAACAAAGATGGCCTTAAATCATTTTCAAAAATTGCACACATATGGCTTCAATGAAGATACCAGAGCAAGTTCTAGAGTTCTATCAATCATGAATGACACACTCATGAAAAAAAATAGTTGCATAAGATAAAGCAGTTACAGGAACAAAAGCTCAGAGACTTATTTTTCGCAACATGCTCAAATACCCAATTTTCTCAATTAAAGCTAAGCAAATAAATGATATCTTCTCAATAATTTATCACATTATTCCCACAAGTATGTTATCTCAGTCCATAAAATGCTCATAGTAAAATCATACGGGAGCTGGGCATTCAAAAACTTAACTAAAATCACACAAAAAAATAATTAAACGTGCTAAAGTGGTAAACATGCTAATATAATAAAACAAAAATAAACAAAAATTCGAATTTTTTTTTCAAAAATATTAATGCAAAGTGCTCTACATGCAATCCTAAATCCAATGCAAAATGTAAGAAAGTACTAAATTACGCATTCTTGACAACCCCCCCAAACTAAAAATATGCTTCGTTCCCAACATATGAGGAAATTATCAAAAGAAAGAGGAATGCGTAATAAGTACTTACATGGATCACTGTGGTGGTGGAGGTGGAGGGTAGTGGCCCTGTGAGATATGCCACTGGTCCATACGAGACATCGTCTCATACATATGCTGCTGCTGGGTGATGGCATCGAATCGTTGTAAGTACTCCTGGTGATACTCATCAGCTGTGGCTGTCAACTAATACGTGTCATCTATCAATTTGCCCACGTCAGGTCAGCTTCTACCCTTTCGAGCCTCTCACTCATAGTAAATGGCCGGTTTCCCCCTTGTCTAGAGGATTCCGGCATCTCCCTTATTGGCTCATCCTGATCTTCTTGAGCAGCAGTCCCCTCTACCTCTCTAAGCAACCAGTTACCCCTATTTCTAATGGATGTGGCTTCGAGGTTAGGAAGCTTAACCGTTGTTCTATCTGCTTGATTGAGCCAATAATCATGCCCATCTAATTTTATCATTTTCATAGCAGTTAGAATGGTTAGATCTATTAACTTAGGCCCCGTGACTCCGCATACCCCTCCAAATTAATATTGAAATATTCCGCAATAGGGGTAATCATCCCCCCGATGGAAATTCCACCCCTCTCATATTTTATTATCCTGTCAAATTGCCGGGCTATCATAGCCCCGACGTTTGGCACAACTTCGTTCCCCGATGCCATACACCATAAGATGAATAATTCATCTACCCTCAACGCCCCTCTACTCTCCTTCCTCGCAAAAATTGTTTCAACTAAGACTCACTGAACATATTGAAATACTGGGTTTCGAATACTAGACGCCTTTGAGGTACCTGGCGTGTAGATTCGATTCCCAGTTATCTTTTTCCAAAACCTATCCTTATCAAACTCCTCATGCTCCTCAACCCCATAAGCCAGAGTTTTGTAATTTCATTTAAATCATCTGTACTTGGTTCCCTTTGCTCATTCCCCAGGCGAAACCTAACTCCCATCAAGTTTTTTTTTCGAACCATCAATTCAAAGCTACTCAAAAATTCAAGTGTGATAACTGAATAAGTGACCCAATGCCCATTTAAAAACTCATGCCAATCAATTCTACCACACAAAGCTCGAAAATCTTCCAATAAACCTAAATTCGTAAGAGTAGGTTCATCGGGATACGTTGTATTAATCCATGGACGAAAGTAGAGTATCGCCCATCTAGCCCGGTGTGTTTCGTTTGGCAATATTACATTTGAAGCTTCGGGCTTCTCGGGGTCGAAAATTGGTTGAGGTTCGGGTTCAGGCTCCAGAGTCGGCTCCCTCCTTCTTCTTGTATTTCTCCTAGTTCCTCTTTCATCCCTAGAAGCCATGAATTTCAAGGTTTTGAAGTGAAAACTCTGAAATTTAGGAGTTCTGGAGTCCCTCCAAACTTGATGTAGAACTTGGAGAAAATTGGAATCTGAAGGTATTTGGTGGTGGGTTTCTTGAGAGGGTGAAGGATTTGTGTTTTTGGTTTGAGATTTGTGGTGAATTTGGAGAGTAGTTTGGGAATTTAGGGAGAGAATTTTGGTGGGTTAGGTTTTGTGTAGGAGAAAGTGGGAGAAAAAGTGAGATTCTGAGGTAAAAATAGGGGGTTATGTAATCTGCCCGTTTCTTTTTTCGGGCCACATGGTCGTGTGGCCCTGGGCGTGCCATCCTGCGCGTCGTCATCATCGGCCCTTTGTCACACGGCCGTGTGATGGTCACACAGCCCGACCGTGTGATGCTGGGCAGTTCGCCCTCTCACAAGGCCTGGTCATGTGGTCTCACACCCCCGTGTGGGATTTTTCCGTACTTTTTTTTTCGATAACCGGGAGTTTTCCGTGACGCCTCCTACACAACAACTCAAAAAAATAAACAAACCTAAAAATTAAATTAGTAGAAAATAAACGAACAGTAAAAAATAAAATTGAAATTAAAATTGAAGGCGATAAAAAATATATGGAAATGGGAAATAAATTGGGTTGCCTCCCATAGAGCCTTAAGTTTTACGTCTTCAGCCAGACTTTAGATTTCTAATCACTTTCGCTAAACTGTGTCATTTAAAATCTGTGAACCGTCAATGCCATCCATCAAACGAATGGCATTGCATTGTTCTCGCGGATTTAGCTCAGTATCACTTGGGAATTTGCCTTTTTGATGTTGGCCTCCCACAACAGTTGCGATCTGGGCTACTTGTGTTTCCAGAGATTTCAGTCTTTGTTTACGTTCATGTTCAGCTGAGTGACCTGTTCTTCTATCATGTCTATCTTTGCTTCATCTTTGTTAAGTCTTGCCCTTGTCTCTCCGATAAACGAGGATAACATCTCTTCAACTGATGCTTTCTTTTCACTTGACTCCGCTCTGCCTTGATTACCCACATTGTATCCTGGAGGTGGTTGCAAAACATTTTTATTGTTAGCATAAGAAAGGTTTTCATGGTTTCACAATCCCGGATGACAGTAGTTGGGTGTCTGATTATTTATATATTTGTTGTTGAAGTTCCTTTGTTGGCCCACAAAGTTTGCTTCTTCTTTAACAACAACAGGATCTCTTCGAGTCACTTGTTGCATCGCGTCTAGTTTCATATTCAGCACGGATACTTGTTCCGTGAGCATGGCGACCTTCTCATCCTGAACTTCTGCCACTCGACGGACAGTAGACCTCTCGAATGGCCATTTGTAACTGTTGTTTGCCATCTCCTCTAATAAATCTAGTGCCTCCTCAGGATATTTCCCTAGTAGTGCACCCCCAGATCCAACATCTATAATTGTTCTTGTGTTCCTTAGCAATTCCCTGAATCTATCCCATGCTTCATATAGTGGCTCAGCATCTAATTGCCTAAACTGGGCGATCTCAGATTTTAGTTGCAGCGTTTTACTAGGGGAAAATATTTAGCTAGAAACCGTTGACTTAGTTCTGCCCAATTTGCTGTTGGTGGTGTTAGAGAGCATAACCATCCCTTAGCCTTATCGCATAGAGAGAATGCAAAAAGGCGACATCAAATGATATCCTCAGAAACACCATTCATTTTAACGGTATCACAAATTTCTAAAAAGTGCGCCCAGATGCGCGTTAGGATAAACAACGGCTCTACCCCCAAACTGGTTTTATGACACCATCTGGATCAATGCTGGTTTTAGTTCAAAATTATTTGTAATGACTGGCAGTCGAGCCACACCCCCATAAGTTTGACTTACCTCCGGCTGGAAGTAGTCCTTAACTGCCCTTGTCCGCGCCTTTCCAAAATTCGGTCCTGGACGCCGCCCCTGATGGGCGCTCCTCATTGTTTCTGTTCTCCACTGCGTTTGGATTTGTCCCATCCGCCATTGCTTTGGCTCTTTTCCTTAGTTGCTTTGTTGTCTTTTCAATTTCCAAATAAATGGGTATTGGCTGGGTTGATCTGGAACGCGTGATCATACACTATCTGCACTTAACAAAAACAATGTTAGAACCGAACAAAATAAAAAAATAATTTCGAAAATTTTCGAAAATTTTGAAAAAAATAAAAATATGCTTCAATTAAGATTGAACTACTTATTACTATATCTAAGTGGAATCTAATCAATCTCCGACAATGGCGCCAAAAACTTGTTCGCGAAAAATATTTGTTTCATACAACTGCAAGTGTACAGTGTAGTTTATAGGATAATGACAAGCAAGGTCGTCTTCCTCAAGGATTGAAATTCGAAACACTTAGGCTATAATAACATCGCATTCCAATTTTATTGAAGCGGCCGAATATTGAGTTTAATAATAAAAATCGAAAATTAAAGGAAAAATAAATAAATTTGCAAACCCCACAAGTATTTTCAACAATCACATGAGAAACCTTAGGCACATAAGCTCAACATGTTTCTTCAATATTAAATGCAAATAAAGTTTTAAAAACCAATCAATGCAATTCTATGGGTTCAATTCCTAAGATAGTTTATTCCTCCTCCCGGGTGATAAATAAATAGTAGATTAATAACAATTATAGATCTCCTGGATACGTTACAATTATTATTAACTCCCAAAAGATTTATGAATTGAATGACTCCCCACAAACAGTTGTAGGTCTCCCGACACGTTACATCCGTTTATGTCTGAATTCGATTTCCGTCTTTGTTTAGAACTCATCTCCCGAATCTCGCACTAACAAATATGACATGCAAATTATTTGCCAAATAAAAAGTAATTATAAATAAGCACTCGAATTCATAAAATTGAAAGCATGAATTAATTAAGAAAACAAATAATCATATTTAACATGAATCCACAGTTTCGATTATGCCCCTAAGATCCAAAAGATATGCCAAACATTGATTACAAACTCATACACAAATTCGAATCAATATTATGACATCATTTAAGCACAGACAATAGATCTTAGACATAGAAAGAAAACCCCTTCTTGTCAGGATGGATTCCCCTCCTAAGCCTTCGAAGCTCTTATGCTCCCGTAGATGCGAAAGCCATATGGTGTTCCTCGCGATTTAGCCTTTTGCTCTCAGAAGATCTTCGATTCCTGTGTTCCTGTGATATTTGATGTGGTTTCTCTGTATGAAGTGATCTATTTTCGTGCAAGCCTTGGGGCCTTTTTATAGATGCTTGGAGAGATCACTTGTAGAGTTGGAATGGGAAGAGAACTCTGAAAAACGCGTCGTGGCAGAGTCCCACACGTCCTGGCCGTGTGGCACCACATGGCCGTGTAGTCTTGTGCCAAGCCTTTTCCACACGGTTGTGTGATCCTACACGGGCAGGTGGTGCGGTACTCTAACCTTTCCCACACGGCCGTGTGGGATCACACGGTCTGGCCGTGTGGCCCTGGTTCCATCCACTGTTTTGCCCAACTTCGCACGGTTGTGTGGTTTCACACCGGTATTTCCACACGGTCGTGTGACACCATACGGTCCGACCGTGTGAAGTGTTTTTGTCCATTTATTTTGTCGTTTTGATTTTCTCTTTGCATTCGTCATTCTTAGCTGGGCATTCCAAGATATTTCTTCATTTTAAGCTCCATTTCTAGTAAACATTACAAGAATACGCAGTTCCATGCCCTTTCGAGGAAACCAAGTAAAAATATACTAAATATGCGTGCAAATGCATCAATATATATCAATTTAAGCCTCAAAATGCACGTATATTTTACACACATCATTTCTTCATGTTGAGTAGTCAAAGCCTCAGCCATTTTAGCAGCATCACGGGCTAGTGATGGTACCATTGGGGGTGGGCCATCAAACAATGTGAACTTTGACAAGGCAACTTCCTCGCGTGCCTTATTCATCTCTACTGCTAGGTCCTCGATAGATGGGTCCTCTACAGCTTTTTCTTTAGGTGTGGAATCAACTTTGTCATCGGTGTCAAGAAATTCCACTGACACATTTTCTTCAAAATCATGCAGCGCACTAATCTCCTCTCTTTTAGGAGACTGTGATGGAGGAACATACAACTTTCCTTTCTCAACAACACCACCACCCAAAGAAGTCTCAACCTCCTTTGGGCCTTCATAACCTTAACAGCAGTCTCAACCGCTATAAGTCCTTCATCAATCCCTTTTTCAGAGTTAGCTGCATTGGGGTCTTCTACAACCTTCCCTTCTACAGATTGAGCTGCATTGGGGTCTTGGACAATGGCATACTTGGAGGTCTCTACCTCTTGAATTGCACTTTCATGACCAGCAGTCTCAACTGCCATGGTCTGTTGTCCATCATTTGCCTCAGTTGCAGCAACATCGTCCTCAACCTGCAGTGCAGTTGAAATTTCAGTTGAGACAGTATAACTATCTGAGTCTCGTCAATCCCACTCCGCTATTCTTTTTCAGCTTCACCATCGCCTCCTATCTTCAATTTAGTGAGATCTCCCATAGCTTCCTCCAACCCAGCTATGGTGTGTTCAGTTTCCCCCTTAGCTAGCGCACCAGCTGAATCACGATCAGCGGGGCCACTGGACACATGAGACTCAACTGTTGTTCTCTTTGAGTTTTCAGCCGATTGGGCAGTTGTCTCAGCTAAGTTGCCCACTACATCTTCATCCTTAGCTTCATCGTTAGTTTCCCTGGGCTATTCTTCGGAGTGTGCTGGTGAGGTAGAGGCATCAATGTTCCTCACCATTTCCAGAATATTAGGGGTAAGAAAGATTTGAAAGGTTGAGGACTCACCAGGGCCCCGAGCATAGACTGCTCACACATCTCATTGGATTCTTTCAGTGCTTGTTGCAGCTCAGCTTTGTTGATAGGGTCAGCTGCATCCACCACTTCCACGTCACTGTCGCTCACACTTTGCAAGGCACTTTCAGGAACATTAGTGAAAGGACAAGAGTGAGGTTTTAGGCATTCCTCAACTACCTTCGCCTTCTCAATTGCCTTAACCTTTTCCATATCGTTCTTCCCATAAAAATGGTCGTGTAAAAATCGTCATCGAGAATAGAGTGGATAGCAACGTTTCCCAAAAACTCTAGAAGGTATTCCTCTTCCTCTATGAACTGACGCCGTTCAAACTGATATCGGGCCGCACTCAGCTTCTAGGTCCTCCATATGGGCAACCTTTCTTGAATTTCTGGGTATGCATGGAATAGTATTTGAAGGTCATCATCGCCCTCCTGCATATTCTCTTCAGCAGCCTTTTCTTCCTCAGCAAAAATAGCGTTTGTCTGAGGGGATGTCACAGCTAACTCTTCCTGTCTTGTCTCAGCTATGTTTGGTTCTGATGTCTCAGCTGTAGTCCGAACAGCTGTCTCTCGTTCAGATGAATGTGGCTGAGCAGCTACTTGAGATTCTTGCTTCGTGGCCTTCACACCATTTCCATCCTTCGATGTCTTTGCTCATTGATAACAGTCTCTCTACTTCAGCAGTCCCTGACTCAGTTGGCTCAGCAGCTAAGTCGGGCTTCTTCACCAGCCTCCTGGTTTTTCTTTCTAGAGGAACTTCAACTTCTTCCTATTGTTCTTCGACCACGGCAACATACTCTGCCACCTTCAATTTCTTCACAGCAGCTGGCTTGCGAGGCACATCTGTTCTCTTCCTTCTCACCACATGAGAGGGGCTGGAGTAGGGGTTTTCTTGGGTGAGAAGGCCTTGGTAGAAACAATTGTGTCCACCGGGACATTCTCAGCTGATTCCCTCTCGCTTGTTGCAGACTGCTTTGCATGTGCATGCCTCTGAACACAAAAAGGTTCGCCTTAAATATTTTCTTATTCGCATGAAAGGGTTTCCCATTTCAGAGTAGAACACCCTTCCTCTCCATTACATGACCTAGAATCAGGCCATATCCTAGTGAGCTGGCAAATTTTCCATGTGTACCAACCTTCATATTCAACACATTCTAGCACAGTTTGCTGAAGACAAATTCAGCCAATTGACTTCATTCTCCTCCAAGATGGCTGCCATTACAATTGGCTTAGTCTGAGAGAGCTGATTAAATGAGCCGAACTTCATATCGATGCACTTTTCTACCACATCCATCAGCTTGTGATAGTCTTTCTTAATCAACTTCTTCAAAGCAGAGTAATTTGGCTTTGTAGCAGGCTCCCGCTTGGCTATCTCTTTCTATGCAGCAGTCAAATCAACATCTTTACCAGTCAGCTCTTTCAGTCTACTGATATGGATAAAACAATGTTCAGCTAGGTCAACAGCAGTCAACTTAAATGACTTGTGGTTGACTGATGAGCGAATCTCATCATAGTTAACCTCATCATTCCGGTAGTACAAAGCAACCTCTTCAAGGTAGGTGTGCGAGAACTCCATATTAAGAAACTTCTTGAGAACTGCCTTGTCAATTTTCTTATCGAACTTCTTGGCTAACTTCTTATAAATGCCCTGCTTGACAAGGACTTCGAAATCCACGAAAGCTCCAGTGTGGATTTTCTCAGCGTGCTTAGTGAAATCGTATGTTGGTGCCATTTTAGTCTTGATCTTGAGATTTGAAAGCTAGGGTTTGAACTTCTTTAAAGAGAGAAAATTTGGATTTTGATAGCAAGAGTGTAAATGTGAGGAGAGAGAAAGTCAAATTTCTCTATATAAGGGACTTGAAAGGACGGTTTTTAGAATTCAAAAAGGTTAAAACTGATCCATAGTTGAGATCACGTTTGAAAACTGCATTAATTTCCCCGCATTCAATGCATCAATATTTATATCCAATCATGTGCACAGGCTATTAATGACATCATTAATTGTTGTTGACGTCAAGCCTAAAAACATTCCCGCTCAAGGAAAATGACCTCATTTTGTCACTTAGCTCATAAATGACTCAATTTTCTTTATTAATGATTTGACTATACTATCCTTTTCTTAAGAATCGACTGAATGATCACTTGGCTGTGCAGCTAATTCGATACAGTTGACTAGCCATATAAGTTGTTTCACTTGGATGATAATTGAAACTCTTCTGATATCCATTTCTCTCATCTTTAACCCTGCTGAATGAGTCTTTTGAGCTTCCTAACACAGTTCAATCAATCCAAACTCCGTCTTAAGCTCTTCAAACATTCATTCACACTATGGCTTTGTGAATATATCAGCTAACTACTTACCAGTTGATATGTATTCCAATGTGATGTCTTTGTTTTCAACATGATCTCTTATAAAATGATAAATGATATCAATGTGCTTGGTTCTTGAGTGTAATACTGGATTCTGAGTAATTGCAATAGCACTTGTGTTATCACACACAATTGGAATCTCTCTTTGTTCAATGTCATAATCTCTCAGCTGTTGCCACATCCATAGAACTTGGGCACAATAGCTGCCTGCAAAAATGTACTCTGCTTCAGCTGTGGATGTAGCTATTGAATTTTGTTTCTTCTGAATCAAGAAACAACCTATTTCCAAGCAATTGACAGGTACTTGATGTACTTTTCCTATCAACTCTACATCCAGCATAGTCTGAGTCTGAGTAACCAAGCAACTTGAATCCCCCTTCATTTGGATACCATAAGCCAACTTCTTGGCATCCCTTCAAATACCTTAGGGTTCTCTTGGCTGCAATCATATGACTTTCCTTTGGAGCAAATTGAAATCTAGCACATACACCTACAACAAAGGTGATATTTGGCCCGCTGGCTGTCAAATAGAGCAATGATCCAATGAGAGCTCTATATCTTGTTTGATCAACAACTTTTTCTTTTGCATCCATATCCATCTTGACAGATGTATTCATGGAAATATTCATAGATGGGTTTTCTTCCATACCAAATTTCTTCATTAAATCTCTGGTATATTTGGTTTGACTTATGAAGGTTCCATCCTTCATTTGCTTGACTTGAAGCCCTAGGAAGAAAGTCAACTCTCCCATCATGCTCATCTCAAACTTCCCTTAATTTCATATGGTTTGAGAATCTGTCACACAACGCTTTGTTTGTGGATTCAAACATAATGTCATCCACATATATTTGAACAAGCATTATACTCTCTCCATCTCGAATTCTCAAGAGTGCTCTATCAACCTTGCCTTTAGTGAATCCGTTGTCTATTAGAAACTAAGAAAATGTGTCATATCAGGCTCTTGGTGCTTGTTTCAATCCATATAGTGCCTTCTTGAGCTTGTAAATTTTATCTCCAATAGTTTTCTGCTCAAAACCTGGAGGTTGTTCCACATAGACTTCTTCTTCCAAAATTCTATTAAACAATGCGCTCTTCACATCCATTTGATAGATTGTGAAGTTCTTGTGTGCTACATAATCAAGAAACATCCTTATTGCTTCCAATCTAGCAACATGAGCAAATGTTTCATCAAAATATATGTCCTCTTCCTGGAAATACCCTTTGGCTCCCAATCTTTCTTTGTTTCTTACTACAGATCTCTCTTCATTCATCTTGTTTCTAAATACCCACTTATTACCAATAACATTTTGGTGGGTAGGCGTTTGAACCAATTCCCAAACTTTATTCCTTTCAAACTAATTCCACTCCTCTTGCATGGCTAGAATCCAATGTTTGTCATCCAATGCTTGTGACACATCTTTAGGCTCGACCTGGGAAATGAAACAAGTGAACATAGCTTCATGTTGATTCCTAGATCTGGTTCTTACTCCTTCTCTAACATCCCCAATAACAAGCTCTGGAGGATGGTCTCTTACACATCTTACATCTGGTTGGAGTAAGTTTGCCGGATTAAGTCTTCTTGCAGCCAAGTTGTCTTGAACAACTTCCTGATCATTTAGCTGCAAGTCTTCCGGCTGTCTTTGAGATTCAGCTATCTCATCTTCTTATGGGTTGAGTCTTCTGATATCTGCCTCAACATATGGACTCTTCTGAACAGTCGGCTGATTCATCTTATCAGCTAAATCATCAATGTCTTCTCCATTAACATTAGGTTCATCAAAAACCACTTGGATAGACTCTTCTGTGACCATAGTCCTTTTGTTCAACACTCTAAAAGCTTTACTCCCATCTGAGTATCCCAAAAAGATACCTTCATCAACTTTAGTATCAAAGGCTTTTAGGTTGTCTTTGCCATTGTTGTGAATGAAGCATTTACATCCAAAGATATGAAAATAACCAACATTTGGCTTCCTCCATGTCAAAATTTCATAAAGGGTTTTGGACAGCTGTCTGTTGATCATACACCTATTCTGAGTGTAGCAGGAAGTATTAATAGCTTCAGCCCAAAATCTCTTAGGCAATCCAGCTTCAGCTAACATGGCTTCCTTGAGAGTTCTGTTTCTTATTTCAGCTACTCTATTTTGTTGTGGAGTCCTTGCCGCTGATAACTCATGAGCAATACCATTCTCTGTGCAATACTAAGTAATAATCTCATTGACAAACTCAGTTCCTCTATCAGACCTTATCTTGATAACGGTTTGGCTCTTTTCATTTTGAACTCTTCTCATCAGCTGAGGAAGCTTCTGCAAAGTTTCCTTCTTTTTATACATAAAGATGGTCTATGTGTATCTTGATTGATAATCTACCACCAATAAGGTGTATTTATTTCCAATGATGCTAGCTAGTTCAACATGACCAAATAAATCCATATGCAATAAGTGCAATATCCTGGTTGAAGAATGACTTGGCTTATCCTTGAACGAAGATTTGATTTGCTTTCTTATCTGACATGCATCACAAATACTTTCTTTCTTGTACACTGAGTCTGGCAATCTTTACACAAGATGACTCCTTCCAAGCTTGTTGATTGTCTTGAAATTCAGGTGATTCAGCTTTTTGTGCCACAACCAACTTGATTCGGCTGTACTCTTAACTAGCAGACATATAATTGGTGTAGCAGTTGACCAATCCACTACATACATGTTTTTCTGTCTTGATCCTAATAGCACAACTTTATTAGATTCAACAATCTTGATCTGGCATATTCCCGTGTTGAATCCTAAATTGTAGCCCTTATCACAGAGTTGGCTGATGCTCAGCATATTGAAATTCATCCCTTCAACATAGGCTACATCTGTGATTTCTAGTCCATTCTTCTTGATGGATCCAATACCTCTTATCTCCCCTGGAGCTTCATTTTCTTCGAATATGACTTTTTCTCCTCTTGATTCCTTGAAGTTTGATAAATTCCTTTTATTGCATGTCATATGTCTGGAACGACCACTATACATGTATCAGGTTCCTTGGCACTCAGCTGTTCCTTGAACCTGTAATCAAGGAAATCATTTTATAGGTACCCAAACCTGTCTGGGTCCTGAGGGGTTAGCATTATAAGGTGATCCAACCAACCTATAGCCAAATGGTCCGACTCTAAGAGGTTGCCACTTATCAATTCCATAATCATAATGAATATTTGCAAATTTCTTTGGAGCTTGAGGCTCATACAACTGTCTCTTTTGTCTGTATGCATGTGGGTGTGCTCGTGCATTTGCTTTCTTAGGATAGTTATGAAACTTTTGTGCATAGTGAGCATTGTGCTTGGATGCAAATGTGTGCTAATAATAATTCATTTTCCTTGGGAATGTCCTATTTTTAGTCTGAGGTCTTTGCCACTTGGGCTTGTATCCCTTAAGACTTGACTGACATCGCATTTGATTGTTCCAATCAGCTTGCCTATGATAATTTCTACCATTCCCATCATATGACTTTCTCTGCTGAAACCTCTGGGGCTTTTGGTAGTTTTGTTCTGATTTCACAGAATACTTTCTACTGGGAGTCTGCTGATGGACTCTTCTGAATTTAGTTTTAGTTGTTCTCTCAGCATACTCTGCTGGCTTTTTGCCTTTGCCTTTATATCCTATGCCATCATGTTTGTGATTGTGACTGTTAGTGGGTGAAACATATGGTGCTCTGGGTGTTTGGACTCTCCCATTACTTGAGGATCCTTTAACCAAAACCACTCTTGGAGTTTGAGCATGCACAAATGAATTCAATCTTATGCCTGTTTTGTCTCTACTTTCCTTTTGTATCATTATCAATTCATCCAATGATTTAGATGCCTTGCTAAATGATGTAATCACAATTTTCAAATATTTTTCCCTTTTTTCTATTTCAGCTAAGTCAACTTTGATCTTTGCAATCTCAACCTTCAGCTCACTATTCTCAGCAGCTATGTGACTTAGAGTATTCAGCTCTTTAGTCAGCTGTGA
The DNA here is from genome assembly GCA_016081115.2 of Rehmannia glutinosa. Taxonomy (NCBI): domain Eukaryota; kingdom Viridiplantae; phylum Streptophyta; class Magnoliopsida; order Lamiales; family Orobanchaceae; genus Rehmannia; species Rehmannia glutinosa. The sequence goes on from CM071933.1 coordinate 36,707,906, forward strand.
GTTTTGGCTTTTGAGCTGACTGTTTTCCTCATTCAAAAGTGTGTGAGAGGTTTCATTCAGACAATTTATCAAACACGTAGTGGATATGAATTCTGGAGGGTTGGTTCACATAGTTTTTCCCTATGTTATCAATCTAGTTTATTAATCACACGTGATTAATCTATAAGCCCAATATTCCTACCGTTTATCATTTCCTATCTCGAGTGCCAAGTGATTCTAGGTTTCAATCGTGATTTTTTACGTGTTCAAAGTCTTTCATCATTTTGCCTAATGAATCATAATGATCTATGGTCGATGAAGTGTTTGTGTCACTATCACTATCATCAGAATTAAAATGAGATGAGTTATAATGTACCCCATGTTCCTGTTCTTTGGCCATGAGGCATATCAAAGCCTCTTCTTCAGTATCTAAGGAGTAGTCAGCCTCACTGCCGTCTGACTCAGCCGGCTCCTTGCACTTGGCTCTGTCAGTTTCAACAGCCAACATGGCTTTCTTCTTTTCTTGTCTTCTTTCTCTAAAGACATTTCTTTCCTCCTCATTTATGTACTTATTCATTAGTGGATAGAGACAGTCAACATCAAAGTGTCCTGGCTGTCTGCAATTCCAGCACAAGTTTTCAGCTTTCTAGTAGTCAACTCAATCAACTCTTTGATTATCAGCTCTCTGATATTTAACTCTTTGATGGTCAGCTCTCTTAGGTATTTGTCTTCAATTGCCTTGGAGGGTGCTGAGTGTTTCCTGGAGGTTTGACCCTTGTTTCTTTTATAGTTCTTATTAAATAACTTATTGAATCTTTTAACCATCAGGGAAATCTCCTCTTGGTCAACGGTTTCCTTAGACTAAGCTCTTTTCGATTCTCCAGCCATGAGTGCAGCTGTCTTGGGTACAACTGTCTCTTCTTACTCTTTCCTTCGGAGCTCAAATTTATAACCTTTCAATTCTGAGAATGGCTCATGATTGGAAGTTCTTGTTAAGTCCATGGAGTGCCTCAAGGCCATCACCCTAATTTCCCACACAATTGGGAGCGACCTCAATATCTCCATACATATTTCTTTCTGAGTGTATTCCTTTCCAAGAGCCGAGACTCATTTGTAATCTCTGTGAATCTAGCATCCAGCTGACCTAGAGTTTCACCTGCAAGCATTTTAAAGTTTTCAAAATTTCTGTACAACAACAGTTAATTTATTTTCTTTAATTTGATCACACCTTTCACAAATTGAAGTCAGTTTTTCCCAAATTTCTTTAGTTGTTCTACAAGATTTCACTTTGTTGAACATGGCTTTATCGAGGGTTTTATACAAAATAATATTGGCAACATTATCCAAGTTATATCTTTTTTGATCCTCGTTTGTCCACTCGCATCGAGGCTTCTCGACCATGGCTAGTCTTGGTGCAGTAGGTACAACTGGGGCAGCAGCAGCATCATCATCCTCTCCTTCAACTGCGGATGCAACAACAGCAGCCTCAGGAGCATGAGCTCTAACAGCTGTGTTCACTTTCATTAATTGCAGTGGCCCATCCTCAATGAAGAACCACATTTCACCGTGTAAGGCTGAAAGATGTGTCTGCATGAGTATATTCCAATCATCGTGTTGTATCTTTTGAAAAAGATTGAGATCTATTTCAATAACTAGTGCGGAAGGCTCAATGAACCAACCATTCTGATACCACTTGTAGATCCCAAAGGGCGATACAGTAAAGTCTAGAAGGGGGGGAGGGATTGAATAGACTTTACCAAATTTTTGATTTTAGTCCTTTTTAAATCAGAGTTTAGTCACAGGTCAGTTGGTCATTGATGGACAACTTAGTTGACCTTAACAGTAGAGTTAGCCACTCAACAGACTCTACTGAGCTGTTGATAAGATAACTCAACGGATTCAGTTAACCCTTTTGGAAATTCAGTAGACTTGGTTTTACTGTGGAAAACTTTCACCCCTTGATTAAAATAAGTTTTCAACACTTGTTTTAGGCTTAGTTATTATCAGTTGACTTAGCACATATTACACACAACAATACAGATATTCAAGAATTAAAGTGCTTAATGTAAAAGATACAGAGCATTTTTTATAGTGGTTCGAGGATGGGATAATTCCTCTAATCCACTATTCTCTAACCCCTGGAGGTAATCCACTCACTAACGTGGACATTGTTACAAAAGGATGTCTGTCCGAGATAGCCTTGATCACACATCTGGCTTCTCCTGGACTCGACTTCATCACAAGACGGTTGTCCTGCTACTTCAGCTCCTTCAGACTTTTGTATTTGATCACGTAGCTCACGTAGCCCTCCAACAAGTCTAAAGCTTCTGGTTCTAACTAGAACCTCACTACACTTATTTCAACCTTGGATGTGTAGACCCCTTATCTTTAAACAAGATTTTCTCTTCAACAGTTTGAAGTTGTCTTTCCTTTACTAAGCGTGTTGGATTGATTTCCTTTGAGTTTTAGGCTTGAGGATAGTTTTGAATGCCTGAGTGTATTTTGCTCTTGATTGCAGGTTAGCGACTATTGCTTTGCTTGCATTCATAACCTTCTCTCAATGAATTCCTCAGCCTTTTAAAGTGCCTATTTGAAAATTATATCTATTGAAGAGATAGATGTATTTTTCAAACTACACTTTGAGGTCGTTGGCTTGTCTTGTCTTATAGCATCGATGTAGACTAATCCTCGTATAAATGCTCTGCAACCTTTTCTGAATCTCTATAGGTTTGCAGGAACATCCCATTGGTTCATAGCTTTTTGCACTCTTTCAGCAAAATATCTTTATTATCTTTAGTTTGTCAGTTTCCTCTTTCAGCAAGCATTTGACTTTGCTTGACAACGGATCTCTTCAGCTTTCTTGAGTCATTTTGGCTTCTTAACCCCTTAGACAGTCAACTCCACTTATTTGGGAGTGTCTCAGCTGTCAGTCTGCTAACTGAGACAACTTTTCTGGAACTTGACTGAGACTTGACTTGACTTCACTCAGCTGCCACTCAGCTGATTCTTCATCTTGGTCTCCGGTTGACTTCTGCAATCTTCAACTTAGCTGCTTCCACTCAGCTAATAGAACCCTATCTATTACAAGTTGATTTACAGTAGAATTGGGGTGTCAACTTCCTAATCTAAGGTTAACATGGTATCATCAAAATCTATTATATAAATTTCCCAATGGTCCCGTCCATAGAATGCGTCCACACCTGTGTATCCGCGAAATCTGGAGTAATCGGGCAATGAACAATATAATAAACAATATCCAAATATACCTCGATAAATGAAAGAGTGAAGTGGTTGTATTATCAAAGAAAAAAATCCGATATGTGGTTTTGGAAGTGATTCCGATACTCAAGAGGTATACCAATCCGGTCCGCAATAATATAACCAAGCCTATTATCCATCCAAAAAGCAACAGAGGAATTTGGCCTCGGAATCTAATGAGATTCCATCAAACAATCATTCACCAATGGCTAAAGACCAGCCCAAATCGAAGAAGGCAAAAAGGTGCATCTGATAGAACTATTTGCCAACAAGAAACGACTACGAAGAGTAGTGTAAACTACTAAATCAGAGGTGAGAACACTCCAACCCATTTTCATAAGGAGAGCATGATTGGCCGTGATAATTGATAGAGCACCAAGGCCCTCTTCATTCCTTGGTTTACAACAACAAGCCCAATTAACCATAGCAGATCTCTTCTGATTAATATCTCCAATCCAAATAAAATTGTGCATGGCTTTTTCTAACTGCTTAAGCATAGAAATCAACCATTTATAAATGAGCATGTTGTGAACCAAAGAACTATCAATAACTGAATTAACCAAACATGTCGACCCACCAATGGAAGTGAAGAACCTTTCCACCATTTAAATTTGTGAACGATTTTGTCAAGCAAGGGCTGCAACACCCCCTTCTTAGGAGCACCTTTGAAGATTGGATCCCTAAGATATGTAGTCAAAAAAGTGCCAACCGTAATCCCCATAATAGTTTGGATCCGACGCCTAATGTGCTGAGAAACCTGAGCTCCAAAGAACACTTTAGATTTATTTGGATTAAACACTTGTCCCGAAAGAGATGCATAAAGACAAAGAGTAATGTAGATATGCCGCGCATTCGCAGAGTTGGCTGCACAGAGGATCACGATATCATCTGCATGCAGCATGGTGGATGGAAAACTGATATTGCGCAGAGCAACAAAAGGCGTGAGAAGTTGTTAGGAAACTAATCGTGAGATAAGATTCCCTAGAACTTCTTCAACGATTCAAAAGAGCAGGGGAAAACAGATCCCCCAGATGAACACCCCTAGTGTAAGCAAAATAACCCACTGGGGATCCATTAAGAAAAATCGAAATACGGGTTGAATGTATGATCACAGAAATCTAGTCAACAAACTTATCCGAAAACCCAAACTGGCGAAGCACATATGTAAGAAAATCCCAGCTCAAAGTATCAAATGCGTTACGAATATTGATTTTCAGAATCATATTGTTATCAATCCAATTATGCAAAATATTAAAACCCTCTGAAATCAAGGCGATGCAATCATGAATATGGTGACCCAGAATAAACCCAAATTGTGTAGGTGAAAGAATTCTGCTAATTATCCCTCCAAATATAGTAGCCAGAATCTTCGTAATAACTTTAAAGATAAATTTACTCATAAAAATGGGCTTGAAATTATCCACTAACTTCGCATCTTTACTTTTAGGGATAAGAACTATAAAGCTAGAATCAAGCCCAGCTAGAAGAAACCCAGACTGATAGAAATGCTGCACAACAATAGTTACATCCACAGAAATAAGATCCCAACAATGCTGATAGAAGACCCCATTAAAACAATCCAGACTCGATGAACTGTCTAAACCAAGATCGAAAACTGCATCCCAAATTTCCTGCTCGTAAGGCAAGGAGGTTAAACAAGTATTATCAACATCTGAAACCATTGGGTTAACAGGAGAGAAATCAGGAAGGGACCAGCAGGTGCCGTGAAAAGATCCTCAAAGAAATCAATGATGTGACTGCGGATGGCATCCGAATCTACGGACAACATGCCATCGATCATCAATCCATGAATACCAGCCCGAGTGGCCTTGGTTTGACAGCAACGGAGAATGAAGAAAGTATTACGATCCCCATCAACCAGCAATGCGACCCGAGACTTTTGGTGAAGAAATTCTGAATGTAACAAAAGATCCTGTTGAGAGAGTTTTGAGCGTTGAGTTTTTGCTCCCTACGAAGGGTGTTGTAACCCATAGTCTCAATGTCCAACTAAAATTGTCTCACTTTCTCTAATTTATCATCAACCGCATGATTAACATCCCCAAAAACATCTCGATTAAAGCATGAAGCACCGTGCGCAACCTCTTAAGTTTAATCATGAAACGAATCAAAGGGTTGGAGCCAGCACACTGTGAATCCCAAGAAGAAGCAATGACCGATCCAAAACCCGGATGCTTAGTCCACATACACTGAAACAAAAAGGAGTTGGACCCCTATAAGCATGAGTCGAACAAGAGAGCAAAAGAGGGTGATGGTTCGAATAAATACAGGGAAGAACATAGTTCTCAAACTTCTTCAACAAATTAACGAATCATGGACTAGGAATAGCGCAATCCAGCCATGCATGATTGAGCGTGTGGTGTGAGCGAGTGGTGCACCAAGTAAAAAAATTATCCACAGTAGGAATAGCCATCAATCCCGCATCCTAAATCCTAGAAAAAATCATGATTACGAAATTAAATCACCACTAAAACAATAAGTCAAACAATATCAAACCAAAGATGTCTACGCGCCACATGATAACAAAGAGCATGCACAAACCCCACGTGAAAAATATTATTGCCATATTGAACCCTGAGAACTACACATTGATCGCTCAAAAACCATGATTACCAAGAATAACATTAAATCACCACTAAAACAATATCATCAAGTCCCAAGCTAACAATATCAAACCAAAGATGTCTACGAGCCACATGATAACAAAGAGCATGCAACAAAGAAAAATTTATTTGCCATTAAATTCTTAAGAAGAACGTTGTGACCCCATTCTAGAATAGACGGAAAAATATTATTGCCATATTGAACCCTGAGAACTACACATTGATCGAATCCAAAGAAAAAAAGAATTATCAAAACCTTGACATCAAAGGAGATTCATCCAAAAATCCAAATATCCAATCTCCGACCTTGCCCTTATCCTTGTTATGATGTAAACCTTGCGAACCCAAGATCTCCCACGTTGAGATGTAGGGCGTCCCTGTGGTTCCTTCAAATTGTTATTATTTCTCAAATGTTGACAGGTCGTAGACGAATGTCCCGTAATACCACAAGTCCCACAAAATGCTGTGAGTTTTTCATAGCAAATAGAGACAAAAGAACAATGACCCCTTCGTTCGACCATAATGTGTTCCTAAAGAGGTTTAGCAAGATCCACATCCACCAACACTCGAACAAAGTGTCGAAGTGAACCACCCAAAGATTGTCATCAATTTGAACTGGGGTGCCAAAGGCCCTAGCCAATCCCATAATGTAACTAGGGTCACAATACTCAATACTCAGCTCGAAGATTCTAACCCAAATACTTGCTATTGATGTGTTAACCTTGTAAGGGTTAAAATTCGGCACCCCAGGGGATAAACGAATGGAACCAGGATTAATAGACCAAGACACCCGAGCTTGTGCATGGGAACAATCATGAGCATTGGAAAATTTAACACAGAAATAACCTTTTCCTAATGGAATTAATTTCAATTCATTTTTAACACCCCATAATTCTGAAAGCCTCTTATGAAGAGGCATTATGGGCCAACACTTATTACCATTTCCAAGAATAACACGACCAATCAATGCTTAATTGAATTCCGAAATACACTGTTGATAAACATTTTCATCCATAATTAGATTTCCCAGAAATAATTTTAGCAAACGATATAGGGTTACCTGAAACCTGAGGGGAAGAACCAATATCAGAGGAATTACCAGAAACCATATTCGCAAAAGAAGTAGCCGATTGTGGAGTGATATTTTACTGATTATGAGCCAAATGTTGGGTTCGCCAAGTGCTGGGGATTAGCAACAACCTTTGGGATGACATCACAAACAATGCCTGGAGCTGTCTGAGAGGGGACCACAACTGGGATAGGAACTTCCCAGGGGCCACCACCCCCCTGGGAGATGCAGAAAAAGGCAGCTGCCCCCTCAATGCCGACCCCTCCCAAGAGCATAGGAGAGGGGGCAAACCCCCTATGATGGGCCATGGAAGGCCGCTGCACATGGGGATAAGAACCCATTGGAGTGACATGCATCAATGGCAACGGAACATTAGAGCCTTCCCACTTAATACCCAAAGCATCCATGGACGGCAGGTATGAAGGTAGATAGAAGGATTCCGGGAGCAACCCTAATCCAAACAACGCACCCCGACCGCAATCCGTGGACGTTGATTGCTTGGGATGCAGTATGAAGTTCAAAGGGAAACCAAAATATGGATTGAATATCATATTCCGTGGATCATAAGAAACCCTAGGAGCCGTATCTGTTGAAAGGGACAACGAAGGAGCACCGAACAAACAAGTTTCCATGGTTGTGGGATTATGTAGCAGGGAAACAGATGAAGATTTGCCTAAGTTGGACGATGTGAAGAGGGCGATGGCTCAAAGTTGGATGTCAAACTATGAAAGGCCATCTCCGCCATGAAAGTGACGCAGAAGACGATCAGAAAACTCAAAGATCTATGCTGGCGACGGTCGTGAGTTTAGAGAGAGAAGAGAGCATAAAGAGTCAGGAATGTTGATTTCCAAATCTTTCAACTTGGAAATAAGAATTTGCAATTCGTGCACTTGATCCATTATTGGCTTGTCATCAAACATTCTGAACTCTAAATATTTTTAAAGCTACAAATTTGTCTGTACCTTTTTCTCATTTCGATACATCTGTCCAATGCTTGCCATGATTCTTTAGGGGTCTTCAGATTTCCGTAGAGATCATACAAAAGATCTGTCAGAGAATTGAGGATATATCCTCGACACACCAACTCGTCATCAACACATTTCTTGTATGCTGCTTTCTGCATTTCAGTTGCATTAGTGTGGGCTCTTCTAAAGGAGGCAAGGATGGATCAAGCAAATAGTAAATCTTCAATGCAGTGAGAAGGAAAATCATTTTGTCCTTCCACCTCGGGAAGTTGGAGCCATCAATCCTGTTCAGTTTGAAGGATTTGGAATTCTATAAGGAATCTTTCACAGTAGAAGTCATGGTCGAATCCCCGATATTGCCTTTAGATTGTTAGTGAAAAACGAAATTAACAATGATTTAGATGCGAGAGAACAACTTTCCAAAAGACAATATTGCCTCTACTGCGGGGATTAAAAATTATCTGAGGCAATTAACTTTAAGATACAATAAAGCCCTTATATTCGTCTGGAAAAAAAAAACGGATAGAAGATTCTCGTGTTTTTTCTGCAAATAACTTATCTATTTATAGAAGATGAAATGTTTGGAATAAAAGAACATAATGTTTCATTTTCAAAATTACATGCACAACTTTTCAGATTTTAACTGAATAAACTGAAAAGACACAACCATTGATGTTGTTGTAATTTCGATAATATAATAATATATTTTATTAACTTGTATTCCAAGTCATAGATATATAATATATATAAGTCCAATCAAATGCCTATTTAGATTAGACTAAGAACTCTAATTAATAAGTCCACTTTTTTCCTTTATAAAAATAAGACTACTTATTGACAAGTTATCTATGTGGGACAAAAAATCACACTACAAACTATTCCAACATTTTATATGCATATAACGCACACACTCACATATTTTCACTATAAAGCAATTAATTCATGTTTTTAAATCACTTAAATTATGACATGTTAAATGTAATTATAAATTATTGCATATAACAATAATCTTAATATAGTATAATTTATAATTTTAATTAAACTATTCGCAGATGATATATTTAAATGCTTAGAATTTTATTATGACACATTATTTGGGTTTTCTATGCATGCTCAATTTATTGTAAAACTCATCATTTGAACTTTAAAATAGTAATTAGCCTAATTTAACATAATATTATATAATTTAATAATTATTACTTATTTACTTTTTTTTTATAACTCAGCTTACAAGCTTACGTCTGACTATGCCTGAGGACATGAGCTCCGGCTCCTCATCGCTGCCACCAATATAAACTGCGGGATGTACACGCACTGGTCAGTGTTATGGTAGGGTCTGCTAACATACAACCAGATCCTCCCAGGTAAAGAGAACAATTATGTTTGACCCCCCAAATCTAATAATAGTTGACCTCCCTCCGAATTGAACCCGCATGGATGCTATTCAGTATGAGTTCCCACTAAATTTTTACTAGCTCGCACATTCTCCGGGGAGCAATTTGATGGAGTGGACTTTGAACTACTGACCTGCACCCCACAAGAGACAATGACTCCCTTGTGGTGGTCAGATGGGCTTATGTACTGTGACAACAGAATAGTTGATGTGAAAACTGCTCTTAGAGGCACACCTTCTGTTGTTGCCTACATGGCGCCATGTTGGTTTTGTTGCTATTTGTTTTTGCCCTTTTTATCCACCAGATCCCCTTCTCCATAATATTTCGATGCGATCTTTTTTGTAAATTGCTGCAATTTCTAGCTACTTTTTTTTTTTTATGAGGAATATCTCATTCATTTTAACTTTGTGTTTGTTTATTATATATCATTTTAAATATCTTTTAATGCATGTGACACAATCAACCAAATCAGATTTGACTTTAAGCCTCCCAAAAATGGGTCTGAAACATTGACAAAGTCGGAAACTTCGTGTAGGGGGCCAATTAATATTAAAATAAAACTATCATTAAAATCCAATTTTGATAAAGTTAATGTATTAATTCAATTACATCTTAATATTAAATAAAATATAATACAATGACATCAATATATCACAATAATTTTCTTTTATTTTTCATATTTTGAAATCATTGCATAATAGCTTCACTACTAAAAGATTATAGGTCTGTACTCGGAAAGACGGAAGTGTGTGCAATTACACCTTTAAGTGTGTGCGATTTTTCTAAAAACTATGTCCTCATCGCCGTCGATCAACTCTTACATCTCCGACCAAATCCTTCTCTAATTTTCCGATCATGGATGTATTTTTATTCCCTGAGATTCAAACATCTAGCAGCCCAGCCAACGTCACGCTCAACGTTGCTTCCCAACAACCCAATGGTTACAGCCCGGCGAATGTTTCCTTTCAACCATCGTCATCGAAGTCGATCAGGGACATACCTCCTCCACCGTCACACGTCACAAGCCTCATGCAAGAACGTCCTCGACGACCTATGACAGAAACAGGTACCATTAACCCAATCCCTAGGGTTCAAGAAAGGGTTTTTGACAGAAACCCTAGTTTACATGCGTTCACACATGTCCATAAGATAAACCCTAATTCGAAGGTTTGCACTACAACTGAAGATTTCGTTTCTCCTTGCTTGCGAGATACACCACGAAATACCCAGGATTCTGGTGAAGAATACGACACGCAGGTGCATGGGAATAAACCTATGAACTTTGCCCACGTTTTTACGACAGAGGAGTCACGCCCGATGAAAAAAGGAGACTACTTTTCAGTAACTATAGATGAAAACATCTATCAACAGAGGACGACCGAACTGAGAAATACGTTGACTGGGAGACTCCTTTTGCCAAAAGGGTTTAAGCCATTAACGTTGATGGAGCTAAAATCGAAATTGACAAATTTCTGGAAGATTGTGGATGCATGGAGACTGATTCATTTGGGAAGGGGATATACTACAACCTGCAGTTCACCAACATTGAGGAGCGGAATCGAATATTTTCAAAAACTACGTGGAATTTGCAACCTAGTTCGATACGGTTAATGAATTGGATACAAGACTTCAATCCCTACAGGGTTAACACATCAACGACACAGGTTTGGATCCGTATTTATGAATTAGGATTTGAATATTGGCATCCGTCGCTCATCTATAATATAGCTAGCGCTGTGGGAACCCCTATTCAAATTGATGAACGATCCTTGAACGGCAAAGTTGGACACTTCACTCGAGTCCTTGTTGAAATCGATTTAAATAAACCACTGCAAGAATTTATCATGATAGAAAGAGTAGGTCATGGATCTTTCATATCGCTCAGTTATGAAAACCTTCCAAAATTTTGTGCTCATTGCAAAATAATGGGGCACAATGTTAATCGTTGTAGGCACTATACGCCTAAGGAAGCACGCCCTCAAACCGAACAGACGCAAACAAGTGATAGTCCGGTGAGAGGAAGATCGATGACGGCAGGTCGTCGTAATTTCCAGAACAAAGGAAAAGGGGTGGCAACGGAAGAATGGGTTCAGGTGAGGAAACGTGGAGTCCGACCAGTGGAGATCAATCCTCCGAACATCATTAATATGCGAAACTCCTTCAATTTGCTACAGGACAATGATGAGAATGAACAGGTGGTGCTTGTGGATAATTTGACGGGGACGGAAACAGACAAGGCTAACGGAGGGAATAAGGATCAGACGGCTGGGTTGGATATTTCGCAGGTTCACAATCCGGACAGAGCGGATTATTTTGGCAGGCCCAAGTAAGACGAACGCAAATACTGACAATTGGAACTTAAGTGATAACGGATTGGATAAAGTACAAAAAGCAATCGACGAGGTGGCTAGAAGCAAACCCATTAACAACTACGAGATCACTTCCACAAGCTATAAGGAAAGCTTTAAGGCAATGACGGTGGCGGCTAAAAAGCGATGGGCAGACTTGGAGAAAGAAGAACAACTAGGTAATGCTTTCCTTGAGAGTATTGATTCTGATACGCACGTGGTGCATCCCCCTCCTCCTAATTTTTCATGAATTGCTTGTTTTGGAATGCCAGAGGTCTTGGCAACGATGCCTCTAGATCCATGCTCAAGGACTTACGTCGCGTACATAAACCTGATATTGTTGCGATTGCGGAGCCGAAAGTTCAATTTTCTACTATTAGTGCTTCATATTGGAATGCTATTAATCTCACCTTGGTTGCAGAAAATTTCCGTGCAAATGGTATTCCAGATATTTGGGTTTTTGTTCGTACTAATAATATTAAGGTGCAATTTCATTGGCCCTCTGATCAAATTGTGGTTTGCAAAGTGGGGGTTCAGAATTTCCAGTTTTTTATGGGCTTTGTACATGCTCAGTGCTCGTACATTGCTAGACGGCAGCTTTGGCTGGATGTGCGTGCTTTGGGGGCAGATAACATGGTTATTGTGGGGGATTTTAACGCCATACTGGGAGCTCATGAAAGGCAGGGTGGAGCTCGTGTCCATGACACTTCGTGCAGGGAGTTCAAAAAATTTATTGATGACAATAATTTCATTCAGGTTCCAATAGTTGGAAACGATTACACCTGGGGTATTTTCTGGCCTGCAAGCGGACTAATTCAGACGAAGTTGGATAGGATTCTGGCCACAAATTAGTTCATGAATTTGTGGCATACTATTGGTGGTTTGGTGGGTTTCAGACAGTCCTCGGATCATAATCCTATTATTTTGAGATGCAATTTTTCTACACCTCCTTCGGCCGTTCTGCTTCGATTTCAATCGATGTGGCTCCAGCACGAAGGTTTTGAAAAAGTGGTGGCTGACTCATGGGGGATGGAGTGCACAAACACTGATCCTATGGCCCGTGTTATGCGAAAACTTAAGATTACGGTCCATTCTTCGCCATTGGAATGACACGGTGTTTGGAGATGTTCATCGACAAGTTGATGAAGTTCAGCACAAGCTTACGGATATTCAATCTCACATCTCCACATTTGGGTATTCTGACATCATTATTCAGCAGGAGTTGCAGTTACATAAGGATCTAAATCAGCTGCTAAACAGACAATATGAGTTGTTGAGACAGAAAAGCCGCACACAGTGGTTGCAGGATGGGGATCGAAACACAGAGTTTTTTCATCGGAAGCTATGTGCGAAGAGGTCTCGGAGTTATATCACTCATATGCTTGTAAACGCCCAACTGACGGATGATCAGCAGAGCATCAAAAGACATGTTATTCAATATTATGAGCAACTTTTTGCGAAACCGGCGAATGGTAATAACGATTACTCCATGGTGGACAATGCAATTCAGCCAATGGTAACTCAAGCGGATAATTCAAGGTTGTGCTCGATTCCCACAGACGAGGAGATTAAGGGGGCCGTTTTTTATTTGAGTCCTGATAGTGCTCCGGGGCCTGATGGTTTTGGGGGTCATTTTTATCATAGCTGCTGGGATATCATCGCTTCGGACATTTTGCCGGCTGTTCGATCATTTTTTGTTAGCAACCGACTGCCTAAAGGATGTAATTCGAGCTATATGGTCCTGATTCCGAAGAACAACAACGCCGATCGTGTGGAGGAGTACAGACCAATAATCTTAAGTAACTTTCTGTTCAAGATAGTTACTAAGATCTTAGCCGTCAGGTTTGGAGATATTTTGAAAGATCATGTTCATGGAATGCAATTTGGTTTCATCCCGGGAAAACAAATTCATGACTGCATTGCTTTGGCATCGGAAGGGGTTAATTGTCTTCTTAATCGTTTTAGGACGCCAAACATGATTCTTAAAGTGGATATTAGAAAAGCTTTCGATACACTAATATGGGATTTCATTTATCACGTGCTTCGACGTATGGGGTTCGATCAGGGGTTTTTGCGTTGGGTGCTATTGATATTTAACTCGGCCAGGATCTCGATCCTTTTAAATGGAGGTCCGGAGGGATATTTTAGATGCACTCGTGGAGTTCGTCAGGGAGATCCTCTATCTTCTCTTCTATTCCGTGTAGCTGAAGATGTGTTAGCGCGGGCATTGGATATTGCTATTCAGCAGGGCCATATCTCTCCGTTCAAAACTACTCGCAATTTCAGTTTGCCTCCGTGTTTGTTATATGCAGATGATATTCTTATCATGACGGCAGCTTCTTGGGAGAATTGTCAATATATAAAACGTATTTTGATGGGTTATGGACGCATCTCTGGCCAGCAATTCAACCCGGATAAGACTAAGGTCTATTTCCGAGATAATATGCCTATTCGGATTATGATAAGAGTTCAGACACATTTGCAGATTACTCGTGGCGCCTTCCCTATCACTTATTTAGGCGTCCCTTTGTTCAAAGGGGCACCCAAAATAAGATATTTCCAACCTACGCACGATAAAATTCTGTCAAAATTTAAAAGGTGGAAAGGTAAGTCCTTATCGATGGCTGGCCGTATTACTCTTGTCAATTATGTGATTTCTAGCTCGTTTGTCCTCTCGATGCTTGTCTATCGTTGGCCGATGACGTTTCTCAAATCCATGGAAAAGGCTATGAAACATTTTATTTGGTCTGGAGATTTTACTAAGAAAGGTGCGGTGACAGTTAATTAGGCTAGATGTTGTGCACCTAAGGAGGAAGGGGGCTTGGGAGTTCGATCACTTATTGCGGCAAACAAAGCTTTCCTTATGAAGGCTGCATGGAAGTTGCTTCAATCTAGATCTATGGTTTTTGAGATTTTGCGGCAAAGATACTTCAATGGTGCGCCCAGAATGGCATATATTGGTTCGTCTATTTGGCCGGGACTTCACCCTGTTGTCTTGGAATTGATCTCCCAATCCCGTTGGATTCCTGGGAGACCAATCTTGTGTCCGTTTCTGGTTGGATAACTGGTTAGGCTACTCAATTGTGGATCGCATTGGTATTCTTGCTCATATGTTTCAATATTTCGAATATCCAATTTCGGATTATTTTTATAATGGGGTTTGGCATTTTACGGAGGATTTCATGGTGGAATATATGGGGATTGTCATTGATATTCTTAACTTTCCGATCGCCCCGCACTCAACGGATCGACGCGTGTGGATTAATTCAAAGAAAGGGGATGTATCTTCTAAAGAGGCTTACACCTTAGTTCGAAATCAATTTCCGGAGGTTCAGTGGGGTAAGTGGATTTGGTCTTCACACATACCGTTGAGAAGATTAATCACTGTTTGGCGTTCAATACATAATCGCCTACCTGTTCTTGACAACATTCGAGGATCTTGGTGACCCTCAGCAT
Source organism: Rehmannia glutinosa (assembly GCA_016081115.2). Taxonomy (NCBI): domain Eukaryota; kingdom Viridiplantae; phylum Streptophyta; class Magnoliopsida; order Lamiales; family Orobanchaceae; genus Rehmannia; species Rehmannia glutinosa. Next base: position 36,722,996 of record CM071933.1, read on the forward strand.
GTTCATTATGCTACGAAGACTCGGAGTCAGTCGATCATTTATTCACACGGTGCATATTTGCATTGGCGATTTGGGGTTGGATTCAGGACACTTTCGAGGTCAGTATGCTCCTTAATGGAGGAGTGAATCATCATTACATATGGGCTATTCAGCAGAGATTCAGTCCGCAGATTGCTTCACTTTGGAAAGCGGCTATCATATCGACTATATGGGTTATTTGGCATGCTCGCAACGAGTGGATTTTCAGAGACGTTAAACCCCTTCACACGGTTGCTATTATTTTGGTTAAGGCGCTCATTATGGAATCATCAACCAAAGATTGCACTTATCTGTCGAACTCGGTATATGATCTTTTATGTTTAAGACGGCTCTCTGTGCAGGGAAGGCCAAAACCACCGCCTGTGATTAAGCACGTTAGATGGCATCCTCCATTACCCGGTTGGATGAAGGTTAATACGGATGGGTGTGCGCGGGGAGCACCGGGCAAATGTATGGCAACGGGTATATTTCGAAATTGCAGGGGCTTTTTCACTGGATGTTTTAGTCATAATGTTGGTAGAGGTTTTGCTTTTGAGTCAGAATTAATTGCAGCGATGACGGCAATCGAGCGGGCTTATAAGAGAGGATGGGTCAAGTTGTGGTTAGAATCGGATTCTACATACATATGCGGGTTGCTGGAAGCACGATCTCTTGGTGTACCATGGAAGTTCTTAGCCAGATGGCGGATGACGCTTCACTATATTTCTCACATGGAGTTCAGGGTTTCACATATCTACAGAGAGAGCAACAAAGTAGCGGATAAACTCTCAAAGATGGACGTTTAGTTAGATTGGTCCCATACGATTCCTGAGTCGATCTCCACAGAGTTGCCTGAAGACATTAGCGGTCAGATTTCATATCGCTATGCATAGTTTTGGGGTACTCTTTTTCCTATCAAAGGTTTTTCCCTCTGGGTTTTACTTTGATAGGTTTTAACGAGGCCCCAATTTTGGCTATCTGCTTGGCTTGTAAGCAGTTTCTATGGGATTCTTTTGTTTAGCTTAAGTTTTTTGAACCTTGAGATGTTACACTTTTTCATTGAATTAGGCTAGCTGTTTGGCTTGTAAGCAACATCATCTTTTCATTTTTTATATATTTGACCATTCTATCAAAAAAAAAAAAAAAAGCTTCACTACTAATATTTCAAAAAGAAAATATTGGGGGAGAATGTACAAAATTTTGGTGGAGCTAAGAGAAACTATACAAAATTTTTGGTGGAGCAAAAGAAAGTGTACAAAATTTTGAAAAATGAACAAATGATAAAGACTCAATGATTTTTCAAGATTCACAGATGGGAAGAGGAAAAGAAGAATGAATGAATTAAAGATTTGTTTCATTTTTCCTATTTTATGTATTTTTTAGGGCTATAAAGTGAACTACAAAATACCCCTAATTGTTTTCAAAAATTCAAGGGGCCCCAATGACGCCCTTGGCGCCAAAGGGGCTTCGTCACTGGTTTGAAACTTGGGTTAACATGGATTTAAAGATAATAGCATGCAACACTATGAGCAGAGGAAAACAATATTTCCTATGTGGTTAATAAATCATATTAAAAATATATATTAATTAGTAAATATAACAGGGTGGGTCCGGGGTGGGTCTAGTTGAACTCGGTACCCGCTTTGGACCCAGGCGGGTTCAAAAGAAGTGAATCTATCACCCACCCCGGACCCCGCGGGGCGGGTTCAATATGGGGTAAGATATATTTCTGGCTTCAAGGACCTGATATATACCAAATGACAGCAGAGCTCAGGTCCATTCCACATTGATAATATGATGGACAAAAAATAGGGGAAAGGTGAAAAGAATGTAAGGCAACTCATGATTAATTCTGTGGAGAGACCATAACTTGAAGAAAGCTTGAGTGAAATTTCGAAGTTAGGCAGATAAAACATGGAAGCAAAAATATCTAATTAATTTTTGTCAAGTTTTCCTTCAAAATGAATTCACTATAAGTTTTAATGAACTTTTGAACGTAATCTAATGCTCTGACAATAAATGGATGTTGAATAGAAAATAGGTTTTAAAAAAAAAAAAGGGAAACTCGGGATTAATTGCACCTCATTTATAAAGACCGAGTAACCGTCAATTACAAAAATCATCAGTCAAAAGTAGGAAGAGAGAGGATAGGTGGAAGCAAAAAGATCTACATTTTGTCAAATTCTAGATAACAATAAAAAATGAAGATGGATCAACTAGAACTTAAATTCCCTCTCCATTCACCCAAAATAAAATACAAGAAATAAACAATTTTAACAGTTTTTCTATCAAGAGTAATTCTTGTTATTTCAAAGATGAGTACTAGTACTAGATATATAAATTTTAAAAGATTATTTATCAAAGCTCAGCCCCAACAACATGCATATGAATGAATGTAATTCTTTTTCTTCTCGATTTCAGGTTCATGAAAATATCATAGTAGCAAAGCAAATATACAATCTAAGTTTGTAGATTGTATACCATTCCAAATTCACTAATATCATCAAGCAGCAAAAAATAAAGATATGTATACCTGCGATATCATTTGCTTCAGATGATGGATCTTGAGTGTTCTCAGTTGATTGAATTTCAGGACTTTGAGTTGATTGAACTTCAGGGTTTGGCATGTGCTCATTGGTGTATTTGTTGTAGTAGTTTCACCTCTTTAAATGGAACAATCGTTCATTTCAGTTGTAACCAATGCCTCATTTGCACCATCCAAAGCCACATTTGCCTTGTTAAAAAGTTGTCTGATACTTCTACGAGGTGTTGAATTAGATATAACATTCCTGGTAGTTTGACTTACGAAAGTTTGTTGAGAATTGTTTGGGATGCTTTTTGGTTTCAATTTTGCGAGCACCTGGAACCTTTTAATAACTCTACATGAAAATAATTAGAATTACCATTAATGGAAGATGATCACAATAAATTGTTGGGTAATGTTTAAAAAGCTAGTCAGACAAACTCGAACAATTTATCTCCTCTACCAGCACACACACAAAAAGGCAGAAAACACATACTACAGTGAAAAACATATATAAATGAGGAGCCGGATAACCTAACAGTACAAAGCCTTTTAATTATCTACGAACAAACTATTCTGTTCCAAAACAATAGAATAAATTTTATTAATCGCTCAAAAGATTTACATTCGGAGTCTACTGACTAAAATCCCACAAAAAGAGATTAATCCATACAAAAGAGTTGGAAGGGAGAACAAGAATCTGCAAGCACCAACCAAGGAATCCAACATTGCCAAAAATAAAAAAGCCAAATCACCAGGGGATCTTTTATTAAGACTAATTAGCCCCACTGTCCAAGCACCCGACTTGGAGCTGGTTCAGTCTCTAAAATCCACAAACACCAGAAAAAGAAGAACAAGGGGAGAACACATCACTGGTGCAACTCAAGCACCCTACAAAAATCTCCAACAGAGATAACACAAGAAAGACAGTAAAATCCCTTAACTCCTCGAAACTGGGGAGCTCACAGCACTATGCTCAGTCCATTTATGTAGAGCACGAACAAACTATTAAACAATACAAAAATAGAAAAAACCTTAATTGTATTTCAATAAATTACCAGATAGGATTTACAGAGCAATTTCCCCTGCATTTCACCACAAAAAAACAACATAATATGACAAAATTCAGAATGGTGTAAAGAATCTCAGAGTATCGCCACTGATTTTTCAATATATTGATTACAATACATAAACTCAAGAAAATCAAAGACTATGGAAACACTGATTTATCTATATATTGATTACAATACATAAAATCAAGAAAATCAAAGACTATGGAAACACTCTTTTTCAGACTTAATCACCTTTTGAAAAACAATGCGGGAAGACATCATCGGGAAACTCGGTGTGGCAGGCATTCGAGGTTACTATAAATGGTGAAATAAAGAGTTTTTTTATCCTCTTTATCCTATGGTACAAAACGATTTTACTCATCAATTTATATGGTGTATTTGGAACACAAAATTGGCAAACTGTCTTTTAACATCAAAGCCACAAACTTCTTCCAAATCCACCAATTCATGGGTTAACCTTTTCCACATCAAAACTTAAAACTGCACAAATGCTAATTCAATCAATCTCATATCAAGGATTTTGATTATGATCCATACTATTGAAAATTTAAATATAAATCATAACATGACACACTATTCTCAAATCACATAGCAACATACATTATACACATAAACAAGTAGTAATATCAGTCATGAACTAAAGGTATTTGTGATTTTGAGGAAGAGAGTTGACATTACCAGTATTGCTACTTGAAAAAATTTGAAAAAACCCGCAGATTAACAAGAAGAGAAGGGAACTAGAAGGGAACTAGTACTTTGATATACCGTTAACCTAATCTTTAATATATACATGACCGAGATAAAAAGGGAGAGATGTAGAGAGTTACAGTAATTTAGAATCCTTGTATTTATCTACCTAAATTAGTTAAGAATATACCTTAATTAAATTGCATTAAGCACAAAAATAAAGAAAATTTGTCCGCCAAATATTGTTTTGTTGTGACCAAATCTTTTTTTCTTATTTATATATATATATATCTATTTATTATATGCAATTGTTCCCATCAAACCAAAAATTTTAGAATATAGGATTAATATTTTTTTTAAACCGCAATATAGGATTAACATTAATAATATCTAAAACTAAATTTTTATTTTATCAAATTGCTATGGAAATTAGAAAACATACCTTTGTTCTTCAAGAGCAAGGCATTGGTGAACAAAACATACCTCATAGGTAGAATGGCGTGGTGCAAACCCATGACTGCATTCCAGAAGATAAGGAAAGTATGCGGTGTGTGCTTGAACTGGATAACTTGGTTGCTGTTCGGTGACATAAACGAAAGTGGCTTCGATTTTGTTGGGACATTGATAATTTTAGATTTATTTTCTGATTTCTCTTTCGAGTCACCTGGTTGTCAGATGTAAAACCTTTTTCGAGAGGAAGAGAAGGTTAGGGATGACGGAAGGTTTTTTGAGATTCATTTTGTTTAAAATTAATATTGGACCAAAATTGATAGAGAAGGTTAGGGATTAGGATGACGGATGGTTCTCGAACTGAAGCTTTTGTTACTATTGTTAAATAGATAATTTACTTTAAAATCGATTATTTGGAAAATAACTTCATATACAATTAGTATATGTATAATATAGTTAATTTCTTAACTTACCATAAATCAAAATAAGTATATAATATTCAATATTATATTTATAACTAATATTGCATATTATTACATTACTTTGAAGAACATAAAATTTATCAAAATATAGTACTATTCTATTATACGGAGTATTTAGGGGTGCTTCGAAATATTGTGTCTACCCTATACTGAACATATTTCTATTTGATAAGAATATAAAGTTCGGTTTGGCTCAATTCAAACAAACTTGAACAATACTATGTTCGGCTTGACTCGACTCGTTTACACCCTAAGGTTGGCAATGGTAGGGTATTTACCCATTTAATGATATTCATACTCGTACCTTGTAATATTAATACTACACACATCTATTCCAAACTCAATATAGAAATTGCACAGATTATATGTACTCGTCTCATACCCATTTGTTGATACTTGCATACTCCGTACACGCCCAACCCATTTTATATTATATAAAAATCAATCATTATATGAATAAATGACTATATATCTAAATGGGTATTATACTAAAATTAGTTATTATATGAAAATGCTTAATATATATGTTAAATTCTTAATAATTGTAAAAAGTATTAAGGTTCAATTCTGCGAGTCAATACAAACTATCATGATAAAATATGTAATGTGATGTCTTTTTTAACAGTTAATACTAGGGATGACAATTTCGACCCAATCCGCAGTATCCACCCCGCCTGTATTTTCTAATATATTTATTATATATTTTGCATATATAATATATATTATAATATTATTTTTATCTTTTAATTATTACATCTAACATTTATAAATTTAAAATAAAAATTTTGTAAAGAATATTTTATAAGTATATTAAAAATAAATATTTTTTCCTCTTTCTTATTTTTTTCTGTTTAAATATATTTAATATGGGGCAGGACTTGTCGACCCGCCCCGCTTCATTCTAAGGATGGGGCAGATCTGGGTATCTAGATACCCGACCCTACATACCCCATTGACATCCCTAGTTAATACTATTTTCCAAAATATTTTACACAAGTAATGCATAAAATGAAATGTTGAAAAATCCAGTCAAAAATGCCAAGTAGAAAGTTGTTGTCACGCCCCATACGGTACCATGACGTGATCAATAACTTAGACCAGTTGGTACACAAAATGAATCAACCAATAAAGGATTTACACAACATTAATACCTAAATGGTCAACTATGCATTAAAACATTCGAAATCAAAGTCTAACATAGCAGCGAAAATTCTTAAGTTACAGTCTGAATAAAATTGTACATTCATTTACCAAAATGAATTGTCCAACAACAATACTAAATAGGAAATTATAATTCTATTGGACGACCGGGCACAACGTCACTCCGTCTCTTGATCATCCTCGTTCACGTCCTCAATATGTAGTTCACCATCTGGTGATTTGAAAAGGCAGGGGTGAGACAAAAATTCTCAGTGGATGGGTGTTCGTGTGTAAGTGTGGCTTATATCAATGTAGGAAAATATTTATATGAAGAATGCATGGTTCATGATGCGTGCGTCACACACGATTCACAAGCAGCATGCTATATCAAAATAATATAGTAATATATAACTTGTTGAGAATATTAGAGTCTGTCAGACAGCTGCAAGAGCATCCCGGCCAGCCAAGGCTAACCGGAAACGATGCTCTACTGCGCCAATAGCTCAGAAGCCTGAACCACATGAGCCATCAATCACGCTCTAGTCGAGCAGACATGATTTATCCACCAAACTTGATTTCATGTCTCCTTCAAACTCAATGATACAGAGCTACGAGCCTATAGAACGGATCCAGGGGTTATGGAATCTCATATATTCAAAGAACACTCTTAAAATATTGGTCGGCGATTTCCAATGAATTCCTCGATCATCATTCGATTTCCTTCTTTCGTTCTTCTTTAATTTTCGATCATGGATGCCATTGATTGTTTGTTGTTTCCTGAGATTGATGGATCTCATTCACGATCCAGTTTGGATATCCATATGAAACAGACATTAACACCTAGGGTTGCGCAAACTCCATTAACGGCGGTCATGCCCAACGAAAATCATCACCGTCTTTTACCTTCTTCCTCCAGCGTACTAGGTTGATTTGCTGCTCAATCTCATGCAAATGGTTCTATACCAGATATCGCAGATGCATCAAGCCCTAGGGTTTTTGCTGGGGTTTGTTTAAAGCCTAGCCCAACATTAAATCCTAAACACACCACACCTCCTTATGTTCCCGCTAATGTAGCGGTGCATGAAGATATCTACGCATCCAATAAATTTACAGCACACCATAATGAAGTTTTGTAGGCCATGGAACGCATGGATCTGGTAACAGGGATTTCTAGTTCGACAACTCTCAAAACTTGCCGGTGAATGAAAACAAAACCTATGCTCCAAAGCAACAAAGACGGTGGATGACTTCAGGCCAGTTAAAAAACGATAATTCTTTTCCATGACGATTGACGAAGAAATTTATCAACAACGGACGATGGAGTTACGCAACTCGTTGATAGGGCATATTCTTTTACCTAAAAGGGTTAAACCATTCTCTCTTGAGGATCTCAAATAAAAACTGGTCAATGTTTGGAGGACTACGGCAAAATGGCGTTTGGTTCCGTTGGGTAAAGGTTACTACAATATTCAATTTGATAGTATGAATGACAGAAGCATGGTGTTTGCTAAAGGAACATGGAAAATTCAACCATGTACAATCCGGCTTATGAACTGATTCCAAATTTTAACCCGTATAAGATTAAAACATCTGTCGCACATGTTTGGGTTCGTAGTTACGAGTTAAGTTACGAATATTAGCACAATTCGTTGAATAATAAAATTGCTAGCTCAATTAGCACACCAATTCAGATTGATAGTAGATCATTGTCTGGAGAAGTTGGTCATTTTGTTCGGGTTTTAGTGGAGTTGGATTTAAATAAACCCCTCCAGGAGTTTATTATGGTGGAAAGACGAGGACACTGTTCATTTGCTTCCCTTGGTTATGAGAATCTACCTGAGTTCTATGCTCATTGTCGGATTGTGGGACATAATATTACACAATGTCGATAGGTTAAAGCCAAGGAAATCAATAGGAACAACGATCAGATGACTAAAGATGCTAGTCTAACCGGGGGGAAATCAACAACTCGTGGAAGTGTTCCAATTAATAAAGGTAAAAAGGTGGATACCGAAACTTAGGTGCAAGTTAAAAAACAATCCAAACATCCTACTAAGGGAGGTACGTCATTTGCAGCACTTCAATTGGATAATCCTTTTGAGATTCTTCGTATAGAGGATGAGGATATCAATATAACAAATTCAATTCCTCAAGTTAATGAAGCAAACACTTCAGGGGAAAAGGTTTTACCTACTGATAACATTGACTCAGATAGACATTTGTTTGCTTACGCACCACGGCCCAATGTTTGGGTTTCCAAAGAGATTGTCATATCAGATGAATTAGATGAACCAGGCAAAGAAAATCTCCAGTGTGCTATTGAGGAAGTTTCAAACAGTAATCATATTAATGATTATGTGCTCAATTCGCATGAGCAGAAAATAATTTTCATACCATGGCAGCTGCGGCTCGTAAAAGATAGGCTGACATGGAGGAGGAAGAAGCTCAAGCGAACCAATTTCTTCAAGACATGGACTCCAACGTGCATCAGGTGTGTACCCATTCCAATCGTTTAACATTAATTGCATGTTTTGGAACATTCGAGACATCTGTAGTGATGCCTCTAGATCCATGCTTAGGGATTTATGTCGTGTTCATAAACCTGACATTACTGCTATTGCGGAGTCTAAGATTCATTTTAATTCCATTTCTGCTTCTTTTTACTATTGACATGACCCTGGTGGCGGAGAGTTATCGTTCTAATGGTTTGCCTGATATTTGGGTTTTTTCTAAATCTGGTCGTCTTCGTATGCAACCTTTTTTTTCCACGGATCAATGCTTCGTGTGTAGAGTGGATTTTCAGAATATGAGTTTTCACATGGGGTTCGTTCATGCTCAACGTTCTTATTTGGATAGACGTACACTATGGAATGATATTTGCAATCTGGATTTATTGGATTTGGTTTTAATAGGGGATTTTAATGCGGTCCTTGGAGCTCATGAAAGACAAGGAGGTTACCCAATTCATAATACCTCTTGTTGGGAATTCCTGAAATTTATGGATGATAATGATTTTGATCAGATTCCGATATCGGGAAATTCGTTCACTTGGGGTATTGTTCGCCCTTTACGGGGTTTGGTGCAGGCTCGTTTGGATTGTATACTTGTTACTCAATCATTTTTGGATAAATGGCATATCATTAAAGGCTATGTGGGAGTTCGTCACTGCTCTAATCATAATCCCATTTTTCTAATTTGCGCTATGAATGGTCCACGTGGTCCTGTTCCTTTTCGATTTCAAGTTATGTGGACTCAGCATACTGATTTTCAAGCATTAGTAAAAATTTCATGGGAGTCGCCTTGCTCGATAAATCATCCCACGGTCCATGTTATGGTCAAACTTAAGAGACTTTGGCAAGTTCTTAAAGAATGGAACGTTTCCATTATTGGGGATATTCATAGATAGTTGGATGATGTTCAAACGACTATGAATGATATTCAATCCACTATCTCATCTCAGGGGTATACGGTCGGTCTAATGCAACAGGAATTGGATCTTCACACGGAATTAGATAAATTTCTCAGTCGTCAATAAGAGTTTTTGCGCCAGAAAAGTAGGTTTCAATGGATTAAAAATGGTGATCGCAACACGAGCTTTTTTCATCGAAAATTCTGTTCGAACAGATTCAGGGGGATTATTTGACATATTGTGGTGAATGGAGATGTTACTACGATTCTCATATCATTAAAAATCACATTATCTCATTTTATGAGCAGCTTTTTTCTGAGAATTCAGCTTTGACTATAGATTTTTCACGTGTGGATAACTTTATTTTCCCTTCGATGGACATGGATGATACTTCTAGGCTATGTGCCATGCCTACTAATGAGGATATTAAAGGGGCAGTCTTCGATTTAAGCCCTGATAGTGCGCCGAGTCTGGATGGATTTGGGGGTAACTTCTACCATAGATGTTTGGATATTGTAGGAGGAGATGTAGTTGTTGCAGCCCGTCTGTTTTTTTGTCTCAGGACAATTACCCCTTGGATGTAAGTCTAGATTCATGGTGTTGCTACCTAAAAAGAAAGACCATGATCGAATGGAGGATTTCCAACCTATCATTCTAAGTAATTTCATTTTTAAAATGGTTACTAAAATACTGGCTAACCGTTTTGGGGTTATCCTCCAAAGGCATGTGTATAATGGATAGTTTGGGTTTATTCCGGGTAAACAAATCCATGACTGTATTGCTTTGGCGTTAGAGGGGGTGAATTGTTTGTTAAGTAGAAATGTGGCTCCGAGCATGATCTTTAATTTAGCCAGAATTTTGATTTTGATTAACGGTAGTCCGGAGGGATACTTTCGTTGTACTAGAGGAGTGCGACAAGGGGATCCTGTTTCACCTTTATTGTTTATTCGGCAGAAGAAGTCCTGGCTACGATGCAGGAGACGATATCACCTTTTATAGCCTCCACGAACATTCACTTTCCTCCTTGATTGCTATACGCGGATGACATCCTTAATATGAGTGCGGCTAATTGGAGGAATTGCCGTAATCTTCTGGATATTCTTACGGAATATGGTGCAATGTTGGGTCAGATTTTTAATCCAGACAAATAAAAATATACTTCAGTGATACTACACCTTCGAGTCTCATGACACATGTGCGCGGCACCTCCGGATTTCCGGGGGCCTTTCCTATCACATATCTTGGCGTCCATTTGTTCAAAAGGGTTCCTCGAGCCCAGACTTTCAAGACCATCTATGACAAAATATTGGCCAAGTTCCAAACATGGAAGGGTGCTTCACTTTCTCAGGCCAGTCGTATTACTTTGGTTAACTCTGTCATCACTAGTTCATTCGTTCACTCCATGCTGAGATATGGAAAAAGCCATTCGCAATTCATTTGGTCCGGGGATATTAATAAAATAGGCAATGTCACAGTCAATTGGGCCCGATGTTGTGCACCAAAGGAGGAATGGGGTTTAGGGATTCGATCGCTCGTGACGGATAATAAAGATTTTTTGATGAAGATGGCTTGAAAGATTATTATTTTAGAAGACTCCACATTTAAGATCTTATGGTGTCAATTTATGGAACCGACTCCTAGAACGACTTATATAGGATCCTCTATTTGGCATGGTTGACGCACCATGGTTCTAGCGTTGTTAAATCAATCGCAATGGATTCCCATACATCTTTCAAAAGTCAAGTTCTGGCTCGATAATTGGCTTGGTTACTCAATTGTGAACTGCATTGGAATTTCGATTCATATTCATTCGAATTATTCCCAAACCATTTTGATTTATTATTTTGAAGGGGTTTGGCACTTCACATCTGATTTTCTGGTGGCTTATACTAAGATCGTTATAGACATACTTCGTACTCCTATTTCGCCAAATTTAGAAGATCGTCGCATTTGGATTCATTCGAACGATTGGGAAGTTTCTTTGAGAAAGGCTTATCAGCATGTACGGGAAGATTTTCTGGAAGTTAGTTGGAGTAAGTGGATTTGGTTCCCTAATATTCCTGATAATAGGCGATCCATTGTAGTTTGGATATTGATTCACAATCGATTAGCCGTGCTCGATAATCTTCAAATTAGGGGATTTTGTTGACCGATCGCTTGCCCTTTTTGTTAATCTGATTCGGAATCGGTGGATCATATTTTTACATGATGTGGATTTGCGAAATACATTTTCGAATGGATACAAGATACTTTTCAGGTTAATTTTCCTCTGGATATGGGCATCAATCAAGTCTACATTTTCGCCATGCAACAAAATTTAGTCCTCAGATTAATTTTCTTTGAAAAGTGGCAATTATTTCGGCTATCTGGATCAGTTGGCATCTTCATAATAAATGGATTTTTGAGGATATTTCACCAAATACAACAGCTGCAGTTGTTATGATTTGAGTGTTTATTATTGAATCTTCTATGTCTCGGGACTCTAGTCACATGGCAAATTCGGTTTTTGACCTTCTATGTCTTAGAAAACTTGCTATCCCGGGTCGGATTTGACCTCCTCCGATAATGCAAGAGGTGCATTGGCACCCTCCGCTTCCGGCGGGGATGAAGGCCAACACGGTTGGTTGTCTATGGGTGCTCCGGGAAATGTGTTGCGAAAGATGAGTCTTTAGAAACTGCAGGGGTTTCTTCACGGGCTGTTTTGTTCATCGGATCGGCAGGGGGTATGCATTTTAGGCGGAACTAATTGCAGCTATGATTTCTATAAAAATGGCGTATAAAAAGGGCTGGCACAGGCTTTGGCTTGAATTGGATTCTAGATATGTTTGTGGTTTTCTTTCCTATCGTTCTTTGCAGGTATTGGTGTCTCACACTTTACTATTTATCACACATGGAGTTCGTGGTCTCTCACATTTTCAGAGAAGGGAATCAGGTGGCAGATACGTTATCGAAGTTAGATACAGAGGTTACTTGGCCACATACTCCTCCGGATGCTATTTCACAAGACCTTCACGCGGATTCTTTGGGGAAATGTTTCTACCGTGTTCGATAATTTTTCTCCCTGGGGGTACTCTTTTTCCAATTAAAGGTTTTTTCCATTGGGTTTTACTTTGATAGGTTTTAACGAGGCCCCCATTTAGCCATATGCTTGGCTTGTAAGCATCTAGTATTCTTATTTTCTCCACACGCATTTGACTTTTTCCTCTAGCAAGTTGCTTGGCTTGTAAGCAGCCGACAAACCTTTTTATTTTTTTAATAATATTCTGAATTTAGCCAAAAAAATAACTTGTTGAAAACAGTTCGTGAACATTCAAGTACCATGAATGGTATTCGAGCGAGTCAAGTAGTAGTTGCGTACAGAATTGTAATGCCAACCTAAACTATTCAAGTTGTGGTTGCGTACGGAATTGTAACGCTAACCTAAACAAGCGCTTTAGGTCCGAATAACTCTAGAATCGTGTGGTTTGCAAAGTGGGGGTTCAGAATTTCCAGTTTTTATGGGCTTTGTACATGCTCGGTGCTCGTACATTGCTGGGACGCACTTTGGGCTGGATGTGCATGCTTTGGGGGGCGGATAACATGGTTATTGTGGGGGATTTTAACGCCATACGGGAGCTCATGAAAGGCGGGGTGGAGCTCGTGTCCATGACACTTCGTGCGGGAGTTCAAAAATTTATTGATGACAATAATTTCATTCAGTTCCAATAGTTGGAAACGATTACACACACTGGGTATTTTCCGCCTGCAAGCGGACTAATTCGCACGGGTTGGATAGATTCGCCACTCGCCTCATGAATTTGTGGCATACTATTGGTGGTTTGGTGGGTCTCGAGTCCCTGGATCATAATCCTATTATTTTGAGATGCAATTTTTCTACACCTCCTTCGGCCGTTCGCCGATTTCAATCGATGTGGCTCCAACACGAAAGTTTTGAAAAAGTGGTGGTGACTCATGGGGGATGGAGTGCACAAACACCGATCCTATGGCCCGTGTTATGCGAAAAACTTAAGATTACGGTCCATTCTTCGCCATTGGAATGACACGGTGTTTGGAGATGTTCATCGACAAGTTGATGAAGTTCAAGACAAGCTTACGGATATTCAATCTCACATCTCCACATTTGGGTATTCTCGACAAAGATTATTCAAACAGGAGTTGCGATTTACATAAGATCTAAATCACCGCTAAACTAATAATATGAGTTGTTGAGACAGGAAAAGCCGCACACAAAGGGTTGCAGGATGGGGATCGAAACACGAGTTTTTTCATCGGAAGCTATGTGCGAAGAGGTCTCGAGTTATATCACTCATATGCTTGTAAACGCCAACCGACGGATGATCGTGAGCATCAAAAGACATGTTATTCAATATTATGAGCAACTTTTTTGCGAAACCGGCGAATGGTAATAACGATTACTCCATGGTGGACAATGCAATTCAGCCAATGGTAACTCAAGCGGATAATTCAAGGTTGTGCTCGATTCCCGCATTTGACGGGAGATTAAGGGGCCGTTTTTATTTGAGTCCCGATAGTGCTCCGGCCCGATGGTTTTGGAGGTCATTTTTATCATAGTCGGGATATCATCGCTTCGGACATTTTGCCTACATTCGATCATTTTTTGTTAGCAACCGACCGCTAAAGGATGTAATTCGAGCTATATGGTCCTCGATTCAAGAACAACAACGCTGATCGTGTGGAGGAGTATGGATCCAATAATCTTAAGTAACTTTCTGCTCAAGATAGTTACTAAGATCTTAGCCGTCGAGTTTGGAGATATTTTGATAGATCATGTTCATGGAATGCAATTTGGTTTCATCCTGGAAAACAAATTCATGATCGCATTGCTTTGGCATCGGAAGGGGTTAATTGTCTTCTTAATCGTTCTAGGGCGTCAAACATGATTCTTAAAGTGGATATTAGAAAAGCTTTCGATACACGATATGTGATTTCATTTATCACGTGCTTCGACGTATGGGGTTCGATCAGGGGTTTTTGCGTTGGGTGCTATTGATATTTAACTCGGCCAGGATCTCGATCCTTTTAAATGGAGGTCCGGAGGGATATTTTAGATGCACTCGTGGAGTTCGTCAGGGAGATCCTCTATCTCCTCTTCTATTCCGTAGCCGGAGAAGTGTTAGCGCGGGCATTGGATATTGCTATTCAGCAGGGCCATATCTCTCCGTTCAAAACTACTCGCAATTTCAGTTTGCCTCCGTGTTTGTTATATGCAGATGATATTCTTATCATGACGGCAGCTTCTTGGGAGAATTGTCAATATATAAAACGTATTTTGATGGGTTATGGACGCATCTCTCCCGCCAAAGAATTCAACCCGATAAGACTAAGGTCTATTTCCGAGATAATATGCCTATTCGGATTATGAGAAGAGTTCAGACACATTTGCAGATTACTCGTGGCGCCTTCCCTATCACTTATTTAGGCGTCCCTTTGTTCAAAGGGGCACCCAAAATAAGATATTTCCAACCTACGCACGATAAAATTCTCACAAAATTTAAAAGGTGGAAAGGTACGCCCTTATCGATGGTCGGCCGTATTACTCTTGTCAATTATGTGATTTCTAGCTCGTTTGTCCTCTCGATGCTTGTCTATCGTTGGCGATGACGTTTCTCAAATCCATGGAAAAGGCTATGAAACATTTTATTTGTCCGGAGATTTTACTAAGAAAGGTGCGGTGGCTTTAATTGGGCTAGATGTTGTGCACCTAAGGAGGAAGGGGGCTTGGGAGTTCGATCACTTATTGCGGCAAACAAAGCTTTCCTTATGAAGGCTGCATGGAAGTTGCTTCAATCTAGATCTATGGTTTTTGAGATTTTGCGGCAAAGATACTTCAATGGTGCGCCCAGAATGGCATATATTGGTTCGTCTATTTGGCCGGGACTTCACCCTGTTGTCTTGGAATTGATCTCCCAATCCCGTTGGATTCCGGGAGACCGATCTTGTGTCCGTTTCTGGTTGGATAACTGGTTAGGCTACTCAATTGCGGATCGCATTGGTATTCCTGCTCATATGTTTCAATATTTCGAATATCCAATTTCGGATTATTTTTATAATGGGGTTTGGCATTTTACGGAGGATTTCATGGTGGAATATATGGGGATTGTCATTGATATTCTTAACTTTCCGACGCCGCACTCAACGAATCGACGCGTGTGGATTAATTCAAAGAAAGGGGGATGTATCTTCTAAAGAGGCTTACACCTTAGTTCGAAATCAATTTCCTGGAGGTTCAAAGGGGTAAGTGGATTTGGTCTTCACACATACCGTTGAGAAGATTAATCACCATTTTGGCGTTCAATACATAATCGCCTACCTGTTCTTGACAACATTCGAGGTTCTTGGTGACCTCAAAGATGTTCATTATGCTACGAAGACTCGAGTCGGTCGATCATTTATTCACACGGTGCAGTTTGCATTGGCGATTTGGGGTTGGATTCAGGACACTTTCGAGGTCGATGTATGCTCCTTAATGGAGGAGTGAATCATCATTACATATGGGCTATTCAAAGAGATTCAATCATGATTGCTTCACTTTGGAAAGCGGCTATCATATCGACTATATGGGTTATTTGGCATGCTCGCAACGAGTGGATTTTCAGAGACGTTAAACCCCTTCACACGGTTGCTATTATTTTGGTTAAGGCGCTCATTATGGAATCATCAACCAAAGATTGCACTTATCTGTCGAACTCGGTATATGATCTTTTATGTTTAAGACGGCTCTCTGTGCAGGGAAGGCCAAAACCACCGCCTGTGATTAAGCACGTTAGATGGTATCCTCCATTACCCGGTTGGATGAAGGTTAATACGGATGGGTGTGCGCGGGGAGCACCGGACAAATGTATGGCAACGGGTATATTTCGAAATTGCAGGGGCTTTTTTACTGGATGTTTTAGTCATAATGTTGGTAGAGGTTTTGCTTTTGAGTCAGAATTAATTGCAGCGATGACGGCAATCGAGCGGGCTTATAAGAGAGGATGGGTCAAGTTGTGGTTAGAATCGGATTCTACATACATATGCGGGTTGCTGGAAGCACGATCTCTTGGTGTACCATGGAAGTTCTTAGCCAGATGGCGGATGACGCTTCACTATATTTCTCACATGGAGTTCAGGGTTTCACATATCTACAGAGAGAGCAACAAAGTAGCGGATAAACTCTCAAAGATGGACGTTTAGTTAGATTGGTCCCATACGATTCCTGAGTCGATCTCCACAGAGTTGCCTGAAGACATTAGCGGACAGATTTCATATCGCTATGCATAGTTTTGGGGTACTCTTTTTCCTATCAAAGGTTTTTCCCTCTGGGTTTTACTTTGATAGGTTTTAACGAGGCCCCAATTTTGGCTATCTGCTTGGCTTGTAAGCAGTTTCTATGGGATTCTTTTGTTTAGCTTACGTTTTTCGAACCTTGAGGTGTTACACTTTTTCATTGAATTAGGCTAGCTGCTTGGCTTGTAAGCAGCATCATCTTTTCATTTTTTATATATTTGACCATTCTATCAAAAAAAAAAGGTTCACTACTAATATTTCAAAAAAAAAATATTGGGGGAGAATGTACAAAATTTTGGTGGAGCTAAGAGAAACTATACAAAATTTTTGGTGGAGCAAAAGAAAGTGTACAAAATTTTGAAAAATGAACAAATGATAAAGACTCAATGATTTTTTCAAGATTCACAGATGGGAAGAGGAAAAGAAGAATGAATGAATTAAAGATTTGTTTCATTTTTCCTATTTTATGTATTTTTAGGGCTATAAAGTGAACTACAAAATACCCCTAATTGTTTTCAAAAATTCAAGGGCCCCAATGACGCCCTTGCCCCAAAGGGCTTCACACACCGTTTGAAACTTGGGTTAACATGGATTTAAAGATAATAGCATGCAACACTATGAGCAGAGGAAGAACAATATTTCCTATGTGGTTAATAAATCATATTAAAAATATATATTAATTAGTAAATATAACAGGGTGGGTCTGGGGTGGGTCTAGTTGAACTCGGTACCCGCCTTGGACCCAGGCGGGTTCAATAGAAGGGAATCTATCACCCACTCCGGACCCTGCGGGGCGGGTTCAATATGGGGTAAGATATATTTCTGGCTTCAAGGACTGATATATACTAAATGACAAAGAGAGTCGTGTCCATTCCACATTGATAATATGATGGACAAAAAATAGGGGAAAGGTGAAAAGAATGTAAGGCAACTCATGATTAATTCTGTGGAGAGACCATAACTTGAAGAAAGCTTGAGTGAAATTTCGAAGTTAGGCAGATAAAACATGGAAGCAAAAATATCTAATTAATTTTTGTCAAGTTTTCCTTCAAAATGAATTCACTATAAGTTTTAATGAACTTTTGAACGTAATCTAATGCTCTGACAATAAATGGATGTTGAATAGAAAATAGGTTTTAAAAAAAGAGGGAAACTCAGGATTAATTGCACCTCATTTATAAAGACTGGAGTAACCGTCAATTACAAAAATCATCAGTCAAAAGTAGGAAGAGAGAGGATAGGTGGAAGCAAAAAGATCTACATTTTGTCAAATTCTAGATAACAATAAAAAATGAAGATGGATCAACTAGAACTTAAATTCCCTCTCCATTCACCCAAAATAAAATACAAGAAATAAACAATTTTAACAGTTTTTCTATCAAGAGTAATTCTTGTTATTTCAAAGATGAGTACTAGTACTAGATATATAAATTTTAAAAGATTATTTATCAAAGCTCAGCCCCAACAACATGCATATGAATGAATGTAATTCTTTTTCTTCTCGATTTCAGGTTCATGAAAATATCATAGTAGCAAAGCAAATATACAATCTAAGTTTGTAGATTGTATACCATTCCAAATTCACTAATATCATCAAGCAGCAAAAAATAAAGATATGTATACCTGCGATATCATTTGCTTCAGATGATGGATCTTGAGTGTTCTCAGTTGATTGAATTTCAGGACTTTGAGTTGATTGAACTTCAGGGTTTGGCATGTGCTCATTGGTGTATTTGTTGTAGTAGTTTCACCTCTTTAAATGGAACAATCGTTCATTTCAGTTGTAACCAATGCCTCATTTGCACCATCCAAAGCCACATTTGCCTTGTTAAAAAGTTGTCTGATACTTCTACGAGGTGTTGAATTAGATATAACATCCCTGGTAGTTTGACTTACGGAAGTTTGTTGAGAATTGTTTGGGATGCTTTTTGGTTTCAATTTTGCGAGCACCTGGAACCTTTTAATAACTCTACATGAAAATAATTAGAAGTACCATTAATGGAAGATGATCACAATAAATTGTTGGGTAATGTTTAAAAAGCTAGTCAGACAAACTCGAACAATTTATCTCCTCTACCAGCACACACACACAAAAAGGCAGAAAACACATACTACAGTGAAAAACATATATAAATGAGGAGCCGGATAACCTAACAGTACAAAGCCTTTTAATTAGCTACGAACAAACTATTCTTTCCCAAAACAATAGAATAAATTTTATTAATCGCTCAAAAGATTTACATCCTGAGTCATCTTTTGACTAAAATCCCACAAAAAGAGATTAATCCATACAAAAGAGTGGGAAGGGAGAACAAGAATCTGCAAGCACCAACCAAGGAATCCAACATTGCCAAAAATAAAAAAGCCAAATCACCAGGGGATCTTTTATTAAGACTAATTAGCCCCACTGTCCAAGCACCCGACTTGGAGCTGGTTCAGTCTCTAAAATCCACAAACACCAGAAAAAGAAGAACAAGGGGAGAACACATCACTGGTGCAACTCAAGCACCCTACAAAAATCTCCAACAGAGATAACACAAGAAAGACAGTAAAATCCCTTAACTCCTCGAAACTGGGGAGCTCACAGCACTATGCTCAGTCCATTTATGTAGAGCACGAACAAACTATTAAACAATACAAAAATAGAAAAAACCTTAATTGTATTTCAATAAATTACCAGATAGGATTTACAGAGCAATTTCCCCTGCATTTCAGCCACAAAAACAACATAATATGACAAAATTCAGAATGGTGTAAAGAATCTCAGAGTATCGCCACTGATTTTTCAATATATTGATTACAATACATAAACTCAAGAAAATCAAAGACTATGGAAACACTGATTTATCTATATATTGATTACAATACATAAAATCAAGAAAATCAAAGACTATGGAAACACTCTTTTTCAGACTTAATCACCTTTTGAAAAACAATGCGGGAAGACATCATCGGGAAACTCGATGTGGCAGGCATTCGAGGTTACTATAAATGGTGAAATAAAGAGTTTTTTTATCCTCTTTATCCTATGGTACAAAACGATTTTACTCATCAATTTATATGGTGTATTTGGAACACAAAATTGGCAAACTGTCTTTTAACATCAAAGCCACAAACTTCTTCCAAATCCACCAATTCATGGGTTAACCTTTTCCACATCAAAACTTAAAACTGCACAAATGCTAATTCAATCAATCTCATATCAAGGATTTTGATTATGATCCATACTATTGAAAATTTAAATATAAATCATAACATGACACACTATTCTCAAATCACATAGCAACATACATTATACACATAAACAAGTAGCAATATCAGTCATGAACTAAAGGTATTTGTGATTTTGGGGAAGAGAGTTGACATTACCAGTATTGCTACTTGAAAAAATTTGAAAAACCCGCAGATTAACAAGAAGAGAAGGGAACTAGAAGGGAACTGGTACTTTGATATATCGTTAACCTAATCTTTAATATATACATGACCGAGATAAAAAGGGAGAGATGTAGAGAGTTACGGTAATTTAGAATCCTTGTATTTATCTACCTTAATTAGTTAAGAATATACCTTAATTAAATTGCATTAAGCACAAAAATAAAGAAAATTTGTCCGCCAAATATTGTTTTGTTGTGACCAAATCTTTTTTTCTTATTTATTTATATATATATATATATATATATTTATTATATGCAATTGTTCCCATCAAACCAAAAATTTTAGAATATAGGATTAATATTTTTTTTAAACCACAATATAGGATTAACATTAATAATATCTAAAACTAAATTTTTATTTTATCAAATTGCTATGGAAATTAGAAAACATACCTTTGTTCTTCAAGAGCAAGGCATTGGTGAACAAAACATACCTCATAGGTAGAATGGCGTGGTGCAAACCCATGACTGGATTCCAGAAGATAAGGGAAGTATGCGGTGTGTGCTTGAACTGGATAACTTGGTTGCTGTTCGGTGACATAAACGAAAGTGGCTTCGATTTTGTTGGGACATTGATAATTTTAGATTCATTTTCGATTTCTCTTTAGAGTCACCTGGTTGTCGATGTAAAACCTTTTTCGAGAGGAAGAGAAGGTTAGGGATGACGGAAGGTTTTTTGAGATTCATTTTGTTTAAAATTAATATTGGACCAAAATTGATAGAAAGGTTAGGGATTAGGATGACGGATGGTTCTCGAACTGAAGCTTTTGTTACTATTGTTAAATAGATAATTTACTTTAAAATCGATTATTTGGAAAATAATTTCATATACAATTAGTATATGTATAATATAGTTAATTTCTTAACTTACCATAAATCAAAATAAGTATATAATATTCAATATTATATTTATAACTAATATTGCATATTATTACATTACTTTGAAGAACATAAAATTTATCAAAATATAGTACTATTCTATTATACGGAGTATTTAGGGTGCTTCAAATATTGTGTCTACCCTATCTTTATCGAACATATTTCTATTTAATAAGAATATAAAGTTCTATTTGGCTCAATTCAAACAAGCTTGAACAATACTATGTTCGGCTTGACTCGACTCGTTTACACCCTAAGGATGGCAATGGTAGGGTATTTACCCATTTAATGATATTCATACTCGTACCTTGTAATATTAATACTACACACATCTATTCCAAACTCAATATAGAAATTACACAGATTATATGTACCCGTCTCATACCCATTTGTTGATACTTGCATACTCCGTACACGCCCAACCCATTTTATATTATATAAAAATCAATCATTATATGAATAAATGACTATATATCTAAATGGGTATTATACTAAAATTAGTTATTATATGAAAATGCTTAATATATATGTTAAATTCTTAATAATAGTAAAAAGTATTAAGGTTCAATTCTGCGAGTCAATACAAACTATCATGATAAAATATGTAATGTGATGTCTTTTTTAACAGTTAATACTAGGGATGACAATTTCGACCCAATCCGCAAAGATTCCACCCCTTTGTATTTTCTAATATATTTATTATATATTTGCATATATAATATATATTATAATATTATTTTTATCTTTTAATTATTACATCTAACATTTATAAATTGAAAATAAAAATTTTGTAAAGAATATTTTATAAGTATATTAAAAATAAATATTTTTTTCCTCTTTCTTATTTTTTTCTGTTTAAATATATTTAATATGGGGCAGGACTTGTCGACCCGCCCCGCTTCATTCTAAGGATGGGGCAGATCTGGGTATCTAGATACCCGACCCTACATACCCCATTGACATCCCTAGTTAATACTATTTTCCAAAATATTTTACACAAGTAATGCATAAAATGAAATGTTGAAAAATCCAGTCAAAAATGCCAAGTAGAAAGTTGTTGTCACGCCCCATACGGGACCATGACGTGATCAATAACTTAGACCAGTTGGTACACAAAATGAATTAACCAATAAAGGATTTACACAACATTAATACCTAAATGGTCAACTATGCATTAAAACATTCGAAATCAAAGTCTAACATAGCAACGAAAATTCTTAATTTACAGTCTGAATAAAATTGTACATTCATTTACCAAAATGAATTGTCCAACAACAATACTAAATAGGAAATTATAATTCTATTGACGATCGGGCACAACGTCACTCCGTCTCTTGATCATCCTCGTTCACGCCTCAATATGTAGTTCACCATCCGTGATTTTCAAAGCGGTGAGACAAAAATTCTCGATGGATGGTGTAAGTCCAAGCGCTACGATAATCTAGAGGGGGTGAATAGATTATCTCCATCTTTTTAATTTCGCCCTCTTTTTGCAATCGAATGCTCAAAGACAATAATAAAGGTGCGGAATGTAAACAACACATGTCGATTTAAAGAGGTTCAACCCACCTAGGGCCTAATCCTCTACCACCCCAAAGATATCCTGGGATGGATTTCAAAAGAAAAAGAATTTTATTAATTACCAAAATTAATACAAATTCAACTTACAACACCTTGAAGAGCACCTCACTCTTCTTCTTCAACACCACCTTTGGAGATTACCACAATCTCACTTTGAAGATTACCACAATCTTCAACGGCACCTTGTGAAGATTACCACAATCTTCAACCTTGAAGAATACCAAATCCTTCAACACCTCAATAAGAAGATCACCACAATCTTCTTGCACCTATCACCTAGATCATCCAAGTGTGTTCTTACCACAAGAACACTCACAAGGATATCTTGTGTTTGAATGATAGCCAAAAATCAAGATTACAACTCAATAATGAATATTACAATTTGAGTGCAAGGTGTAATCAAGAATAGCCTAGACCTCAAAGATGTGAAAGTGATAAGCTAGGCAAATTTTACAACAAGAATAATAACAATGAAAGACCAAATGTTTGCTTGAAGTGTATCTTGTTGTGTTGTATCACAATTGTTGTATAGGTTGCTCCAAAACTTCCTCTATTTATAGGAGATGATTGATCAAGCATAGGCTCCTCTTGGGGATTGAAAATCTACAGAAAAATACAATTAAAATCAAGAATATAGCTGTTAGAAATCAATCCCACAATTTAAGGAAATGTGTCTGCTGTCAAACGGTCATATTTTTCTTTGTCAATACAGGCGGCCCGTCGCGAAATAAGAGAAATAAGAACACTTTGAAAATTACAACAGGCGACAGGTCGACGAGGCTTCGACCGTCGACCCTGTCTCAACCGGTCCCCTAATCAAAAATGAGGAGATTTTGTTCTTTTCAAAACCAAAACATGCAGGTGTACCGGCCGATCGACCGATGGCGGCCGACCGACCACGAGACAGAAATGTTGTCCAATTTTTGTCGAAAAATAAAACTCAAGAAATACTCCAAAATTTAGTAAAAACATTTTAAACCGATCGAGAGTATTGGGACAACATTTAGGGACATTGTTTTGGTATAAAAACTCATTTGAACAAAATCATCAAAATCATGATAAAAACATTTATCTAACAAACTCCCCCTTTTGATGATTACAAACCAAAACAATTTTCAAGAGGACGATTTGGAAAAACAAAATAAATTTTCCGGTTTATGAGTAAACTATCCGTTTAAAAACATTTTACAAAAAGCTCCCCTATCAACAAGCACATTAATAAGAAATATTGCATAAGCTAGAAGCACAAGCTTTTACAAAATAAACAACAACTCCATGAGCTTAGAAGCTCCCCCTGTCACAAATACTTATTATCCATGCAAACAAGTTCATAAAACAATCATTGGACTGAGTTTTCTTCACAACTTATGGCCTTAATAAGCCATAGCTTATAGCTTCTATCATGAGCTTTTATTAGCTTCTTTGAGCTAACGAGCCAATTTCCTGTTTCTCCCCCTTTGGAATCATCAAAAAAAAATGTTAGGATGATAAAAACATCATAGAAGTATGTCAAAGTGCGCCAAAGAAATGGTTTATCAACCATTGAGCAATTTAGGCTTAAAAACCAAGGAAAATGGGAGAAATGTATCATGAAGAGTTCATACGCTCGTTTTATTTGCCAAAACATGATCTCAATGAGTATTGAAGACTTTTGGAAGCGAGAGAATCATGTAGAAGTTGAAATTTTCATTGTGACATTTCATCGAACACATTGTGGGCGTGAAAAATAAAAAGAGTTGTATATAGCCCTTGTAAATGATCCAAGCCAAAAATTGCATCACCAATTCACATCAAACATCATACAATACAACATAATAACTAAGCTCATCAAGATCATAAGCAAAAAATATCAAGAAATATACAAGAAAGCCATAAACTCAAGGGTTCAACCCAATTGAGCAAAGTAAGGAAAATTCTTACCATTTGATCGGAAAAGATGAGCAATGATGATGATAAACATGCTATATAAGGTCCACGATATGAATTGAATGCATGAAAATCAATTTTGAGTGAAAATTGTGTGCATTTGGCAAAGGGGACGAAAAATGGCAAAAAGAAGTGAAAATAACAAATGTCAAGACAGAATCGAACTTAAACCAAAATTTGGCCTAGGGCGACGGCTAATGTCGTGGTTGAGGCGGCCGGTCGACGTTGAGGGCGACCGGTTGCCCTCAACCTCTTCACCAACTGTTTTGTCAAATTTTTCAAAATCCGATTTTTCAACCAAAAATCCGATTTTTCGCCCCTAAGTTTTAAAAACATGCAAAATGCAAACGTAGACCTCATTCAATATGCATTATGCCTAACGAGCTCGTATTGACGCAAAAAGTCTCGGAAGTTAGCGGTTTTGTAAAAATGTCCGCTAATTGATCTTGAGATGGCACAAACGATATCTCAATTTTTCGTTTTGAAACACAATCCCTTAGAAAATGATGTCGAATCTCAATATGTTTAGTACGGTTATGATGAACGGGTTTTGAGCAATATTTATAGCGGATATATTATCACAAAAGATAGGCGTTTTCAAAAGAGCATTTGTAATCCGCTAAGGTTTGTTTCATCCAAAAAAGTTGAGTACAACAAAATGCGGCGGAAATATATTCGCTTCGCCGTTGAAAGAGAAAAACACGTTTTGCTTCTTTGAAAACCAAGAAACTAGGCAATCGCTAAAAATTGACATGATCCTAAAGTACTTTTCCGATCATCAATATTACCCGCATAGTAGTCGAATCACTATAACCTTTAAGAGAAAAATTTTCATTCTTTGGATAAAATAAACCATATTGAATAGTGCCTTTCAAATATCGAAAAATCCGTTTAACGGCACTCATATGAGATTCTTTTGGATTGCTTTGAAAACGAGCACATAGGCATACGGCATGAAGAATGTCCTGGTCTACTAGCGGTTAAATAAAGTAAACTACCAATCATACCTCGATACTTGGATTCATCAACCGTCTTGCCTTTTTCATCTTTGTCAATTTTGACATTGGTTGCCATAGAGTCGAGACGGTTCTTCCTTCTTCAATGCCGAACTTCTTCAAAAGTTCTTTTGTATACTTTGATTGCGAAATATAAATACCTTCTTGGCATTGCTTAATTTGAAGTCCAAGGAAGAAATTTAGCTCCCCATCATACTCATCTCGAATTCACCTTGCATTAACTTGGAGAATTTCTTGCACAAAGATTCATTAGTAGCACCAAAGATAATATCATCAACATAAATTTGCACAAGTAAACAATCTTGCCCTTTTTCAAAAACAAAGAGTGTAGTATCAACTTTACCTCTTGTAAAACCATTTTGCAAAAGAAAAGAGCTAAGTCTATCATACCATGCACGGGGTGCTTGTTTTAAACCATACAAAGCCTTTTTAAGTTTATAAACATCATTAGGCCTAGAAAAATTTTCAAACCCCGGAGGTTGTTTTACATAGACTTCTTCTTGAATAATACCATTTAAGAAAGCGGATTTAACATCCATTTGGTAAAGTTTGAAATTTTTAAAACAAGAATAGGCAAGTAAAATACGAATAGCTTCTAAGCGTGCTTACGGGTGCAAAAGTTTCATCATAGTCAATACCTTCTTCTTGACAATACCCTTGAGCTACTAACCTTGCCTTATTTCGAACAATGTTGCCTTGATCATCAAGTTTGTTCCTAATACCCATTTTGTACCAATAATAGTTTGAGATGGAGGACAAGGTACCAATTCCCATACATCATTTCTTTTAAATTGATTTAACTCCTCTTGCATCTCTAAGAACCAATGCTCATCCTCAATAGCCTCCTTAGCATTTTAGGCTCTTTTTTGAGATATAAGAGCTTTCTCGGCAAATTTTCTTGGTCATCACTTTATCAAGGGGATCACCAATAATAAGATCTTTTGGGTGATCTCCTTAAATTTTAATGCTACGGGAAGATCCGAAGTATCTCCTTTATCTTCTTGAGGAGCATATGAAGTGGATGGTTGATCATTTGATGTATCATTTTGAACAATGGATTCACTAATATCCTCTTCATCACTTTCATCATTTGGTATCCTTTCAACACCCGAAGTTTCATTGAATTTGACATGGATGGATTCTTCAACAACTCCACTAGTCTTATTGTAAACACGATATGCTTTGCTCTTGATTGAATACCCCATAAATATTCCTTCATCGGCCTTAGGATCAAGTTTGTCCAATTGATCCTTAGTATTCAAAATAAAGCACTTACATCCAAATATCTTGAAATAACTAATATTTGGAGTTCTTCCTTTCCAAAGCTCATAAGGAGTTTTATTCATTTTAGGACGAACATAAACTCGATTAATGACATAGCAAGCGGTACTTACGGCTTCGCCCAAAAGTATTTTGGAAGAGAAAATTCATTGAGCATGGACCGACTCATTTCTTGTAGCGTCCGATTCTTCCTTTCGGCTACACCATTTTGTTGAGGTGTCCTTGGAGCCGAAAAATTGTGTGTATATCCCTTGGTTTCACAAAAGACTCTAAACTCACCGTCAAATTCTCCGCCTCGATCACTTGAATAGTTTTAATAGTATCTTCCTTTTCATTCTCAATGCGTCTACACAACTTAACAAACTCATTAACGGCATCGCTTTTATTTGCAAGAAAAAGAGCCCAAGTGTATCTAGAAAAATCATCAACAATAACAAAAGTGTAATGTTTTCCACTTAGACTAGTCGTACCAATATCCCCATACAAATCTAGGTGAAGAAGTTGTAGAGGCTTGGTTGTGGAAATTTCATTTTTGGGCTTAAAACTACTCTTAACTAATTTGTTCTTTTGACAAGTGTCACATAAGCCAAGATTTTCAAAATTCAATTTGGGTAGTCCTTTTACATGTTGGTTTTTGTAAATATTTTTCAAACTTTTATATCCAACATGTCCAAGTCGCCTATGCCATAAACTCGTTAAATCATTGTTGGCGACAAGACAAGAAACATTTTGACTAACCAAATCACTAGTAGAAATTTTGTAAAGATTGCCTTTTCTATTTGCTTCACAAATAATTTCATCATTTTTACGAATAAGGCATTTTTCTTTATTGAAAACAACATTATAATTTGAATCACAAAGTTGGCTAACACTTATCAAATTAAATTTAAGCCCTTCTACTAAAAGAACATTATTAAGAGAGAAAGAAGAGTTACCAATTTCTCCATTTCCAAGAATTCTTCCTTTGCCATTGCACGAACATGACCATACCCTCTTCTTGGAAATTGACTTTGTTGAAAATGTTTTCTCCTTCTTTGATCAAATGAAACAATCATTTGATGTCTTCTTGGCGGTATAAATTTTTTCCGATCATTATTACGCCGGGTACCTAAAATGACATTGTTTTGTGGTACCCTCATGTGTTTGGGTCCTTTGGGATTAGTCTTGAGACTTTTAGGTCTCCAACAATAATTAGAGCTATTTCTAGCCCGACAAGAATTAACCGTATGACCCTTTTTACCGCAATAAAAACAAGTAACAATTTTAGGAGCATAATGACCATCATACATAGGAACTTGATTCTTTTTCATATGATTAACAACATTAGGCTTATGATCAAGTCCTTTATCACAATTATGGAAATCAACACTATTAGGCATTTTATTGGTACTCAAGTTGGATTTTAAAAATCCTTTTTCATGCAATCAATATTCTTAACAAGAGTACTATTTTCTTTCTCAAGGTTTCTAACCTTGTCAAGAGTGGTGGTGTGAGCACATGATAGTGATTCATAGGAAGTAAATAAACTATCCTTATCATTTTTCAAAATATTGAATTCCTTTTTCAAATTTTTGTATCTAACAAGTAAGCTTTGGAATTCATTTTGAAGTTCATCATAATCATTTTGTAAATCACTATAATCATTTTGAACGACAATATCATAGGAAGTAGAGGGTTTAAGACGTACCTCGTTTTCTTCATTTATGCCCATAAAACAATATTCAACTTCTTCATAGTTGGAAGTTGTAGGAGGCTTGTTCCTTAGATTTGAGCTTGTATGACCTTGAGAAGTAGATGCTTTTGTTTGACTCCTTTCATTTGCAAATACTCCATAGATGGCTTCTAATTTTTGCCATACTTCATGTGCCGACATTATTCCTACAATATGTTCATATTCTAAATTAGTAAATGAACAATACAAAATATTTAAAGCCTTACCGTTTAAGGAGATGGTTTTTTTTTCTTCATCATTGAGCTTTTTGAAGCCTTTTGAGGTGTGTGGTGTATCTTTCATCGGAATGGATTCTCCGTTCATGACGATGTTCCAAGTGTCGAACCCGCAACCTTGTAAGTAGCATTCCATTCTTTCTTTCCAAAAATTAAAATTTTTGGAATCAAATAGTGGTGGCTTGGTGGTGGAGGTGCCGGATAGATGAGCTTCATTTGTAGCCGTCGATCGTTTCTCTTCACTCGCGATGTGAAACGAGCTTGCCAAAGAGTTTGGCTCTAATACCACTTGTAAGTCCAGCGGCTACGATAATCTAGAGGGGGTGAATAGATTATCTCCATCTTTTTATTTCGCCTCTTTTTGCAATCGAATGCTCAAAGACAATAATAAAGGTGCGGAATGTAAACAACACACGTCGATTTAAAGAGGTTCAACCCACCTAGGGCCTAATCCTCTACCACCCCAAGATATCCGGGATGGATTTCAAAGAAAAAGAATTTTATTAATTACCAAAATTAATACAAATTCAACTTACAACACCTTGAAGAGCACCTCACTCTTCTTCAACACCACCTTTGGAGATTACCACAATCTCACTTTGAAGATTACCACAATCTTCAGCACACCTTGTGAAGATTACCACAATCTTCAACCTTGAAGAATACCAAATCCTTCAACACCTCAATAAGAAGATCACCACAATCTTCTTGCACCTATCACCTAGATCATCCAAGTGTGTTCTTACCACAAGAACACTCACAAGGATATCTTATGTTTGAATGATAGCCAAAAATCAAGATTACAACTCAATAATGAATATTACAATTTGAGTGCAAGGTGTAATCAAGAATAGCCTAGACCTCAAAGATGTGAAAGTGATAAGCTAGGCAAATTTTACAACAAGAATAATAACAATGAAAGACCAAATGTTTGCTTGAAGTGTATCTTGTTGTGTTGTATCACAATTGTTGTATAGGTTGCTCCAAAACTTCCTCTATTTATAGGAGATGATTGATCAAGCATAGGCTCCTCTTGGGGATTGAAAATATACAGAACAATACAATTAAAATCAAGAATATAGCTGTTAGAAATCAATCCCACAATTTAAGGAAATGTGTCTCCGTCAAACGGTCATATTTTTGTCATTAATACACAGGCGACCGGTCGCATTTAAATAAGAGAAATAAGAACACTTTGAAAATTACAACAGGGCGGCCGGTCGACGAGGCTTCGACCGGTCGACCCCTGCCTCAACCGGTCCCCCTAATCAAAATGAGGAGATTTTGTTCTGCTTCAAAACCAAAACATGCAGTCTGGGCCGGTCGGCCATTTACCGGCCGACGAGACGTAAAATGTTGTCCAATTTTTGTCGAAAATAAAACTCAAGAAATACTCCAAAATTTAGTAAAAACATTTTAAACCGATCGAGTATTGGGACAACATTTAGGGACATTGTTTTGGTATAAAAACTCATTTGAACAAAATCATCAAAATCATGATAAAAACATTTATCTAACAGGATGGGTGTTCGTGTGTAAGTGTGGCTTATATCAATGTAGGAAAATATTTATATGAAGAATGCATGGTTCATGATGCGTCGTCCACACACGATTCACAAGCGACATGCTATATCAAAATAATATAGTAATATATAACTTGTTGAGAATATTAGAGTTCTGGCCAGGCATACCGCAAGAGCATCCCGCCAGCCAAGGCTAACCGAAAAACGATGCTCTATCATCGCCAATAGCTCGAAGCTCAACCACATGAGCCATCAATCACGCTCTAGTCGAGCGGACATGATTTATCCACGAACTTGATTTCATGTCTCCTTCAAACTCAATGATACATCTGAGCTACGAGCCTATAGAACTGATCCAGGGGTTATGGAATCTCATATATTCAAAGAACACTCTTAAAATATTGGTCGGCGATTTCCAATGAATTCCTCGATCATCATTCGATTTCCTTCTTTCGTTCTTCTTTAATTTTCGATCATTTCCGATCATGGATGCCATTGATTGTTTGTTGTTTCCTGAGATTGATGGATCTCATTCACGATCCATTTTGGATATCCATATGAAACAGACATTAACACCTAGGGTTGCGCAAACTCCATTAACGCGGCGGTCATGCCCAACGAAAATCATCACCGCTCTTTTTACCTTCTTCCTCCAAATACCAGGTTGATTTGTCGCTCAATCTCATGCAAATGGTTCTATACCGATATCGCGATGCATCAAGCCCTAGGGTTTTTGATGGGGTTTGTTTAAAGCCTAGCCCAACATTAAATCCTAAACACACCACACCTCCTTATGTTCCCGCTAATGTAGCGGTGCATGAAGATATCTACGCATCCAATAAATTTACAAAGACACCATAATGAAGTTTTGTAGGCCATGGAACGCATGGATCCGTAATGGGATTTCTAGTTCGACAACTCTCAAAACTTGCGGTGAATGAAAACAAAACCTATGCTCCAAATGACAAAAGACGGTGGATGACTTGAGCGATTAAAAACGATAATTCTTTTCCATGACGATTGACGAAGAAATTTATCAACAACGGACAATGGAGTTACGCAACTCGTTGATAGGGCATATTCTTTTACCTAAAAGGGTTAAACCATTCTCTCTTGAGGATCTCAAATAAAAACTCGGTCAATGTTTGGAGGATCGCGGCAAAATGGCGTTTGGTTCCGGCTGGGTAAAGGTTACTACAATATTCAATTTGATAGTATGAACGCATGTAAGCATGGTGTTTGCTAAAGGAACGTGGAAAATTCAACCATGTACAATCCGACTTATGAACTGGATTCCAAATTTTAACCCGTATAAGATTAAAACATCTCGCCGCACATGTTTGGGTTCGTAGTTCGAGTTAAGTTACGAATATTAGCACAATTCGTTGAATAATAAAATTGCTAGCTCAATTAGCACACCAATTCATTGATAGTAGATCATTATGCGGAGAAGTTGGTCATTTTGTTCGGGTTTTAGTGGAGTTGATTTAAATAAACCCCTCCAGGAGTTTATTATGGTGGAAAGACGAGGACACTTGTTCATTTGCTTCCTTTGGTTATGAGAATCTACCCGAGTTCTATGCTCATTGTCGGATTGTGGGACATAATATTACACAATGTCGATAGGTTAAAGCCAAGGAAATCAATAGAACAACGATCGATGACTAAAGATGCTAGTCTAACCTGGGGAAATCAACAACTCGTGGAAGTGTTCCAATTAATAAAGGTAAAAAGGTGGATACCGAAACTTAGGTGCAAGTTAAGAAAACAATCCAAACATCCTACTAAGGGAGGTACGTCATTTGCATCACTTCAATTGGATAATCCTTTTGAGATTCTTCGTATAGAGGATGACGATATCAATATAACAAATTCAATTCCTCAAGTTAATGAAGCAAACACTTCAGGGGAAAAGGTTTTGCCTACTGATAACATTGACTCGGATAGACATTTGTTTGCTTACGCACCACGGCCCAATGTTTGGGTTTCCAAAGAGATTGTCATATCAGATGAATTAGATGAACCAGGCAAAGAAAATCTCCAGTGTGCTATTGTGGAAGTTTCAAACAGTAATCATATTAATGATTATGTGCTCAATTCGCATGAGCAGAAAATAATTTTCATACCATGGCAGTTGCGGCTCGTAAAAGATAGGCTGACATAGAGGAGGAAGAAGCTCAAGCGAACCAATTTCTTCAAGACATGGACCCCAACGTGCATCAGGTGTGTACCCATTCCAATCGTTTAACATTAATTGCATGTTTTGGAACATTCGAGACATCTGTAGTGATGCCTCTAGATCCATGCTTAGGGATTTATGTCGTGTTCATAAACTCCGACATTCGCTATTGCGAGTCTAAGATTCATTTTAATTCCATTTACGCTTCTTTTTACTATTGACATGACCCTGGTGGCAGAGTTATCGTCTAATGGTTTGCCTGATATTTGGGTTTTTTCTAAATCTGGTCGTCTTCGTATGCAACTTTTTTTTCCACGGATCAATGCTTCGTGTGTAGAGTGGATTTTCAGAATATGAGTTTTCACATGGGGTTCGTTCATGCTCAACGTTCTTATTTGGATAGACGTACACTATGGAATGATATTAAAGGGGATCTTGATTTAAGCCCGATAGTGCGCCGAGTCCGGATGGATTTGGGGTAACTTCTACCATAGATGTTTGGATATTGTAGGAGGAGATGTAGTTGTTGCAGCGGCCTGTTTTTTGTCTCGGGACAATTACCCCTTGGATGTAAGTCTAGATTCATGGTGTTGCTACCTAAAAAGAAAGACCATGATCGAATGGAGGATTTCAACCTATCATTCTAAGTAATTTCATTTTTAAAATGGTTACTAAAATATCTTTTGGCTAACTGTTTTGGGGTTATCCTCCAAAGGCATGTGTATAATGGATAGTTTGGGTTTATTCCGGGTAAACAAATCCATGACTGTATTGCTTTGGCGTTAGAGGGGGTGAATTGTTTGTTAAGTAGAAATGTGGCTCCGAGCATGATCTTTAATTTAGCCAGAATTTTGATTTTGATTAACGGTAGTCCGGAGGGATACTTTCGTTGTACTAGAGGAGTGCGACAAGGGGATCCTGTTTCACCTTTATTGTTTA
Source organism: Rehmannia glutinosa (assembly GCA_016081115.2). Lineage (NCBI taxonomy): Eukaryota > Viridiplantae > Streptophyta > Magnoliopsida > Lamiales > Orobanchaceae > Rehmannia > Rehmannia glutinosa. The sequence goes on from CM071933.1 coordinate 36,756,771, forward strand.
TTCGGCAGAAGAAGTCCTGGCTACGATGCAGGAGACGATATCACCTTTTATAGCCTCCACGAACATTCACTTTCCTCCTTGATTGCTATACGCGGATGACATCCTTAATATGAGTGCGGCTAATTGGAGGAATTGCCGTAATCTTCTGGATATTCTTACGGAATATGGTGCAATGTTGGGTCAGATTTTTAATCCAGACAAATAAAAAATATACTTCAGTGATACTACACCTTCGAGTCTCATGACACATGTGCAGCGGCACCTCCGGATTTCCAGGGGGCCTTTCCTATCACATATCTTGGCGTCCATTTGTTCAAAAGGGTTCCTCGAGCCCAGACTTTCAAGACCATCTATGACAAAATATTGGCCAAGTTCCAAACATGGAAGGGTGCTTCACTTTCTCAGGCCAGTCGTATTACTTTGGTTAACTCTGTCATCACTAGTTCATTCGTTCACTCCATGCTGAGATATGGAAAAAGCCATTCGCAATTCATTTGGTCCGGGGATATTAATAAAATAGGCAATGTCACAGTCAATTGGGCCCGATGTTGTGCACCAAAGGAGGAATGGGGTTTAGGGATTCGATCGCTCGTGACGGATAATAAATATTTATTGATGAAGATGGCTTGAAAGATTATTATTTTAGAAGACTCCACATTTAAGATCTTATGGTGTCAATTTATGGAACCGACTCTAGAAACGACTTATATAGGATCCTCTATTTGGCATGGTTGACGCACCATGGTTCTAGCGTTGTTAAATCAATCGCAATGGATTCCCATACATCTTTCAAAAGTCAAGTTAAGCTCGATAATTGGCTTGGTTACTCAATTGTGAACTGCATTGGAATTTCGATTCATATTCATTCGAATTATTCCCAAACCATTTTGATTTATTATTTTGAAGGGGTTTGGCACTTCACATCTGATTTTCTGGTGGCTTATACTAAGATCGTTATAGACATACTTCGTACTCCTATTTCGCCAAATTTAGAAGATCGTCGCATTTGGATTCATTCGAACGATTGGGAAGTTTCTTTGAGAAAGGTTTATCAGCATGTACGGGAAGATTTTCTGGAAGTTAGTTGGAGTAAGTGGATTTGGTTCCCTAATATTCCTGATTTTGGATATTGATTCACAATCGATTAGCCGTGCTCGATAATCTTCAAATTAGGGGATTTTGTTGACCGATCGCTTGCCCTTTTTGTTAATCTGATTCGGAATCGGTGGATCATATTTTTACATGATGTGGATTTGCGAAATACATTTTCGAATGGATACAAGATACTTTTCAGGTTAATTTTCCTCTGGATATGGGCATCAATCAAGTCTACATTTTCGCCATGCAACAAAAATGTAGTCCTCAGATTAATTTTCTTTGAAAAGTGGAAATTATTTTGGCTATCTGGATCAGTTGGCATCTTCATAATAAATGGATTTTTGAGGATATTTCACCAAATACAACAGCTGCAGTTGTTATGATTTGAGTGTTTATTATTGAATCTTCAATGTCTCGGGACTCTAGTCACATGGCAAATTCGGTTTTTGACCTTCTATGTCTTAGAAAACTTGCTATCCCGGGTCGGATTTGACCTCCTCCGATAATGCAAGAGGTGCATTGGCACCCTCCGCTTCCGGGCTGGATGAAGGCCAACACGGTTGGTTGTGCTATGGGTGCTCCGGGGAAATGTGTTGCAGCATGAGTCTTTAGAAACTGCAGGGGTTTCTTCACGGGCTGTTTTGTTCATCGGATCGGCAGGGGGTATGCATTTTAGGCGGAACTAATTGCAGCTATGATTTCTATAAAAATGGCGTATAAAAAGGGCTGGCACAGGCTTTGGCTTGAATTGGATTGTAGATATGTTTGTGGTTTTCTTTCCTATCGTTCTTTGCAGGTATTGGTGTCTCACACTTTACTATTTATCACACATGGAGTTCGTGGTCTCTCACATTTTCAGAGAAGGGAATCAGGTGGCAGATACGTTATCGAAGTTAGATACAGAGGTTACTTGGCCACATACTCCTCCAGATGCTATTTCACAAGACCTTCACACGGATTCTTTGGGGAAATGTTTCTACCGTGTTCGATAATTTTTCTCCATGGGGGTACTCTTTTTCCAATTAAAGGTTTTTTCCATTGGGTTTTACTTTGATAGGTTTTAACGAGGCCCCCATTTAGCCATATGCTTGGCTTGTAAGCATCTAGTATTCTTATTTTCTCCACACGCATTTGACTTTTTCCTCTAGCAAGTTGCTTGGCTTGTAAGCAGCCGACAAACCTTTTTATTTTTTTAATAATATTCTGAATTTAGCCAAAAAAATAACTTGTTGAAAACAGTTCGTGAACATTCAAGTACCATGAATGGTATTCGAGCGAGTCAAGTAGTAGTTGCGTACAAAATTGTAATGCCAACCTAAACTATTCAAGTTGTGGTTGCGTACGGAATTGTAACGCTAACCTAAACAAGCAGTTCGGTCTGAATAACTCTAGAATCGTGTGGATCAGACAGCGATTCCTTCCTTCTTCCTTGTAACTACCCAAGCTAGATGGCACAAGGCCGAGTCACCTTATCGCTCATAGGCACAACAAATCCATGATATCTTAATTTCCACATCTAATTAAATTTAGAACGTAAGAGTTGTACTTCCAATTCCTTTTCCTTGGTTTTGCTTTTCTATGATGCACATACACTAGCATAATTAACCTAAAGTAGTTGATGTTTTATACACTTCTTTGTTCAGGGCTCCAGTTAAAATATTAGTTTAAAAAAAGAAAAAAAACATAAAATTTACAATATTGAAGGAGCATGGAAGCACTTTTAGTGTGTGATTCTTTTGATTACATTGCATATTTAGTTTCTATGATTACTATTAGTATAATTGTTTGATATTGGAGTTGATGTTTATCTTTTTTGGATTTTCTTGTAGGATAATTTATAGAGAAGAACCCAAACATTACCAAGCTGGATATGGTATTTTGAAGTAACTAATTAATCTTCTATAGATCAGCTAGTGTATTGTGTTCAAAGAATCTTATATATAGAACATGATGTTAGATAAATGTATTTATCATAATTTTGATGATTTTATTTAACTGAGTTTTTCACCAAAATAATGCCCCTAAATGTTGTCTAAATACTCCCAATCAATTTAAAATATTTTTACTAATTTTTCGGAGTATTTCTTGAAGTTTATTTTTGACAAAAATTGAACAACACTTCCGTTTTGTGGTCAACCGGTCGCCCTAGAGGGCAATCCGTGCCTGAAAGTTTGATTTTTGAAACAGAAAGAGATGGAATGAAAAATTTGAGGAGGTCGACCGGTCAACCTAGACGTCGATCGGTCCCTGAGTTAAATCAAAATGAAAAAACACTCTCTGAAATGAAAACTTGTGATGTTGGACCGGTCTACCAAGGGGCCAACCGGTCGAGCCCCTCCTTGACCTGTCCAACAGGGTAATTTTCTAGTTGTTTTAAAATTTCCTCATTTGTGTTCAACCGGTCGACCTACTGTTTTATCAGCAAACTATTCATTGAGCAGCAGACAACTTTTCATTTTTTTAAGGGATTGATTTCTAACAGCTATAATCTTAATTTGATTTGCATTTTTTTGTGGATTTCAATCTCCAAGGAAGAGCCTATGTCTGAAAATGAAATCCAAGACCTCTCCTATAAATAGATGAAAGAATGAAGCAACAACACACAACAACACAAGCAATACAAACACAAACAAAACTCTTGTTCTTCACTTTCATATTCTTGTTGTATTTAGCCTAAGTCTTTCACTTGCACATCTTGAATACTAGGTTTTATTCTTGATTACACTTGCACTTCAAAGTTGTATACTTCTATCGAGTTGTAATCTTGAATTTATTTCAATCATCCAAAATAAGATATCCTTGTTAGTGTTCTTGTGGTGAGAGCACACTTGGATGATTCTAGGTGTTGAAGAGTGTGGTACTCTTCATAGGTGTTGGAAGATTGTGGTAATCTTCTTGGTGGTGTTGTAAGAATAGTGTGGTGCTCTTCAAGGTGAAGGTGTAATAATTTGGTGCTATTAATAAAATTCTTTTTCTTTTTCGAAATCCACTTCGGATATACCGGCGTGGTAGAAGATTATGCCCTAGGTGGGTTGAACTTCTCTAAATCATCAAGTGTTGTTTATTTTCCCGCACTTACATTCTTGCTATTGCTTCTACATTCGAAAAAGAGGGTCAAATCGGAAAAATCGGCATAATCTATTCACCCCCCTCTAGATTATCGTAGCCACTTGGACTAACAAGTGGTATCAAAGCCAAACTCTTTGGCAAGATCGTTTCATCATTGCGAGTAAAGAGGAAAGATCCATGGCTATGAGTGAAAGCTACCTCACCACCGGCGCCTCCACCAACAAGCCACCTCAATTCAATGCCAACAATTATGCTTTTTGGAAAGACCGAATGGAGTGCTTCTTACAAGGGTGCGGGTTCGATATATGGAATGCGGTTATTGAAGGGATAGCACAATCAACAAAGAAATTGGAGGATGGCACCTCGGTTCTCAAGACCTTCAAGGAATTTGACGATAATGATAAGAAGTCATTTTCTGTAAACGGTAAGGTGTTAAATATTTTGCATTGCTCTCTTACCGCCACCGAGTATAATCATATTAGAGGGATAAGGTCCACATGAGGTTTGGGAAAAATTGGAAACCATCTATGAGTGTACAAAGAAAGTCAAACAAGCAAAAAAAAAAAACCATGATTGTTAAAGACTTTAAAAACATCATTATGCTTGATGGAGAAAATATTTCAAAGATGGTGGAAAGGCTTGACAACATAGTCAATCCTCTTGTGGCACTTGGGAAAGTCATATCCGAAGAAGACAAGGTCACCAAGATTCTGAATGCTCACCCCGGGTCATGGTCGGAAAAACTGATGGCAATCACGGAAGCTCAAAATCTCGAAACTCTAAAGTTCGATGAGCTTATTGGGAACCTTCTCATCTACGAAGTATATCTTAAAGAGAGGAAAAATTCCAAACCATCCGCCTCTCAATCGGGTATGCAAATTATTCCTAAAGACTTAGCATCTTCTTCTAATATTTCATATTATGCTAGTGACGAAGATGATGAGGAGACGACCGCTCTTGTTCGAAAATTTGCCAAATTTGTGAATAAAAATAAGGCAAGAAAATCAAGAGACAACTCGTGTTTCAAATGAGGAAAACCCATGCACTACATAGCCGCATTGCCCAAAATTAGCGGAGGAGGAGCAAAAGAAGAAAAAGCCTTTTCCCAAGAAGAAAGCTCTAAATGTCGAAGCAAAAACATGGGATGCGTTACTTGCCACATCCGACGAGGAAGTCGAACATGGTCTCATGGCCATAGACGATGAAAATAACGAGGTACATTCTAATTCTTCATCTTCTTCTTTAGTTTATGATTTACAATGTGATTATGATGAACTCCAAAATGAATTTAGAGATATGAAATGCAAATGCAAACTTTTGAAAAAAGAGTTTAAAGAGCTCAAATTGGAAAAAGATAAATTATTTACTTCTTAGGAATCACTTGATCGTGCACATGCTATTCTTGATTCCGAAAAATAAATGCTCACAACAGAGATTGAAAATTTGAAAAGGGATGTGCATCGTTTTAAATTAAGCACGGATAATGTTACAAAAATACTTGATGCACAAGAAGTGAGCATTCTAAATTAGGACTTGGTTATAAACCTTTTCAAAATGTTTCTAAGAAAAATGACCAAGGTCCGACTTTTATACGTGCTAGTAGTCCTAATAATCTTATTTGTTTTTATTGTTGTAAAAATGGACACTATGCCAATGATTGTAAATTGAAAAATAACTTTAGTTATTTTTGGAGACCAAAACGTCTCAAAACTAATCCCCATGGACCCCAAAATTATAGGGTTCCTAAAAATAATTCATTTGTAGGTGCTAAGGGCTATAACCATTGCGGAAGATTCAAAATGGCTCGTGGACAACGGGTGTTCACGCCCATGACCGGAAGGATAGAACTTTTTACCAACATCAAGCTCCGAGAAGAAGGCATGGTTATGTTCGGGAATGGCAAGGGAAGAATTCTTGGAAATGGATAAATTGGTAACTCTCCTTTCTCTCTTAGTAATGTTCATTAGTTGAAAGACTTAAGTTTAATTTGATAAGTGTTAGCTGACTTTGTGATTCAAACCATAATGTTATTTTCAATAAAGAAAAATGTCTTATTCTTAAAAATGATAAAATTATTTGTGAAACAAATAGAAAAGACAATCTTTACAAAATTTGTACAAGAGATTTGGTTAGTCAAAATGTTTCTTGTCTTGTCGCCAATAATGATTTAACTAGATTATGGCATAGGCGACTTGGACATGTTGGATACAAAAATTTGCAGAATATTTACAAAAACCACCATGTAAAAGGACTACCCAAATTGAGTTTTGAAAATCTTGGCGTATGTGACACTTGTCAAAAGAACAAATTAGTTAAAAGTAGTTTTAAGCCCAAAAATAAAATTTTCACAACCAAGCCTCTACAACTACTTTATCTTGATTTGTACGGGGATATTGGTATGGCTAGTCTAAGTGGAAAATATTATTCTTTCGTTATAGTCGATGATTATTCTAGATATACTTGGGCTATTTTTCTTGCTCATAAAAGCGATGGCGTTAATGAGTTTGCTAAGTTGTGTAGACTTTTTGAATATGAAAAGGAAGATACCATTAAGTCTATTCGAAGTGATCGAGGCGGTGAATTTGATGGTGAATTTAGAGTCTTGTGTGAAACTAAGGGATTTACTCGAAATTTTTCTGCTCCAAGAACACCACAACAAAATGGAGTAGCCGAAAGGAAGAATCAGACTCTTCAAGAAATGAGCCGGTCAATGTTCAATGAATTTTCTCTTCCAAAATAGTTTTGGGTCGAAGCCGTAAGTACCACTTGCAATGTTATTAATCATGTTTACCTTCGTCCTAAGTTGAATAAAACACCATATGAGCTTTGGAAACGAAGAACTCCAAATATTAGTTACTTCAAAATATTTGGGTGTAAGTGTTTTATTTTGAATACTGAGGATCAATTGGACAAACTTGATCCTAAGATCGATGATGGAATATTTATGGGGTACTCTACTCAGAGCAAAGCATATCGGGTTTACAATAAGACTAGCATGGTGGTTGAAGAATCTATTCACGTCAAATTCAATGAAGCTTCGGGTGTTGAAAGGATACCAAATGATGAAAGTGATGAGGAAGATGATATTGAACCAATTATTCCAAATGATCCTCTAAATGATCAACAAACTACATCAAATGATCAACTTTCAACTTCAAATGTTCCACAAGAAGACAAAGGTGATAATTCGGATCTCCCCTTTGCTCTAAAATTCAAAGGAGATCATCCAAAAGATCTCATAATTGGGAACCCTCTAGACAAGGTGATGACTAGATGGAAATTTGCCGAAAAAGCTCTTATTTCTCAAAAAAGAGCCTAAAAATGCAAAGGAAGCAATTGAAGATGAGGATTGATTTTTAGAAATGCAAGAGAAGTTGAATCAATTTGAAAGGAATGATGTTTGGGAATTGGTACCTTGTCCTCCATCACAAACAATTATTGCTACAAAATGGGTATTCCGGAACAAACTCGATGATCAAGGCAATATTGTTCGAAATAAGGCAAGGTTAGTAGCACAAGGGTACTATCAAGAAGAAGGTATTGATTATGATGAAACTATTGCACCCGTTGCACGTTTAGAAGTTATTCGTATTTTACTTGCCTATTCGTGTTTCAAAAATTTCAAGCTTTACCAAATGGTTGTTAAATCCGTATTTTTAATGGTTTTATTAAGAAGAAGTCAATGTAAAATAACCTCCGGGATTTGAAAAATTTTCAAGGCCAAATGATGTTTATAACTTAAAATGACCTTATATGGTTTAAAACAAGCACCCCAACATGGTATGATAGACTTAACTCTTTTCTTTTGCAAAATGGATTTACAAGGGGTAAAGTTGATACTACTCTTTTTGTTTTCGAAAAAGGCAAGATTGCTTATTAGTTCAAATTTATGTTGATGATATTATTTTTGGTGCTACTAATGAATCCCTTTGCAAGAAATTTTCTAAGTTATTGCAAGGTGAATTTGAAATGAGTATGATGGGGGAACTCAATTTCTTCCTTGGACTCCAAATTAAGCAATGTCAAGAAGGTATATACATATCATAATCAAATGGAAAAATCGGAAATACTTGTAAAGAAATTCGGAATTGAAGAAGGAAAAATCGTCACTACTCCAATGGCAACCAATGTCAAGCTCGGCGAGGATGAAAAAGGCAAGTTGGTTGATGAATCAAAATATCGAGGATTGGTAGTTACTTTATTTAACCGCAAGTAGACCCGATATTCTTCATGCCGTATGCCTATGTGCTCGTTTTCAAAGCAATCCCAAAGAATCTCATATGAGTGTCGTTAAAAGAATATTTTGATATTTGAAAGGCACTATTTCATATGGCTTGTTTTATCCAAAGAACGAAAATTTTTCTCTTAAAGGATATAATGATTCGGACTATGCGGGAAATATTGATGATCGCAAAAGCACATCCGGATCATGTCAATTTTTAGGCGATTGCCTTATATCTTGGTTTTCGAAAAAGTAAAATTGTGTGTCTTTATCAACGGCCGAAGCCGAATATATTTCCGCGGCCTTTTGTTGTACTCAATTGCTTTGGATGAAACAAATCTTAGCGGATTACAAATGTTCTTTTGAAAATGTTCCTATTTTTTGTGATAACACGTCCGCTATAAATATTGCTCAAAACCCGGTTCATCATAACCAAAATAAACATATTGAGGTTCGTCATCATTTTCTAAGGGATTACGTTTCCAAACAAAAAATTGAGATGTGTTTTGTTCCGTCACAAGATCAACTCGCAGATATGTTTACAAAACCGTTAACCGCCGAGTCTTTTGCTTCAATTCGAGCTCGTTTAGGCATAATGCATATCGAATAAGGTCTATGTTTGCATTTTGTGCGTTTTTAAAACTTAGGGGTGGAAAATCGGATTTTTAACTCAAAATTCGGACAGAACAAGAACAGACTGCTCTAGGGACCGGATGGAGTGAGGTCGACCGGTCGACCTCAGCCTGGACCGGTCGACCTCACCCTCGACCGGTCGAACATGCCATTATTTTGGTTAAAATTGTTTATGTTCTCAAACTTTGTCATTTTACGCGGTTTTCATTATTTTCATACTCCTTTGCAAATTTCACACACAATTCACTCAAAATGATTTCTTTCTTATGAATTCTATATTTTTGGACTTATATTACTGATATATCATCATTATTGCCCAACTTTACTGATTAATTGGTAAGTTTGATTTCTTTTTAATGACAATTGGGTTGAACCTTGAGAAAATGCTTGTACTTGAGTATTTTGATGAAATTGTTGTATCTTTGTGATGGGCATGTTGATTGTTGATGAATGATGTTTATAGAATTGCATTTAGTGATGAATTTACGGGCATGGTTATATTTACAAGCATTATATACATCTTCATTTTTATTCTATGCACGTCAAATGTTCGACAAAATGCTTCAATAAAATTTCATTTCTTACATGATTCTCTTGATCTCAAAAGTCTTATATGTTTATCGAGATCATGTTTTATCATTCAAATGAGCTTTTACAAATCATCTTATCAAATTTTCTCTTATTATTTGGAATTTTAAGCTTTATGTTCAAAAGCTCAATAATTCGGTTAAATTGCGCACTTTGATATGATTATATGATGTGTTTATCGTGCTAACATTCTTTTTGATGATTCCAAGGGGGAGAAACATGAAATAAGCTCATAATCTCAAAGAAGTTAGAAAAAGCACACGAAAAAAAACTATAAGAAATGGATGAAAAAGCCAAAAACTGAGGATATAACTTAATCCCATGGATGGATTATGGACTTTTATAAATGTCTAATGATTTCTTTTTGACAGGGGGAGCTTCCAAGCTCTTTATTTTTTTGAATAAATTCGAAATTATATATAAAAAGGAAAAGAGAGTATTCCTGATCACAGGCTGATCAGGTAACCAAAAGTAAGCCTGGAAACATTATCATAAATGAAAACGAAATGGTCACAAGCCGACCAAATGGTTGAATGGTTGGGGCCTCGTTAAAACCTCCCAAGGTAAAACCCACCCTTGTAGGGAAAACCCTTGGCAGGAAAAAGAGTATCCCCCATAAATGAAAAAACGTCCAAAAATGGGAAAAGAAACAAGAAGCCAGGATGCACTAGCTAACAAACCTATAGTTGGGTTGGCCAACATAGTCAGCAGTGAGATAATCCCGAGGCGTGCAACACCGATTCCAACTAACCACCACCGACCCCTTTGTATTAAAATCCCCAGTCTAAATGAAGTTACGCATAGCCCTTTCCATTTGCTTGAGCAAGGTGTGGGGCCATTTGTAAACCATCATGGTGTGCACAAAAGAGCTAGTAATCACCGAATTAACAAGACAAACTTGACCAGCAAGGGAAAGAGAAGAACTTTTCCATCTTCTGAATTTGAAAATGACCTTATCAAAGACGGGCTGTAGAGTCGCAACCTTAGGGGCACCCTTGAAAATCGGTGCGCCTAAATATACGGTGGGGAACATTCCGGACTGGATCCCCATGATATTTTGCACCCTCCCACGTATATGAGATGAAACCCGGGAGCCAAAATAAACTTTAGACTTCCGAGGATTGAAAGCTTGGCCCGAGATATCGCCATATAGGGTGAGGATCTAAAGAAGGATGTGGGCGTTGGCTGAAAAAGCCCCACACATAATAACAATATCATCCGCGTATAAGATGGACGATCGGACCTAACCGATTTTGAGCAACCGCAGGTTCAATAAATTTACTAAGTACCTCCTCCGCGATGCAAAACATTAATGGGGATAGAGGATCACCCTGTTTGACCCCTCTAATACAAGAGAAGTACCCCACCGGCATCCCATTAAAAAGCACTGATATTTTGGACGACCGAGAAAATAACATCCACCTAGTGAATAAAAATCTCCGAGAAACCAAAGCGGCGCAAAACATGTAATAAGAAATCCAACATCAATGTACCAAACGCCTTACGGATATCAATCTTCAAGATCATATTTGCATCCGATCGACCATGCAAGACATTGAACCCTTTAGAAACCATGGCGATACAATCGTGAATCTGCCTCCTCGGAATAAATCAGAACTATGTAGGAGATAAATAGGCAGAAATAATCGAACCCAAACACGTAGCTAATATCTTAGTAATAATCTTGAAAAGAAAATTACTCATAACAATCGGGCGAAAGTTCTCAATAGCATTAACATCCTTAGTCTTTGGGATGAGTGCCTTGAAGCTAGCGTTCAAAACCAATGGTAGGGACGAGCTAATGAAGAAGAACCGGACAGCGACGATCACCTCGACTGAGATGACATCCCAGAAGTGGCGATAAAATGTCCTATTGAAACCGTCTGGGCCTGGAGAGCTATCTGAATCCATATCAAACACCGCATCTTTAATCTCTGAATCTAAAGGAATGACTGTCAAGCTAGCATTATCCAACGCCCCTACGTTGGGGGAAATTACCTGATCAACCATAGTATAATCCGCAATGGTACCCCCAGTTTCCACGAAGAGCTCCTTATAGAAGGAAATAATATGATTCCCAAGAACCGCTGGATCATCAGTGTAACTGCCATCAACCATAAGACCATGAATCACCGTGCATCCATTATGAATCTAGCTACGACGATGAAAGAATGATGTGTTACGATCCCCATCCTTAAGCCATGCCGAGCGGGCCTATTTCTTAAGGAATTCATATTGTAATAGCAACGTGTGAGACAGATTGACATCCACCTGAATCTGCCTGAATCTGACGAACTTGCTCCACCTGATACTCCACCCTGCGATTAACATCCCCAAAAACATCTCTATTCCAGACCTTAATAGCCTGCCACAATCTTTTGAGCTTCCACATGACGCACAATAGAGGATTGGGCATGGCGCAAGGAGTAGCCCAAGAAGTAGTAACCAAATCACGGAATGTGTCATGATAAACCCACATACGCTGATAATGAAATGGAACCGGACCCCTGCTAATGGAAGATGAACAAGAAACCAAAATGGGATGGTGATCGGATCCAATGCGAGGAAGAACCAAGCTCTTGACAACTTGCCAAAAAGAGAAAAATCGACAAGTTGTTAGGGCTCGATCTAACTTAGCCTGAAGGATGAATATAGGCATTCGGGGGGATCACCAAGTAAATAAATTCCCCGTAGTCGGCACCGCAAACAAACCAGCATCCTCCAAGAAGTCCCTGAAATCCTGACAAGAGGCTTGGGATAAAATACCACTGCCAGAGCGCTCATTATGTCCCAAAATAGTTAAAATCCCCAATAAGCAGCAGATCAGTAAGATCCAAATTCCTCAAATCCAACCGAAGCGCACGCCGAGAAATATGGTCACACAAACCATGAGCAAAACCAATATGAAAAACCATAGAACCAAATTTAACTTGCAGAACAACACATTGAGAGGAAGACCAAACCTGACTTTGGACAGAGATACCAGCATCACAGAAGACCCAAATATCAGCTGGTCCATTAGCCCTAAAGCTCTGAACCACGAACCTCAATCCCAAACTACTCCAATAAGAATCCGAAATCGATGAAATGTCCACCTTAGGCTCACAAATAGCTAAAATAGATGGCTTATGTTTTTGACATAACGCCTTAAGAACATTACGAGAGGCAATGTTCCCAATCCCCCGGATGTTCCAGAAGATGCAATTCATTGAGACGGTGGGGGGGTGGCTCCCGTGATGATCGCACGGTAAAAACATGAGTGTGGTGTGCTGCAGAATCTGACAACTGAGAGTTGAAGCTGCAAAATCTAACTCATTCGACCCAGGGCGATCTGGTTCGATAGTAATGTCATGAATTGTTGGTGATGGACCCATAGTAACACTCTGGATTAATCTGGATTTAGCCGAATCAAGGGAGCTGTCCCGAAAGACACGACTAAGAACCCATATAGGCTTCCCCAACGGGTGCTGAACCGTAAAAGGCAGAATAGTGGAGATGGATTCGGTGTTGGAAGGATGGGCCTTGGGAACCGGTTCCCTAGTTGGAAAATCTGTCTAAGAATCCGCGAATGGTTGATCGGGGGTGTCATCTGAAGCAAGAGCCTCAAAAGTATTATCGAGGTGTATATCAGCAGGGCAAGTGACTATTGCGCATGTAGGGGATCCTGCTCGCATAGTCGAACCCGCATTTCCCATTGAGTCATCAACGGCCTTGCCCTTGTCCTGCTGCACAGGTCGATAAACTTTATGAACCCTGGAACGTCCTCGTTGAACTGAATTCTGACGCGCTACTGGAGCCCTAGAACGTCCATGGTCTAAGCTCAAAATTTAAATGCTGAGCTTTTGGCTTTTAATTATTTCTTCTATTATTACTCTTGTTGTGCATATTGATAGGGGGAGCTTTTACAAAATATTTTGAAAAATCTTTACTCCCATCCTTATGATTCTTATGCTTGAAAAGTGTCGCTCAAAATGGATAGTTGTTTTTGACTGGAAAAACTTGTTTTGTTTTTAAAATCGACTTCTTAAAATTATTTTAGTTTGTAATCATAAAAAAGGAGGAGTTGTTAGATAAATGTGTTTATCGTAATTTTGACGATTTTATTTAACTGAGTTTTTCACCAAAACAATGTCCCTAAATATTGTCCAAATACTCCAAACCGATTTAAAATATTTTTACTAATTTTTCGGAGTATTTCTTGAAGTTTATTTTTGACAAAAAATGGACAACACTTCCGTTTCGTGGTCAACCGGTTGCCCTAGAGGGAAACATGTGTCTAAAAGTTTGATTTCTGAAACATAAAGAGACAGAATGAAAAATTTGAGAAGGTCGACCGGTCGACCTAGACATCGACCGGTCCCTGAGTTGAAACAAAATGAAACAGGACTCTCTGAAATGAAAAATTGTGATGTTGGACCGGTCCACCAAGGGGCCGACCGGTCGATCCCCTGGTCGACCTGTCCAACATGGTAATTTTCTGGTTGTTTTCGAATTTCCTCATTTGTGTTCAACCAATCGACCTAATGGTTTATCAGCAAACTATCCGTTGAGCAACAGACAATTTTTCATGATTTTAAGGGATTGATTTCTAACAGCTATAATCTTCATTTGATTTGCATTTTTTTGTAGATTTCAATCTCCAAGGAGGATCCTATGTCTGAAAATCAAATCCAAGACCTCTCCTATAAATAGATGAAGGATTGAAGCAACAAGACACAACAACACAAGCAATACAAACACAAGCAAAACTCTTGTTCTTCATTTTCATATTATTGTTGTATTTAGCCTAAATCTTTCGCTTGCACATCTTGAGTACTAGGCTTTATTCTTGATTACACTTGCACTTCAAAGTTGTATACTTCTATCGAGTTGTAATCTTGAATTTATTTCAATAATCCAAACCAAGATATCGTTATTAATGTTCTTGTGGTAAGAGCACACTTGGGTGATTCTAGGTGTTGAAGAGTGTGGTACTCGTCATAGGTGTTGGAAGATTGTGGTAATCTTCTTGATGGTGTTGTAAGAAAAGTGTGGTGCTATTCAAGGTGAAGGTGTAATAATTTGGTGCTATTAATAATTTTTTTTTTCTTTTCTGAAATCCACTTCGGACATACCGAGATGGTAGAAGATTAGGCCCTAGGTGGCGTCATCACTTATTTGAAGAAATAAATGACAAAATATGATATTGTCATGAAAGAAAACATTTTGATCACTGTTAATTAACAAATTATGACAAATATTTGACAAAATATTTTTTCACAATATAAAATGGCGACAAATGATCATTCATTGTCCCTAAATGTGTGTTTTCATGATGAAATATGGCGTCACTACTTTTTTGAAGGAATAAATGACAATATGATATTGTCATGAAAGAAAATATTTTCGTCACTGTTAATTAACAAATCATTTCAAATATTTGACAAAATATTTTGCCACAATATAAAATGGCGACAAATGCGCATTCCTTGTCACTAAATATGTGTTTTCGTGATGAAAGAATGGCGTCACTACTTTTTTGAAGAAATAAATGATAAAATATAATATTGTCATGAAAGAAAATATTTTATGACACCAAATGACTTCATGAATTATAATCTATTTGTCATTGAAAGATTTCTCTCCAAACTTTTGGTGCGAAATTCTGCCGTTTAAAATTACTATGACGGATTTCAGTTAATCGTCATGTAATAGGAACAATTGTGACAACATATAAGATCAATAGTGACGCAAATTTGTTGTCATAAAAAAGTCATTTTCATTGACAAAAATAAAATTCATCAATGTTAGTTAACAAATTATGACACAACTTTATGCGTGGTAAAGAAATTTGTCATAAAATGTGTGATTTTCTATAGTGGAAGATTTTAAGCACGTGAAAATCTCTCACACACTCTTGAATGAGGAAAACAGTCAGCTCAGAAGACAAAATTCACAGCTGACTAAGGAGCTGAGTACTCTAAGTCACATAGCTGCTGAGAACACTAAGCTGAAGGCTGAGATTGCTAAGATCAAAGTTGACTTAGCTGAAACAGAAAAGAGGGAAAAAGATTTAAAAAATGTGATTGCATCATTCACCAAGACATCTAAATCATTGGATGAATTGATAATGATACAAAGGAAAAGTGGAGATAAAACATGTTTAGTATTTAATTCCTTTGTGCATGCTCAAACTCCAAGAGTGGTTATGGAAAAAGAATCCTCAAGTAATGAGGGAGTCCAAAAATCCAAAGCACCATATGTTGCACCCACACCCACTCACAAACACAATCACAACCATGCTGACCTAAGATATAAAGGCAAGGGAAAAAAGCCAGCAGAGTATGCTTAAAGGATAACTAAAACTAAATTCAGAAGAGTCCATCAGCAAACTCCAAACATAAAATATTCTGTTAAATCAAAACAAAACTACCAAAAGCGCCAGAGGTTTCAGCGGAGAAATTCATATGATGAGAATGGTAGAAATTATCCTAGTCAAGCTGATTGGAATAATCAAGTGAGATATCAGCCAATTCCTAAGGGATACAAGCCCAAGTGGCAAAGATCTCAGACTCAAAACAAGTCATTCCCACGGCAGAGTGATGTGACCCATAGCAACGACGTGCATACGAACCAAACAACAATATGTTGTTAACCCAAGATCTTCACTAGTTCGGTTAAAGATGGTGAAAACCTCGATCCGTTGCTTAAAAAATCAAGAACCTTGGTATGCGTAGATGCCACAAACAAATGCGAAAGTTTGTTCGATAAGTCAAAATTCGCAACAAGATGAACAATCTTGAAGCTCTTCGAAAAACCAAAGGGTTGGAGAGAAAAATCTAAATTTAATATTCAATATCAAAGTTGTTGTTCTTAAAAATAAACAAAGTGTTTTGCCTTATATAGGCGACTCAAAACAAACCCTAAACAAACTACAAAGGAAAATAAGTCCAAACCTAAAAAGGAAACTCAATCGCAGTCAAAATTCATGTGTGGGTGAAAATATGCATACAGGATCTTTGAATCTGTTCCTGGTGTCTTCATAATAGTTTTAGCCCTTTCTCTTAGATTTCCATAGCAACTTGAATCAACCCAATACCAATTTTGTAGAAAACGTTACGTCCCAAATACTAAACCCTGCCAGTGTTGAAAACTGTTGATGTGTTTGGATGTTTTTGAAAGCAATCCATTGTTGTTCGATCATCCATGCTTATTTTGGACACATGATTAACTACCATGACTCTAGACTCAATGTAATTGGCCTTTGACGTGAATTTGTCCACTCAAACGACTCAAAACAACGAAAATAAATGCTTAATCCATGATAAACAAATACAAGAACTCAAGAACTCAATTACATAGTCTTCAAGAGCTTGAGATAACTTGCATTTGATGTTGTCCGGATCCATCATGACTGGATTCACATCATTCCCCTCCCTTGAAAGGGATTGGTCCTTGAATCCAAACGTTGGACCCCAAAGGTTGAACAGTCATGTCAATCCACCTAGATCAAAAACCAAACGACAAGTGCAATCATCTGTTTATCCACAATCAACAATACAACTAGGCAAAACTAAATTAAATATGTTATTACTTAAAAACTCATTTATATATCCCTTCTCTTTTGCCATGAATATAGATCTTCCCTCGAATTTTACCTCAATGGCCATTAATCTCATGTTTTCGGCCCACTCAAAATTATTACTCTCTTTTTTCTAGGTCATCACATTAAACTCATTGATACCCTTAGTCGGACTCTCAGTTTTTTTCTCATTCAATCTCTCATTGTCTTCGTGTTGAGAAATTTATTGTTTAGATTTTGATGAATGCCATGTAAAACATATAATAGAAAGTTGGCACCCCATTTTCCTTGTAATTTGTATTGTAATAGATAGGGTTGTACGAGCTGAGTCAAGTCAGCTATGCCTGGACATACAAAAAGTCAACTGAAGATTGGGATGAAGACTCTCGCTGTGAAGCAGCTGAGTGTGACAAGGAAGAGATATTCAAAACTCGACTGAAGGAGTATCAGCTGTGATACAGCTGTAAGAAGAGTCAGTCAAGTCAACCAAAGAAGCCAAGCCAAGTCTCAAGTTGAAGTGACAGATGAGTCATCCATTGATTGGAAGCTGATTCGAAGTCACCTGGGGAAGTTAGAGAACTGCAGTCAAGTCAAGACAACTGAAAAGAATTCGTTGCACAGAAGTCAAGAATATTACCTAAACAAGTAATACCTCCATGCTGCCATGTCTTAAAGTGCTCAGTCCCAGAAGCGTGCAAAAGGAATAAACCAATGGGAAGCACTGCATCTTGTGTCAGAACCTGGAAAGCTGCAAGACATTCAATACGAGAAAATATCAACATCAAGGACTGCAACAAGACAAGACAACAAACACAAGTGACTTTTGAAAATCAGCCTATCTCTTCAACGGGTAGATTTTTGAAAGTTCACTATAAAAGGCTGAGGAATCACTTTGAGAAAAGGTTACCTTGATTACCAGAACTACGAGCAAGAAAGCAATACTCATTCTGTAACCTGAAAGATATTCTCAAGTTATTCAAGCAAATCCTCAATCCTAAATTACGAAGGAAATCGATCTAACACCAAGCTGTGAAGGAAAGACAACTTCAAACTGTTGAAGAGGAAACTTTTGAAATATGAAAAGGGGTCTACATTCTAAGGAGGATTGTAGAAAGGTTCAAGGTCGAACCAGTCCCAAGTTATTGGAGGGCTTCGTGATCAAATCCAAGAAGCTTAAGCAAGTGAGCTGAACTAGCAAGGTAGCCGCCCTGTAAAGAAGCTGAGTTGGACAAGAAGCCAACTGTGTGACAAAGGCATCTCCAGACTGAGTCCAAAAGGATCAAGTCAGCTGTGTGATCAAGATTTGTATTTGGACTGATAACCACTCTTTACTCTGATCAATACCTAGTGGATTCCTCCAAGAGTTGGAGAAGAGAGGATTAGAAGAATTACCCCATCTTCGAACCTCTATAAAAATTATTGTGTCATTTACATTTCAGCATTTACTTTCTGCATATCTTTTTATATCTGCTGATAATCTGCTATCCAACTGATAATTAACAAAGTGCTAAAACCAAGTGTTAAAATAAACTTAAACCAAATTCAAGGGTGTTAAGTCTTCTGCTGAAAATTTCATCACAACCAAGTTAAGTTTAGACTAAACAGCTGAGTTATTCTATCAACAGCTCAATCGAGTCTGTTGAGTCTGCGCAGGCTCCCAAAACTGCAGCAGGCTCGACTCAACCTGAATCATCACAAGTACGAATAGCTGAATCCTCAATTCCATATGTGCGTGATGATGCGTTTGAAGAAACTTTTCCTTTCCAGATTGAGCTGCCCGACCTTGAAGAAGAAACAGCCCATGAACATCGCCGTTTCAACGTTCGACCATATCCAGTCATTCCCACCGACTCCATTGTCCCCATAGATTTTGATTTCGTTGATCTTTGCTCCATTGTCCCCATAGATTTTGATTTCGATCTTTGCCGAGGTGACTACTGAGGTACGTGAGGTATTCAAGACAATACTCGGTGAGATTGAAAAGATTTAACGGCACCAAGTTTCACTTGATATGCGACTAGACAGTAGAGATGCCACCCTCACAGCAGATTTACGAGGGATTGTGGTACGGATAAGGGAATGGTGTCAGCAGCAGAGTACAATGCGGATCGAACATGTTCGATACTTTAAGGCATTGTACAATAAGATGCTGATCTGGAGCGCCGATAATGCTGACATGAAGAGGAGGATGCAAGAAAATGTTGATAGGATGCATGCCTCTCATACCACTAAAATGGAACTGCTGCGAGAATTTCATCGAAAAGAACTTCTGCGCGTAGAGGAGAATATGAATGAAAAGTTCAACCTTCTTATGGCTAAAATGAAGCTGGTGGCAACTGAATCAAAAGTCACCCGCTCAGAATTTCGAACATCATACTCCGCAGCAGAATCCAAGCAAAACTCAGCTATCAGCCGCCTAGATTTCATGCTTGCTGGCATGTTTCCAGGGGTTCCTCTCTCCTTTGATGATGCCAAAAAGGGGAAAGAGGAATACCTAAAAACGTTAAAAGGGTTAGCTGATGAGAAAGAGAAGGAAGCAACTGTTGAGAAAGAGAAGAAAACAACTGAAGAACAGAAGAAAGAAAAGGGAAAAGCAGTTGAGGGGGAAGGTTCAAAAGATATGACTCTACTGTTTGCCGAAACCCCCCAACAAGGACTTGTCACAGCTGACATCATAAGCAAACTTCCATTGACTCTGCCGCTCCAACACTCTGCCGTACCCATGTCTGAGAAGAGGAAAATAGTAGAAGCAGGGATGAAGGAGGTCGAAGGAAACATGGATGCCCGTGTGATGGACATATTGAAACAATACGGAGGCATTCCAGCAGGAAGAGACACAGATGCCATTTGAGATGTCTGAAACGAGCCTAGATCAGTTGAGGAATTCAAAACGCTCGAATCCGAAGGATACTTCGAAGGCATGTCCATGGCCTAAGCCTGGGACTTGTATTGGTAAAAAGGCCTCAAGTTGTGCGAAGAAGCTGATAGGCAGCACACTACTAGCAGTCACTCTGCTGGTCACTCTGCTGGAAAGAAGAAGGCTCCAGTACAATACACGCCCAGAGGAAGAGTAAGAAGCAGTGGAGGAAGAGGTTTTAGACCTAGATCTCTACCAAAAAACATTGAATACATAGATCCAGGTAAGAAAGGAGGGATCTATTGGGCTGGATTTTGTAAGTCTAAGCGGCTACGATAATCTAGAGGGGGGGTGAATAGATTATCTCCATCTTTTCAATTTCGCCCTCTTTTTCGAACAAAACAAGCCAAGACAATAATAAGGTGCGGAATGTAAACAACACACGTCCATTTATAGAGGTTCAACCCACATAGGGCCTAATCCTCTACCACCCCAGTATATCCGGGATGGATTTTAAAAAGAAAAAAGATTTTATTAATTACCAAAATTAATACAACACCAACTTACAACAACACCTTGAAGAGCACCACACTCTTCTTCAACACCACCTTTGAGATTACCACAATCTCTTCTTGAAGATTACCACAATCTCCAACGGCACCTTGTGAAGATTACCACAATCTTCAACCTTGAAGAATACCAAATTCTTCAACACCTCAACAAGAAGATTACCACAATCTTCTTACACCTAACACCTAGATCACCCAAGTGTGTTCTTACCACAAGAACACTCACAAGGATATCTTGTGTTGAATGATGACCCAAAAATTCAAGATTACAACTCGATAATGAATTATACAATTGAGTGCAAGTGTAATCAAGAATAGCCTAGACCTCAAAGATGTGAAAGTGATAAGCTAGGCAAATTACAACAAGAATAATGACAATATAAGACCAAGTGTTTGCTTGAGTATTTCTTGTTGTGTTGTATTGTTCTCTCTTATGGTTGTGCTTCAAATCTTCCTCTATTTATAGGAGATGATTGATACTTGATAGGCTCCTCTTGGAATCTGATATCTACAATAAAATTGCAATTAAAATCAAGATTATAGCTGTTAGAAATCAATTCCACAATTTAGGGAAAAGCTGTCTGCTGCACAACGGTTAGAATTTTGCTGTCAAACCATGGGGCGACCGGTCGCACAAAAATAGAGTTTGAAATAATCGTATCAACATTTACACAGGGTGACCGATCGACGTGCACCTCGACCGGTCAACCCTAACCACAACCGGTCGCACTCATCAAAAAAATGAAAGATAGAAGTTCTGTTTCGATTTTTGCTCCCAGGAACCGGTCGCCCTATAGGTCGACCGGTCGACGCCACCGGTCACCCTATACGGTGACCGGTCACCCTCACCATTTTCTGCAAACATGAAGTTTTCTGTTTTGCACAACTTTCGTGTGCGGGTTGCCTATACGGCGACGGTTGACCTCAAAACAAAAGTGTTGTCCAATTTTATATCGAAAATAAACTTCAAGAAATACTCCAAAAAATAGTGAAAACATTTTAGACCGATCGGGAGTATTAGGACAACATTTAGAAACATAGTTTCAATGTAAAAACCCATTGATATAAAATCCTTAAATGTGTTGTCCAATATTGTCGAAAATAAACTTGAGGAAATACTTCGGAAAATATTAAAACCATTTTAAATCATTTAAGAGTATTTGAACAACCTTTAAAACCATTATTTTGGAATAAAAATAAAATCATCAAAATCATGATAAACTTAAGCCCTTCAACTAAAAGAATTTTACTAAGAGAGAAAGAAGAGTTACCAATTTCTCCATTTCCAAAAATTTTTCCTTTGCCATTGCCGAACATGACCATACCCTCTTCTTGGAGCTTGATGTTGGTAAAAATATCTCTCCTCCCGGTCATATGGCGAGAACATCCGCTGTCCACGAGCCATTTTGAATCTTCCATTGTTGTTATGGCCCCTATTACCTACAAAAGAATTTGTTTTAGGTACCCTATAATTTTGGGGTCCATGGGGGTTAGTCTTGAGACCTTTGGGTCTCCAAACATGTCTTGAGCTATTTCTCAATTTGCAATTATTAGCATAATGTCCAACTTTGCCACACTAAAAACAAGTAGGAGTATTATAATTATTAGCACGTACAAAAGTCGGACCTTGGTTATTTTTCTTAAAAACACTTTGAAATGGCTTATAACCAAGTCCCAATTTGGAATGCTCACCTCTTTGTGCATCTAAAATTTTTGTGACTTTATCCGTGCTTATGTTAAAACGATGCACATCATTTTTCAAACAGATTTGATGCCATAGCAAATCTGGAAGTGGCTAGGAAAAATGCTGAATATGTCAAAAGTATTGAAGAAGAAAATAAGAGACAAGATCAACTCTGGGAAGAGAGTCAACAAAGACAAGAAAGAAAGAGAAAAGACGAAGCTGCTAGAAGAGCATACGAGAAAAAGAAAGCAGCTGAAGAAGAAAAGAAGAAAAAGAGACCAGAGGACGACAGAGCTGAAGAAGAAAGAAGGAGGCAGCGAAGCCGATGAAGTGTTGTTGTCCACCCCTTCATGTATTTTACTATTGTAAATGCATATGTATGTAAGTCTTCTGTACGTTGAATAAGAACCTGTAATTTCTATATTTCTGCGTAGATATAGAATTCTATGTTCGCTCTGATACACATTGTAAACAGCTGTGTAAAGGACAAGAATGTTATGGTCAATAAAAGATCGATTCTACGCATACATTCTCTGTTTCTACATTGTCTGTATGTATCTTTGCCATCTACATTTTGTATGTATGTTTTAAGTTTTGGCATCATCAAAAAGGGGGAAATTGTTGGGAAATTTATTGTTTAGATTTTGATGAATGCCATGTAAAACTTAGAATAGAAAGTTGGCACCCCATTTTCCTTGTAATTTGTATTGTAATAGATAGGGCCGTACGAGCTGAGTCAAGTCAGCTATGCCTGGACATACAAGAAGTCAACTGAAGACTGGGATGAAGACTCCGCTGTGAAGCAGCTGAGTGTGACAAGGAAGAGATATTCAGAACTCGACTGAAGGAGTATCAGCTGTGATACAACTGTAAGAAGAGTCAGTCAAGTCAACCAAAGAAGCCAAGCCAAGTCTCAAGTTGAAGTGACAGATGAGTCATCCATTGATTGGAAGCTGATTCGAAGTCACCTGGGGAAGTTAAAGAACTGCAGTCAAGTCAAGACAACTGAAAAGAATCCGTTGCACAGAAGTCGAGAATATTACCTAAACAAGTAATACTTCCATGTTGCCATGTCTGAAAGTGCTCAGTCCCAGAAGCGTGCAAAAGGAATAAACCAATGGGAAGCACTGCATCTTGTGTCAGAACCTGGAAATCTGCAAGACATTCAATACGAGAAAATATAAACATCAAGGACTGCAACAAGACAAGCCAACGAACACAAGTGACTTTTGAAAATCAGCCTATCTCTTCAACGGGTAGATTTTTGAAAGTTCACTATAAAAGGCTGAGGAATCACTTTGAGAAAAGGTTACCTTGATTACCAGAACTACGAGCAAGAAAGCAATACTCATTCTGTAACCTGAAAGATATTCTCAAGTTATTCAAGCAAATCCTCAATCCTAAATTACGAAGGAAATCGATCCAACACCAAGCTGTGAAGGAAAGACATATTCAAACTGTTGAAGAGGAAACTTTTGAAGAATCAATAGTGGTCTACATTCCAAGGAGGATTATAGAAAAGTTCAAGGTCGAACGAGTCTCATGTTATTGGAGGGCTTCGTGATCAAATCCAAGAAGCTTAAGCAAGTGAGCTGAAGTAGCAAGGCAGCCACCCTGTGAAGAAGCTGAGTCGGACAAGAAGCCAGCTGTGTGACCAAGGCATCTCCAGACTGAGTCCCAAAGGATCAAGTCACCGTGTGTGATCAAGACTTGTATCGGGTGATAACCACTCTGTACTCGATCAATACTTAGTGGATTCCTCCAGGTGTTGGAGAAGAGAGGATTAGAAGAATTACCCCATCTTCGAACCTCTATAAAAATTATTGTGTCATTTACATTTCAGCATTTACTTTCTGCATATCTTTTTATATCTACTGATAATCTGCTATCCAACTGATAATTAACAAAGTGCTAAAACCAAGTGTTAAAACAAACTTAAACCAAATTCAAGGGTGTTAAGTCTTCTGCTGAAAATTTCATCACAACCAAGTTAAGTTTAAACTAAACAACTGAGTTATTCTATCAACAACTCAATCGAGTCTGTTGAGTCTGCGCAGGCTCCCAAAACTGCAGCAGGCTCAACTCAACCTGAATCATCACAAGCACGAACAGCTGAATCCTCAATTCCATATGTGCATGATGATGCGTTTGAAGAAACTTTTCCTTTCCAGATTGAGCTGCCCGACCTTGAAGAAGAAACAACCCATGAACAACGCCATTTCAATGTTCGACCAGATCCAGTCATTCCCACCGACTCCATTGTCCCCATAGATTTTGATTTCGATGTTGCTTGGCCGCCAACTGAAACCGAGGTGACTACTGAGGTACGTGAGGTTTTCAAAACAATACTCGGTGAGATTAAAAAGATTGAACGACACCAAGCTTCACTTGATATGCGACTGGACAGTAGAGATGCCACCCTCACAGCAGATTTACGAGGGATTGTGGTACGGATAAGGGAATGGTGTCAACAGCAGAGCACAATGTTGATCGAACATGTTTGATACTTTAAGGCATTGTACAATAAGATGCTGATCTGGAGCACCGATAATGCTGACGTGAAGAGGAGGATGCAAGAAAATATTGATAGGATGCATGCCTCTCATACCACTGAAATGGAACTGCTGTGAGAATTTCATCGAAAAGAACTTCTGCGCGTAGAGGAGAATATGAATGAAAAGTTCAGCCTTCTTATGGCTGAAATGAAGGTAGCGACCAATCAAAAGTCACCCGCTCGAAATTTGAACAAAGATACTCCGCAGCCAGAATCCAAGCAAAACTCGGCTATCGGCCGCCTAGATTTCATGCTTGCTGGCATGTTTCCAGGGGTTCCTCTCTCCTTTGATGATGCCAAAAAGGGGGAAGAGGAATACCTAAAGACGTTAAAAGGGTCAGCTGATGAGAAAGAGAAGGAAGCAGCTGTTGAGAAAGAGAAGAAAACAGCTGAAAAATAGAAGAAAGAAAAGGGAAAAGCAGTTGAGGGGGAAGGTTCAAAAGATATGACTCTACTGTTTGCTGAAACCCCTCAACAAGGACTTGTCACAGCTAACATCATAAGCAAACTTCCAGTGACTCTGCCGCTCCAACACTCTGTCGTACCCATGTCTGAGAAGAGGAAAATTGTAGAAGCAGGGATGAAGGAGGTCGAAGGAAACATGGATGCCCGTGTGATGGACATATTGAAACAATACGGAGGCATTCCAACAGGAAGAGACACAGATGCCATTTCAGACATCGGAAACGAGCCTAGATCAGTTGATGAATTCAAAACGCTCGAATCCGAAGGATACTTTGAAGGCATGTCCATGCCCTAAGCCTGGGACTTGTATTGGGAAAAAGGCCTCAAGTTGTGCGAAAAAGGCGACAGCAAAGACACTACTACTAGCGATCCTCTGCTCTGGTCACTCTGGAAAGAAGAAGTCTCCAGTACAATACACGCCCAGAGGAAGAGGAAGAAGCAGTGGAGGAAGAGGTTTTAGACCTAGACCTCTACCCAAAAACATTGAATACATAGATCCAGGGAAGAAATGAGGGATCTATTGGGCTGGATTTGATGCCATAGCAAATCTGGAAGTGGCTAAGAAGAATGTTGAATATGTCAAAAGGATTGAAGAAGAAAATAAGAGACAAGATCAGCTGTGGGAAGAGAGTCAATGAAGACAAGAAAGAAAGAGAAAAGATGAAGCTGCTAGAAGAGCCTACGAGAAAAAGAAAGCAGCTGAAGAAGAAAAAAGAAGAGAAAGAGACCGGAGGGGACGACAGAGTCAAGAAGAAAGAAGAAGGAATGGCGTGGCCGATGAAGTGTTGTTGTCCACCCCTTCATGTATTTTACTATTGTAAATGCATATGTATGTAAGTCTTCTGTACGTTGAATAAGAATCAGTAATTTCTATATTTCTGTGTAGATATAGAATGCTATGTTCGCTCTGATACACATTGTAAACAGCTGTGTAAAGGATAAGAATGTTATGGTCAATAAAAAGATCGATTCTACGCATACATTCTCTGTTTGTACATTGTTTGTATGTATCTTTGCTATCTAGATTTTGTATGTATGTTTTAAGTTTTGGCATCATCAAAAAGGGGGAAATTGTTGGGAAATTTATTGTTTAGATTTTGATGAATGCTATGTAAAACTTAGAATAGAAAGTTGGCACCCCATTTTCCTTGTAATTTGTATTGTAATAGCTAGGGCCGTACGAGCTGAGTCAAGTCAGCTATGCCTGGACATACAAGAAGTCAACTGAAGACTGGGATGAAGACTCCGCTGTGAAGCAGCTGAGTGTGACAAGGAAGAGATATTCAGAACTCGACTGAAGGAGTATCAGCTGTGATACAGTTGTAAGAAGAGTCAGTCAAGTCAACCAAAGAAGCCAAGCCAAGTCTCAAGTTGAAGTGACAGATGAGTCATCCATTGATTGGAAGCTGATTCGAAGTCACCTGGGGAAGTTAAAGAACTGCAGTCAAGTCAAGACAACTGAAAAGAATCCGTTGCACAGAAGTCGAGAATATTACCTAAACAAGTAATACTTCCATGTTGCCATGTCTGAAAGTGCTCAGTCCCAGAAGCGTGCAAAAGGAATAAACCAATGGGAAGCACTGCATCTTGTGTCAGAACCTGGAAATCTGCAAGACATTCAATACGAGAAAATATAAACATCAAGGACTGCAACAAGACAAGCCAACAAACACAAGTGACTTTTGAAAATCAGCCTATCTCTTCAACGGGCAGATTTTTGAAAGTTCACTATAAAAGGCTGAGGAATCACTTTGAGAAAAGGTTACCTTGATTACCAGAACTACGAGCAAGAAAGCAATACTCATTCTGTAACCTGAAAGATATTCTCAAGTTATTCAAGCAAATCCTCAAGCCTAAATTACGAAGGAAATCGATCCAACACCAAGCTGTGAAGGAAAGACAACTTCAAACTGTTGAAGAGAAAACTTTTGAAGAATCAAAAGGGGTCTACATTCCAAGGAGGATTGTAGAAAGGTTCAAGGTCGAACCAGTCTCAAGTTATTGGAGGGCTTTGTGATCAAATCCAAGAAGCTTTAGCAAGTGAGTCAAGTAGCAAGCGCAGCCGCCCGTGAAGAAGGCGAGAGTCGGACAAGAAGCACCGTGTAACCAAGGCATCTCCGGATCGAGTCCCAAAGGATCAAGTCATTTGTGTGATCAAGACTTGTATCTGGACTGATAACCACTCTGTACTCTGATTAATACTTAGTGGATTCCTCCAGGAGTTGGAGAAGAGAGGATTATAAGAATTACCCCATCTTCGAACCTCTATAAAAAATATTGTGTCCTTTACCTTTCAGCATTTACTTTCTGCATATCTTTTTATATCTGCTGATAATCTGCTATCCAACTGATAATTAACAAAGTGCTAAAACCAAGTGTTAAAACAAACTTAAACCAAATTCAAGGGTGTTAAGTCTTCCGCTGAAAATTTCATCACAGCCAAGTTAAGGTTTAGACTAAACAACTGAGTTATTCTATCAACAGCTCAATCGAGTCTGTTGAGTGGCTAACTCACACCCCTTGGGACCTACACTTCGACTTCATAATTTTTATGTTTCTCACCAGTCGAATTTTCTGTCTCATCTAGCACACCAACTTCAAATTCTAATGAATCATGAGATGCAATTGTTGGCTCGATACCCAACACATCATTGAAATCTAATGATAATAGATCCCCCTTTTCTGGCTCGACGAATTCAAGAACTTTCTCCAACTCCGGCTTAACCTCCAATCTCGGTTCGACCATCTCCTCCTTTGGTATGTTCTCCGTGATTTTAAAAATTGACAAAAAATGCGGATCATTTGCAACAGATTCCCAAACATTGGGACTAATATGTGGAGTGTGCCTAGTGAAACCCCTTCTCTTATTCTCGAGCCCATAATTTCGATTTCTCCCGTAATCGAAATCTTTATCATTATTCTCCCAAACAAATGGATCTCTTCTCTTAGGCCTCCATGCACTAGGCCCCTCATGCATAGAAATTAAAATCTTGCCTATCGTCTTCACAAATTTGTCCCTATGCGACTCGTTGAATAAATCAAATGGTTGCATGTTTTCTTCCATGATTTTTTTTTTAATTTTGATTTTTTTTTCTTTTTTTTTTTGTAATCCTTGAAGAAGTAGGGTTTGCGGATAACAAAGAAAATCAAGAACATAACAAGGATAGATTTAACCTTGCTAGATGGCTCTGATACCAACTGCTGTGAACCGTAGCAACGACGTGCATACGACCCAAACAACAATATGTTGTTAACCCAAGATCTTCACTAGTGCGGTTAAAGATAATGAAAACCTCGATCCATTGCTTAGAAAATCAAGAACCTTGGTATGCGTAGACGCCACAAACAACTGCGGAAGTTTGTTTGATAAGTCAGAATTCGCAATAAGATGAACAATCTTGAAGATCTTCGAAAAACCCAAAAGATTGGAGAGAAAAATCTCAATTTAATATTCAATATCAAAGTTGTTGTTCTTAAAAATAAACAAAGTGTTTCGCCTTATATAGGCGACTCAAAATAAACCCTAAACAAACTAGAAAGGAAAAAAAGTGCAAACCCAAAAAGGAAACTCAATCGCAGTCGAGATTCATGTGTGGGCGAAACTACGCGTACTGGATCTTCGAAACTATTCCTGGTGTCTTCATAATAGTTTTATCCCTTTCTCTTAGCTTTCCATAGCAACTTGAATCAGCCCAATACCAATTTTGTAAAGAACATTATGTCCCAAATACTAAACCCTGCCAGTGCTGAAAACTATTGATGTGTTTGGACGTTTTTGAAAGCAATCCCTTGTTGTTCGATCATCCATGCTTATTTTTGACACATGTACCATGACTCTAGACTCAATATAATTGGCCCTTAACATGAATTTGGCCACTCAAAAATGACTCAAACAACGAAAATAAACACCTAATCTATGATAGACAAATACAAGAACTCAAAAACTCAATTACATAGTCTTCAAGAACTCGAGATAACTTACATTTGGTGTTGCCCAGTTCCATCGTAAGTGGATTCACATCACAAAGAAACCATTATCAGCACACATATGCACCCAAGCACAATGCCCAATATGCACAAAAGTTTCATTATTATCCTAAGAAAGCAAATGCACAAGCACACCCATAGGCATACAGACAAAAGAGGCATCTGTATAAGCCTAAAGCTCCCAAACAATTTGCAAATATTCATTATGATTATGGAACTGATAGTTTGTAACCTCTCAGAGTCAGACCATTTGGGTATAGGTGGTTGGATAACCTTATAGTGCTAACCCCTCAGGACCCAAATAGGTTTGGGTTCCTAAAAACTGATTTCCTTGATGCAGGTTCAAGGAACAACTTAGTGCCTTCCGATACTTGGATAGTTGTTGTTCCATACATATGACAGGCAATAAGAATAATCTTTTAAACTTCAAGGAATCAAGAGGATCAAAAGTCATATTTGGAGGAAATGAAGCTCTAGGGGAGATTAGAGGCACTGGATCCATAAGGAAGAATGGACTAGAAGTCACAGATGTAGCCTATGTTGAAAGGTTGAATTTCAATCTGCTGAGCATCATCCAACTCTATGGTAAGGGCTACAATTTAGGATTCAACATTGGAGTATGCCTGATCAAAAATGCTGAACATAATGCTATCAGGATCAAGACAGAAAAATATGTATGTAGTGGACTGGTCAACTGCTTCACCCAGTACATGTCAGTTAGCCATGAGTACATCCGAATCAAGTTGGTTGTGGCACAAAAAGCTGAGTCACCTGAATTTCAAGACAATCAACAAGCTTACAAGGAGTCATATTGTAGAAGGATTGCTAGACTCAGTATACAAGAAGGAAAGCATTTGTGATGCATGCCAGATGGAAAAACAAATCAAGTCTTCATTCAAGGACAAGCCAAGTCCTTCTTCAACCAGGATATTGCACTTATTGCATAAAGATTTATTTGGTTCTATTAAACTAGCCAGTATCAAGGGAAAGAAATACACCTTAATTAGTGGTGATAGATGATTATTCAAGATACACATGGACCATTTTTATGTGTAAAAAGAAGGAAACTTTGCAGAAACTTCCTCAGCTGATGAGAAGATTTCAAAATGAGAAGTAAGATAAAGTCTGATAGAGGAATTGAGTTTGTCAGTGGGATTATAACTTAGTAATGCACATTGCCCATGAGTTATCAGCTACAAGAATTCCACAGCAGAATGGAGTAGCTGAAAGAAGGAACATAACTCTCAAGGAAGCTGCAAGGACCATATTAGTGAAGCTAGATTTCCTTAGGGATTTTGGGTCAAGCCATTAATCTTGCCCGCTACACTCGAGAATAGGTGTATGATCAATAGGCGACTATCCAAAACCCCTTATGAAATTCGGACAGGGAGAAAGCCAAATGTTGGATATTTCCTTATCTTTGGATGTAAGTGCTTCATTCATAACAATGGCAAGGACAACCTAAAAGCTTATGATGCTAAAGCTGATAAATGTATCTTTTTGGGATACTCAACTAAGAGTAAAGCTTTCAAAGTGCTGAACAAGAGGACTATGGTCACATAAGAGGCTATCCATATGTTTTTTTGTAAACCTAATGTTAATGAAGAAGACATTGAAGTGTTAGCTGATAAGATGAATCAGCCGACTTTTCAGAAGAGTCCTTATGTTGAGGCAGATGTTAGAAGACTCAACCAAGATGAAGATGAGATAGCTAATTCTCAAAGACAGCTGGAAAACTTGCAGCTGAATGGTGAGGAAGTTGTTCAAGACAACTTAGCTGCAAGAAGACTTAATCTAGCAGACTTACTCCAACCAAATGTGCGATGGCTGAGAGACAATCCTCCAGAGCTTGTTATTGGATATGTGAGAGAAAAAGTAAGAACCAGATCCAAAACTCAATATGAAGCGATGTTTACTTGTTTCATTTTCCATATTGAGCCTAAAGATGTCTCACAAACATTGGATGACACACATTGGATTCTAGCAATGCAAGAGAAGCTGAATCAGTTTGAAAGAAACAAAGTTTGGGAATTGGTTCAAAGGCCTACCTACCAAAATTTTATTGGTACTAAGTGGGTATTTAGATATAAGATGAATGAAGAGGGATTTGCAGTGAGAAAAAAAGGAAGATTGGTAGCAAAAGGGTATTGCCAAGGCGAGGGCATAAATCTTGATGAAACCTTTGCACCTGTTGCAAGATTGGAAGCTATTAGGATGTTTCTTGCTTATGCAGCACACAAGAACTTCACAGTCTATCAAATGGATGTGAAGAATGCATTTTTCAATGGACTTTTGGAAGAAGAAGTCTATGTGGAACAACCTCTAGGTTTTGAGCAATAAACTATTCGAGATAAAGTCTACAAGCTGAAGAAGGCATTATATGGTTTGAAACAAGCACCAAATGCCTAGTATGACACATTATCTCAGTGTCTAAATGACAACAGATTCACCAAAGGCAAGGTTGATAGAACACTGTTCAAAATTCAAGATGGAGAGAGTATACTGCTTGTTCAAATATGTGTGGATGACATCATCTTTGGATCCACAAACAAAGAGCTGTGAGACAAATTCTCAAATCTTATGCAAAGAAAGTTTAAGATGAGCATGATGGGAGAGCTGATTTTCTTCCTAGGTCTTTAAGTTAAGAAAATGAAGGATGGAATCTTCATAAGTCAACCAAATATACCAGACATTTAATGAAGAAATTTGGTATGGAAGATAAGTCATCTGTGAAGATTCCCATGAATACATTAGTAAAGATGGATATGGATGCAAAAAGCAAAGCAGTTGATCAAACAAGATATAGAGCCCTCATTGGATCATTGCTCTATTTAACAGCCAGTAGGCCATACATCACCTTTGTTGTAGGTGTATGTGCTAGATTTCAATCTGCTCCAAAGGAAAGTCATATGATTTGTAGCGAGAGAATCTAAGGTATTTGAAGGGATGCCAGGAAGTTGGCTTATGGTATCCAAAGAAATGAGGATTCAAGTTAGTTGGCTACTCAGACTCAGATTATGCTGGATGTAGAGTTGGCATGAAAAGTACATTAGGTACCCGTCAAATGCTTGGAAATAGGTTGGTTTCTTGGTTCAGCAAGAAACAAAATTCAATAGCCACATCCACAGCTGAGCAGAGTACATTGTTGCAGGCAGCTGTTGTGCCCAAGTGTTATGGATGAGGTAACAACTGAGATATTATGATATTGAAGAAAGAGGTATTCCAATTATGTGTGATAACACAAGTGTCATTGCAATTACTCAGAATCCAGTATTGCATTCAAGAACCAAGCACATTGATGTCAAATATTTATAAGAGATCATGTTGAAAAGAAAGACATCAGATTGCAATACATATCAACTGATAAGCAGTTAGCTGATATATTCACAAAGCCATTATGTGAATCAAGGTTTGAAGAGCTTAAGAATGAGCTTGGTTTGATTTAGTTGTGTTGAGAAGCTTAGAAAACTCATTCCGCACAGTTAAAGAAGAGAGAAATGTATTTCAGAAGAGTTTCACTTTTCAGCCAAGTGAAACAACTTATATGGCTAGTCAGCTGCATATCCAAGTGGTTATTCAGTCAAGAGGATAGCAGAGTCAAGTCATAAATGAAGATAGCTGAGTCATTTATGAGCTAAGTGACAAAACACAGTCGTTTTCTGCGAGTGGGAATGGTTTTAGGCTTGATGTCAGTGACAATTAATGATGTCAGTAAAAAGTCTACGCCAGTTTACCCATGATTGGATATAAATGCTGCTGCATTTAATGCGGGACAATTAATGCGGTTTTCAAACGTGGTCTCAACCATTGATCATTTTTGACTTTTTGAATTCTAAAAACCCTCCTTTCAAGTCCCTTATATAGAGAAATTTGTTTTTCTCTCTCCTCACACTTACACTCTTGTTCTCAAAGAAATCTCAGAACTCTCTCTATGCAAAGGAAGCTGAAACCCTAGTTTTTCATCATTTATTTCTCGCATTCAAGACTGAATATTGCACCATCGTATAACTTTATGAATCTTGCTGAGAGGATCCATACCAGTGCGATTGTTGATTTTGAAGGCCTTGTCAAGCAGGCGTTGACAAGGTGTTGGCCAAGAAGATAGCTCAGAAGCTTGAGAAGGCAGGTCTTAAGAAATCTCTCTGTGGAGTTTTCTCACACCTACCTCGAGGAGGTAGAGATGTACTACGTGAATGCTAAAGTTCACGATGATGAGATCCACTAATTTGTCAACAACACATAATTTAAGTTGACTGCAACTAACCTTGTTGATCACTGTTTTCTCCCTACCAGTTGGTTGAAGGAGATAACTAGTAAGGATGTGAACCTATCTGCGGCTTGGAAATAGATAGTCAAGCCTGAGGCTACTAGAAAGAAAAACTTTCCAGCTCTGAAGAAGGTTATCAATGAAGACTACCACAAGCTGATGGATGTGGTAGCAAAATGCATTGACATGAAGTCTGGCTCATTCAATTAGCTCTCTCAGACTAAGCTGATTGTAATGGCAGCCATTATGGAAGAGAAAGAAGTCAACTAGGCAGAGTACGTGTTTGGCAAGCTATGCTAAAATGTGATGAATATGTCAGTTGGTGACAATGAGAAATTTGGAAGCTCCTTGGGTTATGGCCTGATCCTAGGTCATCTTATGGAGAAGAAGGGTGTTCTTCTCTGAAATGGGAAACCCTTTCATGCGAATAAAAAGATGTTTAAAGGAAACCCTTTCATGCGAATAAAAAACATGTCCAGCTCCGGCTCCGCATCACCTAAGATGTTTAAAGCCCTTGAATCTCCAATCATGAGGAAGAATAGATCGACGGTGCCCATCGTGAGAAGTTGAAGATGGCGGTCTTCTCACGCCATTCGAGGAGGAAGAAATTGAAGTTCCCCTTGAAAGAAAAACCAGGAGGAGGGCTGGGTATAAGTCCGACCTAGCTAATGAGCAAGAAGAGGGGTAATCAAGCGGCGAACATGTCCTCGAGCTCCTCAAGCAAACACTCCCACATCACACCTAACAAGATTCATCTCGGCTCTAGCTCCAAACCAAACACCAATGAAGGAAGCCCCCCTCAAAATGACATTGTTGTTCCGGCTCCTCTCCAATCATGATGATCTTATAATGCTATCCATCGATTAACGGTGTATTTGAACCCCACATTTGGAGAGCCTGGAAGTTGAGTACAACCAGTGTTGGGATTTTTCCGTTGCCAAACCCCACAACCATCTCTTGAGAAGGATGCTTTTAAGCTCAACTTTGACTTTGAGAATTTCCATGTGCACCATCTCCTCAAGATCGACACAAGATGATGTAAGTCGATTGCAATCTAGCTATAGGAGTATTTAATCCGGAATGAACCTTGCCATCGTAACCTCCAAATCCTCCTCTATGTTAGCCCTCGCCATCAACATCTCCATCTCCTGAAAATGTATGATAATTCTCTACGCCTCCTCTCGATCACTCAAAGAACCCTCATGTCGTCAACCTCGTGATTCAAATTTGGTGCGCTAGCAACCTTTGATAGATGCCTCAAAATTGAAGTTATGAGGCGAATAATGATTTGAGTGCAAAGATTGTCGATGTCGCATGAAACTCCTCATCTCCTCCCATGTGGACAAACGGGCATTGAGAATGCTAGTCATGAAATTTCAATTTGATGAGATCATTAATTGATCCCACCACACACTTTTGAATGCCCAAAGGAATCCTTCCTTGTGAATTTGGTTGATGTCAATTTCACCTTTTTCAACATGGAATAGTTTTGGCAATCAAACACATTCTCGATTTTCCTCCCCAATCCAAATAAGCGTCTGGATCGCTTTTTCCCTAAAACGAGGGGATTTGCATTTTAATTTTACTCAAATTGCCATCCTCACATCCTCTATCACCCCTATTTCCACGCCGACCTCTACCCGGATTGTAATTTTGTTCCCTTTCGGAAAGACTCCCAAAAGTGCACATGGGCCTGCGCCATAGTGACCTTTTCCATGATTTTTTTCCATATCTGTCGGTGCGAACGTGCAAGTCAGTTAAGCTCCCAAATGTCGAGGCGACATAACACATTTTGACTTGGCTCGCACGCGCGGGCGTGCATTCAAGGTAATGTGTTCAAATGGAAAATATGGAAAGAGGTTTGTTGCGTTGGACAATCATGATGAAATGATCTCGTATCGTGCGAATTCGGGAATGGAAAACACAAACAAAGGCACCGAGAAGAGAACAAGTCGCTACGCGTTTTCGCCAAATTGGTGATTTGAAATGCCAAGTTTCAGAATTTGATCCTGCTCAAATATAATGAAATTACAACCAACTAAGATAGATGAACACAAGACACTAATGAGACTTGATTACAATGTCTTCAAGGCGCAAAGTGACTCATATTCTTGGAACCCAAACCTTCGGTGATGATTCCAAAAAGGGGATTCTCATCGGAACCCACTCCCGATCGCAAGATCGAGCTCAAGATCACTTGAGGAGTTTCATACCCTCAACTGAGACAAGAAGAATTTGCGAGCTAAAGGATTTTTGATGGATTGACTCACAAGGAAGCATGGGATTTGTACTTGGAAAGAGGCTTAGAAATTTGTCAATCGGTGATTTTCCTCCCCAATCCAAATAAACTCAAGGATCACTTTTTCCCTAAAACGAGTGACTTTTAATTTTACTCAAATTGCCATCAACACCCCCATTTCCATGCAATACACTCACATGGGCGTGCGCTGGGAGGAGCTCCCAAATGACTAACACAAGAAGTAGGGGAAGAAGTGGTGGAAGAGGCGGGTACTCCACCACAGAGGCTTAAAATTTTACTTTCATTAATCCAACCAACTAAGATAGATGAACACAAGAAAGACAAGCTATCTATTCTTGGGGGAATTAATGAGCTTCAAAGCTAAAGGATTTTTGAGGATTGCTCAAGGGAAGAATGTTGAAAGGAAGCTAAGTGACAAGAACTTGAAAATATTAGGCAAGAATAGGAATGGGAAGAGAGAAAGAGAAGAGATGATCTTAATCCGCTGAAGAGAGCATAATGAGAAGAAGAAGAAGAGAAGAGAAGAAGAACTTGAAAATATTAGAAGAAGAATGGGAGAAGAAGGCTTGAAGAAGATAGATGATGAAGAGAGATGAGAAGAGAGGAAGAAGAGGAGAAGGCTTGAAGAAGAAGGAAGGAAGAAGATGAAGAGAGAAAAATAAAGCAACAGAGGTGATGAAGTCTCACTGCAAACACCTTCCTATTGTATTTTCACTTCATTGTAAATACACTGAAAATTGTAAGTACTTTGTATATTTTCATTGTACTCTGTAACACATTGTAAAGTTCAAGAATGATATGTTCAATAAAATGACATATTCCTACAATCATTCTTTGTCATGCACTATTTACTTTGTTGGTTTTATTTAAGTTTTGGCATCATCAAAAAGGGGGAAATTGTTGGGAAATTTATGCAATAGATTTTGATGATACCATGTAAAACTTAGATTAGGATGTTGGCACCCCGATTCTATTGTAAATCAACTTGTAATAGATAGGGCTCTATTAGCTGAGTGGAAGTAGCCAAGTTGAAGAATGCATGAGTCAACTAGAGACCAAGATAAAAAATCATCTGAGTAGCAGCTGAGTGATGTGAAGTCAAGTCTGAGTCAAGTGATAGAAAAACTATCTCAGTCAGCAGACTGGCAGCTGAGTCACTCCCAGATAAGAGGAGTTGAATGTCTAAAGGGTTATGCAACAAAAAGTACTCAGGAAAGTTGTAGAGACCTGTTATCAAAGCAAAGTCAAATGTTTGCCGAAAGTAGGTATGTGTCAGACTGCCATCTTTAAAGTTGTTTTGCTGAAAGAGTGCAAAAAGCAAGGAACCAATGGGATGTCCCTGGAAACTTGCAGAGATTCAGGAAAGGCTATAGAACATTAATTCAATGATCAGTCTGCATCAAAGCTGCAAGACAAGATAAGCCAACGACCTCAAAATGTAGTTTGATAAATACATATATCTCATCAATGGATATATTTTTTGAACAAGCACTATAAAAAACTGAAGAACCCATTGACAGAAGGTTACGAATGCAAGAAAAGCAATGGACACTAACCTGCCATCAAGAGCAAAAATACTCTCAACCATTCAATACTATCCTCAAGCCTAAAACTCAAAGGAAATTAATCCAACACACTCAGTGAAGGAAAGACAACTTTAAACTGTTGAAGAAGAAAACTTGTTTAAAGACAAGGGGTCTGCACATCCAAGATTGAAGGAACTACAGTGATGTTCCAGTTCGAACTAGAAGCTTTGGACTTGTTGGAGGGATGTGTGAACAAATCCAAGAGCCTGAAGGAGCTGAAGTAGCAGGACATCTGTCTTGTGAAGATGCTGAGTCCCAAAAGCAAAGTCAATTGTATGAACAAGGCCAAGCTTGGACTGTCACCATTTTGTAACTAGTCACCATTACTTAGTGGATTACCTCCAGGAGTTGGAGAAGAGTGGATTAGAGAAATTACCCCATTCTCGAAACACTATAAAAACTGCTTTGTGCCATTTACATCCAGCACTTTATTTCTTGCATATATTTTTTGTTGTTTGTTATATTTGGTAAGTCCATTGATAATAACTAAGTTTAAAACAAGTGTTGAAAAACGTATTTTAATCGAAGGGTGAAAGTCTTTCGTTGTAAACCAAGTCAACTGAATTTCTAAAGAGTCAACTGAATCAACTGAATTATCTTATCAACAGCTCAGTCGTGTCTGTTGAGTGGCTAGCTCTACTGTGAAGGTAAACTAAGCTGTCCACCAAAGACCCATCTGACTTGTGACTAAACTCTGATTTTAAAAGGACTAAAATCGAAAATTTGGTAAAGTCTATTCAACCACCCTCTTCAGAACTTTATATTATCACCCCTTGGGACCTACGGGTATGGTATCCATCCATCTAAATATATCCATACCCAAACCCTATAATACTAATAGTACTCGTACCTGTCCCAAACCCGATTAAAAGCTACACATATTAAATGTGCCCATCCCAATCTATTTGGTGATACCTGTATATTACCCATACCCGCCCAAAACCCGTTTATTTTGTATAAAAACTAATAATTATATGAATATTTAAATAACTATTTAAATGGGCACCTTACAGTAAATTAGTTATTGTGTAAGAAAATGGATAATATGTAAAATTCTTTATAACTATAACAATTAACCTTGTTCGGTTTTTCAAGTACAACAACCTATCATCATTCATCAAATAATCAAAAGCATCACATAAATACAAATGCAAAATATAAATTATATAAAGCTGCAGAATCAACAATAATACATCATTTAATCCATATAATTACATCATCTAACATGAAGCTTTATCAAACTTAACAAAATAAAACAGAGTTGATGAGATAACAAATTCAAAGAAAGTAACAATAATAATCATCTTGGATTAATTATACTAAATCCCCTAAATTACACGAGGTTTTGCACTTTGCCCCCATAACAATTTTTGCGATATTTTACCCACAAAATTTAATATTTTTTGCATACTTTACCCCCTCCACATGGGGTATGATTTGAAAAAAAAAGCTAAATTCATGTAATAAAGTGTTAAAATAAAAGAAGACACAAAGTGAAAAAAAAAACACACATTTTAGGAAGAAAAATGTAATTTACAATATCTTCTTTGCACAAAATGGAAATTCATGTTGGGCTTTCATTAATAAATGTACCTTGCTAAATGAAAATATTAGGTAGAGGTTACTAATAGGTAAACATGTGCATGTAATGGATATCCAGGAGGTAAAATCGAACTCTAACCGTATATAAATGGGTAGATTTTCATCCCACACCCATCTCAAATTAAAAAAAAAAGCTACCCATGCCCGTCCCATTAGTGTCTGGGTTGGTGGGTACCACGTCTACCCGTCTCGCTGCCATCCCTACTCTAGATATCATATGTTAATGATTCCAGCAATGTGTGAGTCTCTTCTCTCATGGGATAAAGTCCTTACTATGATGGATGTTGAGACTTCAACTTGGACTAGTCTTGGGATTTCCATCTATAGTTGATAATTACATAGTCTTTTAAGTGTCATCTTTCTTCAAATGGTTTTGTGTGCAGTCTGGTAGTGTCTGAGGGGAACTTGGGGACTTCTCAACAGTTGGCTTATTGAGTCTTCCTTGTTGTAAGTTTTGTTGGAGGGTCCTTGTCCAAATATTCGTTGGGGAATCTTTTCCTCCGTTGCTCTCCGAGAGCTATGAAATCTTGTCTTCTCTTGGGAGTGGTTTCACCAGTATAGTTGAACGAATTGTGTTTCTACATCGGAACCTCAGGGTTTTAAACTGTGTTTGGCACTGAATAGTTCTAGTGAGTGTATGTATTTCTCTTGAGTAGCTGGAGTACAAACTCGAGGGAGACAAGTAAATTTGATGGATCCCTTTGTCGAGAGGAGATGCCAAGTGGAAATGCTCAATGGTGCTTCGCCTCTAGTCCCGCATGTGATAGGTCATTCAACTGATTCTTTCATGGTTCTAATTTCATTGACTTGAGAGCCTCCATTTTCTCGCATAGAGTTTGGAATTTATTTCCCTTTTAGGGGTGTTAAATATAGTCTAGAAGGGAATGTTGAATATACTTTACAATTTTTTGATTTTACAAATCAAAGTTTAAAAAAAGTTAAGTCATTTTAAACAACTAAATCAATATATAGTAAGGAGTTAACCACTCAACAGATCTCTTGACAAAGCTATTGATAGAGTAACTAAAATGAAATATAACAACCTTTTAGATTTTTTTTTTATAACAATGGAAGTCTTACACCCTTAAGTTTTTGGCAATAAAACAACCCTAGTATTATTGATCACACATCTTATGTAACTGGATTCAGCTCTTCGCTAGAGCCATTTAGCTACTTCAGCTCACTTGAGAGTCCAAGACTTGATCACACACCCCTCTTGCAAACTTAAGCCTTTGGTTGGACAAGAACCTCACCGCACTCCTTCACTTCAAGGAAATGCATAACCCAATTTGCTTTCAAAATGTTTCCTCTTTAATTGTTGGGAAAACCTTTATCTTTCACTTTAGCTTAGGATAAGGGGTTCAGAGATGAAGGTTGAGGATATTCGATTTAAGCTCAAGAGAGAGTTTTTTGTTTTGTAGATTTTCTTGCTTGTAATCTTGTGTCTCTTGAGTTTTATTTTCTCTCTAAATTTTTCCTTAGCTTTTATAGTGTGGATTTGAATTTTATTTGTGGAAGAGATGGATAAATTCAAATCCCACCATCGGACAGTTGGTATGTCCTTTTTTGCAGCTTTGATGTTGACCCTTCCTTGTATTCCTTTAGATTCTGCAGGTTTCTGAAACATGGTAGTCTACAGGTGTTTTCCATTGGTTGTGATCGCTAGAATCTTTTACACTAAACCGCAAGTGTATTGTGTAATTAATAGATAGTGACAAGCATGGTCGTATTCCACAGGGATTGGTTTGAAGCACATAAAGTATAGAAATTATCGTCAAACTTCACAAAATTCTATCAATTACAAAAGTAATCTAAACTAAAATGATTTTAACATGCAAACTTCATCAATATTAATTCAAAAGTAAGTGTTTTAACATGCTTCATCAATATTAATTCCAATAAGTATCTATGGGTTTAATTACTAACGTAGTTTATTCCCTCTCCCGAAAGCAAACAAACCGTAGATCAATATCGAATTACTAGTATCCCTACTCAACAATCAATATCAACTCCCAAAATCATAGAGAATTTAAGTAAACCCCCACAAACGTTGTAAGCCTCTCGACTCTACACCCGTTCATGTTATGAATCGGTTATCTAATGTTAGATCTCATATCCCGAATTATGAACTAACAAATTAAGCATGCAAATTATTAACCAGATAACCTACAAGAAATAAGCCCACGAATACATAAATAGATAACAAAGAAACCAATTAATATGAAACAATAAAACTATAATTAAAATGAATCTATAGTCTTGATCACGTCCTAGAATCAAAAGATTTAACCTAACATAATTGTTTTAAAATCCTTAGACAAACTTGTAAACAAAGAGTTAAACATGGAATTAAGAACAAAACAAAAAGATCTAGGCTATGATGATGAAACCCTCCTGAGTAGATGGATCCGTCTTAACAATCTCGAACCTTCGTGCCTTCATGGTTGATCTCCCCTCTCTCTCTAGGTATTCTATTTTATCCCAAGTGTGTTATATCTGACTTTAGGGTTAAATTTTCCTCGCGAAATAAGGAAATAAATTCCACAACACATAGCATTTCACACGCTCATGTGACTTTCACATGGCCAGGTTGTGTGAAGCATCTTTAGTCTTTGTAAATCACATAATAAAATTCACACGACCATATTATTTCACACAACCCAAACATGTGATTTGCTCTTTGTAATTCGATCTCTGCACACTTTACACTTTCGTGTTAAATCCTATGGGGAGGTCATGTGAACTTGATTTCCTTGTTTTCTTTGTGTCTTTGTTCGTCCCTTAGCTTTCGACATCCCGGCCTGGGACGTTTTACTGGTATCCTTTCAAATATAGATTTGTTTCTTACAAAAATACACAAAGATACGCACTATCACACCTAACGAGAGAAACTAACCTAAACACA
The DNA here is from genome assembly GCA_016081115.2 of Rehmannia glutinosa. Taxonomy (NCBI): domain Eukaryota; kingdom Viridiplantae; phylum Streptophyta; class Magnoliopsida; order Lamiales; family Orobanchaceae; genus Rehmannia; species Rehmannia glutinosa. Next base: position 36,798,678 of record CM071933.1, read on the forward strand.
CTCAATATCCATGCAAATGTATCAATTATATGCCTAAATATACCTTTAAATGCATGCATATTTTGCACTTATGAAATCCCCCCAAACTTAAACCATTGCTCGTCCTTGAGCAAAATAAGAGAAATAATCGCATGCAATAGGGTGAATTACAGAACACGAGAACACTACATACAAAATCTCATTAAGATCCATTCCTTAGATAACTTGTAACTCATTCTCAAAAAATTCAATTGCATATTAGGCATAATCAAACTCACCAGATAAGTTTACCACTCACAATCTCAAAGTAAATAAGGATGTGTATTCTCAAATCAATTCAATGTTGTAGAACTACCATAAGCTTACAAATCGTCTCATATCTCCTCCACTCAAGTGTGCACAAGCTTTCTTATTTGGTTGTAATGTAGGCTCTTTGGTTAAGGTAGGAAAAATATGGATTAAATGACTCACACTTGAGCAAATAGAACTGTGACTACTAATAACTTCAAATCACCAATCCATTTTATCAAAGAAGCATTCACTTATTGTTTTTATTACACTTGATACTTCTTATTTCATCCTTTTTCTTTTCTCATGCTTTGGCCATTGCCTTTTTTCCTTTTTGCCTTAAGCTTGATTTTCTCAGTTTTTTTTACATCATCTCGATTTTTTAGACACTTTTTTTCTTCTTCGAGCTACCTTATTTACCTATTCATATCTCATCCCTCTAACCAATCGTCTTTTCAAAATTAAACCACATATTTCCTCAATGTTTACATCTCTATAAGCTCAAGTTTTGGGATAAAGATATGTCAACTTATGGCACAAAATGTGGCTAATAAGAATTCAAGGCTAAGGCTCAAATCGGCTAACTAGGGAATCATGTGCTCATAGGTAGGTCTTTTAGGCTAACATGCTTAAACAAAAATGGCCTTAAATCATTTTCAAAAATTGCACACACATGTGGTTTCGACAAAGATATCAATGCAAGTTCTAGAGTTCAAAAAACATGAATGACACACTACACAAAAATAAGATTGCATATGATAAAAGCAGTAATAGGCACAAAATCGAACATGCTTATTTTTTCCATCATGCTCAAATCCCCAACTTTCTTAATCAATACCCCATAAACAATGGAAATCTTTTCTCGAACTTAATACATTCTTATCAAGTATGTCTCCTCATAAAATTACTTGCAGTAAAAACACAAAAAAGACACTCCATTCTTATTCCATGACTATCAAATTCACACAAAAGCAGTAAATGTGCTAAAGCATTAAATGTGCATTAATATTTTTTAATCAAATTTTATATGAATCTACATGCACCCTATATGATATGCAAATATGCAACAGTACACTATCGCGCATTCTTGACAACCCCCAAACTTAAATCGTTTTATGTCCAGGAAAACACAAGGAAGTTATCAGAAGAAAGGAAAGCGCGATAAGTACTTACTTTGATTACTATGGTGGAGGCGGCAGAGGATAGTGGCCTTGCTGAATGTGCCACTGATCCATACAATAAATCATATCATACATTTGATGTTGGCATTGGTGATATCTCCAAATTGCAACAAGTGCTCTGAATGATACTCGTCAATCGTTGCAGACAATTGGTATGTGTCATCCATCAAAGTTCCCACATGGGACTCCAACCGCTTAATTCTATCGCCCAGATCCTCCGTGGACCAACCTCCTTGCCTGGAGGATTCCGGTCTATTAGCTGAAACTGGTGGCTCATCCCCTACCTGTTCTTCCGGAGCCGCTAAAGCTGGCTCATCCCACATAAGCAAATTAGCATGATTTTCAATGGTGGTGGCGGTCGGGTTATGAAGTTTAAAGTGAGTGTGATTCGCATATTGCAACCAATAGCCATACCTATCAAATAGTATCATCTTCATTGCAATGAGGGTGTTCAAATCAAGCTTTTTCCCACCGACAACTAGCACATAAATGTTTAAATCCACATTAAAGTGTTTGGTTATCGGCGTAATCAGACCTCCCACACATATATGACACCCTTTGGTAGATTTTTAACCCTTTCAAACTATCTTGCGAAAAAATCTCCTACATCGGGCACCACCTCAGTACCCGAAACCATACACCATAATATCTAAAGTTCATCAGTTCGGGGCACCCCTTTGCTATCACCCCTAGAAAAAAATAGTCTCAGTTAATGTGCGTTGCACATACTGGAGCACCAGATTTCTAATGAGTGAGGCTTTAGAAGACCCACTCATAAAAACATGGCGTCGAGTAATATCCCTCTAAAAATCGAGTATATCAAAATCTTCCCTGTTTCTCTATCCCATAAACTAGTGTTTGATAAATTTCATTCAATTATTTAATAGAAAGCTCTCTCAACTCATTCGCCATCCGAAATTTAACACCCAACAATGACCTCTTTCTCTTAACCAATTGAATAGTGATTTCGAGCGTCAACACCACATACGTACTCCGATTCCCATTCAACATAACATCCCAATGAATTCTACCACATAATACTCAAAAATCATCTAGTAGCCCCAAAGTGGTCAGACAATGATTATCGTGATACTTTGTGGTGACTAGATTGCAAAGATAGAGATATTCCCAACGAGTCCGATGTATTTCCTCCATAAGTTCAATGTTGGCGAATTCGGGCATGTTCACAGTAATCTCCGAAGATGGCTCCGGAGTTGGCTCCATCCTTTTTTGCATGATTCGTCGAGCACCACTACCTCGGTAAGACATGATTCAAACGAATTATTATTGAGAAATATCACCAATGAGGGAATTCTTCCCCAACCTTGAAGATGAAGAATCAAAGATTAAGACTTTGAAGAATTATATATTGGACTGCTTGAGGGGAAGAGGAGAGATGAACCCTAGTTTTGAGAATTGATTAGTAGATTTGAGAAACCTTTGAGTGGGGAAAAGGATTTATGGATAGAAATTTCGTGCCTACGGTTAGAGAGGTGATAAGTGCTGTAGTTTTGGAGTATTTGGGTTTAAAAAAGGAAATAAATCTGATCATATCACTCCACACACGGGTTGTGTAAATGGTCACACGACCCTGTGAATTTGCTTCAGTATTCTGTCTCTGAGGGGTTGATTCACAGTACTGTGTGAATTTCACACGACTTATTCATGTGAAACGTTCTCTATTTTTGACAAATTTGCATAGTCACACGACCATGTGATTTTCACACAGCCGTATCATTTGCATCCCATATTTTTTATAATAATCTGGAGTATGTCATGATGCCTCCTACACAACAACTCACAATAACAAATAAAACAAAAAAATTAAGTTAGAAAAAATAAAAATCAAATGAACAAAGGCGATTAAAAATCGGGCTTCCTCCCAAAAATCTCTAAGTTTTACGTCTTCAGCCGGACGCTTGATTTTCTTAAGGTTCGGTCAAGAAGATGGTCGACACTTCCTGATTCATTTTTTGCTCATAGTAATGCTTTACTCTTTGCTCATTGACAATGAAAGTGCGCCCATCTTTCACAAACAGTTCAATGGCCCCTGGCGGTAGTACTTTTTTAATGACACACGGACCCGACCACCTTGATTTGAGCTTACCCGAAAAAAGTTTTAACGAGAGTTGTACAAAAGCACCACTTGTCTGGGCAAGAACTCTCTTCTCAAAATTCTTTTATCAAACCATTTTTTCATGCGATTTTTGTAAATTTGAGCGTTTTGGCGGAACTCTTCTAAGACACTGATTTGCAACTTTCTTTTGTCCCCCACGGCGGACAAATAAAAAATTCATCTTTTTCACCGTCCAAAATGGCTTACGTTCTAATTCCACTGGAAGGTGGCATGGCTTTCCAAAGACTAATCGATATGGCAACATGTCCAAAGGTATTTTGCATGCCGTACGAATAAGCCCATAATGCATCATCAAACTTCAGAGACCAATCTTTTCGATTTGTACCGACCGTCTTCTCCAATATCTGTTTGATCTCTCTATTCGAAACTTCGGCCAGACCATTCGATTGCGGGTGATAAGATATGGCAACTCTTTGTTTTACTCCATACTTCTCCATGAGATTGTTAAACAACTTATTAAAAAAGTGAGAGCCCCCATCACTAACTAAAGCTCGTGGAGTACCAAATCATGTGAAGATGTTCTTTTGCAAGAACTTCAAACAATCCGTGCATCATTTGTTTTTGTTGGGATCTTATCTACCTTCCTGGATACATAATCCACTTCAAGGAGAATGTACATTTACCCACATGAACAAGGAAATAGCTCCATGTAATCTATGCCAAATACATTGAATTAATCCACATCCATCATGTTTGTCAGTGGCATCTCGTGTTGCCTAAAAATTGTTCCCATTTTTTGACACCTATCGTACTATAACACAAACTTGTAGCAGTCTTTATAAATTGAAGACCAAAAGAATCTAGATTGTAATACATTTGCCACAGTACAAATTGGCCCAAAGTGACCCCCGCTTAGCGATGAATGACACTGTTCCAAGATTCTTGCCCATTCTTCTTGAGGCACACACCTCCTAATTAACGAATCTGAAAATCTTTTAAATAATAGAAGTTCATCCCACATAAAATATCTCACATCTTGGAGGAATTTCTTCCTTTGATGATATGTGATATCTGGTGGTAGAAACTCACTTACTAAATAATTCACACTATCGATGTACCATGGAATATTTGTCTCTGCCATCAGGATTAATTCATCCAGAAATGTATTTTTGATAGTTATGCCCATCTTTTCCTCTTTAGCCATATTCTCTAATCATGAGAAATGGTATGCCACCACATTCTCACTTTCCTTACGATCCAGAATCTCAATGTCAAACTCTTGCAACAAGAGTATCCATCGAATGAGCCTAGGCTTTGCATCATTCTTTGCAAAAAGATACTTAACTGTTGCATGGTCTGTGCGGACTATCAATTTTGTCCCTATCAAATACGCTCTGAATTTATCAAAGGCAAACACCACTGCAAGTGATTCCTTTTCTGTTGTGGTGCAGTTCTGCTTGGCCGAGTTAAGTGTTCGATTCACGTAGTAGATCACTTGAAATAGTTTATCACATTTTTGCCCCAACACTGCCCCCAATGCAAAATTACTTGCATCTAACATTATCCGAACGACTGACTCGAGTCTGGTGTTATCAAAATTGGTGCACTTACTAGAGCCTTATTTAATAACTTGAATGTCTGCATACGATCAGGGGTGAAAGCAAAAGGCACATCTTTTTCAAGTAAATGGGATAGGGGTTTGGTTATTTTTGAAAAATCATGAATAAATCTCCTATAGAAACATGCATGTCCCGAAAAACTCCTTACTGCTTTCTCATTCATCGGTGGGGAAAGCTTCTCAATCGCCACCACCTTTGCTCGATTAACTTCCAAACCTGCAGAAGAAACACGGTGACCAAGTACTGTTCCATCTCATACCATAAAATGGTTCTCTCCCAATTAAACACTATGTTTGTCTTCTCAAACCTCTGCAAAGCAAAGGTTAGATTAAGGAAGAAATGATCAAACAAACTACCAAAGACTGAGAAGTCATCCATGATGTTTCCTATCATGCCATGAAATATTGCCATCATGCATATTTGAAAAGTTGCATGAGCATTACATAGCCCAAAAGGTAATCTACAGAATGCAAAAACACCGTAAGCACATGTAAATGTAGTTTTCTCTTGGTCCTCGGGGTCAATCAAAACTTAGTTATATGCCGAGTAACCATCTAAAAAATAATATTACTCGTATCCTACAAGACGATCTAACATTTGATCCATAAAGGAGAAGGGAAAATGATCTTTATAAGTTGCAGAGTTCAATTTCGTATAATCAATGCAAATACGACAACTCGTAACAACCCTAGTAGCTATGACTCATCAGCTTCGCTTTTAACCATGGTCATCCACCCTTACCTACATCGGACTAACCCAATTATTATTAGATATTGCAAATATAATCCCATTATCTAACCATTTCAACACTTCTTTCTTAACGACCTCTTCCATGATTGGGTTCAGACTATACTAGTGTTGCACAGAGGATTTACAATCATTCTCCATCCTAATTATATGCATGCAAATCGATAGTCTTATACCTTTAAGATTAGAGATTGACCACTCAATATCATATTTATGTTCCCTCAAGACTCTAATAAGTTCATCCAACTAAATGAAGTAAAGGAAGTAGAAACTATTACCGGATAGGTCTCGTTTTTGCTCAGGAATGCATAATGAAGGTGGTCCAGAAGAGGTTTACGTTCCAGTGTAGCAGGGAGTTTTTCCGTCGAATCCATATATGGAGGGTCATTTCACACGATCGGGTCGTGTGAATTCAAATGTCCATGTGCATCTACCGTGTCATCTATAGTGTCCAATTGCACGACCAGGTCGTGTGAGTTCATACGTCGTGTGCCTCTGTTTGAGCTCCTTTCTTAGGTACCTATTTTTCCGCTGAATCTAAAGCAAGCACGTACCTTGAGACCCTTGCGAATGAGTCAAACACCACTCCAATGCATCCTTCATCACAACCCTCTCGAACTGGGCTTCTATGCATGGTGTTATGACATCTATCATGTTGTATTGCTGATGTTCTGGTGAAATTGCAATGCTTTTTAAAAAGAGAATAGTACATGCTCATCATTTACCCTTAACGTTAATTCCCCTTTCTGAACATCTATGAGGGCTCCGCATGTACATAAGAAACCACAAAATCAACGGAACTTCGCTATCTTCTTCCATATCCAACACTATAAAATATGCTGGAAGATGAACTTATCTACTTTTACCAAAATATCCTCTATCACCCCCTTCGGATAAGTCACTGATCGATCTGCTAGTTGCAAGGTGACAGTCGTCGGCTTCATCTCACCTAAACCCAATTTCTGGAATATTGATAACAACTTTAGATTTATGCTTGCTCGCAAGTCACAACGCTTTATTACAACGCTTTATTAAAGGTTGCACCCCCAATTGCATAAGAAATTATGAAACTCCCAGGACCTTTAAGCTTTTGGGGTAACTTCCTTTGATTAATTGCACTACATTTCTCTGTCAACTTTACCGCCTCATATTCCATAATCTTTCTCTTCTTTGCCATAACATCTTTTAAGAACTATGCATAATTCGACATTTGTTCCAAGGCATCCACAAAAGGTATGTTGATTTGTATTTTCTTGAAGATTTCAAGAAATTTAGCGAATTGATCTTCTGACTTCTTTCTCTGTAACCTTTTGCGGGAAAGGAATTGGTACATCTGTTCTCGGGATTATTGGAGTAGTAGTTACCTTGGGTTTTTCAATTGGTTTCAGCTCAGCATCTACCATTTTTTCCTCCCTTCTTTCCATTGATTCATCCTCAACCTCATACTCTTGCTTGACTGACATCTTTGGACCCTCATATTCTGCACCACTCCTCAGATGAATGGCTTTGTAATGTTTGTTCGCCAAAAATTGTTTTGGTTCATACAACTGCAAATGTACAGTGTAGTTTATAGAATAATGGCAAGCAAGGTTGTATTCCTTAGGGATTGAAGCTCGAAACACTTAGGCTATAATAACATCGTATTCTATTTTTATTGAAACGACCGAAAATCAAGTTATTTTAATCTAAGAAAAAATCGGAAAATAAGAAAAAAAAATTGTGAACCCCACAAGTATTTCCAACATCTTTAGGAGCAACCTTAGACACATAATCTCAACATGCTTCTTCAATATTAAATGCGAATAAAGTTTTAAAAACCAATTCATGCAATTCTATGGGTTCAATTCCTAAATTCATTTACTCCTCTGGTCAGGTGGTGCGTAAACAGTTGATTAATAACAATTGTAGTCTGGTCAGAATGTTACAATTCTTATTAACTCCAAAAAGATTTGTGAATTGAATAACTCCCCACAAACATGCCTGTCACACATGTTTTATGTCTGAATTTGATTTTCGTCTTCTAGAATTCACTTGGTCGGATTATGGACTAGAAGTATGACATGCAATTTATTGATCAGATAAAAAGCAATTATAAATAAGTGCTTGAATTCATAAAATAGAACGCATGAATTAATTAAGAAAACAAATATTCATATTTAATACAAATCCACAGTTTTGATTATGCCCCTAAGATCCGAAAAATATGTCAAACATTGATTACAGACTCATAGACAAATCAGAATCAATATTATGACATCATATAAGCACAGACAAGAGTTCTTAGACATAGAAAGAAAACCCTTTCTTGTCAGAATGGATTCTCCTTCCAAGCCCTCGAAGCTCCTGTGCTCCTTAGATGCGAAAGCCTTGTGGTTTTCTTCGCAACCTAGTCTTTTGCTCTCAGAAGCTCTTCGATTCTTTGGTTCCTGTGTTATTTGATGTGTTTTTGCTGTATAAAATGATGTGTTGATGGATTCATTTTCGTGCATAGTCTTGGGTCCCTTTTATAGATGCTTGGAGAGATCACTTGTAGAGTTTGAATAGGAAAAAGAGACCAATTCAGCCCCAGTTACGTCGCACGACCGTGTCAACCCACAAGTCCAGGTCGTGCGATCCGAATTTGATCTCGGGGTCTTCATGAACGTTGTAGATCTTTTTCTTAGATTTCCATGGTCACCTGAATCACCTCAATATCAATTTTGTAGAGGAAGTTATGGCCAAAATACTAACCCCTGCCAGTGCTGGAAACTGTTAGCGCGTTTTGACATTTTCGAAGGAAAATTCCTTTTGTTTGATCTTCCATTCTTCTCTCCTTCATATTTTCGCTCGTACATCAATCTTAGCCTCATTTCTCCAATGAATGAGGCTAACATCTTCTCCAAAGATGGCTTTTTCTTGTATGCTTCACTTCAACCTTAATTACCCACATTAAAACCCGGGGGTGGATGCAAAACATTTCTATTGTGAGCGTAAGAAAAGTTTTAATGGTTTTGCAGCCCCTGGATGATAATGCGTAGGCGCTTGATTATTCCTGGAGTTGTTGTTGAAATTCCATTGTCCCACAAAATTTACCTCTTCTTCAATTATTGTTGGTTCCCTCGGAGTCGATTGCTGGATCGCATTCAGTTTCTTACTCAACACATAAATTTGCTCGGTTAGTATGTCAATTTTATCCACTTCCTCTACCTCTGCTACTCTCTTGACATTAGACCTTTCAGATCGCCAATGATAAATATTATTTTCCATCTCCTCCAACAATTCCAATGCCTCGTCCGGATATTTTCCCGAACAATTACCTATGGATGCAACATCTGTAATGGTCCTTGTTTTATCGTTGAGACCATTATAAAAGTACTACACATGTGGGTAGTTTGGATATCCATGTTGTGAGCATTTTCTCAATAACTCCTCAACAACATCTATAGTGGCTCAAAGTCGAGCTGTCTAAACTGAGCGATCTCGCTTTTCAACTGCAATATCTTGTTTGGCGAGAAGTATTTTGCTAGAAATATATGACTTAGATCCGTCCAGTTGGTGGCAGATGGTATTAATGAGAATAACCATCCTTTGGCCTTATCGTGTAGAGAGAATAAAAAAAGGAGACAACGAATGGCATCTTCAGAAACACCATTCATCTATATCATATCACAAATTTCTAGGAATTGCGCCTGACGCGCATTTGGATCTTCCACAATTCTCACCCCAAACTGGGTCTGTGAACCATCTGAATCAACGCTGGTTTCAGTTCAAAGTTGTTTGCATTGATCGGATGGCTATTCGTCTTATTTTTAGATTCACCGCAAGTTTACGGTGTAGTTTATAGAATAGGGTTAGCAAGGTCGGATCCACATAGACTAATAAATTAGTGTACTAAGTATTGAGATTGAAATAGTCTTATATTTATTCAGACGATCAAAATTTGATGATTGGTTTATAAAACTAGGACAAGAATTTATCATAAAAAGACAAAGTAAAGAGTTGATTGAAAGATCAAGGAGATGAATGGATTCCAGGGTTATGTTTTCAGTTAATATCCCTCTTGTTATTCGATTAATCAAACCCAAAGTTATTAATATTCTTCCCTATAACACAATCACCAAAGTATTTTACCCTCTCTCTCGAGATGTATATAAAAACATTGATTGGATTATCTATGCTAGCATCTCTACTCAACATAAGATAACCAACTCCCAAAAGCACAAAAGATCATAAATCCTCACAAATATTTACAGACTTCTCAATCATGCAAATATTCATGTCAAGTACTCAAGATCTAGTATTGAAACTCCTCTATTATGAATCAATACATCAAAACAAGTTAAACCAATGGCCATTTGATAAAACAAGAAATAAAACAGAGTACTCGAATAGGATTTGAAATAATAACTTCAATTGCAATTTAAACATCAAACAAAAGTATCCATTAACCTAATCCCAAACCCTGGAATTACAAAGTGTTTAGCCAGACATGGGAAATAAAAATTCATAGACAAATCGTTCATATTCATATCTAACTAATCGAAAATAAAAGATACAATGGAATGAGAAAACTCCGGGATGTCGATGATCTCTCGATCTATCTTCCATCCTCAAGCGTGTGGTTGCGACCTCGATCAATCTCTCGAATCCTCCGGTAGAAGATTGCTCTTTTCTCTGCTTTCTAGGGCAAATATCAGTGTCCCTTTGTTTGGGGCCGCCTCGACTCTATTTATACTCCTGTTGGGTCAAAACCTGATTTAAAATCATCGAAACCTGACTTTCCCGCACAGACGCATGGGCCGTGCGCTTACGCACGACCAGCCCGTGCATCAGGCTGTAGGCATTGCTGCATTCTTCAATTGACGCACGGGCCATGCGTCGAAGAACGACCAGGTCGTGCGTCCTGCTGTAGGACATGGTTGAACCTGGGAATGACGCATGGGCCATGCGATAGGTGCACGCCCTACCCGTGCATCCCTGCTAAGGATAATTCTGCTCCGTTCATGTCCGTTTCTTGCCCGGTTCCTCTGACTTCTTCTCGATTCAACTCCAAACATCATATATTCGCTCGATTCTTGGGAGTCCTTAACCGCAATGCTCCGATTTGTCATCAAAATGCTATAAATATGGTTTAATTCCTACAAAACGAGCAAAGCGTAATACCTTTTCCACTTTATAAGAATATGGCTCATTTTACTCAATTAACGCATGCATATCAACTTATTCTATCCACAATTAAACCCAAATTACATGCAAAACTCATACTAATCAAACCCCCAAACTTAAACTATTGACAGTCCTGGTCAACGCTTTATAAACAAGACAAAACACAAATGGGAGGAATGAAAAGCAATCAAGAACAACACATCAAAATTCATGCCGTTTATCCATAGACGTCAAGCAATAAATCAACCAAGCCTCAAACATCTAACACAGAACACATGTCAATTAAAACCATGGCAAATGCTTCGAATCACAACTCTCACTGATCAAGTGTATGCTCTCCTCTCAAGTGTATAAGGGATGTGTTTTCGCTCAAATCATATCAGTGTTGATGAATTACCATAAGCTTGCAAATCATCTCACATCTCCACCACTCGAATGTATGAAATTCATAAATCAAAATGACTTTTTCTTTTGGTTGTAATGAAGGCTCTTTGGTTAGGGTAGGGAAATATGAATAAAGTGACTCAACTCGAGCGTATAGACTGGTAAGCACATCTTTCATTCAATTATTCTCATGTAAACCCAATATGCTACCCCAATCACCTCTCGTTCTTATCAACTTTTGTATTTCTTTTCTTCCTTTTTTTTCTTCTTTTATAAACTCCACTTTCTTTCGCCTCACATCACAAATTCCAGCCTACAATTTCATTCAAAGCAAACTCATCTATAAAGTCGATTTGTTTTTTCTTTTTCCCATTTTTTTTCGACTCTTTCATGAGTATTAATCCTTTCATGTCCTCATTTTCTTTCTTCTTTTATTCCCATCAACCAACATTTGCAGAATCATCTAAATTCATGACAACATCTCATTCAACCTCATTCACTCCCCTTACTCAATACTATACGCTCAAGTCTAGGGTAACAGATATATCAAGTTAAGGATTGAAATGTGGCTATCAAAAATTAGGCAACAGACTCAAATTGGCTTACTAGGACTTCAATATCATTAGGTAGGCAAAACGCTTGAAAGGCTTAACAAAAATGGCCTTAAATATTTTTCATAAATCACATACAACATGTGGCTTTGACAGAGATGCCAGAGCAAGTTCTAGAATTCAAATCAACATGAATGACACACTCAATCAACAAACAAGACTGCATAATATGAAAGCAGTAAAGGTTCAAAGCTCACAGGCTTGCAATTGCGTAATTCAAAGCATAACATCCATGTTCTCAATATCCACATGCTCCATATCATCTATTCTCATCATGATCAATTCACACTCAACACCCAATTCAAAACAACACAAACTGTTTCAAAAAATCTCCCAAGGTCACAACAAACACCACAAAAACGGTCAACTCACTCCCTAAAGACCTAATAAAGCAATAAACATGCTAAAGCAATAAACGTGCTAAAACTGTAAACATGCGTCTAATGTAATGCAACCTACATGCTATAAATGCAACTATATGAATGCAATTTTTTTTTCGCCACACCCTTTCAAATCAAAATAACTATCTCTCCCCCCAAACTTGAATGGAATTATATCGCACGTAAGAGAAGATAGAATCTCAATAATGAAAAGTGTGGAATGGACCTGACTCATTGCGGGGGTGGTGGGGAATAGTGGCCCTGGGAGATGTGACAATGATGCATCTGACACATCATCTCAAGCATCTCCGTGTTCCACTGCTGTTGTTCCATCCTAAAAGCACGGAATTCATCGTGGTGCAGCTGCAAGTGCCCCTCGAGGGCTGATAATCTAGCATCATAATCAAGTCCTCTGCGCGCCTCACCCTAGTGAGAAGTCTCAAGTAAGTCTGGTTCCTCTTGGTGGAATTCTTGCTTGAATCCCCCTTCGTGCCTCTCGTACTCCATCACCTTGGCTACCAAATCATCCTCATCAGGCAGACCGGCGACCCTTCGCCTTTTCCTCGCAATCATGGCCTCCATAACTCTATAATGCGCCTCAGAGTTCATCAAGAAGTTGGCCTGATAATTAATATTGGCCACAGTCGTGAGTGGCATGTTAGAACTGGGAATGCATTTTCGGCCCTTTGTTGGAAGAGGTACATGCCCTCCTCTTCCTTAGTGATTTTCATTTGGCGCAGAGCCGCCATGTTGATCCTCCTGCTGCCCTCAATCGGCTCCAAGCCTCTAATATCAACATTAAAGTGCTGAGCAATGGGAGTGATCATCCCTCCAATCATAATCGTGCCACTTGGTTGCTTGGCCACATGTTCAACCTGTTCCGCGAAATAGGTCGTCGTGTTATAGGGGGTGCGGGTTAGCATACACCACAGTAGATAGAGTTCCCGAACTTGCATGCCCCCATTATTTTCTCGGGCATAGACGGAGTGAGACGTGACCCGCTGAATGTACCGGAAAATAGGATTTTGGACACATGATGATTTAGCATAGCGTGCCTCATAGAGCATGGGGCCCATTTTCGGTGTCTGTACTAGTAATCGCCAGAAGTCATACTGGCTATAAAGCTCCACGGGATTTGAATGGGACATTAGTAGGCACCCCGAAAATGGCATTGAGTTGGGCAATAGATATTTGCCTTCGCTCGTTGCCTAACTGAAAATGCACCTCATAGGTTTCAGAATTTCCTCCCTGTTTATATACATCAACTGTGTTGAGGAATTCAAGCGTGATTTTCTTATACGTCAGCCACTTTCCTCTCACAAAAGCGGTCCACCCAACTCTTTCAAACAACGACCAAACATCATCGTGTATCCCAAGGGTTTGGGTACACTCGTCATCGAGGTACCGCATATGTGCCATTGGTCGGGTGACCAGCTTATTCCACCGCTCCAATTCGCTAGCGTCAGTAAGTACAACCCCATAAGCCGCGGGGCTATCCGGGTGCACTTCTTGTGGTGCGGTTGCGGCCCCCCTTGGGCGTCTTCTCCTATCCATAACGCTTCTCCTTTCGGCCATTAACTCGAGTTTATACCTAGCAAAGCATATGTGAGATTCCGAACACGCCAAGTACAAATAAGAATAAGATGAATTCAAGCCAAACAATTCATATAAGGCATAATGTCTCTTCCCCACAATTTTTTTTATCAACAATTAAGCTCCAAAGTCTAAATAGCAATACAATTGCAGAGAATCATAGCCACTAACACCCTAAACATTCAAGCTCATGCAAGGTTTTTTTTTAATAAAGAAAAGCAAATAAATCCTAACTAATAAAGGGAAAAACAAAAATTAAAACAACAAACCATTGGGTTGCCTCCCAACAAGCGATAAATTTAACGTCTATAGTTTGACGCCTGTATATCCCCATCACGGCTCCCGCAAGGTGAGGTATGCCACCTCTTCCTTTTGATCTCTATGAAAATAGTGTTTAATCATCTGGCCATTCACCATAAATGTCTCCCCATCCCGAGTCAACAATTCTACTATTCCTGGAGGATTTAATTAACACTTTCTTGATTACAAACGACCCCGACCACCGAGACTTGAGCTTTCTGGGAAAAAGTTTAAGACGTGAGTTGTACAAGAGAACTTGTTCACCCGGTAAAAACTCTCTTTTCTTGATCATCCGATCGTGCCATCTCTTCGTGCGCTCCTTGTAGATTCGGGAATTCTCATAGGCTTCATCTCGGAACTCTTCCATCTGATTCAAATATAGTAATCTCTCTTCACTCGTTGTTTTGAAGTCAAAATTCAACTTCTTTACCGCCCAGAATGCCTTATGCTCTAATTCCACGGGTAAGTGATATGATTTCCCGAATATCAACTGATATGGAGATGTGCCCAAAGGCGTTTGAATGCAGTCCGGTATGCCCATAATGCATCATCTAACTTCATAGCCCAATCCTTGCGATTTATACTCAGTCTTTTCTAGGATTTGTTTGATTTCGCGATTGGCTACTTCTGCTTGCCCATTTGCTTGTGGATGGTATGCTAATGTCACCTTGTGCCTAACCCCATACTTTGCAAGTAGATTGCTCATCAATTTATTCACAAAGTGTGACCCCCCATCGCTAATCAAAGCTCTCGGGGTTCCAAACCGAGTGAATATATTTTTCTTTAAAAACCGCATTACTACCTGTGCATCATTAGTCTGTGACGGAATCGCCTCAACCCATCGAGATACATACTCCACTGCAAGTAGAATATATTGATAGCCCGAAAAAGATGGAAAGGGACCCATGAAGTCAATCCCCCACACATCAAAAATCTCTACTTCCATCACATTGGTCATAGGTATATCATGTCGTCTAGAGATGTTCCCCATCCGTTGGCACCTGTCACAATGCTGCACATACAAATAACAATCATTATATAAAGTAGGCCAGTATAGCCCACTCTGTAATACCTTTGCCGCAGTGCGTGTCGGACCGAAGTTTCCCCCAAAGGTGAAGAATGACACTGTTGTAGAACTCCCTTCCACTCTTCTTCAGGCACATATCTTCGGATGATCATGTCTACGCACTTCTTAAAGAGCAAGGGGTCATCCCACATATAGAATTTGACATCATAGAGAAACTTATTCTTTTGATAATAGGATAAATCCGGAGGCATGACTCCCGCTACCAAATAATTCACAAAATCTGCGTACCATGGGAATTTAGCCTGTAATAGCAAAAGTTGCTCATCTGGGAACTCCTCTTTGATTAAATCTGTACCCTTTTTCTCATACTTTTTGTACTCCAGTCTGGACAAGTGGTCTCCACATTCTCACAACCCTTTCTATCTCTGATCTCCACATCGAATTCTTGCAACAATAGAATCCACCGAATCAGTCTCGGTTTGGCATCCTTCTTGTCGAACATATATTTGATCGCTGCATGATCTGTGTGGACTATCGTCTTTGTTCCAATCAAGTAAGATCGGAACTTATCGAATGCAAAAACAATTGCCAGCATTTCCTTCTCAGTTGTAGTGTAATTACTGCTGGCACCTTTAAATGTTCTACTCGCATAATAGATGGCTCGAAACAATTTATCCCTTTTCTAACCCAGAACCGCCCCTGCTGCAAAATCACTAGCGTCACACATCAGCTCAAAGGGTTGACTCCGATCCAGAACTACAAGAATCGGTGCTGTCACCAACGCCTTCTTTAAAATCTCGAATGCCTGCAAACAATCATCGGAAAAATTGAAAGCAATATATTTTTCTAATAATTGACTCAAAGGTTGGGTGATTTTAGAAAAGTCACGAATGAACCTTCTGTAGAATCCGGCGTGCCCCAAAAAGCTTCTAATTGCCTTTTCATTTGTTGGAGGCGGGAGTTTCTCAATTGCTACAATCTTTGCTCTGTCTACTTCTAAACCTGCAAAAGAAACTCGGTGGCCTAGTACAATGCCATCACGTACCATGAAATGGCACTTCTCCCAGTTCAAAACAAGATTAGTTTCCTCGCATCTCTATAAAACTAGAGAAAGATTGTGAAGACAATGATCCAAAAAATCTCCAATGACAGAAAAATCATCCATGAAAACCTCCATTATTTTCTCAATAAGATCATAAAATATTGCCATCCTACATCGCCGAAAAGTCGCGGGTGCATTCATAGTCCGAATGGCATTCTGCGAAATGCAAACGTACCATAGGGACATGTAAATGTCATTTTCTCTTGGTCTTCCGGTGCAATCATGATCTGGTTGTACCCAGAATAACCATCGAGAAAACAGTAATAATCAAATCCAGCCAAACAATCTAACATCATATCAATAAAGGGGAGGGGAAAATGATCTTTACGAGTGGCATCATTCAATTTTCTATAATCAATGCATATATGTCACCCAATAACTATCCTAGTTCCAATCAATTCATCGTTTTCATTTCTTACTACTGTCATCCCCCCTTTCTTTGGTACCACTTGTACCGAACTCACCCAAGAACTATCAGAAATGTCGTACACAATTCCAGTATCTAACCATTTTAAAACCTCCTTCCTAACAACCTCTTGCATTATAGGATTTACTCGTCTTTGGTTTTGCACTGAAGGTTTATAAACATCTTCCATTCAAATTTTATGCATGACAATCGATGGACTTATGCCTTTTAGATCAGATATCGACCAACCTATCGCAGACTTATGTTTCCTCAACACCCTAAGCAATTTATCAAGATGAGTTGTGGTTAAAAGGGATGGATTATCGGATTCGTGTTGTTTGCCCCAAGGAATGCGTATTTGAGATGCTTGGGTAATGGCTTGAGTTATGGGGTCGAATTCTGCATTTCAGACTCACGCACGGGCTTCCCATGCTCAGACGTATGGGCCGTGCGTCCTTCACTCTGTAACTGAGTCTTTTCGCCATCACGCACGACCTGGTCATGCGTCCCTTACCCTATTCAATAATTGCTATGGCATCACGCACGACCTGGTCGTGCTCAAACGCACGGGTCGTGCGTTCCTGCAGACTTGACTCCCGCACATTTTTCTTTGTGTTTTAGCCTCTCGCGTTGTTCGGTAGTTCATGCATATTATCTGAAGCACAAACATAGTCATACAAGTCTTGATTATCGAAATCAAGCATTACACTTGACGTCGAACACGAATGTGTTAAACTAAACTCTAAATCACCCTGAGACAATGTATGATCTACGTAATCATCAATGCAAGACTCAACTACGTCTATGAAATTACAATTCTCAACACTATTATGAAATTGCATTGCCTTATAGATAGAAAATAACACATGCTCATCATTAACCCGTAATCTGAGTTCTCCCTTTTGCACATCTGTGAAGGCCTTCCCGGTAGCTAGGAATGGACGCTCAAGTATCAAAGGGACATCGCGGTCTTCCTCCATATCTAGTACTAAGAAATCCACAGGGAATATGAATTTGTTGACTTTCACGAGCACATCCTCGACGATTCCCTTAAGATAAGTGAGTGATCGATCCGCAAGTTGTAAAGTGGCCGTAGACGGCTTCACCTCTCCTAATCCAAGTTTCCTTAAAATGGACAAGGGCATCAAGTTAATACTTGCTCCTAAATCACAAAGTGCATTATTAAAGAAAACACCAACAATTGCACAAGGGAAAGTGAATCTCCTCGGATCTTTAAGTTTCTGAGGTAGTTTTCTTTGAATTATTGCAGTACATTCCTCCGTCAGATTGACTGTCTCGAAACCTGTCATCTATCTCTTCTTTGACATAACATCCTTTAGAAATTTAGCATAACTGGGCATTTGCTCCAATGTGTCTACAAAAGGTATATTAATATGCAGTTTTTTAAATATATCAAGGAATTTTTCAAATTGCGCATCTAACTTTTTCTTTTGAAATCGTTGGGGAAAAGGAAGGGGAGTAGTAAGTTTAGAAAAATCAGAGTTAAAAGAAGATTTAAGCTTATCAGCCCCTTCCGTTTTTGCATCTCCCGAATTTTTAAACCCCTGTTCGGCACCACGCATGACCTGCCCATGCGTGGGCGCACGGGTCATGCGTGTCTGTGTATTTTCAGTGTTTTCTGGTATTTTCGGCCCCTCGTATTCTGTTCCACTCCTCAGACGAATGGCTTTACACTGCTCCTTTGGATTTACCTCAGTGTTACTCGGAAACTGGCCTTTCTGATGTTGCCCACCTACAATCGTAGCTAATTGGCTAATCTGGGCTTCAAGATTTTTCATTTGGGAACCCATGGTGTTAGCCAATTGAGTGACATGATTCTCAATTTTATCCAGCTTAGCCTCATCCTTACTAAATCGGTTCCTCGTCTCATTCATAGACGAGCTCGTATGAGTCATAAATGAGGTGAGGACGTTCTCCTTAGATGGCTTAGCCTCCGAATTACACCATTTATCACACTAAACCCCGGTGGTGGTTGCATCACATTCTTCGTATTTGCATATGAGAAACTTTCATGATTTCTCACTCCCAGATGATAATGGGTAGGAGTCTCATTGTTCCGGTAATTGTTGAAATTCCGGTTATTGACATAATTAGCTTCCTCCATGGGATCTTGAGTCCCCTTTGTCAATACACTCAACTGATTCGTCAACGCAGTCATCTAAGCTGTCAATGCCTTAATTGGGTCCGAATCAGAGACTTCAACTACCCTTTTCACATTTGTCCTCTCGGAGGGCCACTGATAGCTATTCATTGCCATCTCTTCCAGAAAGTTCAATGCATCTTGTGGAAATTTAGCCAGTAAAGCGCCTCCTGCTGCAGCATCCACAAACGACCTAGTTTGTCCCATCAACCCGTTATAAAAGAAGCAAAGCTACTGATCCTCTGGAAACCCGTGTTGCGGACACCTCCTCAATAAATCCCAGAATCTCTCCCAGACCTCATACAGTGGTTCGGAGTCAAACTGTCTGAACTGCATAATCTCACTCTTAAACTGCAGTGTCTTACTTTGTGGAAAGAATTTAAACAGGAACTTCTGACTCAACTCGTCCCAAGTATTCACACTCCCCTGAGTTAACGTGCCTAGCCAGTTTCTAGCCTTATTCCTTCAAGAGAAAGGAAATAGACGTAGACGTATAACATCATCAGTTACCCCATTCATCTTTATCGTGTTGCAAATTTGCATGAAGTTCGCAAGATGAGAATTGGGATCGTCGGTTGGAAAACCCCCAAACTGGTTCTGCTGAACCATCAAAGTTAGTGTTGGCTTCAAATCAAAGTTGTTTGCATTGGCAATTCCACCATAGTTGCGATTTTTCTGAGGGCGAAAGTAATCGGAATCGCTTGTTGCTGGGCTATCAAGACTTCCAGTATCGGTAACTCATTAATGATCCTATTAATCCCGTTGTTACCTTTGTTGTTGGCTCCGTTATTACCCCTGTTGTTTCCTTCCACATCCCCCATAGTATGATCTTGTTGTTTTTCTGCTCGTTTAGTAGATGCACTTAGTCGCCTTGCAAACGCCTCAACTTCTGGTATTAACGGTGCTAATTCTCTTTGCTTCGAGTGAGTGTTCATGCACTACCTGAACCAACTAAAATAAGCAAGTCAAACACAGTGGGAGTAGAATTAAAAAAAATAAAAAAATAAACATGTCCAAATTAAAAATAATGCTATTATTCGCAATATTAGTACTAAAAAATTAATTAGTCCCCGGCAACAGCGCCAAAAACTTGTTCGCCTTATTTTTAGCTTCACCACAAGTGTACGGTGTAGTTTACAGAATAGGGTTAGCAAGGTCGAACCCACAGAGACTAATAAATTAGTGTACTAAGTATTGAGATCGAAATATTCTTATATTTATTCAGACGATCGAATGTTGATGATTGGTTTATAAAACTAAGACAAGAATTTATCATAAAAAGAGAAAGTAAAGAGTTGATTGAAAGATCAAGGAGATGAATGGATTCCAGGGTTATGGTTTCAATTAATATCCCTCTTGTTATCCGATTAATCAAAACAAAAGTTATTATTATTCTTCCCTATAAGACAATCACCAAAGTATTTTACCCTCTCTCTCGAGATGTATATAAAAACGTTGATTTGATTATCTATGCTAGCATCTCTACTCTACATAAGATAATCAACTCCCAAAAGCACAAAAGATCATAAATCCTCACAAATATCTACAGACTTCTCAATCATGCAAATATTCATGTCAAGTACTCAAGATCTAGTATTGATACTCATCTCTCGAATTATGAATCAATACATCAAAACAAGTTAAATCAATGGCCATTTGATAAAACAAGAAATAAAATGGAGTACTCGAATAGGGTTTGAAATAATAACTTCAATTGCAATTAAACATCAAACAAAAGTATCCATTAACCTAATCCCAAACCCCGGAATCTCAAAGTGTTTAGTTGGACATGAGAAATAAACAATTCATAGACAAATCCTTCATATGCATATCTAACTAATCGGAAATAAAAGATACAATGGAATGAGAAAACTCAGGGATGTCGATGATCTCTCGATCTATCTTCAATCCTCAAGCGTGTGGTTGCGACCTCGATCGATCTCTCAAATCCTCCGGTAGGAGATTGCTCTTTTCTCTGCTTTCTAGTGAAAAAATCAGCATCCCTTTGTTTGGGGCCGCCTCGTCTCTATTTATACCCCCGTTGGGTCAAAACCTGATGTAAAATCGTCAAAACCTGACTTTCCCGCACAGACGCACGGACCGTGCGCTTACGCATGACCAGCCCGTGCGTCAGGCCGTAGGCATTGCTGCATTCTCCAATTGACACACGGGCCATGCGTCGAAGCACGACCAGGTCGTGCTTCCTGCCGTAGGACTTCGCAGAACCTGGGAATGATGCACGGGCCGTGCGATAGACGCATGCCCTGCCCGTGCGTCCCTACTAAGGACAATTCTTCTCCGTTCATGTACGTTTCTTGCCCAATTCGTCTGACTTCTTCTCGATTCAACTCCAAACATCATATATGCGCTCGATTCTTGGCGGTCCTTTACCGCAATGCTCCGATTTGTCACCAAAATGCTATAAATATCGTTTAATTTCTACAAAACGAGCAAAGCGTAATACCTTTTTCCACTCTATAAGAATATGGCCCATTTTGATATTTGGTGGCTAATTAATTGATATATATATATATATATATAATTTGGTTTTATCTATTTACAACTCAATATTAAAAGCTTTAAACAAGACTAAAAACTTATAAGATTTATAAGACAAAAAAAAAACCAAATTCAAAAAATATCAAATAAAAATATATAATTGGTTACTGAATGATTATTTTATTATTACTATTTTATTTATCTTATTAAAAGTAATAGTTGCAACAGTCGTATAATAACTGCTTAATTCAACCTAAAAATATAAAGGGATTGTTATAATCTAAACTCATAAAATTTTGATAATTGTTAAGCTTATAAACTTTAAGGTATAATTAAATCACAGGTAATCATAAGACTTTAATATTAAATTATAAATCTTTATTTCCATAAGGTAGAAATTGTACAAAATTATTATGTCATTTTGTGTAGAAGACGATATTGAACCCGACAACTAGGACTTGCAACCTATACCATCATTGCGTGTATCATTAAAGCAACATTTGAGTCAAATGTGGCAAAATTTCAATTTCTTCAAGAAAATTAGTTTTGCTGATACTTTCATAAATTTCATGACATTAAATGTTTCATGAAGTTCACAACATTGCAATTTCATGATATACACCATTTTCACAAAGATCACCCAGATAATTAGTTTATTAAAGAAAATATAAATTATGCCATCATGGTTTTAAATTACATTTTTCTTTACATTATAAATCTTTTAACTGCTTGACTTGGCCTTCGGGCAAATAAATATTATTTTAACAAAAATATTGACTGTTCGAGTCTATTGTGGTGTGGGTAGTTTAGACAATGGATCGAACAGGTTGCATGTGGTCCTTGTTTGACTACCCATATGCCTAATCCCATTTTCTGGTCGGGCTGGAGAGCTGGTGTCAGAATTGGGTCGTAGAACGGATCTATGGGCAAAATCCTAGGCCAAAGAGACGTCGATCCTACACGGAGGGATAAGTTGACAGGGCTTCGGCCAAATATAGTTGAAGCAATAAGGAGAACGGACAGAGTCCGTATTCGATCAACACTGATCCTACGTTTCTTGTTTCGGGCTGACGATCTAATTGATTAATTGTTTATATTAAAAAAAATTATTATAAAACGAGATATCCACTATTTAATTTTAAAAATTGGGATATCTATTTTGTTCTTGAAAAATAAATTTTTTACCGTACTTGACTAACTGTTGTGCAATGTGCCTTGCATCTATGCTACCATTAAAAAATAATAGGTCGTTACGGAATTGCAGTATGTTCTTGATCATTGTGATAAATAAATCTTATGTGTACCATTATCATGCATACATGAATATATCTTGGCACGCTAAATACATTTCAAGCAAAAAAAAAAATATGTCAATTTTTAATTGAACAAATATTGCATTCCTCTACCCCAACCCACTAAACTCATTTAGCTCACCTCATGGTTTCATAAACTTTTCAGAAACAAAAAAATATTTTGAGATCGATGAGACTGACATCAGGCTTCCACATTAGGATTGACCCAACCTAGTAGTTTTCCTTTGACATGCTTATTTGTCAATGTTTGAAGAATGTGACTATTTTATTTTGTAACTATAGATTATTTGAAATCCTATTTAATTTTATGATTTGTAGACTTCCCATGTATTTCTGATTTTTAGTTGTCTGTATTTTGAGTAATAGTTCTTGTCGAGCCTAAAATTTTTAATGCCTGGTGGTACCCTATTGAAGTTAATTTCCCTAATTTCCTGTATTACGAAATTGGGGCGTGATAAGTGTTATCCTCTTTTATCCAAGTTATTCTATCAATCCAATCAACAAAGACAAATGAACCCTCTTGGACGTGTTTGGGAAGAAGGATTGGATTTCGTGCTTTTATCCTCGGTTAACCCACGTTTGGTATGTATGATTGAAGCCCGGATTTGAATTGTAATCCCAAAACCATGATAACTAATTTTATTAAATAGTCCCAACTTTTCCCATATTGTGTAAAGACCAAATTATCCTCACTTTGAAAATGACTTCCATTTAATTTTATGAACCGTATTGTTAGACTTAACTTAAGCCTTCCACCCCAAATTGTAGGTTGTGATTTTTAGTCAATTTTCCGATTTCTCAAATTAATAAGCAAAGGTTCTTCATTTACGATTACAACCGCATTCCCTCAAATGCCTCCCGTAATTTTTAATGTTCGGTGGTACCTCTTCAATGTCGTTGCTTCGAAGTGGGGCCGTATCCTAATTCTCCAAGCACCGAAAATGGCATTCACCAAATATGTTTTGTTGTTCAATAGAAGTGACGAGGAGGACGTAATTAGTTTTTTTTTTTTTAAAAGCTAATTTTGTTTCAATACAATGTAAAATTTTAGCTTATAAGAGACATTTTACATTTTTATCAAATTAATCCATTTTGCAAACATAATATAGATTGCAAAAAATTGTTTTAACACATTCCAAACACAATATTGAGTATATATAATCCAAAGTCCTATCCAATTGTACTATTTTATCCAATCCCATCCAAAATGTCAAACGAGTCCCTTGAGTATAAGCAATCCAAAGTCAGGGGATAATTTTGAAGCATACACTACCTTCGATATAAATATGCATAGATTTTTAATTCAGCATTGGAGAAAGCACAAAGACAAAACAAATGAAAACAGGGAGGAAAAAAACATGGCTAGGTAAAAAAGGAAGGAAAAGATATCCAGGGGAGCAGAGATGAGTACTTCATGATCATTCGCTCTGCGATTTCAGAGTTGTTTTTACTTTGTGTTGTATCCAAATTGAACTTCAACAACAAGATTACGATTTATTCAAAAAATTGAAGTTACATAATTCTCGAGGAAAATCATTTAAAACTTTGATAATAGTATTGTTCAAGATCCTATATATGTATAGTTCTAGTCATACTAAATTATTAAATTCTATTAGCATATTAAAGCCTATACTGGGATTAATAAAAGATAGTGATATTGGTACTTAATGTTTACGAACTTAATGAAAAGGTTAAATATAACACCCCAATTTTATAAAGAGTGTGACCATGAAATATTACTTCGCTATATAAAACATTTTGATAAATAGCTAAGAAGATTGTTAACAATATTCTTTTTAGAAATAAAAAGTCTTTACAAAATGACTATAATTAAAAATAAGTGCATAACGAACTATTAAATTTAGATAAAAAAAGTGAGACGTCATCCTTACAAAATATTATGGGGCTATGGTCAACGATTTCAATAAATACTTAAAAAATAATGAGATGACGTCAATCCTTTACAAAATATTATAACTTGCATAAACATTGGGGCTATGGTCACATCCACCGATTTCAATAAATATAACTGGACCTCCTAAATTTAAATTAAGTATGACTTGGTGGCTTTAACGTGATAAATAGTTTAATATAAATAATTATGCCTTATAACTTTCGCATAAACATTGTCTTAAATCCAATAAATTGAAACAATAAAATTATATGACTCTTTAAAAAATCTAAACTAACATACATAGGCATGACATTTTTATAACTAAATTGAACACATCCACCGTTATAAGCCCACTTCATAATTTTTTTAATCTTATACTTCTATATTTTGTTATAAGCCCACCGCAGATTTCAAAATACAAAGAAAAAACACTTTCCCCAATTCTAGATAATTACACAATCATAATGAAATCTTCCTCTATTCTTCAAATATTTATTTTTTGTTACACCTATTATTTCATTATTTTCCCAAGTATTATAACTAGATTTTGTTTATTTTTGTAATTTTTTCTTCTTGTATGTATTAATTTTGCATCAATCTATTTGTTGGGTAGGATAAATTATGCATCTTTCTTTAATGATTGTATTGTTCATCTATTGAAGATAAAAAAATAGCTTATTTAGACATTAAAAAATGATATAATTTTTTGAATTGTCGATTTGCTAGTTGAAGCGGTCAAGATGAGTGAAGGCAAGATTTGGTTTTTTTTTAATAGGAAAAATGGATTTTTTCAGGAAAATTATGATGGGTTGAAAGTTGAAAAAAATAGAATATTCTCAATGTTGAAATCTCAATTATCCCATCAAAATAAATCCAATCTAACCTTAAGGAGTCGCTTTAAATGGAGCTCTTCTCAAACATACAAAGGCGATTGCACAAACTCAATAATATTACCATGAATAAATTACTTAAGGAAATTGTACAACAATTTATTTTGTGTAAATCAAAATTTATTTATCTTGTATGGGAACAAATTAAAAGAGATCATCAAACTAGTGAAAGTAGCTCAAAACATACATCCGCAATGCAACATCAATCTAATGAATCAAAATCAACCACTTGTTTTGAGCGAGATCCGTGAAAAAGAAAACAAATATGTGAATATCCTAAAAGCAAGATTTGAGAGAAGGGCCTTATAACCAAAAATGGAAGTATCCATCTTCATTTGGTGCTCAAAATCGTAGTTTTTTAAAAATGGTTTGACAAGTTTCATTGGCTAGAGTATTCTCCCAAGACTCAACATTTTTTGAAGAAGTTAGTCTACACAATGCCCATCATTAGTTAAGGAAGGATTTGGTAATTGGAAGAGGATAAATCAAGGAGATAAATGTGCTTTTCTTATCCATGTTGGTTCTGTTTTACACATGGAATGATGGGATGTGATGCCCCAAAACAAAAATTGAAAAGGAGAAAAATCATTTTGTAACCTTTAAAATTAGAATTTTATCTTCATCAAATCGGCGGATGATGTATGACTTGATTAATGTAGCATACTATTCATTTTTATAAACGTGACTTCTTGTTGATAACTATATCCAATTTCCTTTAATATTTGAGTACATTTTTAATTATTTTTTACTTTATTAATTAATTACTTGAACATTATATTAACTTCTGGACACTAGAGAATTTTATATCCAAGAGATTGTACGGCTACATAGATTTGGGAATTCTTTTCTCAACATTGTTTATTATCACTTAGAAACCCAAGGTTTGTCTCAAGGTTTTGGAAGTGTATGCGCGAGTGTTAGTGACAAAAAATTTGGTGCTAAGATGGAATGGACTTCAAGCATTATTTCGAGAGATTGTCCTATGGGAACATCACTAATATTATGTACATCTACTCGTTGGAGTTCTCACTATAATTTCATTTGATAGATATGTATGTTGCAGGTTTGTAAAGTGTTTGAATGTCTTATCGAACGTTCTCCAAATGGAAGATCTAGTAGTCAAGTTTGTGGAATCTACAAAAACATGGCAAGTTTTGAATTTGTGTTCGTCTTGCACTTGATGCATAAAATAATGAGAATAACTGATTCTCTTTGTCAGTACTTCAAAAAAAAAAAACTCAAGATATTTTGATTTTTATTTCATTTGTATCTACCACTAAGACTATCTTACATGAATTGAGAGAATGTGGTTGGGAGAAATTTCTTGAAGAAGTGAAGGTTTTTTGCTCTTCAAATGGTATTGATGTTCCAAACTTGGATGGTTCGAGAACATTGGTCGCTTCACAATCATTACCATTTTGACTTTAATGAAGCGATAGATTTCATCTTGATGGAGTTAAGTACAAGGTTTAACGATATATCTATGGAACTCCTTTCTCTTAGTGTGGCATTAGATAAAAACATGTGAGTCTTTCAACAAATATGATATTTGCAAGGACATTCTATCCTGAAGATTTCACGGAAAGATATTTTTCTCCGGGATTCCCATTTAAACATTGGTTCAGAGTTCAAGTTTCTACACTTCTTGATAATAAATGAAAGTGGAAGGTTAGCGGTTTATGTTATGTTGACTAGATTAATATTGGAATGGCATCTTAAGAGGCATTATAAAATGGTGGAAAATGTGATCTCCATTACGATTCTATCATTGAGATTATATGAGATTAATGATTAGTGGACCCAGAAGAAGGAAATTTTAAATAAATCTCATTAAAATATATTTTAATATAATATATTTTTTTAAGACCATTTACTAAATCCTGGTGACTTGATCTAAGGGAACAAATTATGGACAAAGTCAAATTGATAAAAGAAAGGATTCAAACATTTTAGAGTTGCGACAAAAAATTTTTACGTTGACAAAAAAATTAATTACATAGAATTTGAGGTTGTAGACGATTAATGTCTTACTATTCATTTTTATAAACGTGACTCTTACCTTTCGAATTTCCTTTAATATTTGGATTAATCATTTTTACTTTATTAATTAATTACTTGATATATTAAGTCCTAGATTTTATATCATTGTAGGCCATATAAGATACTCAACTAAATGTATGGGGAACATCACTAATATTATGTACATCTAACTCCACAAACTTATCAAGAACGATGAAACTTTGAGGACATGGATTGTTGAAATGCATAATGTGTTCCACGTCTCCCAATTGAGAAAATATCAATGACATCTTAAGAGGCATTATATGGTGGAAAATTCTCCATTACAAACGTTAATCTCACAAGAAAAAAGAAATCCTCCATTAATGGAGATCATGTGATAATTGATAAAAGAAAGGATTCAAACATTTTAGAGTCGATAAAAAAATTACTCGAATTTCTCGAAGAGGATGGACAAAGTCAAACATTTCAACATTTTAGTGACAAAAAAATTAATTACATAGAATTTGAAAATCAATCAACGAAAGGATATAAGTTAAGTCCGAGATACATTAGAAAGATGCCACAATCGGACAATCAAGAGAAACTTCGGAGATAAATCATGTTGGTCAAAAAAATCAAAATAGTGTGGCGTCATCTCACAAGAAATTCGCCATGATCGGAGATGAAGATAAAGTCTGAGAAAATTGAAAGAGGATATGCGAAAAATAGTTGGTCAAAAATCAAAATAGTGTGGCAACTATTTTAGAATAAATTTGGGGACCAAATTCTCTTAAGGATTGGAAGATGTGAGGCCCCAAATTTTTGTAACCTTTACAATTAGATTTTTGTGATATTATCACATGATGTATTACTTGATTAATGTAACATAATATTCATTTTTGTAAATGTTTATCTAACTTTTGAACTTCTTTAATATTTGACTTCGTATATTTTTTTATTATTTGTTACTTTATTAATTAATTACTTGAACATTATATTGCGTTAGAGCCTTAATTATATAGACATGAGGTAATCTTATAAGTGGGATGTGAATTATTAAATGGGAGTTGACTTATGTTTAAGAACTTATTATAAGATAGATATGAGACTTATATAAGATGAGGTGATACGGGAATTTGGAGATAGAGAAAAGGAAAAGAAAAATTGGAGTATATGAGAGGGTAGGGGAAAACCATGATAAGGGAATGGAGCAAGGAACTAAATTCTCCTACTTTTGCTCTTGTCTATGTATCCATACCTCCAAACCAAGCATTCTATTCTTGCAAGCAAGCATGCAAGACTCCGACATATTTTAAGGCAAGCATGCCGTTCGCTCAATGTTTATCACAAGAATCAAAGTGCATGTGTGTACATGTAGGGAAGAGGACGGCCACTTGGGCTTAAGGGGAAGAGAAAAAAACCAATTTTTGTATTCCACATTTCACTTAGCGTTCTCATTCCTCTCACACTACAAAACAAAACACAAGACTCTCCTTCTCTTGCACTAACGGTCGAAAATTACCACCGCAGAGGTAAGAATTTTGTTTTTTCTTCTATTTCATCTTTTCAAATCTCAAAGCCTCTCCTCATACCTTTTAATCTTGAAGCACTAGACTCCTTGAAGAACCCCATCAGGGAAAACTTGAAGAGAAAACGAAGAGAAGAAAACTTTAATTATAGAAGTGATTAAGGGCCCAAGACACCCTAGCTTTGGAGGTACACTCTTCTTTTCTTAAATTAAATCCTCAAAACCTTGACCCAAAAATATGAATTTTTCTCCACATATGGCTTTCTAGGAGTGAAGGGTCGTGTACGAGGGTGCAAGATGGAGAAACTCCAATTTAAAGGCACCATTTGGACAACTTAAGGAGGGTGAAAAATCTTTTGGAAACTAAGTAATTTCTTTTATAAATTGTCATGAAATTCATTTATATGTTTGATATATAAAATTTATATTCATGATTCTACTATCTTAATATATCTAGTTCTAGATAAAATTTTAAATCAAGCATGATATTGTATTTTTCAAAAATATTGAATAGAATGCTATTTTCCACAATCCTATTGTGATTCTTGATATATATGCCATACTATATGTTGAATATGCTTAACATTATGTGGTTTACTTGGACTATATTATGGACGTTTTGGATTTTTTGTAATTTTGGCAGAATATAGGGCCTAAATTGCAATAAATAAAATAGCGAATGACCTCTGGATAATTTCGAAGTTTTGGAAATAATAGGATTTTAATTTTAATATTTTAATTCATTAAGAAATTTGGAGTAAAACGCATAACTATAAAAATTGGATGACCAATTTGAAATTTCTGGAACCTGTATAGCCCCTCTAACCAGAAAATTAATCACCCTAAATTTTATTATTTTAAGAACCCTTGGTTAAAATTTCGTAACAATTGGACTAGAAATGGGTCCTGAATGATAAAACTATTTTCGGGCTAAAAGTGCAATTTTTTAAAATAGAGGACCTAACATATTAATTTTCATAAAGTTATTTTACCTTAATTTCCTACTGTGTTAAGTATAATTTTAGGGTTTGAATTATATCAAAATCTTTCCCGGATTAGGAGGGACATAATTTTAAGATTCGAGTAAAAAACGTCATTTTTGGTAAAAAAAAGTGATCAAAGTGCAAATTTTTTAAATCTTGCCCCAACTTCCTTAAATTTTAATTTTCTTGAGTATTTGAAGAATTTAAGAACCAACCTCACCTTTTTCGATTTCTGGATTAAAACTTATCCAATTTTAAAACTCGATAAGAACCACTTTCAATAAGGGTTATTTATATTCCCGTATACTTACTTAAGGTACTAAAAAACTTATTTTCAACTTTATTGTACTTATATAATATGAAAATATAAATTATAATAATTATCTAATGAGAATATTTATTTACTTAAATTATCTGGACCGTTAATCAAACCTCATTATCCGAATAAAATACGCGCTTAAATGTGGCTACTTTCTCGCCCTCGAATAAATCAATACCATTAGAACTTCGAACTTTTGCATAATATATAGAGCCAAATATAATCCACATCAAGATTATCCATCCGATAATTAGCCCCTAAATTTTAACTTTGATGAACTCGGTACCGGACACAATGTGGCTTCACCACTCCGACTTTCAGATAGACCCACTATGTGCCTCAGTAATTCTTACGCACCGAAAACGGAATACGTGATACAAAGGGTCAAACTTATGCCCGTTTACCATGCCAACCAAATTATCCAACACAAATACGACAAGATCATCAATCCATCATCATCATAACCTTCTAATCATAGTACAAGTTTCAGTGGAATTAATTAAATTACAAATTAAGTCTTAGGGTCTACATGACCCCGATCACAAGCCGAATATCCGAATAACATAATCTTAGTCTAGCACAACAAAACAATACTATAAGGTAAAATCATTTGTCTAAGATTCGTAACTACTCCATCGCATGGAAATCCTCGGCACAATCCTCGCGATATGGAGGCTCGTCATCTGGTCGTTAAAAGGAGGGGGTGAGATAAAAATTCTTAGTGGAAGGGTGCGAGTGTGCGAGAGTGTGATTTACAGTTATGCATGATAATAGTTTTATGAAATCGGTACTTGAGACGTGAATGCAGACACAATTATAATTCTTATAATAAACTAATAATTCACACAATTCAGATCAAGACAAAATCAGACAAACATAAGTGGTTGCATATGGAACATAACGCCAACCAAGAATCATACAGAAGTGTTGCGCACGAATTGTAATGCAACCAGACATGCCTTATTTGACAGAGAAGTGTTGATTATATATCAACTCTCCAACATATCACCTTATCCCTCCAATGGATAGGGCCATAGCCAGAAAGAACAACGTCTTAATAGAAAGTTGGACGACAGAGGCCAGTAAGGGATTGTAGTCGAGTTACATGATCTCGTACTCGACTTATCCACTCCATGGAAACAGATCAATCCAATGTCCCTGATTGTCTGGGTTACACAAATACACATATATCAATAAGGTGTTCTAAGTGATCTCGTCACATAGAGTCCGATACCAACAAAATTAGAGTTACGAAAACAATTCAAATCAATGCAAACAAATTTAAGAGTTACAAGATACATCGTAAGTCATTAAGGTAATTAGGGTGAAGAAGTCACACAGTATCCAATACGAACTTTATTGAAGTTACCGACAAAGGGCTAGTTATCGGATGGACAATCTAGCCTTGACGAATATTTGATTTTGTATATTATGCAAAATCCAAGGTACAAACGTATTTGTGTATTCAAGGCGAAGAAGTTGCCATTTTGGGTTCGTACTTTATTCGGGTGAGGAGGTCCATTAGAAAGGGTCTGAGTATGATAAGAAAATAATATCCTCATTGGAAATTTATGGTGTCAATAGGTAGACTAAGGTTGAATATAAATTTTCTAGGGCCTTGAGTAAAATGAAAATCTTACAAGTACTTTTAATTGAAAATCGTTCTTATCGGTTTTCAAAATTCAATACGTCTTTGTCTAGAAGTCGAAAAAGGGTCAGGTCAGTTTCTAAATCCTTCAAAAATTCCCGAGAGTTTGAATTCCAAAAGGTTGGGGTCAGGTTTTTGAAAGTTTACAATTTCGTCCCTCATTTTTTGAAAATTATTATTTTTGACCTAAACTTTAAAAATATGTATCTCCCAAATCGGGAGGACTTTTAATGTGATTTTAATTTTAAGATGTCACTTACAAAAGTAGATTATTGGTACAAAAATAGTTTGGAAAAATTCGTAGTTTAGGTCTCTTCGGTTTTGTCCTTAAAGGCTCATTTGAAATCAGATTGTTATGAAACTTGAACCATGGATTCATAATGTTATAAAATCAAAGTTGAAAATATTTCAAGGTACATGTGTTGTGCAGTTTTTGGAAATTTCATTTTTGTCCTTAAGCTTTTAGATTTTCACGTATAAGTCTTTAAAATTCTAAAAACTGGATTTCTTAACCCAAAATACTTAAACTATTTGTAATAATTTTAAATATTATTATCACAGTTAAGTACAGTGCAAATTTTAAAATTTATAGAAGGGTCCTCCGATAGTTTCATTAATAAATGGTGCAATCATCCAAAACCAAGTACAAGTCCGTATTTCCCGATTACTTATCAAATGCATATCATGATTTTAAGCATATAATACATGCATAAAGATATTATTCAATAATTTCTCAAGAATTCAAGAGTTATTAACATGCATGTCCCTATTTTGCAAGAATCAAGTGTCATGCTTATTTTTACAAAACTTTTGAACTAAACATACTTCAAAATAGATATGCAAACATATCTAAAATATTTCAAGACATTTACATGTACTACATGATTTTTATCAAACTAATTTACTTAATTTTAAAGATTTTTCACCCACATTTTGGTGCTTGAAGTAGTAGTGGTAGTCTTAAAAAATTGGCTATCTTCTTGAAGCTTCCAACTTCATGGTCGAAGAACCTCAAGGTAGCCCCTACGTCCCAAAATATTAAGGTTCTTGAGTTAAGATTTGGGTCGTCAAGTTAATAAGAAAAAGGAGTACTAAAACCAACAATCTTACCTTCAAGTCTAGAAACAAGATTAGTGTCTAAAGCTTCAACCTTAACCAAGAATTCTGCTCCTTTTTCTCGTCCAACATTCGATCCTTAAAGAGTTCCTTAAAAGTAATGGTTTTCAAATTATATAAGGTCAAGAATGAGGTTTGAGAAAACGAAATAGAAGTCAAGAATTGAAAGATAATATATACACATACACACACACACACATATATATTATATATTTATAATATATTTTATATAATAAAGATTATATTTTATAATATATGTATTAAATTATATAATACACTGTATTATATATACACATACACACACACACACACATATATATTATGTATTTATAATATATTTTATATAATAAAAATTATATTTTATAATATATGTATTAAATTATATAATACACTGTATATATCAAATTTTATATTATATATTAAAAGACACAACAAATTAAAAATATCAAAAATATATAAAATAAATTTATCGACTGATAAATATTTAATCGGTAAAAATAAAAAATATATATAAAAAAAATTAATTTACCGACAGATAAAAAAGTTCTAACAATAAAAAAAATAATAAAGAAAATAACGAAAAAACAATTTAGCGACGGAAAAAATTCCTAAGTAATTACCGACAACAACAATTTTTATTGGTAATTTTTTTAAAAAAAGTAAAAAAAAATATAAAAAAAGTTAACGATGAAATTGGTCTCCATTAGTAAAAATTAAAAAATAAATAAATAATAATAATAAAATATATACATGGGCATTTTCCGTCGGTATTAAGACGAAATTAATTGCCTTCGTAAAAAATAAAAAATTAAAAACAAAACTAAAATACTTTGTAAAAAGAAAACAAAAATCTAGTTAAAAAAACAGAGTATATGATGTCTACAATTTTTAGGTTTGGTGACATCAATTAATTAAATAAATCTTTGACATGATTTAATGATAGTTATATAATTTTCTGTTACTAAAATATAGCTTAAAAAGTGTTACAATCAATAAAATATAGTGTTGCCAAGAGTGCTCCTTAAATAAAGTGATACCTATTTGCGTTACAAAATAAATAACAAAAACAATGTGATACTTAAAAAGTGTTACTTATATAAAAGTGTTACATATAAGCGTTACATATTGATAAAAATGTTACCTATTTGCGTTACAAAAGAAATAACAAAAAAAAGTGATACTTAAAAAATGTTACTTATATAAAAGTGTTACATATTGATAAAGTCTTCTACAAAAAGTGTTACATAAATATTGTAATGTAAAAAGTGTTACAAAACATGTGTTACATATGTACCTTATGTAAAACGTCTTTCTGAAAATTTGTGTTACCTAATGTCATTTATGTTGTAGTGTTCGAATATTTTAATTAATTTAATTAATTGTTTGATTAATACTTTTAACTTGTGCACAATTATTTCTAATTTCATTTAGTACCTTAGATGATAAGTGGTGATATAATACTTTCAAATTATTAGACACCTTATAACTTAGATATCTTATTATATAAGTAGGTTATAGCTATGATATAAGGAGTTGACTTATAAGATAAGTGATCAGAAGTAGTGAAAGGATTAATAAGCACATATAGGACTTGATAAATTGCTCTAATTATCACTAAATTACAAGACAAAAAAAAATAGAAAATCCAAGAAAGAGAGATAGGAGTGGACGGCAACATGTGAGAGGAGAGAAGAGAATTTTGGTCTTGGTCAACAAGTTCTTCATTCCACTATTTTTATTAATTTTCTCCATCCTTCACCCATTTTTCACAAAATTCCCTTTTTCTTTATTTCAATCCCTTCACTAGTACAAAAAACATTATATAAACAACCCAATATGCATTGCCTCTTTAATAACAAATGATGCCTACATGGCCGATGGCAATTTTGAAAATAAAACAAACACTTTAGGTATCGGTTATTAATAAAGAGGCGATGCATATTATCTTTTTTATTTTTTAATTAATTTAATAACTTCAGGTATCGATTCCTTCTTAGAAACAGATGCCTAAAAAATACTTTAGGTATCGGTTCTTTTAAAACAAACAAATACTTAAAGTCTTTTAATTTTTTTAATTTTTTAAATCTTTCCTGCTAGCTGAACTTAGCTGTAACTTTTCCTCAAAAAAAAGAAGCCCTAGCTCATGTCTCCGTCGCACGTTCAAAATCCAAACATCATCATCTTCCCCAAAGCTCCCAAATACACCCATCTCCGTCGCACGAGCCGCCGACCACCGCCAGTTTCCCACTTCTCGACACTGTTACCGTCACCGCGATTTCAATCGGCATTTTTCATATTAGAGAGAGGAAGCAGCTGACGGTGGTTGCTGCCGCCGGTCATGTTTCAGCCGACGGAACAGTCTATCTGATAGCCGTCGCCGCCGCCGTAGTGGCGTTGCTTGGAACTGCTTTCCCCATCCTCTTCTCTCGCAAAGACCTGTAAGAAATTATTCGCTGCCCTAATTTCTCAGTAGTCTTTGTGACAATTTTTCAAACAGATTCATCAGAAGTAGTTGATTGTAGTATGTATTGGTGTGGATTTATTTATCTTATTATGTTTCTTTTCTTTTGATGAAAGTTGGAAAAGTTTCTTATTTGGAGGAGAGTTTGATTTGCTTTGATATGCTTTTTGTTTTTGTTTCTGTTTTTTTGGAATGTTTTCTAGCTGTTTGAGTGAGAAACTTGTGTTTGTTCGTTTTTGTTTAGTTGTTGAAGATTGTTTCAGTTTTATGGTTTTTTATGCCAATGGTTTTCTGTTTGAATCATTTTCATAGTTTCATACTTCTTTTCTGGTACAATTGTTTGGAGAAATTTCGTAAAAATGCAACAAAATGATTTACTTTGCCTCTGTATATTGACAGCATTTGTAAGAGTTTTAGGCGCTTTACTTGGTGTTGATTGGTGTTGGGCCTATTTTGTAGTTCCGAGTGAGAATCTCCATCTTTTTAGCCTTTTGAGTTTTGACAAGCTTATGTTTATAGGTACACTGCTTGCAAAGTTTGTGATGGAAATTTAATAATGATATTGGATGTATTTGGCTGGGCTAATATATCGTTGCAATGTTTCTTGATTCAATGTTAATGGTTCATAATATTTTCTTGACATTTTTAAGATTTTTTTGCTTAATTTCTCTAATTTTTTAAGTGAAATGATATTTCTATTAACCATTTACTATTACACTTGTTCATATTTAGTTTTTACCACTGGTAGTAAGTTGGACATTTGTAGCATTAAATTAGTTTGGAGCAATAACACCTATTTTGGATTGATCTTTTGGCAAGTGTAGAGGCGGTGATAAGTCATCTAGTGGTGGAGAAATTTGGGATTCCTTGCGCCCATACACCTGCATTATTACCTTTTCCATTGAGTCCTTCTTTATGCCCAAAATCAGCTGCTGAAGAGGTGCCGTATATTTTGGTCAGTGAAAACATTCATCCTTTAGTTGGCATTCTGCATTTTGACTTCCAAAAAAAAAAAACAAATTTGGATTAGCCTCTGTATAAAAATGTCCTTTAACCTTGAAACATAGAAGAGAAACTTGTGTCTTGTTGTTTTAACATCAATTTTCTTTAAATTTTTCAAATCCTAGGTCTAACTCTAAACTATTGCTGCATATATTTTTTCTGGCAGATAGGATACACATTCTTGCCATGTGTGCTTGCTGGGCTCAGTAATGCTCCACAGTACTTCGTAGATAACTCCAAGTCACTAGGAAAGGGTAGTATAGTAGTTGAAGATGTTGACAGTGTGATTCTACCAATTGATGCTTGTGGAGGAGACAGTGCTCTTGCATTTGCTACTAGGAAAACTAACAGGGTATGCATTAATTGGGGAATAGTGAGAGGCGCCTCACTCAGTTAAGGTATAAAAAAATTGTCCTTTTTTTTGCACTATTTGTTGTGTTCTTTAATTTTCTCAGAGGATTATTTGTTATGAAGGTTGATGCTTTAGTTTTTTTGGTGTTTGAGATGATATTTTGATTGATCTTTGTGTTTTTTGAATGAAGAGGGCTTGAAATTAAATTTCGGGGTTTGGGTTTTCTGTTCTATTTGTGGAACAAAGTTTTTTTCTTGAAATTGCTGCAATTTTCATGCGTAATGTTTAATTTAGAATGTTTTTAGTTGAGACTTTGTGTTGCATATATATATTTGGGCTGCAATTGATTATTTCTAGTCGTGTTCGATCGAATAACGAGAAATTTGTCTGATTTTCTTGTGTGAAGTTATCTCATTAATTGGTGATTGAATTGGGGCAGAGATGAGATTTTTGTATTGAAGGCAAAAGTCTGCAATCTGTTCATTTTTTGTATTTGCATGTTCATACATTATACATAGAAATGCATATATGAAATCCTGCATTATGCAATTATGGTACGCATACATGATCCAAGCATGAATGCACACAATTACATGTGTGATTATATATATTGCATGTGTGTGTATTGGTATATATATGTAATGGATGGAGGAGGGGATTGCATGTTGATAATTATTGTTGGTGGATGAATTTTGATGTATATGTTTGTTTAAAGGAGATGATGGGATATGTTAGTTAATATATTTAAGAATCCATGCATGTACATTATAATGAATGATATGTTACAAATTTATATTGCTCAAGGAATATTTTAGTTTTAAATAGTTATTGAATTTAATATTATGCAGTGGTAGATATGGATCGTAGTTGGATGTATAGTCGACGCAATACACTTGAATATTTGCAAGGGGTTGAAAACTTTATAAAATTTTCTGAGGAAAATCAAATTAAAAATGGCGAGGAAATGATTGTGTGTCCATGTTGTGATTGTAAGAATCTGAGAAAATTTCGTAGTTCTGAGCAAGTGAAGTGTCATTTGATGTGTCGTGGTTTTAAGGAAGGGTATACACGATGGATATGGCATGGTGATATTGGGATTTGTTATTTTATTAGTTCTTAATGTACATTATTACTTTATATAGAGCATTTCGGTCATATTGGGATCAAGTAGGTAAAAAAGGACGAAACACAATTTGGACTAGGCTTAAGGTATATATACAAACTAAAATTTTAAAAATTAGTGTTGTTTAATTAATGTATTGTAAGATCACTATCTACTATATTATTTTGTAGTGTCCTCAACAGCCGGGAGGCAGTGAGTGTGGATATTATGTTATGAGATTTATGTGGGAGATATGCACGAAAAAGTCCGATGCTTCTTCTTTAGATAAGGTACGTAAAAAATAATATATAGTTACTTACTAAGTGTTTTTAATTAGTATAATTAAAAGTTCTTATGAATCTTTTGTAGGATTCATTTGGAGATAAACCGTACACTCATGAGCAAATAGACGAGATATGCGAACTATGGGCGCAATATTTTATTGAAAATGGCGTGTAATTCTTGTTGGTATTAGGTATGTTAATTAATGCCAACTATATTTGATAAATACATCATTATACTGTAAGTTTTTTTATTATTTTTCCTTCACATGCCATGTTTGGGATCTTTTAATTTCTTCTTCTCTTATTCTTACAAATCTTTCTAAGTTAAAAATCCTCCACTTGATACAAGGTTATGAATGAGGAATCTTTCTAAATTTTAATTAACCCATGAAAGAGAGAAATAAGTTTGCTAGCCTATGTTCCATTATTTGGTTAAATTGTGCATTTCACTTTGGTTTTCGATAGGTAGGTTTGTTTACGAACTATTTGACGTGTCTAAATGGTTCTTATATTTTTAATCTTGTAGAGTAAGTGGACTCAAAATTGACTCAAATTGTGGAGATTTCGTATATTAATTGATTATAATATATAATTTGTAATATATCATATAAGTACCTAGATATATAGTATATACATATAAACATAGAACAGAACATGTGGCTCTTTACATGTTTAAGTGGTCAATGAAATGCGATGTAACTTTCAGTTGCATAAATCAAGAAGCCAAAAAGAGAAAATTGTGAAGTTCCATATTATGTATGTTGGATGGGATGAGGTTTCTGTTTTGCCTAATTGCAGGAAAACCATATGGGATCTGGAAAAGAGTTTTTTGATTTACATTGTATTTTCATTTGATTCTTGTTATTGAGGAGAGACTTTCTAATTGATTCTTTTATTTAGAAAATAAAATCAAAGTATATATTAGCCATAATATATACTAAGTGGTTGGTCCATTTGTTAAGTCTTTTGTGCTCTCATTTTATTGGTACATAACCTGTTGTCTGCGCTTAATTTGTTTCCTACTAAGCAATTTAATGCTAAAATGAATGACTTGTAAGTTCTCATCTTCTTTTGTAAGTTTCAGTATTCTGAATATTAGCTTGAACAGGTTGTTCAACCTTATAATTTCTCACTTACTGTGTTGCCCACCCCTACTACTACTTTACTAAGCGATATAAAAAGTGAAACTTGACAACGTAAACAACTGTACATTTTTTTTTGTCCTGCGACATTTTAACAACGAACGAGCAAGATCAATTTACTTGTAAGAAAATAACAAACCATATCCACAAGCAAAAGAGGTAACAAACCCTGTTAT
Source organism: Rehmannia glutinosa (assembly GCA_016081115.2). NCBI lineage: Eukaryota > Viridiplantae > Streptophyta > Magnoliopsida > Lamiales > Orobanchaceae > Rehmannia > Rehmannia glutinosa. The sequence continues at coordinate 36,838,388 of CM071933.1, forward strand.
TAAATTCAATAGACATCTATGTGACCAAACTCATAACCCACATCACCCAACTTTTTACATGTACATATTTACATCAGAGTTTTTCAAAAGAGGGTACAACCCTAAACCAAAATATAATACAAGATCAAAAAGAAAGGTGACCCATCAACATAGCCCAACAGGTCGTCATCCATGTACACAGTCCTCAATAACTTGTAGGAGCTCCAGCAGCCTGTCCAGTAAGCCCACAAAATCCAACAGCATCACCAGACTCACCTACAATGCATGAACTACGTGAGCTAATGCCCAGTAAGCGAAAACCATGCGTGTTTAATGAACAATGTAATACAAATGCAAATGCATTCTAAGATATTTTACCAGAAGTGCACAGACTGCATTGAAATATATTATTCATAATCATTTCTTTTACGTAGGGCCCTTGATCCACCTGCTATGCACCGGAAAGAGCTCAACACAATATCAATAATCACATGGCCATAATCATATTGACACCACCTGAGGTCCAACCACTGTCTTCCCCAATGATCCCCCAGGAGTCTTCCCCCTGACGTGTCAATAAGGATACAGTCAAGTGGTCCGCCCACTCGTGACCATCAGAGGCACACCCACTGTCAACTCCTATGATCCTCCGAGGAGTAACACCCACTGCACCCTAAAATATATCATAAAAGCACGCCTCGCATGCCTCGGTGCACTAGCAGTGGCCAACCAAAATCTTTTCTTTTCAAGGACAGTTATCGTGTCGTGCATGCCTCATCTCAACAATGCTCATATGTTTGCATGCACGTGCAAATGCCAATGAATGACATGCTCAATGAAACAATAATAATCACACTCAATGACATGCTCAATGAAACAATAATAATCACACTCCAATATCCACCAAACAACATATGGACATCAAGGTTTCCATAATGCATCCATCAAGATAAAGAATCACATTTAGTATCAATAAGACAGAAAATACTATGTTCATGCATTGTAGTTGCAGATGGATTTTCACTTACCTTTCACCTTTGGATATCCTACTGAAAGTTAACTAATTGTCTTTCCTCCCTAATCTTAGGTGTAAGATAACCTGTAAAAATATAAAATATCAATATCTAAGTCTCGAATTATCAAATTCAATACCTGAAATCTTAAAATCTTATGAAATTCTCTAATATCAAATTTAATTAGTTAACCTGTCAACTTTTAAACCTTATGATCTACTACCTAATCAAAGTTGCTGTCATAAAAAAAACTTATGTAAATATACTTAATTCTATCATAATAACAAGAAGCCATATAATTTACTTGAAATTATGAATATCATATAATATAGGATTTCCCGTAACCCTATCACTAGTTGGTGAGTAGAGAGCTTTCAGAATATAAAAACAAATTGTTATCAACCTCTAAGCAATATTGCTTCATATTAACTAAATTAAATTAAAAAGAAAATAAAGCTATCTTTAAGAATCACTTACCACTGGAACCACTAATCTCTTTGTCACCTTTCTTACTATTTAGTATGTACTACTTTGATGTCTCAGCCTTGTGTGTTGTGTGTGTCCGTGTGAGTTTATAATATACTTAAGGCGGTGATGATGCATGTGTACAAATTATATATTAGCCAAGTGTATGCATGTAGAGATTTTCAACCAAAATATGCATATATATATTAATTCTTTGTTTGCACTAAGTCGGTTAACCCATCAGATATATATGTTATATGTTTAAGCATGCATACAAACCTATATATATAATATAATATATCATCGAAGTTTATCATATATATGTTTTACTTATACTATATCATACACGTATATAAATACATATGGCCACTTAATTAATTACATGATATATAATAATTATAAATTACTATGTGGTTAATTATATATATATATATAGGGAGAGAGTTATATGAGACCACCTCATAGGGTGAGTCCATAGGGACCAATCCTAGCCATATATCTAATTTTTTCAAGGGTTGCGATTTAAGAGGCAAAATTACAAATTACAAGCTTGTTAATTAAACACAAGGGTAAATTAGTCATCCTCTCAAATCAATATTCATGGGATTCACGGTATTCATGGGATTCACGCAATCCTTCCAAATCTCAAAACAAAATCACGTAACAAACCTACTGCTTCTTCTTCAACATACTATTATGAAAAGCCATTCATCTTTCTTATGAAGATGTAATTTGTTGCTTATATAGATGTGTCATGGTGCTTTTAGATATATTAACTACATAAGCAAGTCATTAGCAACAAATCCATACTACATAAGCAACAAGTCTATACTACATAAGCAACGATATACACTATATATGTATGCACTACAGATATATTAACTACATAAGCAAGTCATAAGCAACAACCCCATATTACATAAGCAGCAAGCCTATACTACATAAGCAATGAATATACACAACGTATGCACCACAATTACATTAACTACATAAGTAAGTCATAAGCAACAAACCCATACTACATAAGCAACAAGTTTATACTACATAAGCAATGAATATACACTACAAATGCACCACAGATACATTAACTACATAAGCAAGTCATAAGCAACAAACTCATACTACACAAGCAACGAATATACACTACATATGCAACACAAATATATTAACTATATAAGCAAGTAATAAGCAACAACCCTATACTACATAAGCAACAAATATACACTACATAGGCAATACAAATATGATTAAATTACACATGCAATATGGTTATACTACACATGCAATATGATTATATTACATAAGCGATTAACAATAGAATACACTTTGGAGATAAAAAAAAAAAGTGAACATGAGGGATATGGGTTACTCAATAATCAAACCACGTGACGCGTGAAAGGAGGAAACAAATTGAACGTGATTGAGATCTCATCAAATCTCAATAACTGATTCTATATTATAAAATGACCACCCTACCCTTTTTAGTTGTTGAAACAAAAAAAATAAATATAAAACCCCCTAAATATCTGGACCACCCAAAAATATTAATCTATGGTTAGGATTGGGTCCTATGGACTCACCCCAAATGGGAGGACCTATTTGATCCATATCCTATATATATATATATATATATATATATATATATATATATATATATATATATATAGATGCATATATAAGTTATAGATTACTAAAATTTCCCTTTTAATATAGATAAATTAGCACTTCGGCTTCATGTATAATCATCCGAATCTAGTCTTAGTCTTTTTTTTTATATGCTTACATTTCCTTCTGGATAAACACGGTGTTGCCACCTTTTACGACTAAATTTTACCACGTGTGACCTAGTGACTCTCCTGTACTTCTATACTATATTTGTATTTGTAAGCTATCAATATCTAATAGTCCAAGTCCTAAATTGTCCTACTTTACTTCACAATCGACCAATCAAGCTAATAAATTTGGAAAGTAATATTGTGTAGTGACTTCACCAGGTTCACAATTAAGAAGGCTAAATAAATTAAAGTACACCGTGCAATGTCAATATAAACGCAAAAAGAATATGATGAGCTATATTAGCCAAGTGAGCAGTGTGGGGCTCGAGTGTTACACTTACGTTCCTCTTTTGACAACTTATGTGATAATCAACTAAAGTTAATTCTAGATACCTGTGTATTTTCAGAGGAATTTCCCTCAGTGTTGGTGAAACCCTTTCAAAGCATGCCATATCTCTGTGTTTGTGTGTGTTTTGGAAAATAAGGACATTTTAGTTGTGAGAGGGGAATATATTGAATGAAGAGTTTGTTGATCACAACCTTATAATTTTAGTTGCACACAGAGCCACTATCTCTCTCCCTTTCACCTCAAAGTAGAAAAATGCTTCATATCAAAGCATATTCATCATTTTCTTGGTGTATTTCTTAATGATTCAATTTTTTTTCTCTTTTGTAGAAACTAACGATGTAAGTTGGGAAAAGGAAAGGAAGAAACCAGGGGAATGTTAATCAGCAAGCTAAAAGAAAGAAATCTTAGAAATTGCAAGGGATTAAAGGTTGTGATCAAGTGGATTGGAGGATGGGAGGCAACAATGAGTCATTATGATGGTTAGCTCAAATTGTTGACAAAGGAATGACTGTTAATGTGGCTGCTCTAAGTTTTTATGTTGGGCTTTTCTATATCCTGCAATTCGAGCTTGGATTGTGATTATATAATTAGTTTTGTTTTCTATTGTATCTATTACTAGAAAACTTTATGGACTAAAAAATGTCATGAATTTTTGGGTTGTATTTTTATTTGTGGTCTAGATTTTGATTGAGCAAATAGTTTATGTGAAGGGAGGTTGGAATTTGAAAAAAAAATGTATTTTAAAAATTAGTAACAATATGCATCAGTTTTGTTGTTATCAACTCATGCTCAAACTTACTTTATGCATCGTTTGTTTACTTAGCAACCGATGCCTAAAGTGAACATTATGCATCGATTTTGCTTAGCAACCGATGCCTATTGTTTACTTTAGGCATCGGTTTCAAACCGATGCCTATACATGTGACAATAAGCATCGCCTTCATATGCATCGTTGTTGGAACCGATGCTTAAAGTCGTCTATAACTGATGCAAATGGTCAATTTTGTACTAGTGCTTACATCTTTACTGTATCATGTCTTGCATACATAAACTCCACACACCTTGTCTCCCATGCAAGGCACAAGACAAGCAAACAAGATGAATAAAAAAAATTTGTGTGTGCTGTGTTTCGGCCGAATGGGTAAGAAGGAGGAGAATGAATTCTTTTGTTTACTTGTAACTCACATTTAAATCTATTATTTACACTCAACAAATAGATAAATTTTATCACCAAAACAACAAATAAATTCTCCAACATTCTTAACCGGCCAAGGTCTGAAAATTACAAGACAGGTGAGAAGTTCTTGACTTCTATTCTTCATCTTTGAATCTTCAAGCATCATCCTTCACACATCTTGATTTAAGCATCTTAATTCTGACTCAAAACCTTGAATATTTTGTATTTTTGGGCTGACCTTGGAGAGCCTTGAATTTCAAGCCAAGAAGGAGGATTTTGACTTCATTTTTCAAGTTCTTTTAAAAGCATTTTAAGGTGGGTGGTCTAACTCAATTTCCAAGACGTATTTGCAAAAAGAGCATGAAATAACATGATTATTTCTTGAAATAACATGATTATATATTGCATGTGTAATTTGAGCATTTATTGAGTAGTTAGATTTAAGAAAATGTGAGTAAGATAGTGACTTTTGTCAAAATTGTGACATGCATGCTTAAATCTTCATGGTTCTTGTTGAGTCCTTGATTTGTATGATAATGCATGTGTTTATATAAAGGACTCTTACTGCACGGATCAAAAGATGTTCAAGCTAACATTCTCCAATCACAAACTACAAGAGAATATTGACTATTACGAACGCTTGATGACCCAACACCTTGAAATGATACAAGATCTGGAATAGATATATGATGAATCAGCATGTGGAGATGATTTGTAGGTCCCAAGGGGTGTAAGCAAGGTTTAGAAGGGGGGTTGAATAAACCTTACCAACTTTTGATTTTAGTCCTTTTAAAAATATTACAGAGTTAATAAACAAATAAGTCCTTGAGGACAACACTAAGTTAGTTAATCAAATAGAGTTAGCCACTCAACGGACTTCGATAGAGTCATGATAGAATAACTCAGTTGTTTAGTCTAAACCTTAACTTGGCTGTGATGAGTTTTTCAGCGGAAGACTTAACACCCTTGAATTTGATTTAACTTTGTTTTAACACTTGATTTTAGCACTTATTTATTTATCAGTTGGATAGCAAATTATCAACATATATGAAATGAGTATGCAGAAATGTAAATATGCTGAAATGTAAATGACACAAGTGATTTTTATAGAGGTTCGAAGATGGGGTAATTCTTCTAATCCTCTCTTCTCCAACTCCTGCAGGAATCCACTAAGTAATGATCAATTCACAAAGTGGTTATCAGTCTAGAGACAAGTCTTGATCACACAGCTGACTTGCTCCTTGGACTCAATCTGGAAATGCCTTGGTCACACAGCTGGCTTCTCGTCCGACTCAGCTTCTCCACAGGGCAGCTGCCTTGCTACTTCAGCTCACTTTCTCAAGCTTCTTGGATTTGATCACAAAGCCCTCCAATAACTTGAGATTGGTTCGACCTTGAACATTCCTACAATCCTCCTTGGAATGTAGACCCCTTGAATTTTCAAAAGTTTCCTCTTCAACAGTTTGAAGTTATCTTTCCTTCACAACTTTGTGTTGGATCGATTTCCTTCGAGATTTAGGCTTGAGGATTTTGCTTGAATATCTTGAGAATATTTTGCTGGTTACAGTTAAAATAATGCTTGTTCGCTTGTGGTTCAGGTAATCAAGGTAACCTTTTCTCAATGAAATTCCTCAGCCTTTTATAGTGAACTTTCAAAAATCTGCCCGTTGAAGAGATAGACTGATTTTCAAAAGTCACTTGTGTTCGTTGACTTGTCTTTTCTTGGTCTTCAATCTTGAGATGTAGACCTTTCCTCGTATTAAATGCATGTTCAGCTTTTCAGGTTCTGACACGAGGTGCAGTGCTTCCCATTGGTTTATTCCTTTTGCACGCTTCTGGCACTGAGCACTTTAAGACATGGAAGCATGGAAGTATTACTTATTTAAGTAATGTTCTTGACTTCTGTGCAACGGATTCTTTTCAGTTAACACCTCTTTGCTGCTGCCTTTTCCCAGGTGACTTGAGTCTGCTCTAATCATTGAAAGACTCATCTGTCACTTCAACTTGTGACATGGCTCCTCAAGTTGACTTAACTAACTCTTCCCACAGCTGTCCCTCAGTTGTTACATCTTCAGTCGAGTCCTTGGTCTTCTGTCTTGGCTATACTCAGTTGTTCCACAGCGGAGTCTTCACTTCACTTCTTCAGTTGACTTCTTGTATTCCCGGGCATAGCTGACTTGACTCAGCTCGATCAACCCTATCTATTACAATGAGAATTGCAAGAAAAATGGGGTGCCAACATTCTAATCTAAGTTTTACATGGCATTCATCAAAATCTACAAAATAATTTCCCAACATGATCCAGGATTCAGAAGAGATAATCACACTAATGTAGACTCAGATCGAAGCCTTACAACTGTAGGTCCAGACTCATGTGGACTGGATAGAGATGGACCAGGCCGATTTCCAACAACACGCTTAGGGAATTAGGAATCGATTGTTTAATATGATCAACATTGGTCCCGAGCTGGCCCCAGTTGTGGTAGAGCTAGTCTCTCAGCTCAACAACGAAGAAGAACCAGAGGAAGACACAGAAAATACCCAGAAATGGATTTAATAGTCTTCTTGCAAGGCCCTGAGGGATTCCTAATGAGGATACCTGATAGACGTCGATGGAAATGACGACAATGATGATTCTCATAGCACTATCACTGAATAGATTAGTTGTTAGATTCCCTGTATTTGTACTTGTTTGGTTAAGGTTGTTATATTTTACATTTGTACCTGTCAGTCGTATTTGATATTAGATCGGGTGGCACACCATGTAAAAGAATTACCCGTAGTAGGAACCAAAAATAAGCTAGCATCATCCAAAAATCCTCAGAAATCATGACAAGAGGCCTGAGAAAGCATGCCACTACCAAGTCTCTCATGATTGTCCAAACTTGCATTAAAATCACCAAGAAGCAACAGATCATCGAGACCCAAATTCACCAAATCAAGCTAGAGCGTTCTTCGGGCAATGTGGTTGCATAAACCATGTTCAATACCAACATGGAAACCCTGAGAACCTAACTACAACTGAATAACAATGCACTGAGAAGAGACCATAACCTGTTGTAAAATCGAAATCCCCTGATTACAAAACACCCAAATTTCACGCGCCCATTAGATCGAAAATTCTGAGTAACAAACTTCAAACCCAAACTATTCCAAAAAGTGTTCGGAATCGAATGAATATCCACGTTAGGTTCACAAATAGCCAACAAATCAGGCTTATGCTTATGACACAAAGCCTTAAGAACATTACGAGAAGTAATGTTCCCGATCCCGTGAATATTCCAGAAGATGCAATTCATTTAGAAGTATGTGAAGGAGAAATCCATGTGGAACTCACGGATGTGTCAGAATTAGGTTTGGGCAACTTATCCCGGGGAACCTCATTAGAGTCCTCGTCTGCATAGTCCGCCCACCGTTTATGAGAAGCAAAATTCAATTCCTTAGGACCTTCAGAGTCAACAATTAAGGATAAATCATGGATTGCAGGAGTCGACCCCTGAGAAACATTCTGAAGCAGACGATGCTTGGTAGAGTACAAAGATCAGTCCTTTATAGCCTTACTGAAGGTGTGAATAGGTTTCTCCAGAGAGTATTGAATCGTTTGTGGCTGATGGCGAATATCAGAATGGTTATGGATAGAACCAGTATGCAAAATGGGAGGCTTTGGAATCGAATGGTGTGCGGCCATAACAGGGGGTAAGTCAGAAGTTTCATCCGCAGAAACCTCTTCTGACTCGAGATCTACAAAGGAATTGCCCAAATGAATATATGTAGAGCAAGTGACTATGGCACAGGATGGAGAACCAGACGCATAGTCGATGTCATTTTATCCATTGAGTTATCAACGGCTTTGCCCTTATCATTAGACTGATGAACCGGACAATAAACCTTGCGAATTCTGGAACGTCCACATTGGGATGTGGGGCGTCCAACAGGAGATGAGGTACCAACTACTGAAAAACTGCAAGAAGCAGTGGAGTGTCCCATAATACCACATGTAGAGCAGAACAAAGGAATTTTCTCATAACCAACCAACACAAAAGAGCACTAGTCCACCCTTTCAACCATAATGTGATCTAATAATGGCTTAGCAAAGTCCACATCAACCAACACACGAACGAAGTGACCGAGAGAGCCATTTAAAGAACGATGGTCAATCTGAATCAGGTTGTCGATAGCACTGCAATCCCCATAATTATACTAGGGTCCCAATATTCTAATGTAAGATATTCGCACCCAAACACTAGCAACAGAAGTATTAACTTTGTAAGGGTTGAAGTCGGGAACCCAAGGATATAGACGAATAATACCCGAATTAAGAGCCCAATTAACACATGACTGAGCATGTGAACTATCCTGTGTGTTAGAAAAAAATTTAACGCAAAAGCATCCATTACCTAGGGGAATTAATTTCATGTCATTCTTAATACCCCATAATTCGGATAGCCACTTGTGAAGAGCCATAGCAGGCCATGGCTTGTTACCTTTTCCCAAGATCACACGACCAATCAAAGAATAAGAGAATTCTAAAAGACATTGCATGTAAACATTTTCATCAATCATAACAGAATAATAATCTCACTTTTAACCGGTTGAGGGATAGGATTAATCTTACCAGAAACTATATGCGAAAATGTTTTAGGGTCACCTGAAGCCTGCTGTGGGATGCAAGAATCGTAGTCGGGGAATTACCAAAAACAATGTTCGCGAAAGAATTTCCCAAAGTTGGATTGCTTGTAGAATTAACAAGAGTCGAATGTTGGGGGTTCACTGGAATAATAGAGGCCTTTGTGGAAATATTGCGTATAGCTGGAGTATGCCTGGGATCGTGCATATTGAGGTCGTCATCGAGAACCATGGATTGAGGATCTTCTGCAGAACTAGTGTCCCAGGGGCCATCACCCCACTGGGAAGAGGCAGCCACAAATTGATGCTTTAGCGCCGACCCTCCATCATAGCAATTCTTTGGGCCGGCCCCCCATGGTTGGCATCCATGGGGGTAATAATAGTAGCCACCCTGGCCGCTGGGGGGTCTGTGCCCCCATACCCCTACTGAAAATTTATCATGGAGGAAGAATAAGCAACCCCCTGAGTTTCGTGAGGTAGAACTGTAGGAGTTGAAGAAATCGCATGGCTGGAATTGGAGGGAAGCAGGGTTGGAGCAGTCAAATAAAAGTCCGATGGAATCAAGCCTTTTTCGAATATAACACGATCATCATTCACCTTGGGGGGTTGTGACTTGTGTGGTGTGAAATTCGATGGGAGAGATAAACCATAGGGACTGACACCATGCAATAAGATGTGATTAGTAGAACTAGGGTTTTCGGAAACCCTATCCTCATCATGCATAGAAAATTGCTGAGAGGGATGAGCCATATTGCAGGAAATCAAGGAAGATGAAGTTTGGTACTCTGGTTTCGAAGAGCCACTGGAAACCTGCAACTTTTTTGACGGACTTGCATATGGAAGAGGCATGATCGGGGGACGTGTACAATGAGATGGTGCAACAAAATTGGATGTAAAACCGTAAAAAGATTGTCCGGCCATCTAGATCGCTGGAAAGTGGCGATCGAAAATCAAAAATTTCTTACGGTTGTTGTGGAAGTATAAGAGAGTGAAGAGAGCATAATTCTCACTATTGGGCGCAACTACCTCTAATGCGGGTAATTAACCTCAAAACTCTTTGATTATTATCATCTACCCTATCTCCTTCAAGCTTCAATATCCTCATTCGTCACAATCTTAACTTATTGCACTTTTTTCTCCAATACACCTAAGTGCCATGAGCTAGAGGAGAATAAGAATGAAAAACTTGGTTTAAAGTGGCCAATTAAGACCTTGGTTCTAGCTACAAGACTTTAAGGTAAGTAGTAGCCATTTGGTTTTGGTATATTCTATAGGTCCCAAGGGGTGTGTTGTAAGGTTTAGAAGGGGGGGGTTAAATAAACCTTACTAAAAAATTTACAATCAAGAACCTTTCAAAAAATTGCAACAGAGTTATCACAAGTCAACTGTGTCAATTAGTCAGCTGAGTTCCTATATAGCAGACTCACGAGAGCTGTGTGTAAGGTAACTCGGCTGTTTATTTTATGTAGTTAACTTGGCTGACTTGGTTTTTCAAAGCGGAAGTCTTAACACCCTTTAAAAATGGAAATATGAGTTTTTAACACTTGTTTTTGGAAACTTAGCTTATTATCACTTAGAGTAGCAGATTTAACTTAGTTCAGCAGATATAAGATAATAGAGCAGAAATTAAATGCTAAAAGTAAATCGACACAATATTTTTATAGAGGTTCGAAGATGGGGTAATTCTTCTACTCCTATATTCTCCAACTCTTGGAGGAATCCACTAAGTAATGATCAGTTTACAGAGTGGTTCTCAGTCTAGAGACAAGTCTTGATCACGCAGCTGACTTTCTCCTTTGACTCAGTCTCGAGATGCCTTGATCACCCAGTTGGCATCCACTACCTCGTATTCTTGAATGTCTAGCTTTTTGGAGTCTGACACCCACTCGAGCCGCTCCTCTTGCTTATTAAAGTACACACTTTTGCACTTTTTTATTCTTAGTGCCTGACATTATGGGGATATTACTTAAAAAAGTAATCTCCATGATCTTTGTGCAACGGTTGAATGTCAGTTGGCTTCACTCAACTACTTCTTCTTTTCAGCACAGTTGACTTGAATCTTCTTTAACCTCGAATAATTCGACAGATATTTGAACTCAGCTTCATGAGTTGACTTTGACTGACTTTTCACACAGTTGTTCCTTAGTTGATACAACTTCAGTCGAGTTCTTGATCTTCTATCTTGACCATACTCAGTTGTTCCACAGCGGAGTCTTCACTTCAGTCTTCAGTTGACTTCTTGTATTTCCAGGCGTAGCTTACTTGACTCAGCTTTTTCGGCCCTATCTATTACAATGCACATTACAAGAAAAATGGGGTGCCAACTTTCTAGTTTAAGTTTTACATGGCATTCATCAAAATCTATAAAATAAATTTCCCAATAATTTCCCCCTTTTTGATGATGCCAAAACTTTAAAACATTAAATAACATGTAAACATCAAAGATACATACAGGTGATGTAGTAACAAAGAATGAATGCATAGAATCGATCGTTTTATTGATCATAACATTCTTGTCCTTTACACAGCTGTTTACATTTGGTATCAGAGCATTCTATATCAAAGCAAGAATACAGACATCTATGCTAGGATACTAATACAAAGTGAAAAATTTTAAAAACAAACTTCACTAAGTATGCAGATGACTTACAACAGTGTATTTACACAAGTAAAATACATGAAGGGTTCGCAACAACATTTCATCGCCTTCGCTGCCTCCTTCTTTCCTCTATAGCTCTGTCGAAGTCATCAACTCTTTCTCTCTTTTTCCTTTCTTCTTCCTTCTTCTTCTTCTCATAAGCTCTCTTAGCAGCAGGGTCATCCCTTCTTTGACTTTTTCCCATTTGCGTGTGGCTTTGGCATTTTTTGCTGCCATTCTTCTTTTGGCTTCTTCAATTTTGCGTTGATCTTCTAAATTCGCCAAGTGGTCGTGTCCAGTCCAATACACGATATCCCTTTTTCGCTCTTTTCCTAACTCAGCTTCTTTTTCTCTAAGAGTGTGCTGTACAGGAGCTTTGGATTTTCCGGCTGAATGTTTGCTAGAGCTTTGCTGTTTCTCAGTTGTCTTGCACACGTCTAGTCCTTTTTCCCAGTAGAGATCCCATGCTTTGGTTAGAGACAGTCCCTTGAAGTAGCCTTCAGCTTCCAGTGTTTTGAATTCTTCCATGGTTCTGGGCTCAGATCCAACTTGCTGCATTAATTCACCAGGAGGGTCAATTAGAGCTTTGCTTAATTCAGCTTGGAGTCCACCATGTCACATTGTAAGATCTTTTGAACTCGAGCTTCCTATTTTTTAGAGAACTCCTCTATCTCTGCTTCAATGATCTTCCTTCTTTCTACTATTGGGACAGCAGAGTGTCCCATTGGTAGGGTTACAGGGAGTTTGCTCATGATGGAGGCTGTGACTTGACCTTGCTGGGGGGTTTCAGCTAGCATCAAAGTTAAATCTGTCGAGCGTTCCCCCTCAGCTGTTTTTCCTTTCTTCTCAGCTTCAGCTTCCTTGGACTTCTCTTCTTTCAACTTCCTTAGGGAGTCATCTTCCCCATTTTCGGCATCATGAAAGGAATGAGGGACCCCAGGGAACATTCCTGTGAGCATAAAGTCAAGTCTGCTGAGAGCGAAATTCTTTTTGGAGTCTGCTGCGGCATAAGCAGTTAAAAATTCTGAGCGAGTGGCCTTGGACTCGGCTACCACCAACTTCATTTCAGCCAAGAGGAGGCTGAATTTGTCATTCATAGAGCTCTCAAGGCGCATAATTTCTTTTACTTGAAATTGTATCAGCATCTCCATTTAAGTCTTGTGGGATTCATGCAACCTTTCTATGTATTCCTACATTTTGTGCCTGATCAAAGTGTTGTCAGCGCTCCAGACAAGCATTTTACTGTAGAGTTGAGACCACTCCCTGATTCGTACCACTATCCCTCTTAAATCTGCAGTGAGGGTGGCATCTCTATTGTCCAGCCTTAAGTCTAGGGAGGCTTGGTGTCGTTCGATCTTCTCAATCTCTTCACAGATCTTCTTGAAGACTTCACGAAACTCAGCTGTCTCACTTGTTTCAGATGCCGGCCATTCCACATCAAAGTTAAAGTCTTCTAGTACAATGGAGTCAGTAGGAATTACGGGATCTTCTCGTCTGAGAAATTGTCGTTGCTCTTTAGCGGTCTCTTCCTCGTAGCTCAGGAAAGTTTATAGAAAAAGGAAACCCTTGTTCAAAGGCATCATCGCACACATATGAGATGGTTTGTGCGGTTTGTGCCTGTGATGTCTCAGCTTGATTGATATCAGCTGTAGTGGTTTCTCCTGATCCTATCACAGCTGTGGGAGCCTGTGATGGTGTTGGTGGAGTCGTTACTGCTGCAACTATGGGAGCTCACAGATGACTGACTCGGTTTCACCGCTTCGAATGTGTTGCCCACCGATGAGCCTCAGCTGTCTTAACAGCTTCTTCGATCTCAGTAGATTTCTCTAAATGAATTACCTGATCCTCTGCTCATCATCAGCGTCATCGAATGATGATAAGAATTGCAGAGTTGGCTCATCATAAAAGTGAAATTTCTGACGAGCAGCTTTGTCATTTAGCTGGCTCGTTGTTTTGAGAACATCCTTAGTTGAGTCCTTTGGATCTGCAACAGGAGTGGACTCAGCTTTATCTTCAGACCCCAGAAATGATGTATCAAGGTTCTCTTGGGAGTCATGAAGTGCACTTTTCTCTTTCTTAGTTTTAGCGCTTTGAACGAGAGGAATGTTCTGTGGTTCTGCACCCTTACCTAGGGAAGTCTCAACCTCTCTTAGGCCTTCAATACCTCCAGCAGACTCAACTGCTGCGAGGCCTTCAATATTCCCTTCGACAGACACAGTTGTCTTAGGGTCTTGGACCATGGCATCCATAGAAGTCTCAACCCCTAGGATTGCACTTTCATCGCCCAGAGTGTTAACTCCCGGGGAATCTCCATCATGTGCCTCGACTGTAAGAACAAAGGTCATCGGCCTTCAAAGCAAATGACATTTTCACCGGGATAGACTTAACTGTCCGAGCTTCGTCAATGTCACTCTGTTGTGGTTGTTTCTCAGTTTACACTTTGCCCCTTGCTTCAAGTTAGAGTCTTTTGCAGCATCCTCTGACCCTGCTACAGTGGAGAGAGTTTCCCCCTCAGTTGGCACACCAGCTGAGTGACTGATGATGGGGTCACCATGCTCCTGACTCGCGGCTTTTTCTTTTGAATGCTCAACACAAGGCGTGGTAAAACACCTTCTTCAGGGGTTGGCTCAACTTGGGTGCCCAAAGTCCCAGTTTCATTGCCAATTCCCTTGGACCCATCCTCCGAAAGTATCGGGGACGTAGCTGCAGCCATGTCAGTGGCAATCTGTTGCACTACTCCCAAAAGGTCGATCTGCAGGAGAGATTGAGACGACTCTCCTGGTCCTTCAAATAATTGTTGCTCATGCAACTGCCTCGATTCTCTCATTGCTTGATGCATGTCTAACTTTTCTGCTTTGCAACAATGGGTTCCTCATCACTCTCGAGTATATGTCTAGATGTGTATGAGTGTGACATGGATAGTTTGTGAATTCACACATCTTGGCCTTTTCTAGGACACGGGTTTCCTCAGTTGCCTTTTCTTTCTCCTCTTCCTTGATGATTCCAAGAATGTCCATGCAATTTTCTTCATCAAGAGCCTATCGTACCGTGGCAACACCGAGAAATTGCAGCAATTCCTCTTCTTCTTCGATATACTCGGGGTGAGCGAATCGCGCCTTGAGTGATCAAGTTTCCATGCTCTCCATTCCCGAGACGACGCCAATATCCGATATACTTTGAGAGTACATGATTACATCATCATTATCATCTTGTTCTTGTCCTTACTTTTCTTAAGGGATTGAAGGAAGATATTCTGCTGCTCCTCTCCTTCAGCAGCATCAATAGCAGGTGGAGAGACAACCTTTTCAACAGGATGTACAGTTGTCTCTGCTGCTTTGCTTCCCTCACTGCCTCGACGCCCACCGAGTCTTCCGTAGGTCTCTGCGATCACCCTCGAGACTTGGCAGTACACCAATAACTTTAGAGACTACTCTTCTCGGATTACCTAGCGGTCTCAACTTGTGATTCCAAATTGAATAGTAGATTCGGCTCTCTTTTCAAGCTCGATTGCTTGAAAATTCTTCCTCTTTTTAGTCCGAACCGAGGGGGCTTCCGGTTCTTCTTCTTCTTCCTCAATCTTTGGCGGCGGGGGCGAGGCATCCTTCTTGGAGAGAGCTACCTTCCTTGACTTGGCAGTCCTCTTCTTTCATATGGCTGGAGAAGGGATTTGGGGTTCCTTGTCACCCTCAGCTGCAGGAGCATGAGACTCGGTTGCACGGGCAGGCGACTCGGCTGCAGGGGTAGGTGCATCCTTTTTCTTGGACTTTGCTGCTGGAGCCTTCTTTGCCTTAGCTGCAGGGGCAGCTTTTTTCTTGGGGGGGTAGCAGCTGTGTGCTCAGGTTCAGCTGATTCCCCCTCACTGGTTTCCGCCTTCTTCGCGTGGGCTCTCCTCTGGGCTCCAGAGAAGTTCGCCCTGAACATCTTCTTATTGACATGGAAGGGTTTTCCATGTCGAAGGGGAATACCCTTCACTTCCATCAAGAGATCCTCCAAAGGATTCGTCTGCCTTGAATGACTTATTCATCACATTCAGGCAGAGTCTGTTGTACACGAACTTAGCCCAGTTGACTACCTTGCCCTACATGATCGCAGCCATGACGGTCAGCTTTATCTTGGATAGCTGATTAAATCTTCCAAACTTCATGTCTACACACTTTGAGACGACATCCATTAACTTATGATAGTCGTCCTTCAGCAGCTTCTTATCAGCTATGTAAACCACCTTAACAGCGCACTCCGGTTTGGCTACCTCTTTCCATGCATGAGCCAAATCAACATCAGTTTCATTAATCTCCTTCATGTCTTCGACGGCAATAAAGCAATGCTCGCAAGGTCCTTAGCATTTATCATTATGTCCTTGCGGTGGACAGAAGACTTGATCCCTTCGTCCTGCACTTCAGCATTAACATAGAACTGAGCTACTTCCTCTAGATAGGTATGTGAGTATTCCATGGTTAGAAAAGCCTTGAGCCCTGACTTTCTAACATTTCAGCAATTTTTTTAACTAGGGTTTCATCCAAACCCTGTTTCACCATGGCTTCGAAATCCACAGATGATCCTTAGTAGATTTGCTTAGAGAGTTTGATGAAATCGAACGTAGGTGCCATTTTAAAAGATTTTTACCGATTAAAATTGACGAATTTGCTTGAGGACACTTAGAGCTTTCGAGAGAGTTTCTTTTGCTGGTTTGAATGTGTTTGTTTGCGTGAGGAGAGAGAGACAAAGCTGAATTTTTGGTTATATATGACTTGAAGAGACAAATTAGGGAATTCGAATCATTTGGTCAAGATCAATGGTGAGGATTAAGTCTTGAAAACCACATTATCTCTCCACATTTAATGCGGCAACATTTATATCCAATCATGGACATAATTGCGGTTTTTTCCTCATTTTGCGTGATCATGTCTGATGCTTAATAATAAACCATTCCCGCTTGTTCAAAACAACATCGTTGCGAGTAATTTCGATATTTTCAGCTCTCTTCTTTAAAATAACTCAGCTCTTTGTCTTGACTTAACTTTGCTGACAGCTAACTTAATGCAGCTGTATATCCGACTCAGCTGTTCACTTAGCTGTGATGTGAAACTTATTTTGTTTGATATTTCTTTCATTCTTTCCAGGCTATGTTGAATCTTCTGAACTTCTAACTCAGCTCAATTAATACCAACTCATTCTTGAGTTCTTCAAATCGAGATTCACATAATGGCTTTGTAAAAATATCAGCTAACTGCTTGTCAGTTGAGATATATTCCAATGTGATATCTTTATTTTCAACATGATCTCTTATGAAATGATATCTGACATCGATATGCTTTGTCCTTGAGTGTAATACATGATTTTGTGTGATTGCTATGGCACTCGTATTATCCCACATAATTGGAATTTCCCTTTCTTTAATATCATAATCTCTCAACTGTTGTCTCATCCAGAATTTGTGCAATAGCAACAAATGCCTTTATGTACTCGGCTTCAGTGGATGTTTGCAATGGAGTTTTGTTTCTTGCTGAACCATGAGATTAGTCGATTTCCAAGCATTTGACAAGTACCAGATGTGCTTTTTTTGTCAATTCTGCAACAAGCATAGTCTGAGTCTGAGTATCCCATTAATTTGAATCCTCCTTCCTTTGGATACCACAAACCAACTCCCTGGATTCCTTTTAGATATCTCAGAATTCTCTTAGCTGCAGTCATGTGACTTTCCTTGGGTGCTGATTGAAATCTAGCACACACACCAACAGCATAGGTAATGTCTGGCCTGCTTGCAGTTAAGTACATTAGAGATCCAATGAGACCTCTATACCTTGTTTAGTCAACATCTTTTCCTTCTTTGTCCATATCCATCTTGGCTGATATATTCATGGGAATTTTTACTGAGGATTTCTCTTCCATCCCAAATTTCTTCATCAGATGCCTTGTGTATTTCGTCTGACTTAGGAAGGTTCCTTTTTCCATTTGTTTGACTTGAAGGCCTAGGAAGAAAGTTAGCTCTCCCATCATACTCATCTCAAATTTCCCTTGCATGAGGTTTGAGAACTTTGTGCACAGCTCTTTGTCAGTGGAGCCAAAGATGATTTCATCCACATAAATTTGAACTAATAGAATCCTCTTCTCATCTTCAATTCTGAATTGTGTTCTATCAACTTTGCCTTTTGTGAATCCATTGTCAATTAGAAATTGTGACAATGTGTCATAACATGCTCTTGGAGCCTGTTTTAATCCATAAAGAGCCTTTTTCAGCTTGTAAACCATATATCCAGCTGTCTTTTGTTCAAATCCTAGAGGTTGTTCAGCATAGACTTCTTCCTCTAATAGTCCATTCAGAAATGCACTCTTCACATCCATTTGATATACAATGAAGTTCTTATGTGCATCATAGGCAAGAAACATCCTTATTGCTTCTAATCTTGCAACAGGAGCAAATGTTTCATCAAAATCTATTCACTCTTCTTGGCAATATCCTTTGGCTACCAATCTTGCTTTGTTTCTTACCACAAGGCCTTCTTCATTCATTTTGTTTCTGTATACCCATTTTGTTACAATCACATTTTGGTGTAATGGTCTTTTAACCAATTCCAATACTTTGTTTCTTTCAAATTGATTCAGCTCCTCTTGCATAGCTTGTATCCAATGTGTGTCTTCCAGAGCTTGAGATACATTTTTTGGTTCAACTTGAGATATGAAGCAAGTGAACATGGCTTCCTGTTGTACCTTTGATCTTGTTTGAATTCCTTCTTTGACATCTCCAATAATCAGCTCAGGAAGATGGTCCTTCAACCATCTTCTGTCTGTTTGAAGTAAGTGGATTGGGTACAGTCTATTTGTACAGCTCTTTCGTCTTCATCCAGCTGAAGTTCCTCCATTGGTTCAGTTGTTTCATCTTCATCTGAGTTAAGCTCTCTTATCTCAGTTTCAACATAAGAGCTTTTCAGCAGGGATGTTTGAATCTGCTTGTCAGCTGACTCTTCAATATCTTCTTCATTCATGTTTGGTTCATCAAAGACCACATGAAATGATTCTTCTGTGACCATAGTCCTTTTGTTCAATATTCTATAGGCTTTGCTTTCAGCTGAGTATCCCAAAAAGATACCTTCATCAGCTTTGGCATCAAAAGCCTTTAGATTATTTTTTCCATTATTATGGGTGAAGCATTTGTAGCCAAATATTTTGAAGTATCCAACATTTAGCTTCCTTCCCGTCCACATTTCATAAGGAGGTTTTGCCAGCTGTCTATTAATCATGCATCTATTTTGGGTGTAACAAGTTGTGTTTATTGCTTCAGCCCAAAACCTCTTTGGCAACCCAGCTTCAGCTAACATGGTCCTTGCAGCTTCCTTGAGAGTTCTGTTCCTTCTTTCAGCTACTCCATTTTGTTGTGGAGTTCTTGCAACAGATAACTCATGAGAGATACCATTCTCTATGCAATACTGAGTGATTATTCCATTTACAAACTCAGTTCCTCTATCTGATCTTATTTTTATGATAGTTTGACCCTTTTCATTTTGATCTTTCTTCATCAGCTGGGGCAACTTCTGCAATGTCTCTTTCTTCTTACACATGAAAATGGTCCATGTATATCTAGAATAATCATCTACCACCACCAGAGTGTATTTCTTCCCACTTATGCTGGCTGGTTCCACTGGACCAAATAAATCCATATGTAGTAGGTGCAGGATTCTTGTTGATGAAGGAGTTGTCTTTTCCTTGAAAGATGATTTGATATGCTTTCCTATTTGACATGCATCACAAACACTTTCCTTTTTATAGACTGAGTCTGGTAATCCTTCAACAAGATGACTTCTAGCGAGCTTGTTGATTGTCTTAAAATTCAGGTGATTTAGCTTCTTGTGCCACAACCAACTTGATTCGCCTGTGCTTTTTGCCAGTAGACAAGTGCTTGGTGTAGCAGTAGACCAATCTACCACATACATATTCTTCTGTCTTGTTCCTTGCAACACAACTTCATTTGATTCCATGTGCCTAATTTGACAAATCCCCATATTGAATCCAACATTATAGTCTTTATCACAGAGTTGACATATGCTGAGCAAATTAAAGTTGAGTCCCTCAACATAAGCAACATCTGAGATCTCAAATCAATTATTCTTGATAGATCCAATCCCTTTGATCTTTCCTGGAGCTTCATTTCCTCCAAATATGACTTTAGCACCTTTGATTTCTTTGAATTTTGATAGGTTCTCCTTATTTCCTGTCATATGCCTGGAGCAGCCACTATCCATATACCAAATGCCTTGGCACTCTGTTGCTCCCTTTATCTTCAATCAAGGAAATTAATTTTTAGGTACCCATATTTGTCTGGGTCCTTGGGCATTTGTTTTGTAAGATGTTCCAACCAACTTATAGCCAAAAGATCTGACTCTAAGAGGTTGCCATCTATCAGTGCCATAATCAAAATGTATTTTGGCAAATTGTTTGGGGGTTTTGACAACATACAGATGTCTCTTTTGTTTGTATGCCTGAGTGTGTGTTTTAGCAATTGCTCTTTGAAGGTAGTTGTGAATTCTCTGTGCGTAGTGCATGGGTGCATATGAGTTTTGAAAGTAATTCCTTTGCCTTGGGAATGATCTTTGTCACTCAGGCTTGTTTCCCACTTTATTTTCCTGATTTTTCATGTGACCATTCCAATTAGCCTGTGTTGGATAATTTCTACCATTCCCATCATGATGTTTTCTTTGCTGAAATTTCTGGGGTTTTTGGTAGCTCTGTTTACCTTTTACAGAGTATTTTCTGTTAGGAGATTGTTGAGGAACTCGGTTGAACTTCTTCTCAGCTGTCCTTTCAGCATACTCAACTGGCTGTTTTCCTTTTCCTTTATATCCAAGGCCAGTTTGTTTGTGATTGTGCTTAGGAATGAATGTGGGTGCAACATTTGGTGTTTTTGATTTTTGAGATGCTTCATTACTTGAAGATCCTTTTTCCAAAATCACTTTTGGAGTTTGACTATGCACAAAGGGATTGAATCATATGCATGTCTTATCTCCACATTCTTTTTGACTCATGATAAGGTCATCCAATGATTTGGATGCCTTCGTAAATGAGGCAATCACATTTTTGAGATCATTCTCTCTCTTTTCTGTAGCAGCTAATTCTGCATTGATTCTAGTGATTTCAGCCTTTGACTTTATATTCTCATCAGCTATGTGATTTAGGGCATTCAACTCCTTAGTCAGCTTTGAGTTTTGGCTTGTAAGTTGGTTGTTTTCCTCATTAAGAAGTGTGTGAGAGGCTTTGATGTGCTCAAAATCTTTCATTATTTTGCCTAATGAATCATAAAGACTTGTAGGTGAGGAGGTGTTTGTGTCACAGTCACTATCACTAGTGTCTGAGTAAGCAGAGTTAGATTGTACCTCATCATCTTGTTCTTTTTCCATGATGCAAATAAGAGCATCTTCTTCAGAGTCACTTGAGTAGTCAGCTTCACTACTATCCGAGTCAGCTGGTTCCTTGCTCTTGGTTGGCTCAGCTGTGTCTGCAGCTACCATTGCTCTTTTCTTTTCTTGTCTTCTTTCTCTGAAGACTCTCCTTTCCTCCTCATTTTTGTATTTGCTGACAGGTGGGTATTTGCAGTCAATGGCAAAGTGACCTGGTTGTCTGCAATTCCAACAAAGGAATTCAGCTCTTTGACCAGTCCTTTATTCTCTTTGACTATCACCCTTTTGGTAGTCATGTCTTAGATTCTCTGTTCTTTTGGATGGCCTTTCTTCCCTTGTTTTGGAAGGTGCTGAATGTCTTCTTGAGGTCTCTCATTTGTTTCTTTTGTAGTTCTTATTGAAGAACTTATTGAATCTCTTTATTAGTAGAGCAACTTCTTCTTGATCAATGTTTTCAATCTTCTCAGCTCTTTTTCCTTCTTTGACTAAAAGAGCAAATGTCTTGGTACAAATTGTTTCTTGGTCTTTCCTTCTCAGTTCAAATTCATAGGCTTTGAGATCTGAGAAGAGTTCATGGTTGGAATTCTTTGAGAGATCCATGTAGTGTCTTTTCCATAACTTTCATTTCCCAATCAGCTGGGAGTGCCCTCAGTATTTTCATGCACATTTCTTTCTGGGTATATTCTTTTCCATGTGTTAAAAGTTCATTTGTTATTTCAGTGAATCTGGCATCCAGCTGATCCAGGTTTTCTCCTTGAGCCATCTTGAAGTTTTCAAATTTAACGAAAGAATCGAATCGAAAATGTTTTCCTTAATTTGGTCTGATCCTTCACATATAAGTGTCAGCTTATCCAAGATTTCTTTTGCTGATTTGCAGGATTTTACTTTATTGAACATGGCTTTGTCCAAGATTTTGTACAAGATGTCCTTGGCAACATTATCCAAGTTATATCTTTTTTCTGTCATCATTTGTCCACTCAGCCCTTGGTTTTTCAACCATGGCTGGTCTAGGTTCAATGACTTCTTCTCCTTCACCGCTTGTGTTCTTCTAACAAAGATGTTGATTTTGAGTATTTGCAATGGCCCATCTTCTATTACAAACCATATTTCATCATGTAAGGCAGATAGGTGAGACTGCATACGAATTTTCCAATCATCAAATTCTTCAATGGAGAACATAGGAATGCGAGTTAGATTTGCTTCCATAGTGATAATTTTGCAAAAAAAAAACTTTGAAAATAGCAAGTGTTAAACTTTTGAATTATGAAGATCTAATTCAGTAGCCAGTGCGGAAGGTTCAATGAACCAACCGCACTGAGACCACTTGTAGGTGCCAAGGGGTGTGTTGTAAGATTTAGAAGAGGGGGGTTGAATAAACCTTACTAAAAATTCTTGCAATCAAGAACCTTTCAAAAAATTGCAACAGAGTTATTACAAGTCAGCTGCGTCAATTAGTCAGCTGAGTTCCTATATAGCAGACTCACGAGAGTTGTGTGTAAGGTAACTCGGTTGTCTATTTTAAGCAGTTAACTTGGCTGACTTGGTTTTTCAAAGCAGAAGTCTTAACACCCTTTAAAAATGGAAGTATGAGTTTTTAACACTTATTTTTGGAAACTTAGCTTATTATTACATAGAGTAGCAGATTTAACTTAGTTCAGCAGATATAAGATAATAGAGCAGAAATTAAATGCTGAAAGTAAATCGACACAATATTTCTATAGAGGTTCGAAGATGGGGTAATTCTTCTACTCATCTCTTCTCCAACTCTTGGAGGAATCCACTAAGTAGTGATCAGTTTACAGAGTGGCTCTCAGTCTAGAAACAAGTCTTGATCACGCAGCTGACTTTCTCCTTTGACTCAGTCTCGAGATGCCTTGATCACCCAACTGGCTTCCCTTTGCGACTCAGCTTTTTCACGAGACGGCTGCCTTGTTACTACAGCTCACTTTGTCAAGTTGTTGGATTTGATCACTCAGCCCTCTAAACAACTTGAACCACTCCTACAGTCCTTCACTTGGAATGTAGACCCCTGAAATTACTTTGGTTTTCTCTTCAACTTGATGATTTCGTTGTCCTTCACAAATTGTGTTGGATATGAAATACAGATGGAATAGGCTTGAAGATATTATAATCTTTCGTTCAGATTTTGTATGCATTTTCAAATTCCCCTTGTTGTTCTTTTGTTATTCTCATGTATTTTACTATATTTGAATCCTCAAATTTTTATAGTATTGTTTGAATAATTATCCGTTGAAGAGATAGATAATTATTCAAACAATATTTTTGTTGGACATCGATTTGTTCTTCTTTGATTTCCAAGCGTGTGAAGCATCCACTACCTCGTATTCTAGAATGCCCAGCTTTTTGGAGTCTGACACCCACTCGAGTCGCTCCTCTTGCTTATTAAAGTACACGCTTTTGCACTTGTTTATTCTTAGTGCCTGACATTATGGGGATATTACTTAAATAAGTAATCTCCATGATCTTTGTGCAACAGTTGAATGTCAGTTAGCTTCACTCAACTACTTCTTCTTTTCAGCACAGTTGACTTGAATCTTCTTTAACCTCGAATAATTCGACACGTGTTTCAACTCAGCTTCATGAGTTGACTTTGACTGACTTTTCACATAGTTGTTCCTCAGCTGATACATCTTCAGTCGAGTTCTTGATCTTCTATCTTGACCATACTCACTGCTCCACAATGAGTCTTCACTTCGATTTGATTGACTTCTTGTATTTCCGGGCGTAGGCGACTTGACTCACTTTTCCCCTATCTATTACAATGCACATTACAAGAAAAATGGGGTGTCAATTTTCTAGTTTAAATTTTACATGGCATTCATCAAAATCTATAAAATAAATTTCCCAACACATTCGTTTTTTTCTTGATTTAAGACCTCAACCTCTAACACCAAAATATGAGTTGTGGAGGCATATAGGGGCTGCCTTGGGAGAAATAGGAGCCGTAAGTTGGAGTATAAGGAGAAAAACACCGTTTTACACTCACCAACTCAAGACTACTAAAGGTGGGCAGAAAATCTTTCATAAAAATTCAAGTATTTTGCAAAAATGGCATGTAGTATTTTAAAAATTACATGAGTTGTACAAATAAATATTGCATATGTATTTTAAGTATCTCTGTCCAAAATATTCATCAAAGTATGCTTATTGTCCAAAATTTGCAAAAATAAGTGCATGCATGTACAAATTCATGAATTTCTTTATGATTCTTGAATGATATGTTAATGCATGTTTATGTGCTTGGAATTTCATTTATTTTCTTTATATTTTGGAAAACTTGAAAATATATTAAAAATTGAGCTATTGGACCTTGTATGCAAATTATGCAGAGTTGGAAGACTAAATTGCAAATTTAAAAACTGCAAAAACTGACATCTATAAATTTTTAAAATTTGGGCTGTACTAAATTAAAAATACTATTTTTAAGATAATAACAACCCTTGAAAGCCTAAGGATTCAAATGAGGAATTTTGAAAGTTTAAGGACCAAACAAATGAGATTTTCAAAATTGTTTAGAGACTTTTCTATAAAATTCAAAAATTTGAACTTTTCTAACTGAAAATTTTATATTTTGAGTAAATTTCAAAAGTCAAAATATTTTGAGTAAAGAAAACTAATTTTCGAAACTTTGAGGATTAAAGTGTAAATATTCTAACACTCAATGACTACAACGAAATCTCCAGGAATAATATTGTCCATGTACCTGGAAAATTACTTTATCTTAATTTTATAATATTTTGAACCTATGGTTCAAGTTTCATAACAAACGGACCCCCAATAAGCCCTATGGACAAAATCAAAATTTGGACTAGAATAGAGTTTTTAAAAGTTAAGGGACCTAAATCGAGATTTTTTCAAAACTGCTTTTGCCCCAATATTCCGTTTTTCTAAGTAATATTTTAAAGTTGGAATCACATCAAAAGCCCTTCCGGTTTGTAAGATCCAAATATTTTAAGTTTAGGACCAAAAATGACAATTTTAACAAAAAGGGTCCAAATTGATATTTCCTTAAAATCGACCCCAAACTCTTTGAAAAATTGATTTTATGGACAATTTTGAGAATTTCGAAACTGACCTTATATATTTTCGAGGTCGAGACCAAAACTTATTTGATTTCATACCCGATAAATACTAGATTTCCAAAACGGGGCTACTTATGAAAATTTACTTTTATCAAGGACCCCAAATAAATTATTTTCCTCATTACAGCTCTGACATTGACTTAATTATATTTTAATTTTATATTATTATTTTTATTAAATATTTCTGGACCTTAACGGACTCTTTACTCGAATCTTACGCATTACGCGTGGTGACTTCCTTGCCTTATAATAATTCTTACGCATTACCTGAAGAAAGGAGGTAAGCTGAGTCCGAGATATGTTGGACCCTACAAGATACTACAGAGTATTGGAAAGTTAGCCTACCGACTCGAACTACTATCATAGTTTGTGGGAATGCATGACGTGTTTCATGTCTCGAAATTAAAGAAGTATTGACCAGATCCTGAGCATATAATCACACATGACACTCATCCATTGATGGAGAACATATCAGACACCGAGGAGTCCATTCGGATTATTGATCAACAATTGTGGAAGAGAGAGATTCCTTTGGTTATAGTGTGGCAAAATCATAACCGAGACAAAGACGCGGCATGGAAAATGGAGGAAGACCTAAGGGGACAATATCCTTAGTTATTCTGAGAGGAATATGGGAACCAAATTCTTTTAAGGAAGGGAGGATGCGAAGCCCCTCAATTTTCAATCTTGTACGAGCAGGTAACCGACGTCATTAGACGACTATGTATATTCGTGACAATTTTTACCGCGACATTTCTGACGGTTCACTATTATTAATATTTTCAGGCTATATCGTCATTTTATTATATGATCAACTACTTGTTTAATTATTTATCATTTATTTTTATTTTTTGAATTCTATGATTATAAATCACCTAAGTGATCATTATTGCTACTACTTGAGTAGTTATTAGACATCTTAGAGTTTAGGAGACTTATTTCGCTAAGGTAAGAAAAAATTTGTT
The DNA here is from genome assembly GCA_016081115.2 of Rehmannia glutinosa. NCBI lineage: Eukaryota > Viridiplantae > Streptophyta > Magnoliopsida > Lamiales > Orobanchaceae > Rehmannia > Rehmannia glutinosa. Next base: position 36,864,867 of record CM071933.1, read on the forward strand.
CTTTCATCTTCATCTTGTCTTCTTGAAACCTCAAGTCTAATCCTTCATTTACTAACCTTGTTCAATTTCTCTCTTTTGAGGTATACCTAGAAGTTTATATCTTGAAGAATTAAGGAAATCAAGACTTGGTCATAATCTTGAAGAGGACCTTCAAGCCATTTCTAGGAAACATAAAACAAGGTAAGAATTGTGGTTTAGTACTACATTTTCCTTTCCTCTTTTATTTTCAAATTTTAATACCAAAATATGGTTTTAGTTTTGAAAAAGGGGTTGACCTTGAAAGCTAGAACAAAAGGTGTTAACGTGCAAAAAAAATACTCCATTTTAGGCTCAACTTGCAAAACTACACAAGGTAAGTGTAGATTTCTTGACCTTTGCTCTAACCTCTTCTTTCTTACCTCAAATACTCCAAATACTAACTTCAAATTCTTGAAGAACAATGTCACTTAGGGGCCCTTGAGGAAGTGGTGACAGGTTTCAAGGATACAGACAGAAATATCATCTCTAGACACCTTAACAAGAACCATCAAGGTGGGTGGAAAAATCCTTTAGAAAAATAAATATTCTTGTAAAAATTGGCATGTAGTGAATTGAAATTAGAATGATATGATATAAATATGTATTGTAGTTCCAACAATTTCATAAAAGTATGCTTGTAGTTCCAATTTTGCTAAAATAGGTGCACGCATTTACAAATCTATGAAATTCTTGATGAATTCTAAAATGATATGTTACTGCATGCCTATGTACTTGGAATTTCCTGTTTTTTTTTATATTCTGTAAAACTTGAAAATATATAAAAATTGAGCTATTGGACCCTTTATGCAAAATTTGCAAAGTTTGAGGACTAAATTGCAAAATTTAAAAACTGTGGGACTACCTCTGTAAAATTCGAAAATGAATATACTGTATTAAAAATATGACATTTTAAGATAATAACAAAAGTTTAAAGGTTTTGAGATGATAAAAACCAGCCTTTGATAGCCTAAGGACTTAATTGAGGAATTTTGAAAGTTTAAGAATTAAAAATGAAAATTTTAAAACTGTGCAAGGACTTTTCTGTAAAATTTAAAAAATCTAACTTATGTTAACTGGAAAACTTGTATTTTGAGTAAATTCCAAAATTTAAAGTGTTTTGAGTAAAGAAAACCAATTTGTTTAAAATTTTGAGGATTAAAGTGTAAATTACCAAACTCAAGGGCAAAAAATAAAACGTCCAGGATTAATGCAGTTCATGTACCTGGAAAAATCACTTAAATTTAATTTTATAACATTTTGAACCCATGGTTCAAATTTAATAATAAATGGACCCCAAATAAGCCTTAAGGGCAAAAACTCAAAAATTGGACTAGAAATGGAATTTTCAAACGTAAGGGACTTAAACTAATACTTTTTCAAAACTGTTGTTGTTCCAATAACCCCCTATTATGAGTGATATTTTAAAATTGGAATCACATCAAAGCCTTTCCGATTTGTAAGATCCAAATATTTTAAGTTCGAGGCCAAAAAGTTTGACAAAGAGGGGACAAAATCGGAATTTTTCAAAAACTCGACCCCAAACTCATTGAAAAACTGATTCGATGGACAATTTTGTGAAATTAGAAAAGTGACCTTACATTGTGTTAGTCCAAGTGGCTACGATAATCTAGAGGGGGAGTGAATAGATTATGCCGATTTTTCGTGAATCACCCTCTTTTTCGAATCAACAAGTAAATGACAAGAATATAAATGCGGAAATTAAACAACACTCGTTGATTTAAAGAGGTTCAACCCACCTAGGGCCTAATCCTCTACCACCCCAAAGATCTCCGGATGGATTTCAAAAAGAAAAAAAGATTTTATTAATTACCACAATTAATACAACACCTTGAGGATCACCACAATCCTCTTACAACACCTTCAAGGAGATTACACAATCTTCCTTCACCACCTTTGAAGAGTACCACACTCTTCAAACACCTATCACCTAGATCACCCAAGTGTATTCTTACCACAAGAATACTCACAAGGATGTCTTGTGTTGAATGATGGACAAAATTCAAGATTACAACTCTATGAAACCAATACAAAGATTGAGTGCAAGTGTAATCAAGAATCAAAAAGCCTAGACCTCAAAGATGTGCAAGTGAAAGTACTTAGGCTATTACAACAAGAATGTAAAAATGAAAGCTTGAACAATTTGCAGATTTCTTGTTGTGTGTTTTGCTTGTATGTGTTGTATCTTGTGTCTTCAATTCATCATCTATTTATAGGGAAGTCTTCACCAACATAGGCTCCCAACATAGGCTCCTCTATCTTCACTTTTGTCTACAAAAAGAAGATCACAAGATGTAGAAATATTCTACAAAAATCAAAAGTAAATCTTCTTTGTCAAAAATTTCAAATGACATAATTTTGTCATCAAAAATAGCATAGAGGCGACGGTTTGCCTGTTGAAGATTTCGACCGTTTGAAAATATTAGTGCGATCCAGGTACAGGTCGTCAGGGGGGTCGACCGGTCGCCCTAGGGTGCGACCGATCGACCTCACCCTTGACCAGTCCCCCTCCTTCTTTTTTTCACAGAATTTGTTTCTGTTTCGTTCTGTTTCATTTTTTTAACTCTTCAGGTACCGGTCGACGTATAGGGCGACTGGTCGACCTCCAATATTAAATGGTGTCCGATTTTTATCAAAAATAAACTTCAAGAAATACTCCAAAAAATTAGTAAAAATATTTTAAATCACTTGGGAGTATTTTGACAACATTTATAAACATAGTTTTGGTGTAAAAACCATTTTAAACAAAACCATCAAAAGTGTTGTCCATTTTTATCAAAAAATAAATACTAAGAAATACTCCAAAAATTAGTAAAAATATTTTAAATCATTTAGGAGTATTTGGACAACATTTATTATCATTGTTTTGGTATAAAAACTCATTTAAACATAATCATCAAACTCTTGATAAAAACATTTATCTAACAAACTCCCCCTTTTTGATGATTACAAACCAAAACAATTTTTGGGAAGTTGATTTTAAAACAAAACCAATTTTCCGGTCTAAAACATCAAACCATTACAAGCAAGATTTATCATAAGTACAAATACACAAGGATAGGAGCAAAGATTTTTCAAAATCATTTTTGCACAAGCTCCCCCTATCAATATGCATATCAAGAACAAGTATACAAGCAACTACTAAAAGCTTAAAGCTTAGCCTTTACAACTTAAGCTTTTCTTGCGAGCTTATTTACGCTTCTTTGAGCTTATGAGCGTTTTTCTTGTTTCTCCACCTTTGGAATCATCAAAAATAATGTTAGCACGATAAAAACATCATACAATTATATCAAAGTGCGCAATTTTATAGATTAATCGAGCATATTGAGCATTTAAGCTTACCGAATAAAAGGGAAAAAAATGCTCATTTGATTTGTAAAAGCTCATTTGATTGATAAAACATGATCTCTATAAACTTATAAGACTTTTCAAATCAAGATAAGCATGTAGGTGATGAATTTTTCATTGAAACATTTTGTCGAACACTTGGCATGCGTCGAATAAAACAAGAGAAATATAACGCCTTTGTGATTCGTTTAAGCCAAAACATTTCATCACCAATTGCAATACAACAATATACATTCATCATCAATCATCATAAACAACATATTAATACAAGAATTTCAACAATATAGCAAGATACAAGCACATTCTCAAGGGTTCAACCCAATTGAGATTAAAAGGTGAAATTCTTACCATCTAATCGGTAAAGATGAACAATGATGATGATAATCGAGCCTCATGAAGTCCAAAATATAAAATGTATGCAATAAAACAAATTTGAAGTGAAATTTGTGTGAAAAGTGCGTAGGGGACGAAAAATGGACAAAATGAGCCAAAATGGCTGAAACTGAAAACAGAAACGATTTAAACCATAAAATGGTGAGGGGCGACCGGTTGGGGGGGGCGACTGGTCGACGTCATGGGCGACCAGTCGGCCTTCCCCCAACCAGCCCAGTGTTCTTTCTGTTTTTCCAAAATCCGAGTTTTTAACCAAAAATCCGATTTTTCGCCCCTAAGTTTTAAAAGCGTGCAAAATGCAATTATAGACCTCATTCAATATGCATTATGCCTAACAGAGCTCGTATTGACGCAAAAGTCTCGGAAGATAGCGGTTTTGTGAAAATGTCCGCTAATTGATCTTGAGATGGTACAAAAGATATCTCAATTTTTTCATTTTGAAACACAATCCCTTAGAAAATGATGTTGAATCTCAATATGTTTAGTACGGTTCTGATGAACCGGGTTTTGAGCAATGTTTATAGCGGATATATTATCACAAAAGATAGGAACACTTTCAAAAGAACATTTATAATCCGCTAAGGTTTGTTTCATCCAAAGAAGTTGTGTACAACAAAATGCCGCGGAAATATATTCGGCTTCAGCCGTTGAAAGTGAAACACAATTTTGTTTCTTTGAAAACCAAGAAACTAGGCAATCACCTAGAAATTGACATGATCCTGAAGTACTTTTCCGATCATCAATATTTCCCGCATAATCCGAATCACTATTACCTTTAAGAGAAAAATTTTCATTCTTTGGATAGAATAAACCATATTGAATAGTGCCTTTCAAATATCGAAAAATCCTTTTAACGACACTCATATGAGATTCTTTGGGATTTCTTTAAAAACGAGCACATAGGCATACGGCATGAAGAATATCCGGTCTACTTGCGGTTAAATAAAGTAAACTACCAATCATACCTCGATATTTGGATTCATCAACCGACTTGTCTTTTTCATCTTTGTCAATCTTGACGTTTGTTGCCATTGGGGTAGAGACGGTTCTTCCTTCTTCAATGCCAAATTTCTTCAAAAGCTCCTTTGTATATTTTGATTGAGAAATATAAATCCCTTCTTGGCATTGCTTAATTTGAAGTCCAAGGAAGAAGTTGAGCACCCCCATCATGCTCATTTCAAATTCACCTTGCATTAACTTAGAAAATTTCTTGCACAAGGATTCATTAGTAGCACCAAAAATAATATCATCAACATAAATTTGCACTAATAAGCAATCTTACCCTTTTTCAAAAACAAAGAGAGTAGTATCAACTTTACCTCTTGTAAAACTATTTTGCAAAAGAAAAGAGCTAAGTCTATCATACCATGCACGGGGTGCTTGTTTCAAACCATACACGGCCTTTTTAAGTCTATAAACATCATTAGGCCTAGAAAAAATTTCAAACCCCGGAGGTTGTTTTACATAGACTTCTTCTTGAATAATACCATTTAAAAATGCGGATTTTACATCCATTTGGTAAAGCTTGAAATTTTTAAAACAAGAATAGGCAAGTAAAATACGAATAGCTTCTAAACGTGCTACGGGTGCAAATGTTTCATCATAATCAATACCTTCTTCTTGACAATAACCTTGAGCTACTAACCTTGCTTTGTTTCGAACAATATTGCCTTGGTCATCGAGCTTGTTCCGAAATACCCATTTTGTACCAATAATGATTTGAGATGGAGGACAAGGTACTAATTCCCATACATCATTCCTTTCAAATTGATTCAACTCCTCTTGCATTTCTAGAAATCAATCCTCATCTTCAATGGCTTCCTTAGCATTTTTAGGCTCTTTTTGAGAAATAAGAGCTTTCTCGGCAAATTTTCCTCGAGTCATTACTTTATCAAGGGGATCACCAATAATAAGATCTTTTGGGTGATCTTCCTTAAATTTCAATGCTACGGGAAGATTCGAAGTATCACCTTTATCTTCTTGAGGAACATTTGAGCTTGAAGGTTGATCATTTTGAGTAACATCTTGAACAATGGGTTCAACAATATCTTCTTCATCACTTTCATCATTGGGTATCCTTTCAACACCCGAAGCTTCATTGAATTTGACATGGATGGATTCTTCAACAACCCCACTAGTCTTATTGTAAACCCGGTATGCTTTACTCTTGGTTGAATACCCCATAAATATTCCTTCATCGGCCTTAGGATCAAGTTTGTCTAATTGATCCTTAGTATTCAAAATAAAACATTTACATCCAAATATTTTGAAATAACTAATATTTGGAGTTCTTCCTTTCCAAAGCTCATATGGAGTTTTATTCATTTTAGGACGAATATAAACTCGATTAATGACATAGCAAGCGATTTACGACCTTCGCCCAAAAATATTTTGGAAGTGAAAATTCATTGAGCATGGACCGACTCATTTCTTGAAGTGTCCGATTCTTCCTTTTGGCTACTCGATTTTGTTGAGGTGTCCTTGGAGCCGAAAAATTATGACTATATCCCTTGGTTTCACAAAAGACTCTAAATTCGCCACAAATTCTCCACCTCGATCACTTGAATAGACTTAATAGTATCTTCATTTTCATTTTCAATAAGTCTACACAACTTAACAAACTCATTAACTGTAACGACCCGGATTTTTATGCCTTAATAAGAATTTTATTAATTATATTAGTTTATTTCATGGAATAATAATGGTTAATTATGAATTTATTAATGATTTAATAGATAGTTAATTTGTTAAATTACGGAGAATAGATTTTATTTTAATTAGACAGTGAATTATTTCATTTGGGCCTTATAATGGATAATTGGACCTTTAATTAGTTTAGAGTATTAAGTCAGGCCCATAAGCCCTTTTTCTTATTAATGGATTAATAAATAAGCTCATGTACCCAAAGCCCAGTCTAATTAGAAGTAGGTTAAAACACAGATATAAGACACGTAAAACACACACAGAGAACACACGAATACACGATAGATGAGGCGAGATAAACCGGACGTCCAGAGGAGAACGCAGAGAGAAAAAAAAAAGAGAAGAAAGAGAGGTGGTTTTCCCAAGGCAAATCTTTTAGGCCTACGTTTGATCCAAAGAGTCTGACAATGATTTTATTATCCATAAATTGAACAGGCAAGTAATCTTTCTAGTTTCATATATAATTAAGAAATAAATTTTACGATGGCTAACTTATACGCTCCTCGCCTAATATATATGAATTTATATGTTTTTATATGAAATTCCATATGTGTTTGATAATATATGATCTGCTATTTATGAATCCTTATTGTGCGTAAATAAGTTTCACGCTATTTTATGGTTGTGGGTATAAGCTCACATATGGAATTCACGTACACAGTATAAATTATCTAAGCTCCTATTAGTAGCGTAATGGGCATCCAAGGTTATGATGATATCGTATGCTGTGTGCCTGTGCATATTCATTGATCCATGTTAATGGTTTTTAAAAGTCTAACTTTATTCTTTTAGGTTTTAGTGTGTATATATATATATATATATAATATTGTAGGTTTTATATCTCATGATAATGGGGTTGTATATGATATTCACGTCCTAGCAGTAGCTTTAATTTCACAATATCAAGGATTCTTGGATTAACTAAATGTACTTTTTCCTAACTAATTGGATACATGGTTTTTCTAACTAACGTAGGGTTTTCCCTTAATTAAATAGATATACGGTTTCTCCTAACTAAGTGAACGTATGACTTTTCTCCCAAGATATTGAATTGAATGTAAGGTTTCCCTAACTAATCGAACATATAGATTTTCCCTAGATACGTTTGAGTAATTGAATGTATGGTTTTTCTCTAACTAACTGAATGAAGGGTTTTCCTTAATTAGTTGAATGAATGGTTTTTCCCTAAATAGTTGAATGAGGTTTGCTCTCAAGTACGCTTATGTTAATTCCCGTATTTAATGATATGTTGCATCACGTAGGTTCATGCATCATTGTTAATGTATGTCCATAGCATTTCATGAGCATCCAAACATCAAGTCAAGTCAAGTCATAAAGTATAATGTTTTTCAAAGAAAATGGGTGCACATTGTTCTATGATGCTGGAGTGAGTGGGAAATGGGCGCGGGGGACCGGCGTTCCGACCATGTAATGTTAATGTTCAAGGAAAAGGGCCTCCGGGCAAAAGAATGGAAATGGGCCTTCTGGCAAACGAATGGAAATGGGCCTTCGGGCAAAATCACGGGTTCCAAATAACAAGGCCCACTGCGACCCTGATTAGAACAATGTATTACCAAGTGAGCTCGCGTCCTAAGAATGTTTCAAGGTAACGAAAGACAAAGTTTTATGCTTATGAAAGAACGTTTTAAGCAATGAAAACGTAAAGTCTTTTTAAGTTAAAGATATTGCATTAGGCATGCATTCATGCATGAGGTTACTTGTTGAGCTCATTTAGCTCGTTCCACGTATGTTGAATATTTTTCAGATGAGAATGCAGAAGAGGAAGGAGATGGCCAGGCGCAGTGACTCTGGAAACCCATGTCAATGGAATTCTTTTATTTTCAAAGTTTGACTTTTTAGTTCATTAAACGTTGAATGTCTGTGTTCTTTTTCAGTATAAATATTTTGGACTAGTAATTATTAGTATTTATTCCGCTGCAAAGTTCTCGAATGAAGTAAAAGTTTTTACTATTCCGTAATTTTAAGCATTCTTCAGGTTATTTTTATTTATTTGTTATTTTCGCATTAAAATTAAAGTAAGCTAGAAAGGGCGCTACATTTAGTGGTATCAGAGCCCAGGGTTTTTAAAATCGGTTCTGTAGACTTTCAAATGATTTAATATACGAAAGTTTAAAGTCAACTTGTCATGGGTTCTCAGTCGCGCTTCGAGCATCTCCCTCCGCTAATCGGTAAGCTTTTTATGTGTATTGTCATTATTAATATATGTTGGACTCTATGAAATGTTTGATTGTGTTTTCATTGATTTTAGTTTTGTACGTCATTAATTACTCGTCTTTATTTTCATGAAATGATTTGTTGCTCAAATAAATGTATATATGTGATCACTATTGCTATGTCTAGAAAACAATGAATTGAGACTTGTTTTCACGCCTTGGTATATTAGCATTTTATATTTAACAAGTTTCGAGGACGAAACTTTTATAAGGTGGGGAGAATGTAACGACCCGAATTTTTATGCCTTAATAAGAATTTTATTAATTATATTAGTTTATTTCATGGAATAATAATGGTTAATTATGAATTTATTAATGATTTAATAGATAGTTAATTTGTTAAATTACGGAGAATAGACTGTTTATTTTAATTAGACAGGTGAATTATTTCATTTGGGCCTTATAATGGATAATTGGACCTTTAATTAGTTTAGAGTATTAAGTCAGGCCCATAAGCCCTTTTTCTTATTAATGGATTAATAAATAAGCTCATGTACCCAAAGCCCACCTAATTAGAAGTAGGTTAAAACACGGATATAAGACACGTAAAACACACACAGAGAACACACGAATACACGATAGATGAGGCGAGATAAACCGGACGTCCAGAGGAGAACGCAGAGAGAAAAAAAAAAGAGAAGAAAGTGAGGTGGTTTTCCCAAGGCAAATCTTTTAGGCCTACGTTTGATCCAAAGAGTCTGACAATGATTTTATTATCCATAAATTGAACAGGCAAGTAATCTTTCTAGTTTCATATATAATTAAGAAATAAATTTTACGATGGCTAACTTATACGCTCCTCGCCTAATATATATGAATTTATATGTTTTTATATGAAATTCCATATGTGTTTGATAATATATGATCTGCTATTTATGAATCCTTATTGTGCGTAAATAAGTTTCACGCTATTTTATGGTTGTGGGTATAAGCTCACATATGGAATTCACGTACACAGTATAAATTATCTAAGCTCCTATTAGTAGCGTAATGGGCATCCAAGGTTATGATGATATCGTATGCTGTGTGCCTGTGCATATTCATTGATCCATGTTAATGGTTTTTAAAAGTCTAACTTTATTCTTTTAGGTTTTAGTGTGTATATATATATATAATATTGTAGGTTTTATATCTCATGATAATGGGGTTGTATATGATATTCACGTCCTAGCAGTAGCTTTAATTTCACAATATCAAGGATTCTTGGATTAACTAAATGTACTTTTTCCTAACTAATTGGATACATGGTTTTTCTAACTAACGTAGGGTTTTCCCTTAATTAAATAGATATACGGTTTCTCCTAACTAAGTGAACGTATGACTTTTCTCCCAAGATATTGAATTGAATGTAAGGTTTCCCTTAACTAACTGAACATATAGATTTTCCCTAGATACGTTTGAGTAATTGAATGTATGGTTTTTCTCTAACTAACTGAATGAAGGGTTTTCCTTAATTAGTTGAATGAATGGTTTTTCCCTAAATAGTTGAATGAGGTTTGCTCTCAAGTACGCTTATGTTAATTCCCGTATTTAATGATATGTTGCATCACGTAGGTTCATTCATCACGAATGGAAATGGGCCTTCGGGCAAAATCACGGGTTCCAAATAACAAGGCCCACTGCGACCCTGATTAGAACAATGTGTTACCAAGTGAGCTCGCGTCCTAAGAATGTTTCAAGGTAACGAAAGACAAAGTTTTATGCTTATGAAAGAACGTTTTAAGCAATGAAAACGTAAAGTCTTTTTAAGTTAAAGATATTGCATTAGGCATGCATTCATGCATGAGGTTACTTGTTGAGCTCCTTTAGCTCGTTCCACGTATGTTGAATATTTTTCAGATGAGAATGCAGAAGAGGAAGGAGATGGCCAGGCGCAGTGACTCTGGAAACCCATGTCAATGGAATTCTTTTATTTTCAAAGTTTGACTTTTTAGTTCATTAAACGTTGAATGTCTGTGTTCTTTTTCAGTACAAATATTTTGGACTAGTAATTATTAGTATTTATTCCGCTGCAAAGTTCTCGAACGAAGTAAAAGTTTTTACTATTCCGTAATTTTAAGCATTCTTCAGGTTATTTTTATTTATTTGTTATTTTCGCATTAAAATTAAAGTAAGCTAGAAAGGGCGCTACATTTAGTGTGGTTCGGGGACGAACCAAGCGGAAGCTGGTGGGCTTGTGACGTCCGGGGCCGAAGAGGGCGGGGAGTGATCGCCGGTGCAAGAAGGCACGGACAAGGAGCGGCTCCTGGCAGGCTTCTAGGCGGAGGGGGACATGAATGAATCGATCCCACACCCGAAGAAGAGGAGATTTTGAGACTGTGTAGGTATGGGACTATACAGTTGAGGAAGGCTTAAAAGATTTGATAGGTACTACTCATATCAACAAGATGCATCTTCTTTTCTGGTGCTCATCATATAAAAACTCCGAAGTTAAGCGTGCTTGGCCCAGAGCAATTATATGATGGGTGACCCCCTGGGAAGCTGCTCTCAGGGTGCGCGTGAGTGAGGACAAAGCGCGCTGGGAAGACTTGTGTTGGTTTGTGGGGACAATCGTCGATCTGGAAGGCGGGTCGTTACAGATGGTATCAGAGCGTGACCTCTCCTAAGTAAGGTGTGGTTCGGGGACGAACCAAGCGGAAGCTGGTGGGCTTGTGACGCCCGGGGCCGAAGAGGGCGGGGAGTGATCGCCGGTGCAAGAAGGCACGGACAAGGAGTGGCTCCTGACAGGCTTTTAGGCGGAGGGGGACATGAATGAATCGATCCCACACCCGAAGAAGAGGAGATTCTGAGACTGTGTAGGTATGAGACTATACAGTTGATGAGAGTTTAAAAGATTTGATAGGTACTACTCATATCAACAAGATGCATCTTCTTTTCTGGTGCTCATCATATAAAAACTCCGAAGTTAAGCGTGCTTGGCCCGGAGCAATTATATGATGGGTGACCCCCTGGGAAGCTGCTCTCAGGGTGCGCGTGAGTGAGGACAAAGCGCGCTGGGAAGACTTGTGTTGGTTTGTGGGGACAGTCGTCGATCTGGAAGGCGGGCCGTTACATATTTTTCGTATTAAAATTTAAGGAAGCTAGAAAATGGGTGCTACATTTAGTGGTATCAGAGCCCAGGTGTGACGCCCGGGGCCGAAGAGGGCGGGGAGTGATCGCCGGTGCAAGAAGGCACGGACAATGAGCGGCTCCTGGCAGGCTTCTAGGCGGAGGGGAACATGAATGAACTAATCCCACACTCGAATAAGAGGAGATTTTGAGACTGTGTAGGTATGGGACTATACAGTTGAGGAAGGCTTAAAAGATTTGATAGGTACTACTCATATCAACAAGATACATCTTCCTTTCTGGTGCTCATCATGTAAAAACTCCGGTTAAGCGTGCTTGGCCCGGCAATAACATGATGGGTGACCCCAGGAAGTCGCTCTCGGGTGCGCGTGAGTGAGGACAAAGCGGCTGAAAGACTCGTGTGTTGGTTTGTGGGGGGACAAATCGATCCGGGAAAGCGGGCCGTTACGGTGGTATCGGAGCGGGACCTCTCCTAGTGCGGTGTGGTTCGGGGACGAACCAAGCGGAAGTGGTGGGCTTGTGACGCCGGGGCAGAGAGGCGGAGTGATCGCCGATGCAAGAAGTCACGACAATGAGTGGCTCTGGCAGCTTCAGGCGGAGGGGAACATGAATGAACGATCCCACACCCGAATAAGAGAGAGTCGAGATCGTGTAGGTATGGGACTATACAGATTGAGGAAGGCTTAAAAGATTTGATAGGTACTTCATATCAACAAGATGCATCTTCTTTTTTTCTGCTCATCATGTAAAAACTCCGAAGTTAAGCGTCTTGGCCCGGAGCAATAACATGATGGGTGACCCCTGGGAAGAAAGCGCTCTCGGTGCGGCGTGAGTGAGGACAAAGCGCGCCGGAAAGACTTTCAGTTGGTTTGTGGGGGCGTCGATCCGGAAGGCGGGTCGCTTCTGATTCCCGCCTTCCAGATCGACGACTTTCCCCCACAAATTCCCGCCTTCCGACGATCGACGATTGTCCCCACAAACCAACACAAGTCTTCCCAGCGCGCTTTGTTCTCACTCACGCGCACCCGAGAGCAAATAGCTTTTCCTTCGGGTCACCCATCATATAATTGCTCCGGGCCAAGCACGCTTAACTTCGGAGTTTTTATATGATGAGCACCAGAAAAGAAGATACATCTTGTTGATATAAGTACTATCAAATCTTTTAAGCTCTCCTCAACTGTATAGTCCCATACCTACGATCTCTCTCCTCCTCTTCTTCTAAAAGGGATCAACTCATTCATGTCCCCTCCGCCTGAAGGCTGCCAGAGCCGCTCCTTGTCCGTGCCTTCTTGCACCGGCGATCACTCCCCGCCCTCTTCGGCCCCGAGCGTCACATTAACGGCATCGCTTTTATTTGTAAGAAATAGAGCCCAAGTATATCTAGAAAAATAATCAACTATAACAAAAGTATAATGTTTTCCACTTAGACTTGCCGTACCAATATCCCCATACAAATCAAGATGAAGCATTTCTAGGGGTTTGGTAGTGGAAATTTCATTTTTGGGCTTAAAACTACTCTTAACTAATTTGTTCTTTTGACAAGTGTCACATAAGCCAAGATTTTCAAAATTCAATTTAGGTAGTCCTTTTACATGTTGGTTTTTGTAAATGGTTTGCAAATTTTTGTATCCAACATGCCCAAGTCGCCTATGCCGTAAACTAGTTAAATCATTATTGGCGACAAGACAAGAAACATTTTGACTAACCAAATCACTTGTACAAATTTTGTAAAGATTGCCTTTTCTAATTGCTTCACAAATAATTTTATCATTTTTGGAAATAAGGCATTTTTCTTTGTTAAAAACAACATTATAATTTGAATCACAAAGTTGGCTAACACTTATCAAATTGAACTTAAGCCCTTCTACTAAAAGAACATTACTAAGAGAGAAAGAAGAGTTACCAATTTCTCCATTTCCAAGAATTCTTCCTTTGCCATTGTCGAACATGACCATACCCTCTTCTTGGAGCTTGATGTTGGTAAAAAGTTCTCTCTTTCCGGTCATATGGCGTGAACATCCGCTGTCCACGAGCCATTTTGAATCTTCCATTGTTGTTATAGCTCATATAACCTACCAAGGAATTATTTTTAGGTACCCTATAATTTTGGGGTCCATGGGGGTTAGCCTTGAGACCTTTAGGTCTCCAATAATAGCTAAAATTATTCTTCAATTTACAATTGCTAGCATAGTGTCCATTCTTACCATAATAAAAACAAGTAATAATACGAGGACTACTAAAGACGTACAAAGGTTGGACCTTGGTCTTTTTCTTAAAAACATTTTGAAAAAGTTTGTAACCAAGTCCTAACTTAGAATGCTCACCTCTTTGTGCATCTAAAATTTTTGTGACTTTATCCGTACTTAAATTGAATCGATGCACATCCTTTTTCAAATTTTCAATATCATTTGTGAGCGTTTATTTTTCGGTTTCAAGAGTACGGACCATAGTAAGAGTAATAGCATGAGCCTTATCAAGAGAATCATAGGAAGTAAATAATTTATCTTTTTCTAGTTTAAGCTCTTTATGCTCCTTTTTCAAATTCTTGTATTTAACAATCAAATTTTGAAACTCATTTTGCAATTCATCAAAATCACATTGTAATTCATCAATTAGGGAAGAAGATGAAGCATTAGATCGTACCTCGGTATTTTCATCGTCTATGGCCATAAGACCATGTTCGGATTCTCCTTCCTCATCGGTTGTTTCAAGTAATTCATCCCAAGTTTTGACGTCCGCATTTAACGCCTTCTTTTTCGGAAAAGGCTTTTTCTTCTTTTGTTCCTCTTCAAGAGGGTCGACCGGTCGACGGGGGGTGCGACCGGTCGCCCTAGGGTGCGACCGGTCGACCTCACCCTTGACCGGTCCCCCTCCTTCTTTTTTCACGAATTTGTTTCTTTTCGCTTTCTTTTCATTTTTTTAACTCTTCGGTACTGGTCGACGATAGAGGCGACCGGTCGACTCCAATATTAAATGTTGTCCGATTTTTATCAAAAATAAACTTCAAGAAATACTCCAAAAAAATAGTAAAAACATTTTAAATCACTTGGGAGTATTTTGACAACATTTATAAACATAGTTTTGGTGTAAAAACCAATTTAAACAAAACCATCAAAAGTGTTGTCCATTTTTATCAAAAAATAAATACTAAGAAATACTCCAAAAATTAGTAAAAACATTTTAAATCATTTAGGAGTATTTGGACAACATTTATTATCAATGTTTTGGTATAAAAACTCATTTAAACATAATCATCAAAATCTTGATAAAAACATTTATCTAACACATTGTTCTCGCTTAGAGATCAAAACTTATTCGATTTTAAACCCGATAAATACTAGTTTTTCCAAAATGGAGCTACTTATGAAAATTTTCTTTTTTTATCAAGGACCTCAAATTAATTATTTACCATGTTACAACCCTGAAATTTACTTAATTATATTTAATTATATAATTTTTAGTTTTCTTAAAATTTTCGAACCTTAACGGACTCCTTACCCGAATCTTACATGTTACGTGTGGCGACTGCCTCGCCTTATAACCAATTGAACTTCAATGAGGTTGAAATCAACCGCATAATATACTGAATCCATCAAATCAATCGAGGCATGGGTAATCCTTTCGATAATTAGCTTTATTTAAAAAGGTTACACCGCCAATAATACTAAACATTCGCGTATATAAACTTAACGTACTTATACCTTGTATTGCTTTTGCATGATTCGTATATTGTATTTGGCTGCCTTTATGACATATTATAACTTTGTGAACCTAGTTGTTTGAGTCAACTTGGTGTGTCGAGCTCAAAGTCGGAGTGGACTAGTCACATAATGGAACCGGCTAACAACACGGCTGCTATTCCATTTACTGCCGCATGCCTTGTCCTAATCCCACCACTGAAGGACAAAGTGTCCAACAGGCGAAGTGGGTCATAGAATAGAGGTATATTCATGTTTATGACAATCTGGGCTTAACTAGACACACTATGGATTTATCGTGCCTAGGAGCGATAAGGTGACAGTGCCTTGTGCCATCTAGCTCGGGGAGTTACAAGGAAGAATGAAGAAATCATTGTCTGATCCACACGATTCTGGAGTTACTCGGACCGTTTACTTGTTTAGGTTGGCGTTACATTCCGTATGCAACCACTACTTGACTTACTCGATACCATTCCTGGTTCTTGAATGTTCACGAACTGTTTTCAACAAGTTATATACTACTATATTATTTTGACATATCACGCTGCTTGTGAATTGTGTGCGACGCACGCATCAGAAGCATCATGCATCGACATAAGCCACACTTACACACGAACACCCATTCATTGAGAATGTTTATCTCACCCCCGCTTTTTCAAACAACCATATGGTGATTGTTCACACATTGAGGATGTAGACGAAGAAGATCAGACTATGGAGTAATTCATATCCGTGCCCCATCCCGACTTCTGAAGATTTCCTTCATTGCTAGCTTTTTTTAAGTAAGATCGAAAATAATATAAAAAAGAAAATAAGGGTCCTAATCACAAGTCGATCAGGTAGCGCAATGTTTGGGGCCTCGTTAATAACCTACCAAGGTAAAACCCACCCTTGTGGGGAAAACCTTTAGTAGGAAAAGACTACCCCGACGAGAAAGAAAAATACCATAGAACCATATCAAAAGCACAGAACAAAAATTATCTAACAAATCTATATTGTACTTGTTCAACATAGTCATCCATGAGCAAAGATATAATATCATCGGAGGGGCGTCCCACCAAGTAGAATCTCCTGAGTACTTGCTGAGCTGGTCCGCCACACGATTTCCTTCCTGATAAATGTGATAAATAAAAATGTTTATCTGGGAAATCAAATAAAGAAAGTAGTGCCATTGACTAAGAAGACACCACGGAATGGAGCCAACCTGGGATCGAAAAACATTCACAACATAGTCCGATTCCACTTAAAGATTAGTCCACCCTTTATGAAAAGCATAGGTGATCGCACTCATTGCTGCAACTAATTCACCCTCGAATGCAAAGCCCGTACCACTGCAGAAATTGTACATGGACTATCTTCATGAGTATAAAGATTAATGCAGAATACATACAAATAATGAGGAGGGACCCTTTTTTCCATACATGGGTTGATGGACTGCATTGGCCTCATAGGTTGAAACGGGCGAGTGGACCGGATAGTTATATTTGCGATTCAATAATAATTAATAATATTGGATAATTAATTAAGTAAACTTGGAATTAAATAATGCATAAAATAATTAAAATAAAAAATATTAGGATAAGTCAATTTTATCCCCGATACAACAACCAAAAAATATACATTATATAGAGTTGATAACTTGTCTACTAAGTAATTAAATAATTCAAATTAAAATAATTTATTAAGTAATTTTATATAAAAAAATAAATATTAGGGATTTGAGGGAGATCTAATAGTATGCATAACCCAGTAACCCACCACACCCTAAACATGTCTAATTCTAAAAACTTAGATGGACAACCCCGCCTGCATTAAACGTAAAAATTCATTATTGATCCGAATTTAAATTTCCTCGTTGACATCCCTAAATTTTTCAAGCACTTGCGAGTTGCGACTTGGCAATTTCTATGGCGACATAATCAGAATAAAACAATTATCTTATTACAGCTAGCTCCATACTCAGATTTGTATGATTTCAATTTTCAACTCTGTTTACAGCTCCGGGCATTTTGCAGAAGTTCTCTCTGTTCTTCTTCTTCGTCTTTTGCCTTACTCTGTCAAACCCACGTAAAATTCCTGTGCATTACGAAGTATTTTGAATCCACCCTCAGTCCCTACCTCAGTCCCATGCGGGTTTCACCGCCATGACCCGCCGTCTCAACTCCCAAGTCTCCATCCTCACCCTCTCTTTCATTTTCCTTCTCGTTTCCTTTTTCGTCTACCATTTTCTCTATCCCCAACCGCACACCTCTACTTCACCAGTCTCTACCCCGGAAAAACCCTTTGCAAAGAATCACATAATCCGATTTTCGCTATACAAGAAAGCCCAGGATCTCAGGGACTATCTCGAGCGCAATGTGAAATCAAAAGGCTGGACATGGGTTGAGAGACACAACCCCGCAATGAAGTTCCCCACGGATTTCGCCCTGGTGGCAATCGAGGAAACCCTCGAGGAGTTGTTGATTGGGGAGTTTGGGAGATTGGAGCTGGTGAAGGATGTCTCGTTGGATTTAAGCTATCAAAGGGGGGTTCTCGAGGAGAAAGTTGTTGGAGCCTTTGTGGATGGAAAGAAGAGGCCCGGCAAGATTTTCACCGCCATGTCGTTTGGTGAAGGGGAGAACCACACTGCCGTGGCGGATACTGGTGGTGTGAAGATTAGCTGGAGGAGGAATCTGATGATGCAGGTGAGCATTAAGTTCATGAATTCTCTTTCTTTCACTAAGAAGTATGAGTCAACAAGAATTGCATTAAGATTCAAATGGCAGATCTTTAACTCTTTTAAGTTTTTGTGTTGAGTGCTTCTAACTATTTGGTTTTGAAAGAATAGCATCAATTTCTTCATAATCATAATCAACGACATCCACATTTTGCTTGATGTTTTTAATTTCAGCTTGCAACTCATAGTAACTGAGACCTACCATACAGAAGAATAAGAGAAACAGTCATGATCTTTCTTCTGGTGCATGTTGATGTAGCACAAGCATTTATGAAAATACTGCCGTTCGAAATTTGAAATGATGAATTTCAAGTTCAGTACTCCATTTGAGTGTTTAAGTTGAGGAAAACTGTGTCAGAGAAAAGGTTTTACATTGTAATACTAATTTGGATAATTCTGAATAGTGGTGTTCAATTGGCTGTCCCTGAGGTTATGAGGTTAGGAAGAGACAGTAGTGAATTTATGACAATAGGTAATAAGAATGCCGAAACTGAGAGAAAGGAGAAGAGTTACAGCTGACGAAAAGGGAGGACAGGAAGGGGGACTCTCTCAAGAGTTTGCGAGCACAACATACTAGTTCTAGTTACTGTAACGAATAAGTCTATATAAACTTGTGTAAATATCTTAACGACTTCTTTTACTCTAAAATAGGATTTTACTCTAACTGGGGAACCATTAATTAATGAAATATATGACTAATCCTAGTATCAATGGTAACAGTACAAGTTCCAGCCGAGGATTGAAATAAATCTTGGATAATTCCCAAATACCCTCAATTCTTAAACTTTTGAAAGAAAAGAGACTCTAAACTAACAAGGTCTTATACTTTTAACCTCACAATCTTCTCTTTTGTCATAGACCTCATAACCTATAGGCTAGGCTTCTAAATTCCACTTTCTTCAACTATACAAGTAAAACAAGGCTGTGATTACATAACTGTTAACTTTCTCTTATGAAGGGATGTAATCCTATCCTCTAAACCTGAAATGCAGAAAATTTCGAAAAAACTTGGTCTAACTACTTTGACTGAGTTAAGTTGCTACCACATGATGTGTAGAGAATCCACATGCTTATGAGAACTTTTGTTATTTTCACTAAGTAACTTCGAGTATCCCCCTTTCTTAAATGCGATGTTCTGATGGATTGGGAAACAATTAATTGTTAACAGATGCTTGACGAGCAAATTGATTTATGGCACCTATCTCTATATAATCAGAAAGTCTTTTCTTTCTTTCAGTTTATTCAGTGAATTTGGCCTTTGTTACTTGTGCTTCTGGTTGTCTGTTTAGTTCTGATCATTTTTTTTGAACTAAATTTAAGTTGTGGCGTCCTAGTGATTTAGAATGATGACATTGTAAATATTGGGCAGTTATTCTTCCCTTTTTCTAATCTGAAGGAGTTAAGATGATTATGAAGTTTCTCCCTTTGTGTTAAATAGTATAACATATATCTGGCCTGGTCTGGACGTGGGTATTATTTTTCTTCATTATTTGTGTTGTTCTTGGTAAGGCAGCATGCTTCGGTTGATTGAAGGCCATAGATTTCCTGTTGAGAGATTTCTTGGAGTGCTTAGCCTCTTTTAGCTTTGACTTCTGTGGTTATTCGGTATAGTAAATGTGGCAGCTCAGATGTGTTAGTGAAACCTATTTAACTTTATTCAGATTTACTAACTGGTTAATACCTGTGTATAAATTTCTCTTTGTCGCTTCCAATTACCTTATGAACTTATCTCCATCATAATTCTACTCTATTGTTGCAGAAATCTCAAGTGACCTCCTTGTTTGAAGCAGATGCACTCTGGTCCAAAGGGTATACTGGCACAAAAGTAAAAATGGCTATTTTCGATACTGGGATTCGTGCAAATCATCCACATTTTCGTAATATCAAGGTATCTGTATGCTAATAGGTAAAGCTGTCATGAAATGGTTCCTTTCTTTTCCTTTTCTTCTGGTTTAGTTGTGATAATGGCTGAATGATTATCAGGAGCGCACTAATTGGACCAATGAAGATACACTAAATGACAATCTTGGACATGGAACATTTGTGGCTGGTGTTATTGCTGGTCAAGATGCAGAGTGTCTTGGCTTTGCTCCAGACACTGAGATATATGCTTTTAGGGTGTTCACTGATGCACAGGTAATGCTTATTGTATATGTTAGCAAATGTGGACACTATCAAATTAAATCACATATTTGCACATATAAGGTGGATCGAGTATACCTATTTGCAGCGGAATCGATCCACATAGCTAGGATTAAGCCCGTCTACAAGCCTCCTTTTGATCCATGATTAAGCCATCTGCAAGCCTCCTATTGATTGAACTACGAACATACACCGTGCATCTGTTGAACCACGATCAAGATCATGATCCGTCTTTCTCGTTGGTGTAAATAACTACTAGAGTTGTTTACTTTGTTGTGCACACCTTAAAACTGTAGGAGAGAAATTTTAGGAGAGAGATTTTTGATATATCGTAGGAGAGAGATAATAATCTCCACTACTTATAATATAGGGAGAGAATATAAAACGATATATTTAAATCCCTATTATATTGGATCTTTCCATATTAGATGCAATCCCAAAATGCATGCTAATTAATAGGATCCCATATATCTCTCTTTATTTAAAAGATATGGATGTATTCTCCAATATCTCCCACTCATATATATCTAATCTGACTCATTCGAATCACATTATAATATTCTCATCACACGTCCCTTCTTTCATAAAAGTAATAAGGCGTGCGACCAATCGCGAAAGAATAGGCGAGGAGAGTTATATCAAGTTATCACCAAACTAACATAACCCTACAACTCAATAACTCGTTGTGTACCCAAACCAAGTGGTCACACCCAATCAA
This sequence comes from Rehmannia glutinosa, assembly GCA_016081115.2. Taxonomy (NCBI): domain Eukaryota; kingdom Viridiplantae; phylum Streptophyta; class Magnoliopsida; order Lamiales; family Orobanchaceae; genus Rehmannia; species Rehmannia glutinosa. The sequence continues at coordinate 36,885,924 of CM071933.1, forward strand.
ACATCTCTAGATTTCTCAATGAAATAAATAGCGCATGCTCGACTCACTCAAATATATATCTATATTCATGACTAGTCAAACACATTTCGACATAGTCGCCTCGCTATAAATCATAAATCATAGAACATAAGTGCGTTACCAACTTAATTCTTCCTCGGCCCCACATGCCAATTAGCTTGGTCTTGACAGCTTTCCTAGACATGCTCCGATAGACCGAATCAAAGATAGCCATTGGATACATGCTAAAGTAGCGTCATCAAGCTTACACCTCATGTCATGGTCCAAAGTCCCAAAGGGTACAAAAAAATAATATGGGCTCACACACGGTGTGAAGCGGGGACTCATTCAAATCACTTTCCCCGTAGGCGGTCGCCTCAAAGCACATGTAGTATGAATACATGCTATAATGGAGCTCCTACCCAATTTAGGCATGTCACGCTCTAGACATCATACAAATCTTAGTCCAGTCGCTATTCAAGCGCCCGACCTGCGTACTACTCGTAGTCACGTCCAAAGTGTCATACGATAGTTCGCACATTCGGCTACAAACAGACTTTCATGAAGTTTGAACATACTTCATAATCGACTCATTTTAACCTCTAGCTAAGCGAAAGTTTGTTATTATACTTATTAACCTTCCTCATCGATCTAGCGAAGCGATCATTCGCAAATCTCCTTATGCGACACAATCTTTTAAGTCTCATCCTGCTTGCTCTCTTAGCGCCAGAGCGATTGCCCGTGTGAGAGGGCCAATCAAAGCCTGGTGACAACTCAAAAATTCAGTACCAAAACACATAATGAGAATCCAACATATCTTATTAATCGTAATATGTTCTCACAAGCCACATAATCAATTCTACTTAATCCCTAATGACTCACATGTCTTTGGAGCATATCTCTAAACAAATGCTCATAAAAGGGATCGTGCCCATACCGCTCGTAGAAGTATGCCCGAGAACAATTTAACTATGCACAAAAACTCTTAAGTGAAGTAAAGCCTCAAATAAGTATGTTTGGTTTACCAGCAATGTTCGACGCCCAAACCATACACCAAAGTGTTTTTACTATCACAAAAACAATAAAATACATCATGGATGTGCGTGCAATGCACATCATTTGAAGATGCCAAATTTGCCTCTAGCAAATCATAGACCAACCTGTTAAGATAAGTATCCACATATCGGCATTGCAATAGCGCATGGATCACTTCGATATCCACTTACCAATAACACTCTAAGTACATGACTTGTTGAGTACGCACATAACACACTTCAAATATTCGACAATGCTTATATAAACTAGCTAGCATTTCTATTCTTCTTCCTAAGACATCGTTTCTTGACTAAGAATATGTTCTTTAACCATGGAGTGTAGAAAAAGTAGCCATCGGTGGCGATAACTCCATATTCTTTCAAGTCATCACATTTTTGCTATATACAGTGAAATACAACTGTTGACATATGTTCAATGATTTAATTGACCATCGTAGGCCTATCAAAATGATAGTTCGATGAAATCAATGACGATTCAAGTCACAGTTGGAGCTTCTTGATCAGCAATCTATGCGCTCTTACTCCACTTCTTGAATTCATCCGGTGATCCACATAGATCTCTGATTGATTTTCACGGAAGTGTGTCGACATCAATCATTCGGGATAAACCTAGACGAAAGTGGCAATAATAAATAACATATCAAGCGAATTGAGGCAATCCCACCACCTAGGGAGAATATCTAAAACATTTCCGCTCTTCTAGCAGGCGTAAACATTTCGCCGCCGTCGAGCTACACACATGTCAATCAACCCATCTATATTGCATCAAATGGTCTTGCATCTGACGGAAGATCAACAAGCTCTTGACTTTATTCTTAGTCATTCGAGTCACCTTTTCCTTCACAATCACTTAGGGCATCTAGCAAAGTCACATATTCTATCAACTCATCAACACCCACAAAAGTAATTGTGAAGGATACCCACTCAATCTCATATAGATGGTGGGGAATATTTTATATTCACTCCTTTTTACTCGTGGAATTTGAGAATCTTTTTCGGGTGAAACACTAGCTCCCATTGGACTTAGTGTCGCTCCTACTATCCCAACGACTACTAGATGAGTTTAAAGTACAACATCCTCGCTAGAGAAACAAGCACCTCCTAAAGATCTTGCAACTCGCGAGTTTGGGATCTCTTTAGACTTCACATATGATCAAGAAATCCTTTGGTGGGAAACCTAAATCGTGCAACTTGATTCTCCACTTGAGAACACATTCTCGAACTTACATGGGCAGACCCACTAATTTGGGCTTGTTATCAAACTAAATCTCATATAAGGTTGAAGAATCACTTGGAGACACATATTTTTTGATGTAGGCAGCAACAAGATACACAAATCAATTTGCGCCATCATAAATCTAACCATTTTGAAGTGATTGTCCCTTTTTCGCAAACTCATATAGTTGCAAAGTGTTTAGAACCATCATTCAACTTGCAACTTTATTTCCTTCAACTATATGTCTAAACTAATTAGACACGCTATTCTTCGCTTCCTATTAGCACATCTCCATCTCGCTAAGAATCGCCAAAGCAATTTGGCGCTTGTAATCGATGAGAGTTGAGATGTACTAACTTATAGCGTAAATAACAATGAAGGAAAATATAATGCGTTAATTTTGTGCCTCACACTCATAAGTGCATCAATTTAGTGGACTTAGCTTTAAAGGAAAAGTGGTCATGTTTTATTCTTCCAGCAAACTTATCCCGCTGAAAAATATTTATGCAGAGGGAGATTGACCTTAGCGAGTTAGACAATAAAGCCTCCTCGAGCTAATAGAGTCATCCTCCTAACCTCATGTCCCATGATATCAATAGAAGACCTAAAAGAAATACTATCTAAAGCCAATCACATCACTAGCTAAGAAAAGATAGACAAGTGTCTTCTCACTCAACAAATATCTTACAAGTGCATTTGCTCGAATAAGACTATATCGACACATCAAGTTGCTCACATCAACTGTTGAGCTTGAGGTGACTCTCTTTAGCCTCCTCTTGTGCGCTATATAGCTGCACATCCCGATAATAGTCATACACATTTGCTCAATCTCAACTGCATGTTAAGTCAGCCAACCCATGGAGAGATTTTGAAACATTAGCGAAAATTAGAGAGCAATTAAATAGTCAAACATCATCTTAATACAATTACGAGCGAAGTTGCCAATCTCCTAAGTGCACTTAATATTTGTTGACACTTGGTTGCCTCATTCAATAAAGTGACGCATCTTTATGGATCAATTTATAGTTCTAGTTTTAGCTTTTGCTCTCGTAAAGCTACATTATACTTGTTCCAACATTCACCCAAGTTGGTTTATGTCGGTCAGCATAAGCGACAAGTGCACTTACTTGTGTATTTCTCAACTTTTTATAATCAGCCTCTAGATAGGCGATTTTCATTAATAACACAAGTTACTAATATCCTTAATTCAACTCAAATAGCGAATTTGGAGTTTTTACTTGTGAGTAAGCTCATACTCCAAAAATAGAGCTTAAACTCTGAAATTTTCAAATTTTGCAGCTTAACAAATTAAAGCACAAACTTAATTTTTGATCCACAAGTATATCATATTCGGGCAATTAAGTTCGTACACTTGTCGCTTAAACAAATAAAGCGAAAATACTTTCATTAATCCACAAAAATATTGTTCGCGTCTAAGTCGCGACAATATTTGATATCTGGTCTATTTTCATGCTAAATTGGCTAAACTAAAGTTGGTGAGTTTGGTCTAAACACATTTCAATAAATTGCGCAGACAATTAGGTACTGATCTAAAAAATTTATTCTGGATCCAAGTAATATTTATTATTTTCTTCAATTCAATGAGATCGAAAATTTGCCACCAGGGCTAATAATCATCTCCCACCGAATTGAAGATCACAATTAAAATTAGTGATCCATGAATAAAATTATCAGTGTCCATAAATAAATCATGCATGCAACCATGCGATATGAATAATTACGAAAAATAGCCCCCATGGGCATCATGTGGAGATAATTTAGACCTATGGTGGGAAAACAAAAAATATCCTCGTAAAATTGGTGTTACATAGTCTCCAAAAATCGGCTCAATACTACATGCCTCGAAAAATAAAAAATTACGTATTTTCAAAGTCTACTAAATCAATCTAAAAAAATAAAAAATAAATGAGGATACCGAATTACCAACATTGTCAAAAATTAACTCCCACAAATAATATTAATATAAAACAGTAAACATTCAAATACATGAGCACCCATATGTCAATGTCCATTCATTCAAACCGTACAAATAATTCACATCACAGCAACTCAATTAATTGCATCACTAAAAAAATGCAAACACATAAGCCATTAATAAGTCATGCAACTCATAAATTACATAAATCACATAAAATATTTTTGCTAGCATCTTAATGCGCAAAAATATAATTTTTTCACGCACCTTATGCGAAAAAGTATTTTTTCATGCACCAATGTGCAAAAATGATTTTCGCATGCCCACAATGCACAAAAAATATCAAGTTTTTGTTGCAAGGATCTTAATGCGCAAAAAAAAAATAACTTTTCTTCCATTCACCTAATGCGAAAGAAAAATAATCTCTTGTACCCTTTGGGCAAAAAATAATTCTTCAAAAAATAATTCTTACATACATCACATTGCATAATAATAATTTGTCAGCATTCTCATGCGCAAAAAATAATTTTTGCAAGCACTTTAATGTGCAAAAATAATTTTTTTTTCACTCAATTCAGCAAAAATGTTTTACATGCATTAATACTATAACAAAAAAAAATAATGCATAAAAATAATTTTTCAAGCTTTTGAAATAGAAAATTAAATCGCATATATTATCAAACTCAAGCACATCAAATAGGCGAGATCGAGCCCTAATGGCTTTGAAACCACTGTTAGCAAATATGGACACTATCAAATTAAATCACATATTTGCACATATAAGGTGGATCGAGTATATCTATTTGCAGCGGAACTGTCGATCCATATAGCCAGGATTAAGCCCGTTTACAAGCCTCCTTTTGGGATTAAGCAAACTTAGTTGTTCTGCAACTAAATTGGGATGTAGTTTTGACATTTATAGTCCAAAAGTTTTGTTGCATGAGTAAAATGAGCGTCTAACTCTTGAAAAAGAGTTATCCTTCTGTTAAAATTTAGTTTGTTTTGTGTATATAGAATTTCTAGTTTGAGTGGAAGATATGTTTCTTTAAGTTGCTCCTTGTCACGCACCAAAATCTCCACCCAAAACGCGCTGAATCTCAAGGCACGAACACCAAAACGTAATCACATATGAAGCTAAACAGTTAAACCTTATTGATCAAGCCAATCTCGAAACTTACTATTACTTGACAAACATCCATATTGAAAGAACATAAGTCCTAAAGCAACGTCAGTGACTAGGATGTAGTCCCCAAAGGGTAAATTCTAGCTTTTATTAGAGAATACACTTCCACAAGTTAATGTTCCCCTGCTGTCAGCTCAATACTAGGTTTGCATAATCTTTACGAGTAGGAGTAGGTTCATTTATGGTCATCGGATCCACTACGTACTGCCCTGACCATTTACCGAATAGACTCTAGCATTAATTGTTTGAATGCTATTGCTTTTGTTTGCTTGCGTGCATGCCTCCCTCTGTTTCTCCCATTATTTCTCTTGTCCCCACGTTCCTTCTCTTAGAACAGTTACAGGTGAAATACTGATCACTGCCACAAGCTACACACCGCCCTACTTTGTTCCAACAGCTTGGTTCTTCATGTCCAGACCCCCATCGTAACTGCTTATGGTGTCTGTCATTGAGTAATGTTTCTTGCATTAGGACCTTTGAGCCCTGCATATGAAGTTGCCCTGTTGATGTAGAGGATATTTTGGTCCTTGCCCTTTATCTTTTCTATTTTCTAGTTGTTTCTTCATAGCTGGGCGGAATCTCTTGCCGGTCATGAAAGTCATATCTAACTCAGCCAGTCCTCCTATCTTCAAAGCTTTGTCTGCCACAGGTGTATAGTCCAGGATGTCTTGGGGAGAAGACCCTTTAAATTCTTGGATGTAAACCCCCAAAATTTCTCTACACATCATCTATCTTCATCAGTTAACAAGTAGGACATACTTAACCAGTGGAGTGAATTGAGCCTCGTATTGGATACATTTGGATCTCCTGGCAAGAGATGATTGAACTCATTCTCCCTGCATTCTTGGAATCTTGGGATGTACTTGTCATTGAACTCATTGATAAATATGAGTGAAATCCTGGATGTTCCTTGTTGCCTAGAATGGGCTTGTACTATTCCACCACTAACGTGCGGTTCCGTTAAAGAAAAAAAACTGGGAAAACAACTTTCTTATTGTCATTACAGTTAACACCATAAATATTTGGAACTCCCTTTGGCTTTCTTATGGTCAGGCTTTCCCATGATTTGTTGTGACTGAAAGTTTGCGGTGCATTTCTTAGGATTCAAAACTATGTTTTTCTGAAATCATGAAATTATAAAATTTAATTTATATAGTATACATGCATAAGAGCTTCAGCATAAAATTTATGACAATAAACAACTAACATTTAGTGTACGGGAATAATATCGAATTATATGTTCTTTGAACTGTTTCTGAGACAGTAGAAAACCCTGAACAAAAAGAATAAACATTAATGCAGAATTAGTCAAATAATTCATTACAAGAAATGAAGAAAATAAGATTTTTATTTACCGCAGACAGCAGTATCGTCACCTTGTAAAAGAAAAGGAGAACGAATGGAAGAATTATATGAGTGGACAAAACTCCTTCTGCCTTGTTATCAACTTACCACTCCACCTCAAAAAACATCAAGGATAAAGATGTGACCGTGCTGGTCAAATTGAATTAGGAGAATGTTTTTTGGAGTTTCAGACGTGTGGGGGGAGAAAGAAAATGTGCGGAGGCATGTGAGAGAAGAATTAGGTATGTTGGTCTATGATGGAGCGTTTTTAATGTGTTTTGATAGAGTCAAGGTAAAGTAATTTGAAAGAAAAGCAATAATTGATATTATTAATGTAGAAAACAAAACAAGAACGCGAAGTTCTCCTCGGGAAATCTCCCGCCCAGCTTAAAGCCGACAAACACAATAATTCCAAAGCGTCCTATTCCAAATAATAATACTCCTTAAATAGCAACATAACCTTAAACCTAACCCTACGGGCTTAAAGCCCAATAATAAGAATTAGTTAAACTAGGAAACTGAATCCTAACTAAACTAGGAATAACAATTGACTGAACTAGGAACTAATAATTAACCTTAATTAAACCACCAATAATTAAACTAAATAACCCTAATTAAATAATCAAAATCGATCTGTAACAACTCTCCACCCGCCCGAAAGCAAAATGACGCTTGTCCTCAAGGTGAATCAAGAAACAACCCGCGAAAGTATCCCACTTCCCGATTATACGGCAAAACTATACGTCATTTATAAAAAAGGACGCCATTGATTAACCATACGACCCTCGAGTCCCTTCGCTTGCTTGTAAATCTCGGATAATTCTGCAATATTTACTGATATTGTGCACCTCCTTATGCAATTTCTGCCAATCAATCCAGAAAGATAAAAAGGTAGCGAACAACTTGTTGTCATATTCCGAATGATGAGATAAGGCATCCGCCATGGATTTATCGGTCTTGGATGTATGATAAATGCGAGAGAAAACAACCCGTGTAATGAGGTCATCACCATAAACTATGGAAAAATCCATATGTCGGGCCAAAAACGTGGTCTCGCCGGATGCGCCAGGCTGCCGCCGCACGGGTGGCCGGAGGAGAGGAGCGATTCATCGCCGCCATCGAGTTCCCGATTTTTATCGCTCAAAACCAGGTGATTTGAAGGAAGCCCGGACGCTGAATCTGCGCCGCCAGCAGTAGACAATCCTTTTTCTCGTAATAAAGTCTCCAATAATTCCTCAATTCGATCCAGTTTTGAAATTTCCGTATTGATTTTGGCCATCTCCACCCGCAACTCCTCAACACCCTTCTCTATCTTCTCAACGCGTAAATCCATACGTGTGGTGGCCATGGATTCGAATCCAGCAGAAAAAGATCCGGCATGTCGGATCATTTGATAGAGTCAAGGGTAAAGTAATTTGAAAGAAAAGCAATAATTGATATTATTAATGTAGAAAACAAAACAAGAACGCGAAGTTCTCCTCGGGAAATCTCCCGCCCAGCTTAAAGCCGACAAACACAATAATTTCAAAGCGTCCTATTTCAAATAATAATACTCACTTAAATAGCAACATAACTTAGCCCTACGGGCTTAAAGCCCAATAATAAGAATTAGTTAAATTAGGAAACTGAATCCTAACTAAACTAGGAATAACAATTGACCTTAATTAAATCTAACTGAACTAGGAAATAATAATTAACCTTAATTAAACCACCAATAATTAAACTAAATAACCCTAATTAAATAATCAAAATCGATCTGTAACAGTTGAGCTCTAGTGAGGAGATAAAGATTTCTAGTTGGAGACGAGTCTTCCAACATCCAACAATTATATTAAATTGTGATCAAAGGCATGGCTTTACTATAAGCCCTACTCCCACCACCTAATTGAGAAATAAATAAATAAATCAACTTGGCGCACTATCATTTCTGGATACTCTTTCACATTTTTGAGATCTCCTTTCCTTGTGATTTTTCTTGATTTTCCTTTTTTTGTTGCATGTTGTTGGAAGTAACTTTTATTCTCAGTGTGCTAATATTGTTATGGGGATATAATTGTCATTAGTTTGCAATGATTGCATGCTAAAATAGGCAGGATTTTAGTGCCTTCCTTTTGGCATTAAGTCTAACAATCAAATGTGGCAATTTGTTGAACGAGGTGTTCTTTGCTTTGCCCTATCCGATTGTTGTGGTAAAACAGCCTTGTAATTGTGTCAATCTTATTAACTTATGGCACTATACTGTGCTGCATAGAACCTCTTGCAACAAAGTGATTGCACAGGATTTTTATGATTTGAGTCATAGCATGTTATCAATCAGCACATAATATATGAAAAAGGAAACATGCAAAGTGCAGAAGGTTTAAGGTCAAAACATGTTTTTGTTGGTTCCCAATCGTGTACTAAGCAGTCTTCTAAACATCTTTTCTTTTCTTCCAATTACTTGAAATACATTTAGGAAGTTTATGAGAAACTTCTTTTCAGTTCATTGCAGGTTTCTTACACATCATGGTTTCTTGATGCGTTTAATTATGCTATTGCAACCAAAATGGATGTGCTGAATTTGAGCATTGGTGGACCTGATTATCTGGATCTCCCATTTGTCGAGAAGGTAATACTATGGCCTTCAGGTTCAACAGTTTCTGACTTTATTGCATTTGACTTCCAGAACAACTTGTGAGCATGCTACTCACCCCCCCTGCCTATCTAATTGTCTACTTGTGTTCATTCACTGGTTGTTTGTCTTTTAGTCAGGGCATGTTGGAAAAGAACGCACCAGCTGCAGTGTTTATTATCTTCTAGTAACCCATCCTTTTCTAAAACAATGGCTAATGGGTAGTATACAAAAAAAAGTCCAGATATTTGATATCTTTCTATTTGAACAAATCTCAATTCAGTGACGGTTTAATTAGGTATCTCGCAAACATGAATTTTGATCTCTCTTTGGATGAATTAGAGAGGGTTTCATTAGGTATCTTACCTTAAATCACTCGTAATTGCTGGTCAGCCATACAGCAGTGAGTTCTTTCCCAGGATTTGTACGCAGCACCTGTCTCAGTGCCTGTGTGGTACTAATCCATGAGCAACTTATCCTAGAGGTGACCATAGGCCAGGTCGGACCTTGAATTGGCCTGTGCTAATCGGCCGTTGAGTCTAAGGGCTGATTAGGGGTTAGGGTTTTGTAACGACCCAATTTTATTAAATTAAAGTATTCTAAAAATATTATTACGAAAACACAAATTTATAAATTAAAGTGATCCCAATAATTATCAAAAAAATTGATTTAGAATTTTTAATTCTTAAGGAAAAAAATATAATGATAATAATAATAATAATAATAATAATAATAATAATAATAATAATAATAGTAGTAGTAGTAGTAATAATAATAATATTACATCTTCCGAGTTAAATATCCAACAATTATTCCAAGCATAAACCGGAAAAATTAAAGACATAAATCTAAAATTTAGTCCGATCATGATTATTTCAAATATAAATATAACATGATTTATTTCACCATCCACAACATTATATCTTTAGCCGGATTCCTCAACCTGAAAGTCATGATAATAATAGGGGGGAGCTTCATCTCGCTCAGTAGGGATATATGTGTCAATATTTAATATAACATGAAAAGCATTCACATAATTACAACAATAAATTCATTAATTTCCTCTTTTTCCTCTGATTGGCGAGTTACTGCATATAGCATTGCGGGTTCACCCGGAAAATACGTTTGATCTTGGACCCTTTTCATGGCCCCTAGCTTATATGAATTTATTTCCTCTTGACATATATTGCAATTAATAAAGTATAATCACGGAACATTAAATAAAGACAAATACTATAAAAATCCCTACCTTAATAATCGCAGATATTCGATGTAGAAAAATGAACAGTAAAAGTCCTAATCCTCGACCGTTTCGTTTTCTACATTAAATAAAATTATAATTAATATGTGATTTTAATAAATCAAACTAATTAATGAAAAAATGTGAAAAATATTGAAAGAGGGCTTGTGAATTGTGAATATATATATATATATATATATATATGAAACTTGAATTAGAAAAAATATCTATACCTTATAATTATTAAAAATGTGGTGTAAAATTGTGCATGAAATTATGCATATTCATACTAGTTAATGCTAACCCCTAAACCCCTAAACCTAAATTAGCCCCTAAAATATATAACCCCTAAGTCCCCTAAAATAACCCCTACTAATTAATGGTTATCACAGGTTTCCCCACCAATCCTTGAACTGCCAAGTCCGACCAGATTTCCTTACTGTTTGAACTGCCGGATAGGACCCGACTGCCCACCCAATTTTCTTTTCTTCTAAAAATTAACTTCAAAATTAAGAAGAAAAAGAGCTTGGCTGGTCAACAAAATGGTGGTTAAACGGGCCCAGAAACTGCGGTTCCAGAACTAGCCCTTACTGCCGATTTAAGGTTAAGGGTTAGGATCCCGACCCTTGAACCTGCCATTTCTTGACCCGGAATCAGTGGGTCTTGAGCCATGGCCATCCTTTACTATCATTAAGTGGAAGTTCCTCTAATGGGAAAGTTTCCAACCCAATATGTTGAATGCAAAATTCTACTGGTCAATCTGTGGAGGTTCCCATTCTTGAATTGGAAAAACAGTGAAGGCCTTGACCTTTTATCAATTGGATGTATAGGGCAGAGTTGCATACAGGCCCAGTTTTTTATCTTGTTATTTTACTTGTTTTGAGATCTACTTTATTCAAATTCTTATTCTTTTTCCTTTTTTTCTTCTATAGTTATAAAAGGGGTAGTGGAAAGGAAGGGTTCTTTTGAGGGCTGGCAACCGAATAAGGAGTTCATCCATGATGAAGATGTAAACTTTCTCACATATTGAATGTAAAAATACATGTATAGAAGATAAGAGATTAAACACAAGAGTGTTACATTCCCTTGTCAACAAGTCAACAAGTGAGTTATGTGGAGGTGAACGGAAGGCTTGCTAACGAATAAAGAGCTTATTGATGAGGAAAAATGTACGATTTGTTCATATAAAATTACGGGAAAAAGGAACATGTATAGAGATTCTCAGGTTGCATGCAGAGTTTCCACTTATAGATTCTTGTGAAATAGAAAACCTTTTTCCCTAGTTATTTGTGGAATTTTGTTGAATTCCTCATACTATCACTTGATATAAATATCTTTATCCTGTCAGAATTTACTGCATGTTATAAGTTATTGTGTAGTTAAAACCTTTTGAGTGTAGAGTTATGAGACTGACTAACATCATCTAAAAATATGATTCTCATATGATGCTGGATTTCTTGTATGTTGGTGGTGTAGTTGAAACCTCTTGAGGCCATCTACAATCATAACTCATTTACTTTTGCACTAAAATGGTGCAACTTTTACACTGAACTTAATCTTCATGTGCAACCTATCTACTTCATGTTTTACTCCAATAAAAATTTTCTCTGAATATTCCTTGTTATTTCATTTACAACAAAGATTTTATTTCATCAAATATATGTTTCTATAATATGCCAACATATTTCAATTACCTACTCAGTTTGTGTTTGTATGTTTGGTTAAGTAAATAGTATATCTAATCAATATAATATGGCTAAACGAGTAAACATTATAGTAAATTAATTATATACATAAACAAACTAAACAATTATTAATAAAACTTGAACAGAAGTAAAATCATGACATTAAGCTAAATAAAATGCAAAATAATAGTAATATCAATGATATATTTGAATTATATTTAAAATATTTTATGTACATATAAAATATAAGGAGAGCTACTCTTTTTCAAAACATATACAAATGGGTGAAATATTTTGAACTATTTCTAACCATAAACAATATTATAAGTATTTTCTCAAAGAAAAAAATAGCAAATGAGAAAAATCAGCGCTGTTCATTGCAGGCACAGGTGATAGCATCCCATTGGAGGAGAAATGGAATGCTTTTTCTGCTTTGAAGATGCCCTAAATTATGTAGAGCAATGAGACTGACTTACATCATCTAGAACTCTGATTACCTCATTTCATGCGATAATGTTTGTTGTTTAAAAAACCCATGTGATTTCTTGATGTAATCATGTTCCCATTAAAAATCATAAAAAAAGAAATAGAGTTTTGGTTATCCTACTGATCAAATTTTTAATATTTATTTCCTCTTTTTACTAGGTTTGGGAAATTACAGCAAATAATATTATCATGGTATCAGCAATCGGAAATGATGGACCACTTTATGGAACTCTGAACAACCCTGCAGATCAAAGTGATGTTATTGGTGTTGGTGGCATTGATTATAGTGATCACATAGCATCATTTTCATCACGTGGCATGAGTACTTGGGAAATTCCTCAAGGGTAGTGTATGGCTTGCGGTCTGAATTCTGTTTCCACTTTTATTTGGTTGAGAGACGGTTCTGTGACTTGTTGCCCTAGTTCATAAAATTGTTTAATTGGAAATTGGAGAGTCGTATTTGTGTCGAGTCTACAGTGAAAAATCAGATTTTATACAACATATGCATTTGTGCCTAAATAACTGCTACATGCATGAACCTTGTTGGTATACTGTCATTTTTAGCAAAGTGGGATGTAAAATTTTGTAGCTTCATTCTAAAATGAGCTACTTGCGGTTATGTTGGAAAAAATAATTGTTAGTTACCTTGAAAGCAACAGCCTCATTCCGTCAGCTTCTTTCTGTTCTTTCTGGCCCCTTTTTGAAAGATGTGTTTCATAACCAAATAGGATTATAGGAAGACCTATTATAAAGAGAAGGCACATCCTTAGTAGTTCATCACATGAAACCATCTCACAGAAAGTTCCGAGGGAGTTCCTCCCTTAGCTGTACTCTTGAACTGTAAATGGTGCCTTTTGATTGCTATCAAAGCTAGCTGTAATGTGCAGAGCATGGGGTTAGTTGGTGAAGAGGGAAAGAAACGTGTGGGACATGACAAGCTCAGAGGCAGTTGAAAAAACAGAACAAACATAATTAGGCAACTCTTCGTAAATAACGTTTCTAGAATTGTTCTCTACATTGTCTGAGGTGAAAATATCATGAAACTTTAACTATGAGTTTCTTGATCTGCATAATGGCGGAGACCTGCATATTTCCTGAATTGGATGATTTAACTCAGCTTATTTCTGCGGAGTAGATCATGTTTGTATAACCATGATAATAACTTCATTAACAGGTATGGTCGTGTGAAGCCTGATGTTGTTGCCTATGGACGGGAGATTATGGGATCCAAGATTAGTACAGGTTGTAAAAGCTTATCAGGCACCAGCGTGGCAAGTCCTGTGGTTGCCGGCATAGTTTGCCTTCTTGTTAGTGTCATTCCTGAAAACAAGAGAAAAGAAATTTTAAATCCAGGCAGTATGAAACAAGCACTAGTTGAAGGTGCTTCAAAGCTTTCTGGTCCAAACATGTATGAGCAGGGAGCAGGCAGGGTTGATTTGTGAGTATTCTCAGGTTGTTTTAATATAATGTGACTTAATCACCAAATTATTGATTTTTAATCTTGAATAATAACTTCAGACTGGAATCTTCACGAATTTTTGAAGAGCTATGAACCTCGAGCAAGCATATTTCCTAGTGTCCTTGACTATATGGATTGCCCCTATTCTTGGCCTTTCTGCCGTCAGCCATTGTATGCAGGGGCCATGCCTGTCATGTTTAATGTCACCATTTTGAATGGGATGGGTGTAATTGGTTATGTTGAAAGGCCTCCAGTATGGCTTCCTTTCAGTGAGGAAGGCAATCTTCTAAGCATTCACTTTACCTACGCAGATGTTATTTGGCCTTGGACGGGTTATTTGGCACTTCACATGCAAATCAAAGAGGAAGGGGTGCATTTTTCTGGTGAAATAGAAGGCAACGTGACTGTTAATATTTACAGCCCCCCAGCTCAAGGCGAGAAAAGTCCTCGAAAAAGTACCTGTGTCCTTCGCCTGAAACTAAAAGTTGTTCCTACTCCTCAAAGATCACTGAGGGTCTTATGGGACCAATTTCACAGCATCAAGTACCCACCTGGTTATATCCCTAGAGATTCCTTGGATGTTAGGAATGATATCCTAGACTGGCATGGTGACCACTTGCATACAAATTTCCACATCATGTTTAACATGTTAAGGGATGCAGGATATTATGTGGAAACTCTCGGTTCTCCTTTTACTTGCTTTGATGCGAACCAATATGGGACACTTCTGCTGGTAGATCTTGAAGATGAGTACTTTGCTGAAGAAATTAAAAAATTAGAAGATGATGTGATTAATAATGGGCTAGGTCTTGCAGTGTTTGCTGATTGGTACAATGTGGACTCTATGATGAAAATGAAGTTTTTTGATGATAATACGAGAAGCTGGTGGACTCCTGTCACTGGCGGTGCCAATATACCGGCTCTGAATGATCTTTTGGCGCCCTATGGAATAGCTTTTGGAGACAAGATTCTAAATGGTGATTTTGTTATTAATGGAGAGCAGAGTCGATATGCATCAGGAACTGATATTGTGAAGTTTCCAGAAGGTGGATACTTGCACAGCTTCCCTTTCCTGGATAGCTCAGAGAGCGGTGCTACGCAGAATGTCCTATTATCTGGTATGAGCAAGGTGAGTTGTTATTGCTGCTATCTCACCTGTTGACAAATCACCAGAAATAAATAAATAAACAAAAAGATAATAATTTAAGAGGGTCGAAGTGGTAAGAGGGAACTCGCGCGCTCTGACTTTTCAAATATGATTGTAGTAACGTGCTTCTGTTTGATGAGCTTTGCATATCTCTTTTCTTATACGCATAATACTCTGATGGTTAAATTCCACTTTTGCATATCATTTAAGCCCCACAAAGAGTGCTACTTTGGGATTGGTATTCTCGGTTTTTCTGTTCCTTCATTACTTGACATGGTCATGAGGATTGAGGTGAGAGTTTTGAAGGACTTTATCCTGCATTGACTATTGTGGTAATTCTTGCCATATATATTGGGATAATTACAAAATCCCCACTGAGGTTCGTGCTAATTCCAAAAAGCTCCAGAGGTTTTTGAAAATTACAAAAAAAACCCACTGAGGTTCGTGCTAATTCCAAAAAACTCCAAAGGTTTTTGAAAATTACAAAAAAAACCCTGTAGGTTTGATTCTGTCTTGTAATTTCCCCCTTCATAAGCAAAAAAATATACAAGAAACCTAATGATGTTTATAGAAGTACTAGAGTTACCCCCTCAAATTTAAGACATAATCAAACTTGAGGGGGCTTTTTTGTAATTTTGAATTATCTTTAGATTTTTTGTAATTAGTCCAAACCTTAATTTTTTTTTTGGGTAATTATCCCACATATATTTGGTCCTTGAATCAAATTATTCCTGGCCGATTTTTGTAATTCACGTGTAATAAATATCATTCTCACTGTGTTATGATGTTCTATGATGTTCTAATGATGTGTTCCAATCAACACAGGCAGATTCCCCTATTCTTGGTCTTTTGGAGGTTGGTGGCGGAAGAATCACTGTTTATGGAGACTCCAACTGTTTGGACAGCAGCCATATGGTCACAAATTGTTATTGGCTCCTGAAAAAAATATTAGATTTTACTGCAAGGGAAGTTAGAGATCCTGTGCTTTTCTTGGATTCAAGTAGACTAGATAAAACGTTGCACCTAGACGACAACCAACTACCATCCCGCAGAACAGATGTGAATTTCTCAACTTACTCTGCAGTTGTGAGTAAGGAGTTGATATGCAGGAGCGACTCGCGGTTTGAAGTATGGGGGACGAAAGGCTATGATATGAATGCCAGGGGAAGAAATCGCAGATTGCCTGGCCATGCTGCCGCCATTGATTTAAACTCTACCCAGGAAATTCTAGTTAAGAAATTCAAATCGAATACTGAAAAGAAATATGACAATTCTTTAGCGAACAAGTACCTTGGCTACTTATATGGAGATGATGTAAGTATCGAATTGTTTGGTCATGATTATTTTGGTTATGTTAGCAGTAAATTAACGGGCTAATATTGATTCGATTCAATTTCCATTGCAGCTTGATTTTCCAGAATTAGTTGCTAGTCATTGGCTTATGCCTGCTGTTGTTGCAGTTTCTGGTAAGAAGGGCATTTTGACAGAATTTTAAAAATTGATACCCATTTGTTATTTATTCTTCTGTTTTTACGTTATTTAACTGTAAAAGTGATGTTTGCAGGCCTTGTGCTCCTCTGGAGTTTTTGGAAAATTAGGCAGAAGCGGCGGAGGAGAAGAAAAGGATCTGCTTTTAGCCGTTCTGCTAACCCTTAATTTTGACTTGGAATTTGAAAGTTAATGTACTGCTATAGTGCTATTGAAATACGAGTTACATAGTGTACTGTAACGGCTTAAAGATTTTTGATGCAAAACCATCATGGATATCAGTTTTGCATTTGAAAAATGTCAGTTTTCTCCGGCACTTCTTTTGTCCACGAGTATTTTGCGATTGAATTTTGAAATTACAGTTAAATTATGTGAAGAGCCACCATCCAGGGGCAGCCAAATTGAACCAAAACCAGAATCGGAACCGCAGTCAATGAAATAACAAATTCATCGTAATAACTAAAAATGTAACGGAAACTATTCATCGATTTAGGTCTAGAAGAATAAAAATAACTAACTTAAATTAAATATTACATCCTCCATAAACAAATGAAATAACTAAGTAATGAAAGAAGGCTTGTGAATTGGGAATTATATAAAAATAAAATATTGAAAGAAGGCTTGTGAATTGGGAATTATATATATATATTTTCTATATGCATAGGAAACATGAATAATAAGTAGAAAAATATCATTACCTTATAATTATTTGAAATTTGGTGTAAAATTTGTGTATTAACCCTAAATACTCTAAAATGGCCCCTAAACTAAACCTCTAACTAACCCCTAATTTAATTAGTGGTTATCACATTCTACTCTCCTTAAATATAATTTCGTCCTCTAAATTCAATATCTTACCTGAAATTGAAAAACTTGGATAATTGACACGAATCTCCTCTTCACGCTCCCAAGTAGCTTCATTTTCGCCATGACGCGTCTCTCTTTCAGACTTTGATCGATCAATATCTTTATTTCTCAAGTGGTGAATCTTGCGTTCCAAAAAGCTTCGGGTGCTTCCTCATAAGTTAAGTCATTGTTGATTGTTAGATTCTTATAATTCACGATGTGACTAGGATCGTGAACATACTTTCTTAGCATAGAGACGTGAAAAATATTGTGCACATTTGATAGACTCGGTAGTAATGCTAGCTGATAAGCTAAATCTCCAACTCGTGTAAGGATTTCAAATGGTCTGATATATCTCGGTTTAAACTTTCCCTTTTCACCAAATCGAATAACACCTTTGATAGGAGCTACTTTCAGAAATACTTTTTCTCCTTCATCAAACTGTATATGTTTTCTCCGTCTATCAACATACGACTTTTGTCTATCTTGAGCCATCTTAATTCGATCTTGTATCATAGATATCTTCTCAACAGTTTGCCGAATTAATTCAGGCCTTAAAATTTTTCTTTCACCAACTTCGCTCCAATATAATGGTGATCTACACTTTCTTCTGTATAGCGCCTCGTATGGAGCCATCCCAATAGTCGCTTGATAACCGTTGTTATAAGCGAATTTTACCAAGGGTAATAATGTTTTCCAATTACTTCCTAAGTCGAGCACACATGCTCTCAACATATCTTCCAATATTTGTATAGTCCTTTCAAACTGTCCCATCCTGTTTGCGGGTGATAAGCCGTCTAAAGTTTATCTTTATTCCCAGGGCACTTTGTAGACTTTTCTAAAACTTAGAAGTAAAACGCGTATCTCTGTCTGAAACAATTGACACGGGAACTCCATGAAGTCTCACTATCTCCTCAATATAAATTTATGCATATTGCTTCATACTAAACATCATCTTAACGAGTAAGAAATGAGCTGACTTTGTTAACCGATCTACTACAACCCAAACAACTTTGTTTCCCTTGACTGATTGTGGAAGCCATACCACAAAATCCATAGTTATGTGCTCCCATTTCCATTCTGGGATGTCAAGTGGTTTGAGCAAACCGATGGTCTTTGGTGTTCGGTTTTAACTTGCTGACAAGCCAAATATTTTTCCACAAAAGTTCTAATATCTCGCCACCAAAATACTTCTCTTAAATCTCGATACATTTTTGTACCTCCATGGTGACCTGTGTACGGTGTACAGTGAGATTCTTCGAGAATTTCTTTTCTAAGTCCTTCTTCTTTAGGAACGCATAATCTCACTTCATAAGTCAAAGTACCATCATTTGTTATAACAAATCCTTTTACATTCCCTTCATGAGTTTTTTCTTTCATTTTGCCCAAAAATTTATCTCGAGGTTAGCTTCTTTTATCTTATCTCTTAGAGTAGGTTGCACCACCAAAGATGCTAGTAATATCTCTGTGCTTTTTGGTGGTACCACTACTTCAATTCTATTCCTGGCGAATTCTCTCACAAGATGTTCTTGCTCAGATATCAAACTTGACATTTCTCCTTTTGTTTTACGACTTAATGCATCGGCTACAACATTAACTTTACCCGGCTGATAACTGATAGTGCAATCATAGTCATTCACTAATTCCAACCACCTTCGTTGCCTCTTGTTTATCTATTTCTAAGTAAACATATATTTCAAGCTTTTGTGGTCTGTGAAGATTTCACGTCTCCCTCCATATAGGTAATGGCGCCAGATTTTTAATGCATGCACTACAACAACTAACTTTAGGTCATGAGTAGGATAGTTTAACTCATGTGGCTTTAGTTGTCTTGAGGCGTAGGCAACCACTTTACCATGTTTTGATGAATCACTATAAATAACAAAATCTTTAGTGGGGTCAGGAATTGTTAATAATGATGCAGAAGTTAGCCTTCACTTCAACTTCTGAAAGCTTTCTTCGCATTTCTCATTTCATTGGAACTTCTCCCCTTTTCTTGTCAATCGAGTCATAGGCGCAACAATCTTTGAGAATCCTTTAATAAATCTACGATAATAGCCTGCCAAACCTAGAAAATCGCGAAATTCATTACCATTTATAGGTGCACTCCATTCGTTGATCGCTTCGACACCGGGTCCACTTCAATTCCTTGAGAAGTGATTACATGTCCAAGAAACACCACTCGATCTATCTTAAACTCGTATTTCTTGAATTTCGCATATAACTTTTCCTTGCGAAGTGTTTCTAGCACTAATCTTAAGTGCTCAGTATGTTGCTCTCTATTCTTTGAATATACAAGTATATCATCTATAAAGACTATGACAAATTGCTCTAGATACAGACGAAATACTATTCATCGAGTCTATGAATACTGCTGGCGCATTACTTAACCCAAATGGTATTACTACAAACTCATAATGTCCATATCGGGTTTTAAATGCCATTTTTAGAATATTACTCTCTTTAATTTTTAACTGATGATATCCGGATCTCAAGTAAATCTTAGAGAAAGTGCTAGCACCTCTCAATTGATCGAACAAGTCTTCAATCCTCAGTACCAGGTACTTGTTCTTCACTGTGAGTCGATTAAGTTCTCTATAATCGATACACATTCTAAGTGACCTATCTTTGTTCTTTACAAACAGAATGGTGCCCCCCACGGTGATACAATAGATCTAATGAATCCCAAATCCAAAAGTTATTGTATTTGTGCCTTTAACTCTTGTAACTCCTTTGGCGCCATCCTATAAGGTACCTTAGATATATGTGCTGCCCAGGTACCAAATCTATTCCAAATTCAACCTGACGATCTGGAGGAATTCTCGGCAAGTCTTTTGGGAATACATCCAAAAATTCTTGCGCAATTGGTACATCATTAGGTGTCACTTTGGCTGTCGAGGTATCTATTAAACTCACTAGATATCCTTGACAATTTTTTTTCAACATCTTTCTTGCCTTCATTGCCGATATCACTCGTGGTAATTCCTTAGACTTAATCCCATAGAATTTTATCTCATTATTTCCTTGCAGTTTGAATATTATCTCTTTCTCGTGACACTTAATGTCTGCCTGATATCTACTAAACCAATTCATACCTAAGATTACGTCAAAATACTTCATCTTAATTATGTATAGATCAACTTTAAGATATTTTCCCCCTATATTCACTGAGTCAGTTGTTATCGAATTTCCAGATGGCAAGACAACCTCAAAGGATTCACTTACTCTAGCACTCTTATGTCATAATATAGCATGTAATTTGCCAGATAAAAACGAATGTGTGGCACCAATGTCGAAAAGTACAAGAGCAGGTATTCCAGAGATGGTTAGCATACCTGACATCGTACCCGGGTTCTAATCAGCTTCTTCCTGAGTCATAGCATACATTCGAGCTCTACCTCCAGATGCTTGTTCTCTTCTTTTCCACTCAGCTTCCAAGAGAGGACAATTAGAGACTTCATGCCCTGGTTTTTTACACTTGAAGTATTTTTCTTGTCCAGCTAAATATTCTCCAAAATGATTCGTCTTGCATTTTGGGCAAGTTGGCCTGTCTACTTGCGTAGTCGGGCGTGCATTTCCATCAGTCTTTATCTGTTTATTTTGATTTCCATTTTTATTTTGTTTTGCTCCGCCCCATTTTGTTTTCTCAGGCAACACAACCAACTTTTGCTCTTCCTCGTCCCCAGCAAAACTTGCCTCCACCTCATGAACCCTTCTCACCATCACAGAGTACTTCAAATCTCCTTGAGCTGATAGTATTCCTGATAGTTGTGCTCAAAGTCCCCTTCTGAACCTCAAAGCCTTTTTCAAATCAGTATCCACTAAGTGTGGAGATTACCGACTTAGTTGATTGAACTGTCTCTCACACTCTGTGACAATCATGTTTCTTTGTTTGAATTTAAGGAATTTTGTCTCCTTCTTGTCCCAATATTATTGTGGAAAAAACTTTTCCAATACAATCACCTTGAACTCATCCCTTGTTAAAGCATTCCGCTCTTTCTCGGTTTTAGTCCTCCAATATCCTTCCCACCAATGATCACCATCTTCAGTGAGTTTAAAGGAAGCACATATGACTCTCTATTCGTCAGTGCAGCCAATAAGTCGAAAAATCCTCTCTAGCGATCGAAACCATTTTTCTACTACTGCCGGGCCATCCGTTGAATGTGGGTGGACGATAGTGGTGGAATTGTTCCACGACTCGTGCATTGTTGTTGTTGTTGTCCCCGTTGTTCTGCACACCTCTGAGAAACTCAACAATTATATCTCCAACAGTAGCAGTGGTTTGATTTCCTGTGTTAGAGGATTTCTCACCGTTGATTTGATTTCCACGACAGGGAGCCATATTCCTAAGGTCATGTTAGATAAATGTTTTTATCATGATTTTGATGATTATGTTCGATTTTGTTCAAATGAGTTTTTAAACCAAAACTATGTCCCTAAATGTTGTCTAAATACTTCCGATCAACTTAAAATGTTTTTACTATTTTTCGGAGTATTTCTTAAGTTTATTTTCAATAAAAATTGGACAACACATTTGTTTCAAGCTCGACCAGGTCGCCCTATAGGGCCCGCAACCCGTACTGAGTTGAGTGAGAAACAGAAAATGGGGCGTAAGAAAAATAGGGCGGGCGGCCACTGGTCGACCAGGTGGGCGGCCGGTCGACCGGCGGGCGACCATGCACTGGGAGTTGGATTTTTGTTCCGACTTCTCTGTTTCGTAAATTCTTCAAGGGCAACAACCGGTCAAAGCTAAGGCGACCGGTCGCACTCCCTTCGACCGTCCCCCCTGTAAAAAGTCGCAGAATTCGTTTCAATCTTATCTCTGCGCGACCGGTCGAACCCTTGTTTATCTCGCAAACTATCCGCTATGCGTTTTAGAATGACTTTTCCCTATTTTGTGGGATTGATTTCTAACAGCTATATTGATCATTTTAAATGGTTTCTTTTGCAGCAAATCACTCCCCAAGGAGGAGCCAATGTCTGGAAATGAAAGCCAAGTCCTCTCCTATAAATAGAGGCTTCATTCAAGCAACAAGATTGAACACTCAATACAAGCAAAACCAAGCAAACAAAGCAAACACTTATATATCTTGTTGTATTAGCCTAAGCACTTTCACTTGCACAAATTTGAGGTCTAGGCTTTCAATTCTTGATTACACTTGTACTCATATTGTTTCAATCTTTATTGAGTTGTAATCTTGATTTTGGTCATCATTCAACACAAGACATCCTTGTGAGTATTCTTGTGGTAAGAATACACTTGGGTGATCTAGGTGATAGGTGTTTGAAGGTTGTGGTAATCTTCAAAGGTGTTGTAAGAGGGTTGTGGTAATCCTCAAGGTAGTGAAAGAGGGTTGTGGTAATCCTCAAGGTGTTGTATTAATTTTTGGTAAATTAATAATTTTTTTTTTCTTTTTAAAATCCATCCCGGAGATACTGGGGTGGTAGAGGATTAGGCCCTAGGTGGGTTGAACCTCTTTAAATCAACGAGTGTTGTTTAATTTCTGCATTTACACTCTTGTCATTTACTTGTTGTTTCGAAAAAGAGGATGATTTGCGAAAAATCGGCATAATCTATTCACCCCCCCTCTAGATTATCGTAGCCACTTGGACTAACAAGTGGTATCAAAGCCAAACTCTTTGGCTAGCTCGTTCCGAGTAAAGAGGAAAGATCCATGGCTACAAATGATGCTCATCTCACCACCGGCGCCTCCACCAATAAGCCACCACTATTCGACGCCAACAACTACGCATTTTGGAAAGACCGTATGGAGTGCTTCCTACAAGGGTGCGGGTTCGACATTTGGAATGTGGTCATTGAAGGAGTTGATCAACCAACAAAGAAATCGGAGGATGGCACCTTGGCTCCTAAACCTTTCAAGGAGTTTGATGAAAACGACAAAAAGGCTTTCTCTCTAAACGGTAAGGCCTTAAATATTTTGCATTGTTCTCTTACCGCCACCGAGTACAATCGCATAAGAGGCATAAGGTCGGCACATGAGGTTTGGGAAAAATTGGAGACAATCTATGAAGGGACTAAGAAAGTCAAGCAAGCAAGAAAAACCATGCTTGTTAAAGACTTCGAAAACTTTAACATGTATGATGGCGAAAGCATCTCCAAGATGGTGGAAAGGCTTGACAATATTGTCAATCCTCTTGTGGCCCTCGCAAAGTCATCTCCGAAGAAGACAAGGTGACCAAGGTATTGAATGCACTTCCCGGCTCATGGTCCGAAAAAGTAACGGCAATCACGGAGGCACAAAATCTTGAGACACTCAAGTTTGATGAGCTTATTGGAAATCTACTCATCTATGAAGTCTATCTCAAGGAGAGGAAAAATTCCAAACCATCCACAAATCAATCGGGTATGCAAATTATTCCTAAAGGTCTTGCTTCTTCCTCTAATAATGCATACTATGATAATGATGATGATGATGAGGAAACGGCCGCACTTGTTCGAAAATTTGCAAAATTTGTGAATAAAAATAAAGCAAGAAAACCAAGAGATAATGCTTGCTTTAAATGCGGAAAACCCAGGCACTTCATTGCCGATTGCCCAAAGCTCGATGAAGAGGAGCAAAAGAAAAGGAAGCCTTTTACAAAAAAGAAGGCTCTAAATGCGGAGATCAAAACATGGGATGAACTACTCGAAACAACCGATGAGGAAGGAGAAACCGAACACGGTCTCATGGCCTTAGACGATGAAAACAATGAGGTACACTCTAATTCCTCTACTTCCTCCATAGTTGATGACTTGCAATGTGATTTTGATGAATTGCAAATTGAGTTTCAAAATTTAATTGTTAAATACAAAAATTTGAAAAAGGAGCATAAGGAGCTTAAGGTTGAAAAAGAAAAATTATCCACCTCTTATGAATCTCTAGACAAAGCTCATGCTCTTACTCTCACTAGAGTTCATTCTCTTGAAACCGAAAAGGAATCGCTCACAAAAGATATTGAATGTTTAAAAAATGATGTGCATCGTTTCAACATAAGCACGGATAAAGTCACAAAAATTTTAGATGCACAAAGAGGTGAGCATTCCAAATCGGGACTTGGTTATAAGCCATTTCAAAGTGTTTTTAAGAAAAATAACCAAGGTCCGACTTTTGTACGTGCTAATAATTATAATACTCCTACTTGTTTTTATTGTGGCAAAGTTGGACATTATACTAATAACTGCAAATTGAGAAATAGCTCAAGACATGTTTGGAGACCCAAAAGTCTCAAAACTAACCCCCATGGACCCCAAAATTATAGGGTACCTAAAAAAAATTCTTTTGTAGGTAATAGGGGCTATAACAACAATGGAAGATTCAAAATGGCTCGTGGACAGCGGATGTTCACGCCATATGACCGGGAGGAGAGAACTTTTTACCAACATCAAGCTCCAAGAAGAGGGTATGGTCATGTTCGGCAATGGCAAAGGAAAAATTCTTGGAAATGGAGAAATTGGTAACTCTTCTTTCTCTCTTAGTAATGTTCTTTTAGTTGAAGGGCTTAAGTTTAATTTGATAAGTGTTAGCCAACTTTGTGATTCAAAATATGATGTTTCCTTTAATAAAGAAAAATGCCTTATACTTAAAAATGGTGTAATTATTTGTGAAGCAAATAGAAAAGGCAATCTTTACAAAATTTGTACAAGTGATTTGGTTAGTCAAAATGTTTCTTGTTTAGTCGCCAATAATGATTTAACTAGTTTATGGCATAGGCGACTTGGACATGTTGGATACAAGAATTTGAAAAATATTTACAAAAACCAACATGTGAAAGGACTACCCAAATTAAATTTTGAAAATCTTGGCTTATGTGACACTTGTCAAAAGAACAAATTAGTTAAAAGTAGTTTCAAGCCCAAAAACGAAATTTCCACAACCAAACCCCTACAAATGCTTCACCTTGATTTGTATGGGGATATTGGTACGGCTAGTCTAAGTGGAAAACATTACACTTTTGTTATCGTCGATGATTTTTCTAGATATACTTGGGCTCTTTTTCTTACCAATAAAAGCGATGCCGTTAATGAGTTTGTTAAGTTGTGTAGACTTATTGAGAATGAAAAGGAAGACACTATCAAGTCTATTCGAAGCGATCGAGGTGGAGAATTTGACGGTGAATTTAAAGTATTTTGTGAAACCAAAGGATATGCTCATAATTTCTCGGCTCCAAGGACACCTCAACAAAATGGAGTAGCCGAACGGAAAAACCGGACATTACAAGAAATGAGTCGGTCCATGCTCAATGAATTTTCACTTCCAAAATATTTTTGGGGCCGGCCGTAAGTACCGCTTGCTATGTCATTAATCGAGTTTATATTCGTCCTAAAATGAATAAAACTCCATATGAGCTTTGGAAAGGTAGAACTCCAAATATTAGTTATTTCAAGATATTTGGTTGTAAATGCTTTATTTTGAATACCAAGGATCAATTGGACAAACTTGATCCTAAGGCCGATGAAGGGATATTTATGGGATATTCAACAAAAAACAAAGCATATCGGGTTTACAATAAGACTAGTGGAGTTGTTGAAGAATCCATCCATGTTAAATTCAATGAAGCTTCGGGAGTTGAAAGAATTCCTAATGATGAAAGTGATGAAGAAGATATTATTGAACAAATTGTTCAAATTGATGATCAACCGTCTACATCAAATGATCAACCGTCCACTTCAAATGGTCCTCAAGAAGATAGAGGTGATATCTCGGATCTTCCCGTTGCATTGAAATTTAAGGGAGATCACCCAAAAGATCTTATTATTGGTGATCCCCTTGACAAAGTGATGACTCGGAGAAAATTTGCCGAGAAAGCTCTTATTTCTCAAAAAGAGCCTAAAAATGCTAAAGAGGCTATTGAGGATGAGGATTGGTTCTTAGAGATGCAAGAGGAGTTGAATCAATTTGAAAGAAATGATGTATGGGAATTGGTACCTTGTCCTCCTTCTCAAACCATTATTGGTACAAAATGGGTATTCCGGAACAAACTTGATGATCAAGGCAATATTGTTCGAAATAAGGCAAGGTTAGTAGCTCAAGGGTATTGTCAAGAAGAAGGTATTGACTATGATGAAACTTTTACACCCGTAGCACGTTTAGAAGCTATTCGTATTTTACTGCCTATTCTTGTTTTAAAAGTTTCAAACTTTACCAAATGAATGTTAAATCCGCTTTCTTAAATGGTATTATTCAAGAAGAAGTCTATGTAAAACAACCTCCGGGGTTTGAAAATTTTTCTAGGCCTAATGATGTTTATAAACTTAAAAAGGCCTTGTATGGTTTAAAACAAGCACCCCGTGCATGGTATGATAGACTTAGTTCTTTTCTTTTACAAAATGGTTTTATAAGAGGTAAAGTTGATACAACACTATTTGTTTTCGAAAAAGGGCAAGATTGTTTACTTGTGCAAATTTATGTTGATGATATCATCTTTGGTGCTACTAATGATTCTTTGTGCAAGAAATTCTCTAAGTTGATGCAAGGAGAATTTGAAATGAGCATGATGGGGGAGTTCAACTTCTTTCTTGGACTCCAAATTAAGCAATGTCAAGAAGGTATTTACATTTCACAATCTAAGTATACAAAAGAACTTTTGAAAAAGTTCGGCATTGAAGAAGGAAGAACCGTCTCTACTCCCATGGCAACAAATGTCAAAATTGACAAAGATGAGAAAGGCAAGTCCGTGGATGAATCAAAGTATCGAGGTATGATTGGTAGTTTACTTTATTTAACCGCTAGTAGACCGGACATTCTTCATGCCGTATGCCTATGTGCTCGTTTTCAAAGCAATCCCAAAGAATCTCATATGAGTGCCGTTAAAAGGATTTTTCGATATTTAAAAGGCACCATTCCAAAGAATGAAAATTTTTCTCTTAAAGGTTATAGTGATTCGGATTATGCGGGAAATATTGATGATCGGAAAAGTACTTCCGGATCATGTCAATTTTTAGGCGATTGCCTAGTTTCTTGGTTTTCAAAGAAGCAAAACTGTGTTTCTCTTTCAACGGCCAAAGCCGAATATATTTCCGCCGCATTTTGTTGTACTCAACTTCTTTGGATGAAACAAACCTTAGCGGATTACAAATGCTCTTTTGAAAACGTACCTATTTTTTGTGATAACATATCCGCTATAAATATTGCTCAAAACCCGGTTCATCATAACCGTACTAAACATATTGAGATTCGACATCATTTTCTAAGGGATTGTGTTTCAAAACATAAAATTGAGATATCTTTTGTACCATCTCAAGATCAATTAGCGGACATTTTTACAAAACCGCTATCTTCCGAGACTTTTTCATCAATACGAGCTCGGTTAGGCATAATGAATATTGAATGAGGCTTACGTTTGCATTTTGCACGTTTTTAAAACTTAGGGGCGAAAAATCAGATTTTTGGTTGAAAATTCGGATTTTGGAAAAACTGACAGACAGTGGGCTGAAAGGGTTGAGGGCAACCGGTCTCCCTCAACGTCGATCGGTCGCCCTAAGCCATTTCTTGGATTAAAATGGTTCTGTCCTCAGCATTCGCAACTTTAACATATTTTGGCCATTTTTCGTCCCCTTTGCCAAATTCTCACATATTTCATTCAAAAATGATTTTTATGCATCTTTTTCACAACATGGACATTATATATCATGATCATCATCATTATGGCTCATCTTTTTCGATCAAATGGTAAGAATTTCTCTTCTTTTGCTCAATTGGGTTGAACCCTTGAGTTTATGACCTTATGGTATATTTATTGATATTTTTTGCATATGATTTTGATGAGCTTATTTATTATGATTGAATTACATAATGATTGAGGTGAATTGGTGATAAAATTTTTTGGCTTGTAACATTTACAAAGGTTTTATACAACCTCTTTTATTTTTCACGCACACAAGGTGTTCGATGAAATATCGCAATGAAAATTTCAACTTCTACATGATTCTCTTGCTTTCAAAAGTCTTCTATACTTATTGAGATCATGATTTGGCAATCAAAACGAGCGTATGAACTCTTCATATTACATTTCTCCCATTTTCCTTAAATTGTTACGCATTAATTGCTCAACGGTTAATAAACCGTCCCTTTGGCGCACTTTGATATTATTGTATGGTGTTTTCACCATTCTAACATTCTTTTTGATGATTCCAAAGGGGGAGAAACAGGATATTGGCTCGTTAGCTCAAGAAAAGCTAATAAAAGCTCGTAAGAATTGTGGACTCGAATACCTAGTCCATGGCTTGAATTTTGGACTCGAATGAAATTGTTTATAAGTATTGTGACAGGGGGAGCTTCTTAGCTCATGATGCATCCTATATAAGCTTGTTATAGCTTGTGCTTCTTACTTATAATAATCGTTTGTTGAAATGCTCATAAATAGGGGGAGCTTTGTATGAAATACTTCTAACGGATAGTTTACTTGTAAAACCGAAAATTTTATTTGGTTTTCAAATCGTCCTCAAGAAAATTGTTTTGGTTTGTAATCATCAAAAAGGGGGAGTTTGTTAGATAAATGTTTTTATCATGATTTTGATGATTA
Organism: Rehmannia glutinosa; assembly: GCA_016081115.2. Lineage (NCBI taxonomy): Eukaryota > Viridiplantae > Streptophyta > Magnoliopsida > Lamiales > Orobanchaceae > Rehmannia > Rehmannia glutinosa. The sequence continues at coordinate 36,915,140 of CM071933.1, forward strand.
TGTTCGATTTTGTTCAAATGAGTTTTTAAACCAAAACTATGTCCCTAAATGTTGTCTAAATACTTCCGATCAACTTAAAATGTTTTTACTATTTTTCGGAGTATTTCTTGAAGTTTATTTTCAATAAAAAATTGGACAACATATTTGTTTCAGGCTCGACCGGTCGCCCTATAGGGCAACCCGTGCACTTGAGTTGAGCCGAGAAACAAAAATGGGGCGTAAGAAAAATAGGGCGGGCGACCGTCGACCAGGTGGGCGGCCGGTCGGTGCGGTCGGCCGTCGGCCGTGGGCGACTGTACACTGGAGTTGGATTTTTGTTCCAGACTTCTCTGTTTCGTAAATTCTTCAAGGGCAACAACGGTCACGACTAAGGCGACCGTCGCCGCACCCACCTCCGACCGGTCCCCCTGTGTAAAAATTCACAGAATTCAATTTCAATCTTATCTCTGCGCGACCGGTCGAACCCCTTGTTTATCAGCAAACTATCCGTTGCGTTTTGAGACAGCTTTTCCCTATTTTGTGGGATTGATTTCTAACAGCTATATTGATCATTTTAAATGGTTTCTTTTGCAGCAAATCACTCCCCAAGGAGGAGCCAATGTCTGGAAATGAAAGCCAAGTCCTCTCCTATAAATAGAGGCTTCATTCAAGCAACAAGATAGAACACTCAATACAAGCAAAACCAAGCAAACAAAGCAAACACTTCTATATCTTGTTGTATTAGCCTAAGCACTTTCACTTGCACAAATTTGAGGTCTAGGCTTTCAATTCTTGATTACACTTGTACTCATATTGTTTCAATCTTTATTGAGTTGTAATCTTGATTTTGGTCATCATTCAACACAAGACATCCTTGTGAGTATTTTTGTGGTAAGAATACACTTGTGTGATCTAGGTGATAGGTGTTTGAAGGTTGTGGTAATCTTCAAAGGTGTTGTAAGAGGGTTGTGGTAATCCTCAAGGTGGTGAAAGAGGGTTGTGGTAATCCTCAAGGTGTTGTATTAATTTTTGGTAAATTAATAATTTTTTTTTTCTTTTTGAAATCCATCCCGGAGATACTGGGGTGGTAGAGGATTAGGCCCTAGGTGGGTTGAACCTCTTTAAATCAACGAGTGTTGTTTAATTTCCGCATTTACACTCTTGTCATTTACTTGTTGTTTCGAAAAAGAGGGTGATTTGCGAAAAATCGGCATAATCTATTCACCCCCCTCTAGATTATCGTAGCCACTTGGACTAACAGGTCATATGTAATATATTATTATTATTATTATTTATCTCAAGTTATTACTGGATTTCGCATGAGATATCTAATTTAAAATCTAAATATCATAATATAATGGTCAAATAAATTAATATCAATTAAAGGACAACAAAGCTTTATATATAATAAGGATTTATTTATTAATTATTGCAATACATAGACCCATCTATCTCTACTGATCCATGTCTTCATCTTCCTCCCGATCTTCTTGTGGATCTTCTTCTGGATCTTCCTCCAGATCATCTTCCAGGTTTCCTTCTGGTTCTTCATGTTCTGCCATTGCCTCATTATTCAAAAACTCAATCCATTTACCGTATAACCTGACAGTGAATGTCCCGTAGTTGATTTTAGGTCGATCGTCATGTCTGTCATACTCCAATAATGAGGCATAAAGCTTTTCAGTCTTGACTTTCCAAAACGAGGGTAAGCTATCAATCACTCTACGGGAGGCAACGCGTTCGTTTGGAGCTCCGATGGCATTCCTCACATTGTACCACAACTGGTGAATTTTAACTATATATTCTCTAATACTACCCCCCCTCCTCAATTTGATAGTTGGAATAATGATTGAGTCGGTTAATGGGATGGTTCGGACCCCAGTTATTATTATTATTGTAATTTCTTACAGTGTGGCGAGTGCGAGTTCCTGCTATCTATATATATGTGCATTTGTAACCATAAGTCTATTTTTACATTCTTTTTTTTTTCTTTTTTTTGAGGAATACAAGATTTCTATTCATCTAACATTTAAACTTGTATTATATTTATAAAGCAGAATATAGTAACATGGAATCATAATAAAATACATCATGACATAAATGAGTATACTGATACAATTGTATAATGTAACTTGCATTAATATTTCTCATACCTTGAGGAGATCGACAAGATATGATGGAGGTGGATGTTATTACACCATTTTATCCCATACAAAGTTTGACTTTTATTAATTTTGTTTCCTTAAAATAAACCATACATTTTAATTTTTAATTTTTTTTAACAAACCTATAGAAACGTAGACTTGTTCTGATACCACTTGTAACGACCCAATTTTATGAAATTGAAGTACTTTCAAAAATATTATTAAGGAAACACGAATTTATATAATAAAGTGATCCCAATAATTATCAAAAAGTCGATTTAGAATTTTTTAATTAAGAAAAAAATAATAATAATAATAATAATAATAATACATCTTCCATATTAAATATCCAACAATTATCTCAAGCATAAACCTGGAAAAAAAAATAAAGACATAAATCCAAATTTAGTCCGATCATCATTACTTAAAATATAAATATTGCATAATTTATTCCATCATCCACAACATCATATCTTCAGTCAGATTGGTCAACCTGAAAGTCATGATAATAATAGGGGTGAACTTCAACTCGCTTAGTAGAGATATATCTGTTAATATTTAATATAACATGAAAATCATTCACATAATTACAATAATAAATTCATTAATTTTCTCTTTTTCCTCTGACTGGCCAGTTCCTGTATATAGCATTGCGGGTTCACCCCGAAGATACTTTTGATCCCGGACCCTTTTCATGGCCCTTAGCTTATATGAATTTATTTCCTCTTGACATATATTGTTATCAGTGAAGTATAATCATGGAACATTAAATAAAGACATATAATATAAAAATCTCTACCTTAATAATCGCAGATATTCGATGTAGAAAAATGAACAATAAAAGTTCTAGTCCTTGACCCCTTCGTCTTCTACATTAAATAAAATTATATAATTAATATGTGACTTTAATAAATTGAACTAATTAATGAAATAATTTGTAAAAATAAAATATTGAAAGAAGACTTGTGAATTGGGAATTATATATATATATATATTTATATATACATAGGAAACATGAATAATAAGTAGAAAAATATCATTACATTTTAATTATTTGAAATTTGGTGTAAAATTTGTGTATGAAGTTATACATATTTATACTAATTAATATTAACCCCTAAATACTCTAAAATGACCCCTAAACTAAACTCCCAAACTAACCCCTAACATAAACCCTAATTTAATTAGTGGTTATCACACTTACGATCTGTATCCACCATGTGTTCCACCAAAAAAACTCATTTGATTGAACTTCCCGTTCTCAGCAACTGTCATTCCCTCTTGTTTTAAGTCCCAAAATTCCCGCTCCATCTGTTCACGGTAGTGTTGGTGGCAGTATTTCTCCATCAGTATTTCCTTAAACCCTTCCCATGTTAGGGTGGTTCGTTCCTCAACAGGCCTCAATCGCCAATAACTCATCCACCATCGATCGACATTCTATACTAGTTGGTACTGGGCAGAAAGGATACATTGTGCCTTATTACATCCAATCAGTTCAAATGTGCGTTCCATAGAAGTAAGTCATTCGTCTACGAAGGCAGGTCCTTCTTGTCCATTAAATGCTGGGGGCGAAAATCGGCGAAATTGTTCTACGACCTGGGCCTGGCTAGGTGCAGGTGCTTGATTAATTGCAGTCGCATTCTCATGATTTTCTTCATCTGCACCACCATTCTGGTTGGCGATGTTGTTTCTACCAGTAGTGTGAGTTTGGTTGTGCTTTGGAAACATCGTCCTATAGCCAAAGTATTCTCATAACTTAGTAAAACTTGTAGGAGGCATGTTTGTGTTCTAAAAAAGGTAGTCTAGCAGTCAATTCATCACTAGATAAGGCATCCACAATACATGAAAGAAAGTGTAGAATATTTCCATTATAACCAATCCAAAACCTTCAAGAGGTACAATGTACTAAACTGAAAACAAATTGGAAAACAAATAATGCTGAACCAAAAAGGAAATCATAACTACTATGCCTAATTATCATGAGTTTCTTGAGTTATCCCAAGGTTCCTCTTCGGGATCCTCCCCCATCTCATCTTCCTCGCTCGATTATATGCTTGAGCCACATTCTATACAAATGTGCGAGAAAGTCGGCAAAAATGATGATGAGAGCATCTACAAGTGGGTAAAGGTCACATCTTGGAGAAAGAGAGATCTCGCACGAGGTTCCTACTCAGGGGTAGAGTATTTATCAGTTTCATAACTGCCACGTAGTCTGAGACACCATGCTGTCTGACTATGGCTCACATTCTTCCCATTACAAGTATGTGGCCTCCCAAATTATCATCATCCAATCTCTCATAGTTCTTAAAGTCTCTAATATACTTCCTTTTCAAATAATAAAATGGCAAATAATGACTTCTTGGCGGTCTCATGAGTGCCAACTATCTAACTATATATATCAGGCCCAGAAAAAAAATATAAATGCCATGAAATTTTCATTAGTACAAAGCATAGTAAAAATGGAAACATATATCATTTTACTTCATTAACAAAATGTGACTAATTGACATAACATAAGGCTCAAGACTCATGAAATAGCATGATGCACAATACATGATATAAACCTCAAAATTCGTAATGCAACATGACGTAAAAAAAAGTGTAAGTATTACCTTGGGGTCGACGTTGTATGGCAAAGGCGGTTGATCATAGATTATTTAAAAAAGAATTCTAACTAACTTTGGTCTAAAATAGTAAAAATAACTAACTTAAATTAAATATTCTATCTTCCATAAACAAATGAAATAACTAATGAATTGTACGTTTTAAAAAAATACGGAAAATAAAAAAAATAATCAACATTGTTCAAGAAATTTCTACTACAAATGAAATCCGAAAATAAACAAATAATATGTGATTAATTCACCAGCCACGCGCCACGATAGACTCTTCAACCTGAAATTTTAAAATTTTTGGGGTGAGTTATCGTCAACTCAGTGGGGAAGCAATTGTTTAAGTTAAATACACATGCAAAACAATTAGCATAAACATAAAACATCATAGTCTCACGTACAATTAAGTACCATAGTCTCATGTATAATTAAGTACAATAGCCTCACATACAATTAAGTACAATAGTCTCAAAGTCTCGTATACAATTAAGTAGAAACAGTCTCAAAGTCTCACATCATATTTAATATGAACATGCACCTAACAATTAAGCATAGCATTTAAAGTAAACAAAAATAATAAACCTCACCTTAATTGAAATTCATAAAGATTGAATCTGTGCTTGCTTGAAAACTTTAGACCTCGTAAGAATTGCTTTCTACAAATAATATAAATAAAAAATAAATAAATTGAGTTAATACATGGCTTTAGGAACTATTTATCTTAAATATAATTAATAAATAAAGGTTGAGAGTGAATAAATGAGTTTAGGAGTAAGTTTTGGTACTAATAGGTTGATTTGGAATAAAGGTAAGTATTTGGGGTAATTTTTCATTCCTATAAAATGGGGCATTAAATCCCATTGAAACCCAAGGAAATTCCCACTCCCAACTTTCTTTTGTTTTAACAGACGAAAGCAATTATATTGATAACTCAAAACAGTGCCAGATTACAAACAACCGGAGTCGACTGACTCGGACCTAACCAAAACAGGGGGAAAAAGCCAGGGAAGAGGGGGGAGTACCATTCTCTTGAGAATGGACTCTCAATTGCAACAGATGCAATCTTACAACAATAAGAGGAGAACACTCCAATATCAGTCAAAAAAGAACATGAATCAAACAAACATCTCACTAAATTGATGTCTTCGGCTATTGTGGACAAATCATGGGCAAGGGGAGCATTGCACTTGATCTTCTTGACAATATCCTGGTCATCAATCTTGAGGGCAATATTTTTCCACTTTAGTTTATCCGCCATAACCAATGAGAAACGAACAACATGAAGGTAAATCTCCACTGGATTTCCGGAAAAAACCCTAGAGATAGTCCATGCGTGCAAAAACAAACCCACAGAATTTACAGCAAGAATACCGAACCCAGCCTTAGTCTTTGAAGAGGAGGTGGCACTAATGTATAATGAAATACATTCTACCTGGGAGTTTTGAACACAAGGCAGGGGGTGAGCACAAGGAGGAGATGAGACTTTATGATTTGGGGGCTTGGTTAGCAGAAGGACATCAGCAAATTCGATCCAATTGGAAACAACAACATCAATAATGTCCTTAGCTGACATCGATTTCTTGTCAAAGACCCAAAGATTGCGAGCTTTCCAAAGCCACCAGAGAATGTAGGTTGACAATTGGATTCTATCTTGAGCACATTTCCCTTTGCCAACTTGGATGATATGCTGCCACCAAGATGCAAAGTCAGAGAATTCAACCAAACTGGACCACTGGACAGGAGACAGATGCCAGGGAATTCGAGCCTTCTGACATTGGAACAGGATATGAGCAATGGATTCATTAGCTTCACCACAGATATGGCAGAAAGGGTGGAACTCAGGGCACTTGGACTTTACATTCAAGTTAGTAGGTAGGATGTCATGGCAACACTTCCACAAAACAATTTTCATCTTCTCTTTAATCTTGAGCTGCCAAATTGACTCCCACATAGCAAGAGATTTTGATCTGTGAGTACTAGATTCCGCAGCATCTGTCAAGGCACGTTTTGAATTCACAAGCATATTATACGCAGATTTAACAGTAAAAATACCATGCTTATGATAATGCCAAATGAATCTATCTCTACAACCAACAAGGCTAATGGGAGTGTTAAGAATCACCGCAACAACTTGTTCCTAAAAAAGATCATTCACAAGATTAACATTCCAAGAGAGGCTATCACTCCTAAAGAGCTCGCTGACCCAAGTAGGGAGGGGAAGATCACAGGTTTTAGGAGAAGGAATAAAATTTGGGGCACTCGGAATCCATGGGGTTTCCCAGATTTTGATTGATTTCCCATCCCCAACCTGAAATCTCCTACCCTTAGTGATGACATGTTTAGCACTCAGCCAACACTTCCATAGCCAAGAGGAGCAAGGGCTAGGATCTGCCTCAAGAAGGCTACAATGGGGGAAATATTTCGATTTAAGCACCTTATTAAGGAGGAGGTTTGGATTTGAAAGGATTCGCCAAAGTTGTTTTGCGAGCAGGGCTTCATTAAAGGAGATAATATCTTGGAAACCCAAGCCCCCAGAATCCTTAGGAGAACACAAAAAAGACCATTTTTTCCAGTGAATTTTATTATTCCCAGAATCATTGAGGCCCCACCAGAAATTAGCCGCCTTTTGACAGATAGACTGACAGATTCCCAATGGAATTTTGAAACACGACATAACAAAAATGGGTAAGGCATTTATAACAGATCTAATAAGGACCCCTTTACCCGCAGCTGAGAGGAAATGGTTCTTCCAGTTACAAATACGATTACGGACAGCATCAACAACGAATTGGAAGGTATCTTTTTTGGACCTCCCAATAGCCATGGGGAGGCCAAGATACTTTGCAGACTTATGCTCTTTGATAGAGTCCAGGGACAAACAAATGGATGATCTAATAGAGGGAGGGGTATTTTTACTGAATATAATGGAGGATTTGTCCAGGTTAACTAATTGGCCAGAGGCATAATTATATTCATTAAGGATCTGTTTTAGGGCCAAGGCTTGCTGGATATTTGCCTCACAGAAGATCAGGGAATCGTCAGCGAATAGAAGATGAGTGAGATTAGGCCCATTTCTACACAGCTTAAGACCATAAAATTTTCCTTGGGCTTTAGCCGACAGAATGATGCTGGAAAAAACTTCCGAAATAAGGAGGAAAAGATAGGGAGATATAGGGTCCCCTTGCCTAATCCCCCTAGACGGAATAACACTGCCACTCACATCACCATTCACTTTAAAAGAAAAAGAAGTAGAGTACACACAAGAGATAACCCAATCCACAAAAATAGAATCAAAACCCATTCTAATCATGACTCGGCTCAAAAGTTTCCATTCAACACGATCATAGGCTTTGGCCATGTCCAACTTTAGATCCATAAAATATTTGGAACCAGACCTATGGGAATTAAGGAAATGCATACACTCATGAGCAATAGCAACATTATCAAGAATTTGACGACCCGGAATAAATGCAGACTGATGATCTCCAATGCAAGCATGCAAACAAACTTTGAGTGTATCAGCAAGAATTTTAGAAATAATTTTATAGACCACATTGCAAAGGCTAATAGGTCTATAATGAGCAATTGAGGAAGGTTTTTTGATTTTAGGGATAAGGGTAATAAGAGTATGGTTTATGCTTTTGAGAAGTTTATTTTTAAAGAAAAATTTCTTACTGGCAAAGCATAAATCAACGTGAATAACATCCCAAGAAGATTGGAAAAAAAGAGGGCTCATACCGTCAGGGCCCGGGGCTTTATTGGGATGCATCTGGAAGAGGGCTCTTTTAATCTCCTCATTTTCCACTGGGGCAACCAAGATCTAGTTCATTGTCTCAGTAATCGATTTCGGGATTGTTAGGAATTTTATTGTTTAGATTTTGATGAATGCCATGTAAAACTTAGAATAGAAAGTTGGCACCCCAATTCTTCTCAAAATGTATTGTAACAATTAGAGTGCCAAAAGTTAAGTCACCTACGCCATAACATGCAAGAAGACACCAAGACCGGAAGGAAGACCTTGCTTTGTGAAACAATCGAATATGGCAAAGAAGAGTAGACGGAACTCTATCAAGAAGAAGCGGTGAGATGCGGTGAGTGGAGCATCGATCAAGTCAACTCAAGAAAAGCCAAGTCTCAAGTTGAAGTGACAAAGAGTCATCCATGATTGGAAGGCGACTCTAAGTCACCTGGGGAAAGCAAGGAAATGCAATCAAGTCGAGATAACTATAAAAGAACCGTTGCGTAAAAATCAAGAGATTTACTTAAACAAGTAATATCTACATACCACCTTTCTTGGAGTGCTCGATCCCGAAGCGTGCAAAAGGAATGAACCAATGGGAAGCACCACACCGTGTCGAACTAAAAAGGTGAAAGAACAATTCATACGAGGAAATGGCAATTCCAAGAACGCAAGCCAACGATCGCAAAGTGACCTTCAAAAATAAGCCTATCTCTTCAACGGGCAAATTTTTGAAAGTTCACTATAAAAGGCCGAGGAGTTTGTTTGAGATAAAATGATGACACACACGTGAGATATACAAGATATTAGAAAAATCAAACATTCTCAATCCTCAAGCCTACATTACGAAGTACATCAATCCAACACTCACTGTGAAGGAAAGAGAACTTCAATCGCTTGAAGAGGAAACATTTGAAAACAAGGGGTCTACATTCCGGAAGGATTGTAGAAAGGTTCAAGGTTGAACCAAGTCTTAAGCTTTTGGAGGGCTTCGTGATCAAATCCAAAGAGCTTGAGCAAGTGAGTCAGAGTAACAACAAAGCACCGCCTGTGAAGAAGCCGAGTCGTCGAGAAGCCACCGAGTGATCAAGGCGTCTCGGATCGAGTCCCCAAGGATCAAGTCGGGCCGTTGTGATCAAGACTTGTATCCGGACTGTTACCACTTTGTAAACCGATCATTACTTAGTGGATTCCTCCGGGAGTTGGAGAAGAGAGGAGTAGAATAATTACCCCATCTTCGAACCTCTATAAAAACTTCACTTTGTGTCATTTACATTTCAAAGATTTAAATTCTCGCACTTTTAACTCGCTTATATCTCAACGATAAATTTGCTATCCACTTAATAACTTATAAGTACTAAACCAAGCACTAAATTCTTGCTCAATCAAACTTAAGGGTGTTAAGTCTTCCAAAAAAAACAAAACCACAATCGAGTTAATTTAGAGCCAACAACGAAAGTTACTTCATCAACAAATTCGATTGAGTCTTTGAGAGATTAACTCTCTTGAGTGACTAAATTGATCCCATCAAGGACACAAATTGTAGTATCAACTCGAATTTTTAAAAAGGACTAAATCGAAAATTTGGTAAGGTTTATTCAACCCCCCTTCTAAACCTTACACTTACACCCCTTGGGACCTACAATTGGTATCGGAGCGGTTGGTTCATTGAACCCTCCGCACCGGTTCTTGAACTAGATCTCCAAACTTTTCAAAGTCCGCTTTAGTACTTAAACTCTCGAAACTCTTTTTATCATTAAAAGTTATTATCATGGAAGCAAATTTGACATGCATCCCTATGTTCACTATTGAAGAATTTGATGATTGGAAAATTCGTATGCGAGCTCATCTATCAAAGATTACATGATGAGATGTGGATAGTGATAGAAGATGGGCCTCTGCAAATCTTAAAGGTGAACACAGATTATACGAAGAGTTGCAACAAGGAGAAAGAAGATGTTGCTCTAGACCAGTCATGGTTGAAAAACCAAGAACCGAGTGGACAAATGATGACAAAAAGATACAACCTGGACAATGTAGCCAAGGACATCCTTTACAAAACCTTGGACAAAGCCATGTTCAATAAAGTCAAATCATGCAAAACGGCTAAAGAAATCAGGACAAGTTGACATTGATTTGTGAAGGCTCGAAGCAAATCAAAGAAAACAAATTATCGATGGGTCAGTCAGAAATTTGAGAACTTCAAAATGATCTCGGGAGAAAATGCGGATCAACTAGATGCTCGGTTCATCAAATCACAAACGAGCTGTCTCGCACTTGGAAAGGAATATACACGAAAGGAAATGTGTATGAAGATCCTAAAAAGTCTTCCACCTGAATGGGAAATGAAGGTCATGGCACTCGAGACATTCCATGGACCTATCAAAGACATCCAACCATGAGTTATTCTCGGACCTCAAAGCCTACGAGTTTGAGTGAGAAGAAAAAGACCAGGAAGAGACAATTTGTACCCAAAACAAATTTTCTAATTGTCAAAGATGGGAAGTGAGCTGAGGTCAAAGAGGTAATTGACCCGGAAGAAATAGCCCTGATGGTTAAAAGATTTAACAAGTTCTTTAACAAGAACTACAAGAGATGAAAGGGTGAATCTTCCGAGAAGACACTCACTCTCCCTCCAAATCAAGGGAAGATAGGCCAACCAAGAGAACAGATCATCAAAAAGTTGAGTATCAAAGGGCGACAACTCAAGAATGGAAAGAGTGATCCAAAGGCTGAATATCTATGTTGGAACTGTAGACAACCAGGTCACTATGCCATTGATCGCTCATATCCTGTAGTCAACAAGACAGAATGAAGAAGAAAGAAAGGTCTTGAGAGAAAGAAGACAAGAAAAGAAAAAGGCAATGATGGCTGCGCAGAGATCGCCGAGACAAACCAAGTCAAGAGAGACAAATGATTGAGAGAGCGGTGAAGTGACTACTCAAGTGACTCAAGAAGAAGCCTTGATCCGCTTGATGGCCAAAGAACAAGATCAAGAAGATGAGGTACAATCTAACTCAACAAACTCGAGACACTAGTGATAGTGATCATGACACACACACTTCATCATCACCCACTCGATCTTTATGATTCATTAGGCAAAATGATGAAAGATTTTGAACACATTAAATCCTCACACACACTATTGAATGAGGAAAACAAATTACTCAAAAGTCAAAACTCAAAGTCGACTAAGGAGCCGAGTACTCTAAGTCAAATAGCCGATGAGAATGAAAGTTTAAAGGCCGAAAATGCTAAATTAGTAGCGAAAATTGCTGCTATAGAAAAGAGGAGAATGACCTCAAGAATGTTATTGCCTCATTCACTAAGGCATCTAAATCATTGGATGATCTTATCATGAGTCAAAGAGAATGTGGAGACAAGACAGGGCTTAGGATTTAATTCCTCCGTGCTATGTCAAACCTCAAAAGTAATTTTGGAAAAAGGATCTTCAAGTCATGAAGAGTCCGAAAAATCCAAAACTCTAAATGGTGCACACACATTCACTCCAAAGCATAATACTAAGCAAACCGGCCTTGGTTACAAAGGAAAAGGAAAACATTGAGTGTCTTTGAAAGGACAGTGAGAAGAGATTCAAATGAGTCCTCAAAGAAACTCCTAACGAAAATACTCTGTAAAGAAGAAGCGAGCTACCAAAAATCCCGAGAAAACCCATAAAAGGAATACATATGATGGGAATGATAGAAAATATCCAAGCCAAGTGATTGGAATAATGTGAACTATCGGATAGACTTATGGAATATAAGCTAAATGGCAAAGGCCTAGAACTCAAAGAAAGGTCATTCCAAAAGCATAAGAGCTTTTATCAAAGACACATATGCACCTAGGCACTACACTCAAAGACACCACATTTACCCAAAGAAGGCAATTGCTAAAACACACATTCAGGCATACGACAAAAGAGACAGATGTATGAACCTAGAATCCCCAAGCAATTTGCCAGGATTGATTATGATTATGGCACGATAGATGGCAACCCCTTAGAGTCAAATCATTTGGCTATAGGTTGGTTGGATCATCTTACAATTCTAACCCCTCGACCCGCACAAGTATGGGTACCTAAAACTTAATTTCCTTGATTGCGTTCAAGGAACGGTTGAGTGCCAAGGAACCTGGTACATGGATAGTGGTCATTCCCGGACATATGACAGAAATAAGAGAAATCTGTCAAAATTCAAGGAAGTCAAAGGAGCAAAAGTCATATTTGGAGGAAATGAAGCTCCTGGTGAAATAAGAGGCATTGGATCCATCAAGAGGAATGGATTAGAAATCACAGATGTTGCATATGTTGAAGGACTCAACTTCAACTTATCGAGTATCGATCGGCTCTGTGACAAGGGCTACAATGTTGGATTCAACATGGGTATATGCCAAATCAAAGATATTGAATCAAATGAAGTTGTCTTTGCAAGGATGTAGACGAAAAAATATGTATGTAGTGGATTGGTCAACCGCAACACCCAAAGACTTTTACTACTAAAAAGCACAAATTTGAATCAAGTTAGGTATGGCACAAAAAGCCGAGTCACCCGAATTTCAAAACAATTAACAAGCTAGCAAGAAGTCAACTTGTAGAAGGACTTCCGGACTCGATATACAAAAAGGAGAATATATGTGATGCATGTCGAGAAGGAAAGCAAATCAAGTCGTCATTCAAAGAAAAGATGTGCCCATCCTCAACAAGAATATTGCATCTACTTCATATGGATCTATTTGGCCCAAAGGAACCAAACAAAGATAAGTGGAAAGAAATACACCTTGGTGGTAGTAGATGACTACTCAAGATATACATGGACAATATTCATGTGCAAGAAGAAAGAAACTCTACAAAAACTACCACAACGATGAAGAGGATTCAAAATGAGAAGAGTCAAACCATTATCAAAATAAGATCGATAGAGGAACCGAGTTTGTCAATGGAATAATAACTCGATATTGTATTGAGAATGGTATTGGTCATGAACTATCGGCAGCAAGGACTCCACAAAGAGAATGGAGTTGCGAAAAGAAGAAAAGAACCCTCAAAGAAGCGGCAAGGACCATGCTAGTCACGGGGTTACCAAAAAGATTTTGGGTCAAGCAATCAACACGACTTGCTACACCCAAAACAGGATGTATGATAAATAGACAAATGACAAAGACTCCCTATGAGATCCGGATGGAAGAAAACCAAATGTTGCATATTTCAGGATATTTGGATGTAAATGCTTCATCCACAACAATGGCAAAGACAATCTAAAAGCTTTTGATGCTAAAGTGATGAAGGTATCTTCTTAGGATACTCACCAAAGCAAAGCCTACGAGAATACTCAACAAAAGAACTATGGTTACGGAAGAATCCATTCATGTAGTATTCGATGAGCCAAAGGTAAATGGAGAAGACATTGAAGAGTCACCGATAAGTTTGAATCATCCAACCATACGAGAAGAATCCCTATCTTTGAAGTCAAGTCGGAATTATCAATTGAGAAGAAGATGAGATAGTCAATCTCAAAAACAATGGAAAATTTGCGGCTAAGTGATTATGAGAGAGTGACCCACGCAAACACACGTACCGTCGATCAATCCAGCTAACTTACTCCAACTTTGATGTAAGATGGCCGAGAGACCATCCACCAGAATTTGTCATTGGAGATATAAGAGAAGGTGTCAAAACAAGATCCGAACTCAACAAGAAGCTATGTTCACATGCTTCATCTCGCAAATAAAGCCAAAAGATGTGTCACAAGCATTGGATGACACACATTGGATTCAAGCTATGCAAGAAGAGTCAATCGGTTTGAAAGAAATAAAGTGTGGGAATTAGTGCAAAGACCCATGCATCAAAATGTTATTGGCACCAAATGGGTATTCGAAATAAAATGAACGAGGAAGGCTCGGGTAAGAAACAAAGCAAGACTAGTAGCCAAAGGATATTGCCAAGAAGAAGGGATAGATTTTGATGAAACATTTGCCCCGTAGCAAGATTGGAAGCTATAAGGATGTTTCTTGCCTATGCAGCTCACAAGAATTTCATTGTATATCGATGGATGTAAAAAGTGCATTCCTAAATGGTTTATTGGAAGAAGAAGTGTATGTTGAACAACCTCCGTGATTTGAGCGAGAAGACTCTTGGAGACAAGGTATACAAACTCAAGAAAGCCCTGTATGGATTGAAACAGGCACCCGAGCATGGTATGACACCTTGTCACAATTCCTAATCGAAAATGGATTCACAAAAGGAAAAGTAGATAGAACACTTTTCGAAATTCAAGACAAGAAGAGTATTCTACTTGTTCAAATATATGTTGATGACATCATCTTTGGATCCACAAACAAAGAGTCATGTGTGAAAAGTTTTCAAACCTCATGCAAAGTAAATTTGAAATGAGCATGATGGGAGAGTCGACATTCTTCCTTGGACTCCAAGTGAAACAAATGAAGGATGGAACCTTCATAAGTCGGACAAAATACACCGAGAGATTTAATGAAAAATTTGGAATGGAAGAGAAGTCTTCCGTGAAAATACCAATGAACACATCACCAAAATGGATATGGATGCGGATGGCAAGCCAGTAGATCAAACAAGATCTGAGCACTTATTGGATCATTGCTCTATCTCATCTCACAAAGAAGCGGACCGGACATCACCTTTCTTTGTAGGTGTATGTGCAAGATTTCAATCTGCTCCAAAAAGAGAGCCATATGACAACAAAGAAAGAGAATATTGAGATACTTGAAAGGAAGCCAAGAAGTAGGCCTATGGTATCCAAAGGAAGGTGGATTCAAGCTAATTGGCTATTCGATTCGACTATCTTTGGATGCAGAGTTGATAGGAAGAGCACTTGAGCACATGTCAAATGCTAGGAAACAGTGATTTCCTGGTTTAGCAAGAAGCAAAACTCAATAGCCACCTCTACAAATGAGCGAGAATACATACATAGGCTGCAAACAGCAAATTGTTGCCCAAGTCCTATGGATGAGACAAAGAACAGAGACTATGAAATTGAGGAAAAAGAAATTCCAATCATGTGTGATAACACAAGTGCAATTGCAATTACTCAAAATCTTGTGTTGCATTCAAGAACAAAGCACATTGATGTCGATATCACTTCATAAGAGATCATGTTGAAAAGAAGGACATCATCCTGGAATATATCTCAACCGATAAACAACTAGCCGACATCTTCACAAAACCATTATGTGAGTCAAGATTTGAAGAACTCAAACATGAGTTGGGGCTAATTGAGTGAGTGACACTCGAGACAAATCAAGGAAGAGAAATGGAACAGAAAAGGGGTGAAAAAGAGTGAAAAGCAAATCACTTTCGATAAAATCACCAGTCGGAAAGACAA
The DNA here is from genome assembly GCA_016081115.2 of Rehmannia glutinosa. NCBI lineage: Eukaryota > Viridiplantae > Streptophyta > Magnoliopsida > Lamiales > Orobanchaceae > Rehmannia > Rehmannia glutinosa. Next base: position 36,930,969 of record CM071933.1, read on the forward strand.
GATTACAAGTCGGTGATAAATGAGTCACTAAGAGAATCGTGAGAAGTAGAGTTAAATCACTAAGGGATAAGTTTGATAACTTATGAGCAAAGTGACAAAAACGCCGCCGTTTTGACTAAGCGGGAATGTTTTAAGGAATACGTCAAAGATAATGATGATGTGTACGGACATAAAAAGCTGCACACCAAGCTTATGATTGGATATAAATGTTGCCGCATTAAATACGAGACATGAAATGCTCAATAGGCGTCACGAAAATCCAAGCCGTTGATTTCGATCACAATTCAAAAACCACCCGCACGTCCTTTCATAAACCATATTTAAACCATTTTCGTCCGTTTCTCTCTCACACTTCTAAAAACTGTTCATCTCTTTCTCTCAAAAGCAAAGGCAAAATACTCTCGAAACCCTATCAATCTTCAAATCAATTTATGAGTTTTTCCTTGATATAATCCTGAGAAATGACACCAACTTATGATTTTACCAAGTTAGGAAAGCAAATCCACACAGGTTCGACGGTGGATTTCGACGGAATGGTGAAGCAGGGGTCCGACGACACCCTAGTGAAGAAAATCGCTGAGAAGTTGGAAACGTCCGGACTAAAACCGTTTCTAACGTTAGAATATCCGATGACCTATGTGGAGGAGGTCGCACAATTCTACGTGAATGCTGAGATTCACGATGAAGGAATCAAGTCATCTGTTCACGGAAAGCAGTGACTATCTCTGCCAAGGATTTGGTGAACATTGCTCACTACTACCAGCAGAAGGAGCATCCGAGATTAAAGAAGCTGATGTAAACTTGGTGACGCATGGAAAGAAATAGCCAAGTCCGACTTTGCTTGATAAAATAATATACACAAAAAACAAGAGATGCTGAAGGAAGATTATCACAAGTTGTTGGACATAGTTGCCAAATGTATCGACATCAAATTTGGCAGCTTTGACCAATCATCAAAAAGGCAAAGCTGATTGTAATGGCTGCAATCATCGAAGAAAAGAAGATAAACTGGGCTGAGTTTGTCTACAAAGAGACTCGCCCGAACGTGGGAACAAGTCCTTCAAAGAAGATGGTTCATTTGGAGGATCCCTAGGATATGGCCTGGTGATTGGCCGGCTATTGGAGGTGAAAGGAGTCCCTCTTAGACATGGGAAGGCATTCCATGTTAACAAGAGGATGTTGAGAGCAAACCTCTCTGCGCGCTGAAGAGAGCTTACGCCAAGAGAGCGACACGGTGAGGGGGAATCACCACCCCAAGATACAAATGCTGCTTTCCTCTCGGCCAAAGAAGAAAGCGCCCCTGCAGTGCTAAGAAGAAGATCACGCCCCCGCAAAGAAAGAAAACCAAACATGCTCCCCGCCTCAAAGAAATGTCTCCCCCCCTGCAGCAGCCGATCGAGAAGGACTCACAAATACCTTCTCCGATCGTCAAGAAGAGGAGAACCGAGAAGCCACGACGGCCCGCTCCTCGAAAAAGACACCAAAGACCGCCCCGCCGCACAAGACTCAAAAGACAACATCTCTCGAACTGTAAATTCCCCTGGTACAAACCAGAGACGAAGAAGAATCGTCAAGCGATCGAATCGGAGAAACCAAATGAGTCGATTACTCACTAGCACAAATACCGAGACTACTTGGAAAAGTAGAGTCTCCGGATGTAGTTGATGAAACAGCCAAGTCTCGTGAAGGCGATCACAGAGGCAACCAAGACACAACTTTGTAGCTCACACACCAAGCACAAGAAGAACCCGCCGAGCGGATAGTGATGTAATGATCCTATCTCCACCTTACCCGGACATCCAAAATCGTCTGCGTGAGTGGAGGAAATGGAAGTTAAGTAAGTCAAGGGAACAGTTCCAACGGCCCGAGTTCATAGAAGAAGAAGTGGAATCGCTAAATTTCCTTGACTAACTCTATCGTGCTCCCAAAGACTTGATGAAGACAATCGCTTAGACATCCTGCAGATTTACAAGGAAAAGGAGAGAGAAAAGCAAGTCGAGGAAGGCGAGGAACGTGAGAAGGCAAGCATCCGCCTATCTCCGCACCACGAACACACACATCCTCTCCTTGATGTCTTCTCGGGCGGTGATGAGGATCCGAGAATGTCTTTGCGCCCGCGACGAAGAGTTGCAAATGCAGCAAGCATTGCCGAATCAAGAATCCTTCACGAGCAAAGATTGATGTAGGGACCAGGAGAGTCATCCGAACACACGGTGAAATTGATCCAATGGGAGTGGTTCATCAAATCACCAATGTTGTTGCTTTGCCACCACTTCCCCACTCACTCGGAAGAAGGCAATAAGGGACTTGGCGATGAAACCGGGACAATGGGGACCCCAAATCGAGCCAACCCCTATTGAAGGTGTGTTACCACCGCCCCAACTACGAACAATCAATCGAAACAGACCAGAGCTTGGAGACGAGTGACCCCATTCCAAGTCACTCACCGGTGCGCCGCCCGGGGGAAACTCCTCCACCGCAGCGGCAAGGTCGGAGGATGCTTTGCAGATGACTCCACAACGAATCAAGGAGGCAAAGAAGAGAAATTACAATCACAAGAAGAACAGACAAGTTGCCATCAACGAAGCTCGGAGGCGATTGAGACTGTCTCACCGAGGTGCCAACCGCTCGAAGGCTAATGACGCTGCGATGCGATCGAGGCACGAGAAGGAAGGAATGTACGGAGTTAACACTGGGCGATGAAAGTGCAATCCATGGGGTTGAGACTCCAATGGATGCCATCGTAGAAGACCCTAAGACAAATGACATCACTGTCGAACGGGTGGACCAGGCCTCGCAGCAGAGAGACCGGAGGTAATGAAGGCCCACGGGAGGTTGAGACTTCCCGGGTAAAGAAGTCAAGTAGAGAACATCCCTCCCGCTATAATCGACCCATCCGAGAAGGAGATAAGCGCACTTCATGATTCCCGGGATAATCTGATGTATCCTTTCGGGATCGGGAAGGCGAAGAAGAAGTTCGAGTCATCCCGATGCAAATCCAAAAGACTCACCATGGGTGTTCCAAGCACGAGTAAGTCGATCCCAAGACTACTCGTCAAACCTTTAACTTTGATGATGAGCCACCAATGGAAATCTCATCATCGTCCGATGACGCTACTAATAAGGCCGAGGACCATCGCGAATTGGAAAAATCACCGAGACCAACGAAGTCATTTAAGACAATGAGGCTCGCTCAAAAATCGAGACCAACGGCTGTTGAGATAGTGAGGCTCAAGAAATCCGGGACTACTTCACAACAAAACCCAAACAACCAAAGATCCACCGAGCAGGCCTCAAGTCAGAGCAGATCGATTCCCAAAAGAACTTCACGCGCACCGCTCATCATTGAACAGATCCTGGTTGGCGGTGATGAAACTTTTGTAGAATCTTTTCCGTTTTCCCTGGAGGTACCCGAACTCCATGAAGAATCGTGAGAATGAACGCGTCACGCTATCACGCACCAGCTCCGTTTTCTCTTGAGACACCATTGTTCCAAACTGATTATGATTTTGATGCCGTATGGCCATCAACTGCAAAAGAATCACCAATGAAGTTCGAGAAGTGTTCAAGGCACTCTTTGCCGAGGTTGAACGGATGGAGAGGCATCGAGCCTCTTTGGACATGCGGCGACAACAGAGATGCCAACCTTACAGCCGACTTGAGAGGCATCACAGTCGAGATAAGGGAATGGTGGCAACAAAGAAGAAACAATGCGTGTGGAACAGGTGAGATACTTGAACATTGTTCAACAAGTCTGGTGTGTGGAGAGTCGAAAATGCCGATGCAAAAACGGCCGAGAGAACACATTGAGCATATGCATGAAGCTCATCTTTGCCAAATCAAGGCTCAGCTGCGTGAGCAAAATACAAATGATCTACAGCGTTTGGAAGAACACATGACAAGAAAATTCAGCCTCCTCATGGCCGAGATGAAGTGATTTCAAAGAGAATCCAACGCTACTCGACCAATTCGTCTTTGCATATAACGCAGCAGACTTGAAGCGAGAACTCAACCATCCGAAGACTTCGACTTCATGCTTGCCAAAGATGTTCCACTGGGTTCCTCTATCCTTTGATGATGCCAAAAAGGGGAAGAGGAATACCTTAAAGCAAAAAAATCTGGCGAAAAAAAGGAGCAAAATGAGAAGGAAAATCAAATGAGGAAGTCTTGAAATGAGAAGAAAGGAAAGCTTGTTGAGGGGGAAGAATCAACGGATGTGACATTGATGATTGCACAAACCCCCAACAGGTCCTCACACAACGGTGACATTATAAGCGGCAAACTCCCAGTGACTCGCCACTCCAACACTCTGCTTTGTATCTATGGTGAAAAGAGAAAACAATTGAAGCGGGGATGAAGGAAGTGGAAGGAAGAATGGATGCCAGGGTGATGAACATCTTGAAAGAACATGGAGGCATTCCAAAGAGACGAGAGACACTTATGCCATCTCGGATGTCGGGACAGAGCCACGATCGATCGATGAATTTAAAATGCTCGAATCGAGGGATACTTTGCAAATATGTCTATGGATCAAGCTTGGGACTTGTCTTGGGAAAAAGGTCTCACGTTATGTGAAGAAGGACAGCAGCAGACAACCTAACGATCACTCTGCTGGTCACTCCGCCGGTCACTCACCGGAAAGAAGAAGACCCAAGACAAAGATATCGCCCGGAGAGGTAGAGGAAGAAGCGTGAGTGGAGGAAGAAGCTTGCACCTGGCCTCCGCCAGAATATTGAATACGTAGATCCGGGAAAGAAAGGAGGGATCTATTTGGCAAACTTGACCAAGTGGCAAATTTGAAAGTGGCTAAAACTAACGCCGAGTATGCAAAAAGAATAGAAGAAGAAAACAAGAGACAAACTCGGCTATGGCGGGAGAGACAGAAAGAATAAGAAAAGATGAAGCCCCGGAAGGCATATGAGAAGAAAAAGAAGGCGGTGACGACGAAAAAAAGAGAAGAAGAGAAAGAAGATGTTGATCAAGATGAAAGAAGGAGACAAATAAGGAGATGAAGTGTTCTTTGTCCAACCCTTCGTGTAGTTTATTATGTAAATACATACAATGTAAGTCTTCCGTAATAAAGCTATAAATTCTTTATTTTCAAGTGTAGACAAATATGTGCTCGATACACCTTGTAAACAGTTGTGTAAAAGAACAGAATGATATGATCAATAAACAGATCTATTCTGCATACACATTCTATGTCAATACACTATCTCGTATGTATCCTTGCTGTTTGCATTTTTGAATGATTTAAGTTTTGGCATCATCAAAAAGGGGGAAATTGTTAGGAATTTTATTGTTTAGATTTTGATGAATGCCATGTAAAACTTAGAATAGAAAGTTGGCACCCCAATTCTTCCGTAAAATGTATTGTAACAATTAGAGTGCTGTGAGTTAAGTCGGCCTACGCCATAACATGCAAGAAGACAAGAAGACCGGAAGGAAGACCTTCTTGAAAAATTGAATATGGCAAAGAAGAGTAGACGGAACTCTATCAAGAAGCGGTGAGATGCGGTGAGTGGAGCATCATCAAGTCAACTCAAGAAAAGCCAAGTCTCAAGTTGAAGTGACAAGAGTCATCCAATGATTGGAAGGCGACTCTAAGTCACCTGGGAAAGCAAGGAAATGCAATCAAGTCGAGATAACTATAAAAGAACCGTTGCCGCAAAATCAAGAGATTTACTTAAACAAGTAATATCTACATACCACCTTTCTTGGAGTGCTCAGTCCCAGAAGCGTGCAAAAGGAATGAACCAATGGGAAGCACCACACCGTGTCAGAACTCTGAAAAGGTGAAAGAACAATTCATACGAGGAAATGGCAATTCCAAGAACTGCAAGCCAACGACTGCAAAGTGACCTTCAAAAATAAGCCTATCTCTTCAACGGGCAAATTTTTGAAAGTTCACTATAAAAGGCTGAGGAGTTTGTTTGAGATAAAATGATGACACACACGTGAGATATACAAGATATTAGAAAAACTGAAACATTCTCAATCCTCAAGCCTACATTACGAAGTACATCAATCCAACACTCACCTGTGAAGGAAAGAGAACTTCAATCGCTTGAAGAGGAAACATTTGAAAACAAGGGGTCTACATTCCAGAAGGATTGTAGAAAGGTTCAAGTTGAACCAAGTCTTAAGCTTTTGGAGGGCTTCGTGATCAAATCCAAAGAGCTTGAGCAAGTGAGTCAGTAGTAACAAGGCAAATGCCCTGTGAAGAAGCCGAGTCGTCGACGAGAAGCCACCGAGTGATCAAGGCGTCTCCGGCATCGAGTCCCCAAGGATCAAGTCGGCCGTTGTGATCAAGACTTGTATCCGGGTCGTTACCACTTTGTAAACTGATCATTACTTAGTGGATTCCTCCGGGGAGTTGGAGAAGAGAGGAGTAGAAGAATTACCCCATCTTCGAACCTCTATAAAAACTTCACCATGTCATTTACATTTCAAATTTAAATTCCTCGCACTTTTAATCGCTTATATCTCACGATAAATTTGCTATCAATTTGATAATTTATAAGTACTAAATCAAGCTCTAAAATCTTGCTTAATCAAACTTAAGGGTGTTAAGTCTTCCAATAAAATAAAACCACAAATTGAGTTAAATTATAGCCAACAAATGAGTTACTCCATCAATGTACAAAGTCTGAGTCATGGAGAGTTTAACTCTACCGAGTGACTAATTCGATCGTCCATCAAGGACACAAGTGTAGAATCCACTCTGTAGATTTAAAAGGACTAAATCGAAAATTTGGTAAGGTTTATTCAACCCCCCCTTCTAAACCTTACACTTACACCCCTTGGGACCTACAGGGATAGTAGCAATAATCTCCGGGCAAATATCTGGATTGGTGGAAGAAAACAAGATGCCATAGAAATCAGAAATAACACGATCAATATCACTCTTCAAGACGCACTGGGTGCCATCACTAAGCACAATTTTGGAAATACAATTTGTTTTCCTCCTTTGACAAGATATAGGCATGGAAAAACCTTGTGTTCTTATCGCCCTCCTTAAGCCATTGAAGCCTACTTTTTTGGCGCCAATATTTTTCCTCTCTATAATATTCAGAATCAAGCTCGGACTTCAGGGAGGCCCATTTATTCCAGTCTCTATTGCCATCCAAGCGACTTAAACTCTCCATTTCCTCTTTGATCCTCTCGATATTAGCAGCAGAGTTCGTGTTCTGGTTTTTCTTCCAGGAAAGAATTGCAAGGAGACATCTTCTGATTTTGGCTTGGATTTGGTACATGGGGGTTCCGATCTGTCTAACGTTCCAAGCATTCTCAACTGTAGCCTTAAATCCCTCCATCACAAGTCACCTTTTGTCAAATTAGAATCTTTGTTTACATTTGAACACTTCAGGGTTAGATTCCAAAAAGAGTAGGCAATGATCAGAACTTTGCTTAACAACATGATGGACAATGGCCTGCGGATATTTACAAACCCACTGGGGCGATCCAAATACCCTATCGAGTCTCTCTTTAACAAAGCCTTCCGAGTCCTTATTATTAGCCCAAGTGAACTTGTCACCAACAAAAGGGAGATTAGCCAACCCTAACTTGCTGACAAATTCTTCGAAATTCCAACATGAAGAGTTTTGTCTTTTTTTTCCTCCTGATTTCTCCTCATGGCACATAATATCATTAAGGTCCCCACCCAGGAACCAAAATTGGCCCCATTTCAGACTAGCAGTAACAAGGAATTCCCATTGGGATTTTCTAATCACCGAGTCACAATTCGCATACACAAAAATACCCCAGTAAGACACAACATCATTATCCAAAGTAAATTCAACCTCCAAACAAAAACCATTATTAATCAATTGGAGGATACAAACATCATTCGACCAAATAAAAAAGAAGACCATCGCTAAGACCCACGGGATCACCGGCGAACCATCTATCAAAAAATGAAGATTTCTACAAACAAGATAACAAAAGAACTCTTTTTTTTTTTTTTGTTTCACTTAAAAAAAAAAGGAAGTCGGGTTTAATAAGTCGCACGGACTCCTTCACCGAGAAAATTGTAGAGGACTTCCGAGGCCTCTACAATTCCGAAAACATGCTTTCATTGATCCATTTGGGGCCAAACGAGGTCAAGCTACCACCACCATATCATCGACAAACAAGGATCATCATTTGTTTTACTTCTCTTTGATTACTTTGCTCACCGGGATTTTTTGATCGACATCCACACAATCAATGCTTCTTTTGGTACCAGGGGTTAGGGGATTTAGGGTTAATCATTTTTTTGGTTTTTGTCTTTATGGGCTTACGGGTTTTAATAGTACGGATTTTGGAGGAGGAAGGCAGGGTATTAATGGTAGTATGGATAGAAGGGCTGGAAAAGTTATTGGTTATTATAGAGAGTGGTTTTCTGGATGATTCACCAATGACCGGGACATTGACAAGACCAGAGGCATCAAGTTCCATAAAAAGGCGATCGCAGAAGGGAAGGACATTCACTAGAAATCACAATGTTACTATCGGGTTGAGCCTCCTCGATTAACACTGCTCCCTTCGGTGAAGGAGGAGGGACACATTCTCCAAGTCTCCCGAGTTATTCCCTTGTAACACTGGATAACATGATTCGACGGAGAGTCGAGGATATTGACAGGGGGGACATGGAGGGATTGGGTGGGGCTGGGGGGGAAGGGTGTTCTAGTTCGATGATGGGCTTGGAGTAGACGAATGGTTAAAGGGTGGAACAGAGAGGGTCAAAGGTGGAGCTGGGGGGAAGGGTATTCTGGTTCGATGATGGGTTTGGGATTAACTTGGGTTTTCTTAGCATTAGGGGACCAGCTAGGTTTAGAACCTGGAGCTACACTTTTCGCTCGGAGCCACTCTCCATACTGCTCGTCCTCCAGGGTATCATTTTCAATATCCACCACACGTTCTTTGCAGACTCTCTCGGGGTGACCAATCTTTCCACAATAATGACAAAAAGTTAGCAGATGTTCATATTGGAAGTCAACCCAGCACGACTCTGCTCCCAGTTTAACATAAGTGCCTCGAAGAAGAGGTTTATTCAGATCCATAGTAGCAAAGATTTTTATATGTCTACCTTTAGAACTTTCGGTCTCCGGGATGATAACGTTAGCGATACCATGGAAGATTTTCCCGATTTTAATACCCGTTTCTGCACAAAGCCATTGGGTTGGGACATTCCAGATCTGAACCCAAATATCCAAGAACTGAAAGAAATCATCACTAACTGAGAGACTATCTGGCGATTCCTTCAAGATGAGATACTGACCCTCAAAGGACCAAGAGTTTCCAAGCAAAACCTTCATTTTATCATCTCTGTGTTGGAACACAAACTGGAAGAGGTTATGGCCAAGTTCCCGGAGGAGAAATGGGCCTTTGATGGGCCAGATCGAGGATAAAGTGTTCCGTAGGCCAGCAAAGTTTGCTTTTTTCTCCCCACAGATTTTTCCAATGAGGCTCCTAGTACATTCATCCATACTTTTTGTCACATCGCCATTCTCCAGGTCAACGCCACCTTTTTCTTTGTCCGATAATTTAAATCTGTGCATCTTAGAGAGGAGATCAGGGTCCATCCCAATGAATGAGATAATAACCGAGACAATGAACCGGGTAGTGGTACCTGAGCAGAAAATAGAGAAAAAGAAAAAGGAGCCAAACAAAAAAAACACAACCAGATAAAGAGGGTAAGGTGTAAAAAATGGGGGGAATAAAGTTAGTACGAGGTATAAAAGCACAAAAAGAAAGAGGTTAGCTGGGAAGTGAATACTATAATAAATGAGCTAAAAACATTAAGGGATAATTACAAAAAGTACCCCTGAGGTTTGACCTAATTACAAAAAAACCCAGCTAACTTTAAAACTTACAAAAAACACCCCTGAAGTTTGATTTAGTGTTAAAATTTGGGGGTAATCTGCAATGATTTTACAAATATGAAGGGGGATTTTGAAATATATTTCAAACCTCAGGGGTACTTTTTGAAAGTTTTAAAGTTAGGTTTTTTTTTTGTAATTAGGTCAAACCTCAGGGGTACTTTTTGTAATTATCCCAAACATTAATGCAACATGGGTATGAGGAATAAAACAGTGATGTGGGGACCAAGACTCGTACCAAAGACAACTTGCAGGGGGAATAAAACATGCATACATGGACAAGTAGGGGGTGGAGGAGGTCGCGTGAGGGAACACCTAAGGAAGACATCATGGGTTAAAGAAAACAAGACAAGCAAAAACCAAAGTTCACGGCGGCGGAGAAAGACAAGGAAGAAGAAGCTGAAAAGCCAAACTTTAGGTAAAAAAAACCTCAAAAACCTACGAAACAACACACCACTCTCTAGAGAGAGAAAAAGCCACTCCCATTAGAGAGAGAAATGATGACACCCGAGCCGAGCTGGATCAAGTTACTCCATGTGGTCATCCAACACACATCCAAGTGGGGGCCTGCAGGTGACATCAGCAGCGGTGCCCGGTGACACGTCATGGGTTGGGATCGCCCGCTACCGAGCCCAACCACAAGATGGGCTCAGCGAGCCCCGACCCCGAGCCCAAATTTTGGCGGAAACGCATGCGCGATGATTGAAAAATAACCATTCGCCCATACTTAGTGTTTCATTAGCACCGAGGCCGCCACGTGTCGAGTATTATCAATGTGAGTCGCCAAGCGGCAGAAACTTGGCTGACATGCATTCTTAGGAGAGGACATGTGTCCTTTCTAAATTATTTTACTAATTAGTGCAAATGTGACTATTGAAAACCCACTTATTAGAGGGGTATAAAAAGCCTCACTTAAGAGGAAAAAGACAAGAGAGAAAAAATAGAAAGAAGGACCTGAAAACGTGAAATTGTAAGAAAGACCGACCCCAATAATTCGCTCGGCATTACGCTAAAAAGCAGAATTAGCCATAAATAAACGTTCATTACGTATACTTATATTTCCACGTGTTTAGTCTTTTATGTTTTTTGCTTGTTGACCAAAACGCACGTCAACAAATTGGCGCTAGAAGGAGGGCCCCGAATTGGTCCAGTCAGAATTCCAGGCTAAAACAAGTTAAGTGAAAACCAGGTAAAGTTCAACGTTTATCCTTTTCGTAATTGACAAAATGAGTCAACAATCGAGAAATGCTCGTTTGACTGAAGAGCAACACCTTAACAACAAAAAACCGCCGGACCACTAATGGTCAAAATATGCTCCAGCATGTACGGGAGCACCCCTTTATTTCCTTTCGCTCAGCTAATTGCTAACCCAACTTTCGTACAGCAAATGAACCAACTCATTTCACAAACACTCGCCACCACCAACTCCCAAGCACCTCTTCCACCTCTTGTAAATACTAACCCACTCAATCCATAACTAAACGTTAATATCAATCCTCGAGTCCCTGGGCTTCCTCATAATGAAGCCCAAGAGGCCAGTTCAGGTAATGAACAGCGTGGCCGTCGTGACAGAAGGCGGCCGCAAGAAGATGACGAAGGGCAAAGTCGTGTAGCGGAGTCACTACCGGAGCCAACACGGCATCGCCGTGCCCACTCAGTGTTCGCCGATGACTGGGGGTTGATCCTCTATGCCCGACTCGATCGATAAGCTCCCGACTCTGGTTTTCGGATGAGCGGGAGCCGGTTAGGGTCAACCAGACTCAAGGCCCTAGCCTAGGGCAGGAACGGGACGTAGAAATTGCCGTGCCTTCGCCGCCTCGAATGAATGAACGGAGGGCGGTCCGGCGCGAACAATCTCGGAGGCCGCCCCAAGCAATGAACCAACCAGCTGTTATGTCGCCGTTTTCCCCTGGTATCCTGGCGACCCCGTTACCGCCAAAGTTGAAAATTCCCCAGGTCGGTCTATACAATGGGGAGACCGACCCAACCACTCACATCCACAAGTACTTAGCGTGGATAGAACTGTACAGCCCTAGTGATGCCATCCTCTGCAGGGCTTTCCCATTGACATTGGGCGACCGAGCCCACCGTTGGTTTAGGACCCTACCGCAGGGGTCCATTCGGGCATGGGGGGATCTGGCCTCCGCCTTTACGACGCATTTCTTGACTTACAAGGTCCGAGCCGCAGCTAAGGACTCCCTTGTGAATATCAAACAAGGGAAGGACGAGCCCCTGAAAAGCTATATCTCTCGGTTCAATAAGCATGTTCGAGAGATGGAACCGGTGTCGGATGATGCCATTTTAATTGCAGCCATGGCTGGCCTTGCCCCCGAAACTTGGTTTAACTACTTTATCCATGAATCGGGGGCGACCTCGTACCATGAATTTCTGGTCCGCGCGGAACGCCATATTTGCGCGGAAGAAGCCATGGCAAGTCACCGCCCCGAGCACCGGCCAGGGGGCACGAAAAAAGACGGAAGGAAGGAATCAGCAATTAGGCCGGGGTCGGGATTTAGACCATTCTCGGAAAACCCAACCACCGGATTTAAGGCTCGCCAGGAAGCATGAGCCGAAGTTGCCGCGCTGAGGAGTACTTTGACCCACACTCCATCAGCCATATGGAATGAAGTTTAGGGTCTGAATTTGCTGCCTCTGGCTCGGCCTTTAAAGATTGAGCCGGCCAAGTTAGATTCACGTCGATATTGTGCCTATCATAAATCGATAGGTCACGATACTGATGAGTGCCGAGATCTAATCAGGGAAATTATGCGTATTGTTCGGCAGGGCGGTCTCAAAAGATACGTCCATGAATTACCGCCCCCGTCGGCACTAGCTCCAGGTGCCAACCCAGAGCGCATAACAAATCCCGCCCTTCTACCGCCGCCATCGGTCAAAAATCAGGGTAGGTAGATCCTCATGATGTCGAGCGTGAATCGAATCAACACTAACATAGCCGAAGATAGCCGCTCCAATAGGAAGAGAAAGGCTGATGTCAGACTAGTCGTCCACGCTGAAAGGCAAGTTTGGGTGGCGGAAATCAAGGAAGGCCAACCCACTGGCCGTTTCGTGTTCTCGGACGTGGATGCCGACCAGGTGGTCCACCCTCATTCTGACCCCCTGGTCATTACCGCACCGATTTTGGGTATTCCAGTTCATAGAATTTTGATCGACTCTGGAAGCTATTCATCGGTCATCTATGTCCGAGCTTTTCGAAGATTGAACGTGGACGATAGCTATATTCGTCCATGCAATGATAGCATTCTGGGGTTTGGAGGAGGAAGAATAATCCCGCTCGGGGAAGTTGATTTACCCATCCAAATGGGGCAAGGGTCACATAAGTGGACCGTTATGACAATATTTAAAATAATCAATGCCGATTCGGAGTACAATGCGATTATTGGAAGGCCATTGCTTTATCATATAAAAGCGGTTGTTTCAATTTATCATTTTTGCGTAAAATTCCCAACACCTGACGGCGAAGCTATACACAAGGGGAATCAGAGGGAGTCACGAGAATGCTCTCTCAAACTCCGACCGGTGGAGATTGATGTGATAGAACGAGGAGAAACCAGTGGAACAGCGCAGACCGAACCCCAGACCAAAGAGGAGCCCGAGCGGGAGGTGGTGTTTGTTCAGGAGGATAATCCAGGTCGTCGACCTGGGAAGGAACCAATGATGAAGGACCAAGGAAGAAAGATAGAGACGGAAGATGCGCCAACAATAAAAGATAGGCCAGCGATGGAGAGCGAACCGGCCACTGAAGATAAGTTGCTCCTGCAGAAAAAGGAGGGGCAAAGCAAGAAAAGAAAACGGGCGGAACCAGTGGAGCAGGTCGATACGGTCGACGTCAGAAGGCAAGGCGAGGGACACCAATTGCGAATTGGCCACGACCTCCCAGAGCCATTTCGGACAGAATTGATTGAGTTTTTGAGAGATAATCTCGACGTCTTTGCGTGGACTCATGCAGATATGCCTGGAATTGACCCCAAGCATGCATGCCACCGCCTTAATATTGATCTAACGTTCCGCCCAGTTATCCAAAAAAGGCGCAAACTCGATCCCGACAGGCAAGTTGCGCTCGAGGCCGAAGTTAATAAATAGCTAGATAATCAATTCATCCGGGAAGCCCTCTATCCCCGATGGGCTGCCAATCCTGTTCTGGTCAAGAAAAGCAATGGCCAATGGCGCCTGTGCGTGGTTTTCACCGACCTGAATAAGGTATGCCCCAAAGACAATTATCCATTACCGAACATTGATTATATGGTAGATGCCACGGCGGGACACGAATTGATGAGCTTTATGGATGCATACTCGGGTTACAACCAAATACGAATGCACCCGGATGATGAAGAAAATACATCATTCTTTTACTCGCTCGTGGAATTTATCACTACAATGATGCCCTTCGGGTTGAAAAACGCTGGTGCGACCTACCAGAGGTTAGTAAATAAGATGTTTGAGAAAATGATAGGTCGTACTATGGAAGTCTATGTAGTTGACATGTTGGTGAAATCATTGTATATATCTGATCATCTCAATGATCTTAATAAAATGTTTGCTGTTTTGAGAGAGTACAAGATGATGTTAAACCCGAGAAAATATACGTTTGGGGTCGGCTCGGGTAAATTCTTGGGGTATATGGTCAGCCAAAGGGGGATCGAAGCTAACCCAGACAAAATAAAAGCCATCATCGATCTTGAACCCCCGAATTCTGTCAAAAGGATACAAAGCCTGACAGGCCGATTGGCTGCCCTTAACCGATTTGTTTCACGGTCCATAGACAAATGTAAACCTTTCTTTGAAATCATAAAAAAGAAAAAAAAATTTGAGTGGACCGAGCAAGCACAGGCTGCCTTTGAATCCCTCAAACAACACCTCTCTTCAATTCCTATATTGCAAAAACCTACCCAAGGAGAAAACTTGTATTTGTACCTGGCGGTATCCGAATACGCCATCAGCTCGGTGTTAATCAGGCTAGATGATTCTATTCAGCATCCAGTCTATTACACCAGTCAAGCGTTACATGACACCGAACTCCACTATCCGCCAATGGAAAAGTTGGCTTATTCATTAATCACTGCGGCGCGGAAGCTCCGTCCATATTTTCTAGAGCACAAGATTATAGTCTTGACGAACTACCCACTGAAGCAGGTACTACACCGACCCGATACTTCTGGTCGGATGATCAAGTGGGCCATTGAGCTCAGTCAATTTGATATTCTATATGAACTGCACACAACAATAAAAGGTCAAGCTTTAGCCGACTTTGTGGCCGAATTCACACCTTCCATACAATTGGAAGTTATGGAAGACCAAGAATGGAAGTTGTTCGTTGATGGCTCCTCCATCGCAGGCCGAGCAGGGGGCGGAATCGTGATAATCGATCTAAACTAGAAATGCTACTACTCGGCCGTGCGATTTCAGTTCCCCGCAACGAACAACGAAGCTGAATACGAGGCACTTCTGGCGGGCCTAGATATGGCAGCTTCTATGGGCCTAAAACGACTGCTAGTACATAGTGATTCTCAGTTGATCGTTCATCAAATCAACGGTGAGTACGAAGCAAAATAGCAAAAAATCGCACAATATTTGGACTTGGTCAAGAAGAAATTGTTACACTTTAAGACAAAAGTCTTACATGTGCCCCGAGCCGAGAACATGCAAGCAGATGCCTTAGCTCGGCTCGGTTCACCCGAGGATGGATGCCATTGCGGATGTCATCACACACAACCGTCCGCCCGTCACTTGGCGCAAAGAAAATACATGCAATCAAGCCACCGACCGAGCACTGGATGACCCGATCATTCAATATTTGGAAAAAGGAGTTCAACCTGAAAACAAAGCCGAGGCCAGAACACTACGAAACCAAGCGGCTCGTTTCACACTAGTAGACGGCGTCCTATACAAACGAGGATACTCCGTCCCACTCCTTCGGTGCTTGTCCGAGACAGATGCGGATTACGCACTTAGAGAGATTCACGAGGGAATATGTGGAAACCACGCCGAGGGCCAGACATTAGCTTATAAATTAGTACGGCAAGGATACTACTGGCCATCCCTAAAAAAGGACGCAACCGACCTCGTCAAAAGATGCAAGAGGTGCCAAAGATTCGCACCACAGGTCAAGTATCATCCTGAGCAGCTTACCTCCGTGTTTAGCCCTTGGCTGTTTGCCAAATGGGGAATGGACCTTATCGGACCACTCCCCACTGGCAAAGGGGGCGTAAAGTATGCCATTGTGGCGGTGGATTATTTCACAAAATGGGCCGAGGCGGAGCCTCTGGCGAAAATAGATGAGGAAAAGATTGTGAGTTTTGTATGGAAGTCCATTATCTGCAGATTTGGGATACCGCATTCGGTTATTCTGATAATGGGAAACAGTTCGATAACCGGAGGTTTCGAAATTTTTGCGAAGGCTTCCACATCAAAAACCACTTCTCGACTCCATACCATCCCCAGTCAAATGGACAGGTTGAGGCCATTAATAAAATACTCAAGTATACCTTGAAGGCGAGATTGGAGGAGTCTAAAGGTAATTGGCCGGAGGAACCGCCTGTGCATCGTGGGTCGTGCGAACGATGCATCGAGTGGCCACGGGAGAGACACCTTTTTCTTTGGCTTATTGAATCGAGGCGGTCATTCCTGTTGAGATTGGAGCCCCTACCTTCAGAATTGCAAATTTTTCTGAAGATGGCAATGAGGTTGCGCTACGAGCCGAGCTGGATCTGCTCGAAGAAAAGAGATGCAGCGCCGAGATGAAAAACGCCGTGTATAAATAAAGAAGTGAGAGGTACTACAATTCAAAAGTAAATGAAAGGAGATTTCAGGTCGGTGATCTTGTGTTGAAAAAGATAACGGGTGCTGAGCCCAGCCCATTGAAGCCACCTGGGAGGGCCCATTTCGGGTCAGCAACGTCTTATCTGGTGGGGCGTACGAGCTAGAATATTTGAGTGGAGAAAAATTTATACATCCATGGAATGTAGCATACCTAAAAAGGTACTATCAATAAAGATCTCGGTTTACGATCCAGATAGGATTCCAGGGAATTATCCTTTCATCTGATATTCTGTGAGCTCTCTAAAGGGGGACGAAATTTTTACTCGCCTCGGCTACGTGCCGAGCACAGCAAAAATCGCCTCAGCTGAAGAAGTTGAGTGCCGACAAGTCGTCTCGGGTATGTCCCTTGCACGCTGATAAAGGGCGACTCGCCCACAAGGCGGATCTATCCTAAAAACAAAGACTCGGTTTACATATCGAGCAAAAAATAAAGACTTGGTCATGCACCAAGCGAAAAAATAAAGACTTGGTCACGTACCAAGCGTAAAATCAAGACTTGGTTACGCACCGAGCACAAAACAAAGACTCGGTTTACATACCGAGCACAAAACAAAGACTTGGTCACGCACCAAGCGAAAAAATAAAGACTTGGTCACGCACCAAGCATAAAACAAAGACTTGGTTACGCACCAAGCACAAAATAAAGACTCGGTTTATGCACCGAGCACAAAAATCAATTAAATCAATTAAAGTCCTTTATTCAGGAGCATTGGAAACTGAGCCCCGTACTTGGGAGTATAAAAAGGAAAAAGAGCCAAGCATATACAAAAAGCTTAAAGTACATACATAGGTGACAGAAAGAAGAGATCATTTCTACTTCAAAAGTATTTACACAGGGGGGGCCGGAGCCCATTACAATCCAAGGCACGAAGCCAAGTAACCTCCCTACAAATACATACAAGATCTTCTGCAAGATAAAGAAAGGGAGAACAACATCAAGACTGAGAATGAGGTGGGATCTCAATAGCACCACTGGAGCAACCTCTTCTGCATCCGGAGGAGGTGAGCCCTGAACGCCGGGGGCCTCAGCAAAAGTCGGGTGGAGCGCGTCAAGATAAGCCTCCAAGAGGGCCAAGTCCTCTTCGAGCTGTGCAACAGTCTTCCCGGCTTTGATAGCTCCGATGATTTCCTTGAGGCTGGTCGCGTGACCGCAGGTTAACATGAATGCATATTCCTCGGAGTCCTTATAAGCCTCGACGGCTTGTACACGAGCTTCCCCAACCTGCCTACGGGTAGCCTCTTCAGTCTCTCTGCGCACATCGGCCATGCGCCTTTCCATTTCTTCAGCCTGGGCAACGGTTGCACGCTCCAGCTCGGCAACCTTAGCCCGGGATTCCTCCTCGGCCTTGCGGGCCTGATCCCACTCTGTCTCGGCCCTCGCAGTAGTTTCCTTCTCAAAGTTGGCCCGAGCCGTGGCTTCATCTGCCTGGGTCTTCAGAGACTCTTGTACCCCTTGGAGAGTAGCATAGGCCTCTTGTAGGTCGCCATGCCACCTTTCCAGATCGGCATATTTCTTTTCCAGCTCGCGGGTTCCCCCAATTGCGTGCCACAGGAGCCCAATAATCCGCCCAGACATTCCCATGGCGTACTGAATCTGCTCCTCCCAGCCAGTTTCCAAGCAAAATTGCTCAATGCCTTTTGTCCAGGCACGAGCTGGGACATTCATTGCGGCCCGACCCGCTTCCGGTAAAACTCTTGACTGCTCCTCCGTCGGTGTGGCGCACCGGACAAACTCCACGAACCACTGAGGGCGTATCCCAGTCATTCCCTCGCAGTACTCATCCCTCACTCGGCTCGAAGGGATAAAGTGACCCTCGTGGCCAAGGTCGTCCGAGAAAGTCCGTGGGACGCCCCCTTAAGGGGTCTGTCCAGGATGCACCGGCGCTGTCTAACCAGCCCCTTCGGTCTGTCCGGGCTCTTCGATAACAATTCCCTCTCTTCTCCTTTGGAAAGGGGGTTCTACCGCCTCAGGCACCCCATCGGCAGGGCATTTACCGGCCCAAATATCTACTCTCCGAGCCACCTCTGCATCAGCGGGTTGGTCTACAGCGCTGAGTTCGACGTGCGGCCGTATTCCTCACGCTGCGAAGGCGTGCACGCAAGTCCAAGCCACGCCCTACAAAACATAACCACCGTCAACAGGTGAAAGTAAAAAGGAGAACATTTCGAAGGGAAAGGAAAATGCAATCAAATATAGAGTTTACCTCGGCCCGCGGCCGCCCTCGACGGCTCCGGAGTCCGTGTCGGTTCAGTAGGCACAGATGACCCACCTAAAGGACCGGCCGCCGCGGGAGACGACCCAGCTCGCCCTGTCTGAGCCGGCCACTCTTCCGGCGAGTTTGGTCGTACTTCCTCAACTCTCGGGGGGCTATGTTGAGGCTCTCCCCCAACCTCTTCTTCCCTCTCTACTATCTCACCCCGAGTCGCCCCCTCGACCTCGGGCAGAGCAGGCCTCAAGTCGGTCGCGGCCAAGTTGACCTCAGTGGCCAATCTCTCAATCCGCCTATCCCTGGCACCTCTGGCCTGGATATTTTCCAACCTGCGGACGAAGGTGGCCGACAGCGGCCCTTTTGATGCTCGGTTTCCTGTCAAAGGAAAAAGAAAAGAGGCAAAGTTAGCCGCATAAAAAGGAAACAACAAAAAGCAGAGAAAGGAGAAAGGATAGACTTACTGTAACCATAAACGAAATTTGAAGGAGGATAAAGGACAGTCTCCCTTGCTCCGTCCTCCACGCGAGCTTGCCACTTGCCGCTCACCCAGAGCCATTTGTCCTTCCATTCCTTTAAAGATGAAGGCATGCCTTCTACTAGACTGTCCGGGTACCCTAATCGGGTCTGCACATAATACCACTGATGGCTCAAAAGCTACTCTAGAAAACCTTAGGCAAGTGCACCTATCGTTTTGTAGTATAGATTATTGAGTACCGAGTGTCATTCCCACGAGGATTGTAAGTACTAATAATTACCGTCTTTTTGTTATCTAATCTAGCAATTTTCAGAGTTTTGTTTGTTAAAATGAAAATGAAAAATAGAGAATTTAAAATAATTGCAACTTACAATAAATCAAATAAAAGTAGATTATGGAATGAGAAATCAAGAGATAGAAATGTGTTGAATGTAAATCCCTCTAGAATGTTTTTCTGATTCAACAAGATAAAAATACAACCATAAGCCCTTAAGCAAAAACCAACCTCTTTTAATAAAATCTCATGTTATGTGGATCGTAGAAATTCCCGATTTAAGTTAAACCCTCTATCGAGCGCGAATAACTTCTAATCTCAAGTTGATTAACTGAAATCTCTTTCTAGTTAAAACCCCCAAGACAACATTATAACGATTTGTGAATTCCCATATTAGGTTTGACCCTAATCCAGAAGATTTATGTCGTCCTATATCTAGGATTGCATGCAACTCTTTTCACTTATATAGGTTCTATTTCACCATGAATCTCTCGATTTCCCGGATGAAAAATAAACTTCAAATCAATATTGCGCATATACCAATTCGAATGAATAAAGCATAATATAAGTGAATCACACAAAACATGAAGATTTTATTAAAAACATACAAGCCTTAATCACAAATTCATTCTAGAGTTCATTACATTCAAACACTAGAAATTTAGCTACACATGGCTTTGACAAAAGAGTATACTACACAAGAAGATATGAATAAAATGAACATGGTGTACTTAACTCTTATTCAAGACCAATATAAGACTTCCTCCTTGGTTGATTGCAATGATGTTGAGCTCCAAGCCTTCTCCTCTATTGCTCTTCAACTTCCAACTCTACCTCTCTTTTATCCTCTCAATGTATTTTGCTTTGAAACTTAGAATATACAATGAATATACAATGAATCTCTCTATCAATGAATACTACATGAATTATCTCTCTTTCCCAACTCAAACTCTTGGCTTTTATAGGTACCATCTTTGTGAAAGAACACATCAATAATGCTAACAAATGCTCCACTTCCATGGTTGTTGGTTGAATCATTGTGTGCACATTCATGGTTGAGTTGGTTGAATCATTGTGTCCACATGACAATTGAGGGAATAATAGAGTTTGGTGCATCAAAATGAGGTGTAAAAGTTGCTCAAAGGTTGTCAAAAAGCAAAAAGGGAAAGTCTCCATAATTTCCGCCAAAGAAAAACCAAGTCTGGACGAAAAGCACGCCCGTGCTTTCAAAGCACGGCCAGGCCGTGTTCGCGGATTTTCCCGAACACGGCCGTGCTTGAAAAGCATGGCCTGGCCGTGTTTGGTACGTCGGGGTCGAAAAATTGCTCGTTTTTGACTTCTAAAAAGCACGGCCGTGCTTGAAAACACACCATGCCCGTGTTTGACTGAAAAGGCCCCGAAATGACGCGTTTAGCTTGGGATTTTGAGTGTTTTTGCATCCAGAAACCCTCGGGTATGTTTTGACATGAAACCATGGCCCAAAATTCACCAAAAACAACTCTAATTCATCAATCTACACCAATAAAAGCACCTCGGAGTAATGTGAACTATGTACAATAAAACATTTATGAAACTAACAATAAAATAACTCAAATCATACTTAAATATACACATAAAACATGCATAAAAAGACCCTTATCAAACCACCTCCAACTTTGAACTTTGCTTGTTCTCAAGCAAAACATTAAATCAAAAAAAAAAATCATTCAATAAATTAAAACACACAAGGATTTTTTTTTTTTTCAACACATTGAACACAAGCAGTCAAGTTCTTAGCCTTCTCAACTCGAATTAACCATTCAGTAAAAACACAATTTTGCAAAGCGATCGACTGTCAAGAAAGATCAGAACATCGTGAGGCATTATTCAAACTTGAAATCATCACTCCACAAATATTGATAGTTATGAATAACTTCAATTCAATAATGTCATGAAAATACAAGAATTCAATGGATCATTGTAGTTAGCCTACTAGTCATATAACCAAGCTTCTTGAACTTTTATTGGAATGAGAATTCAAGGAATATACATTCTCCCTTTCGATTTTTTTTTTTGGTAGGTCCTTTCGAGGCATTCTTCCACTAGGTCTATATTTTGAATTTTCGTTCAAACACTCCTAGGGTGGTTTCCCATACTCATATTTGTGTCGCCGTTTTACGTAAAAGACAAATATGGGGCTCATGAATGCTCCTAGTTACTAAGCAACAAACAAATAGAGTATAACCTCGATTGGATTCCCTTTTTTTTTTTCTTCTTTTTTTTTTTTCATTTGTTTTTTTTTTCACAAGCTTGGTATAACAACTAGTTAACCACCACTAAATCATGAATTCTCAAACGTTCATAACACTAAGTTTTGTCGTAAATGCCTTAACAAATCAAGTATTATGGAGTTGGAAATCTCGTCAAAATTTAGCACACATCTACATTAATCTATTCTAGACAATCAATTGCTTCACATTGAAAACAAAAATCAAAAAGTTAATTTTGGTGTAATTGGGCTAAGTTATTGACTAGCAAACACTCAAATTGTTAAAAACAAATTACCTCTTGTCGACAACCTAAAAGTAAAAGCAAGCACACACAGACTAAGAATGTAATTGCACCCACCTCCAACTTTAAAGGTTCACATTGTCCTCAATGTGAAAGAAAGAGATGAACGGAAACAAACAAAACACTCAAAAATCAACCATACTAGAAGAAAATAAAAAAGAGGTGGAAAAGAAAAATACGACCTTACTAGAAGAGTAAAATCGGTATTGAGCGACCATTGGGTTGTTTAAGATTTAGACCTTCATCGGCATCTTCATACCTAATCAAGGATACACAACTCGAATACCGTTAAATCATCAAATATATATGTATATATTTTATTTTATTTTTGAATTTTTTTTTAATAAAAACACGGCCGTGTTCGGTACGATTTTTTTCGATAAAAAAAAAATTTAATTTTTTTTTTTTTGAGTTTTTGTTTTGCTTGAGGACAAGCAAAGTTCAAAGTTGGAGGTGGTTTGATAAGGGTCTTTTTATGCATGTTTTATGTGTATATTTAAGTATGATTTGAGTTATTTTATTGTTAGTTTCATAAATTTTTGATTGTACATAGTTCACATTACTCCGAGGTGCTTTTATTGGTGTATATTGATGATTTGGAGCTGTTTTTGGTGAATTTTGGGCCATGGTTTCATACACCGGGGTTTTTGGATGCAAAAACACTCAAAATCCCAAGCTAAACGCGTCATTTCGGGGCCTTTTCAGTCAAACACGGGCAGGGTGTGTTTTTAAGCACGGCCGTGCTTTTTAGAAGTCAAAAACGAGCAATTTTTCGACCCCGACGTACCAAACACGGTCAGGCCGTGCTTTTCAAGCACGGCCGTGTTCGGGAAAATCCGCGAACACGGCCTGGCCGTGCTTTGAAAGCACGGGCGTGCTTTTCGTCCAGACTTGGTTTTTCTTTGGCGGAAATTATGAAGATTTTCCCTTTTTGCTTTTTGACAACCTTTGAGCAACTTTTACACCTCATTTTGATGCACCAAACTCTATTATTCCCTCAATTGTCATGTGGACACAATGATTCAACCAACTCAACCATGAATGTGCACACAATGATTCAACCAACAACCATGGAAGTGGAGCATTTGTTAGCATTATTGATGTGTTCTTTCACAAAGATGGTACCAAAAACCCCCGGGTATGAAACCATGGCCCAAAATTCACCAAAAACAGCTCCAAATCATCAATCTACACCAATAAAAGCACCTCGGAGTAATGTGAACTATGTACAATCAAAAAATTATGAAACTAACAATAAAATAACTCAAATCATACTTAAATATACACATAAAACATGCATAAAAAGACCCTTATCAACCACCCGAATGGTTGCCCCCGGGACTAAGGAGTCGCTCGCCAAACAAAGAGCTCATTCATCTCTTTGAACTTGGGGCGGGGGTACCTCTCTAAATGAAACATCACTAAAAGGCCGATAATCCGACCCCAAGAAATAGGATGCACCTGAGTCAGGGGAATGCCCCACTTGCAGAACCACCGCGTGAGGAAGATCGGCAGTGGAAAGCACAACCCATATAAGAGGTTGGCGACATGAATGGCCACACACCCCTCCGGCGGGTACTGGGGAACCTCCGTACCATCCGGTACCCAAAAATGAATACCGCTCGGGATCCGGTACTTTCGTTGAAATTGTCCCATCTCCGAGACCATTAACATGCTGGGAATGTCGTTTATGTCACACGGCGTCCACCTAGGCTCTACACGAAGACGAGGACCACCACCCCGCCTACCGTCACCATTACGATGGCCCATCGGCACACGAGGCCGCTCAGGCCTCGAATCTCCGGAGGGTTCGTCCACTCGCTCTGCATTATCACGCTCAGGCTCAGATTGGGCCATATTTTCCTCTTCTTCTTGCTGATAGTACTGAAGATCAGTGCTCGGGAATCCCTCGCTAGAATTCTCTCGTGCCAGTCTGGGCTGATATATTGTGCCTTCTCGAAAAACAGTCACCGGCACCGGGTTAAAAATAGTGTGCGTCTGCTCCAAAGGTGTTCCGCCTCGAGAAGAACGATCTGGAGAAGAGATCTGAATGATGCTCGGGCTGTGAGGCGGAGATTGTTGTGTTGGGGAGAAAGAAACAGAAGGTTCAGAGGGGGGATCCTCGATTTCAACCTCTACGCTATAGCTACGGCTTCTACTATCCTCGAAAGAAGACATTTTATAGGAAAAGGGAGAATATTTCGAAAAAATACCTAAGTTCGAAGTCTCTGAACTTTGGAAGTCGGCCTGAAATTTCTGCTCGGTCTCAATCAATCTAGCTCGAAGGATAGTGGATGCGAAAGTGGATTATGGAGGAAAAAGGGGGTACGAAACGCCTATTTGAAAAGACGCGCCTTTTCAACCTCAAAAGCCGTCAGGAGTCAAAAAACGTCGCGTCCCCATGCCCACCGATGCACTGATGTACCTTTTCGGTTCTCGCAAAAGATTGGCCCATCCAAAGCCACGTGTCC
Source organism: Rehmannia glutinosa (assembly GCA_016081115.2). Classification (NCBI taxonomy): domain Eukaryota; kingdom Viridiplantae; phylum Streptophyta; class Magnoliopsida; order Lamiales; family Orobanchaceae; genus Rehmannia; species Rehmannia glutinosa. Next base: position 36,955,649 of record CM071933.1, read on the forward strand.
ACCATTATGGCATCACGGTTAATGCGCCGCTGAGGCATTAACTACTACACGACGATGTCGAAATGGAATGACTTTTGAACATTCCTCTTCCCCATTAAATGTCCATCATTATCATTAAAGTTTAACTCCGACTTCGAACATTCTTCTCTCGGAATTAAACTTGGGGGCCTTTGATGACACCCGAGCCGAGCTGGATCAAGTTACTCCATGTGGTCATCCAGCACACATCCAAGTGGGGCCTGCAAGTGACGTCAGCAGCGGTGCCCGGTGACACGTCATGGGTTGGGCTCGCCCGCTCCCGAGCCCAACCACAGCATGGTTGTCGAGCCCCGACCCCCGAGCCCAAATTTTGGCGGGAAACGCATGCGCGACAGATTCAGAAAAATAACCATTTGCCCATACTTAATGTTTCATTAGCACCAGAGGCCGCCACGTGTCAGAGTATTATCAATGTGAGTCGCCAAGTGGCAGAAACTTGGCTGACATGTATTCTTAGGAGAGGACATGTGTCCTTTCTAAATTATTTTACTAATTAGTGTAAAGGTGACTATTGAAAACCCACTTATTAGAGGGGTATAAAAAGCCTCACTTAAGAGGAAAAAGACAAGAGAGAAAAAATAGAAAGAATGACCGAAAAACGTGAAATTGTAAGAAAGACCGACCCCAATGTCCGAATCTTTTCGGCATTCTACGCTAAAAAGCGAAATTAGCCATAAATAAACGTTCATTACGTATACTTATATTTCCATGTGTTTAGTCTTTTATGTTTTTTACTTGTTGACCAAAACGTAGGTCAACAAGAAAAAAGCTCCAATTACCAATTCACCATGCCTATGTTGTGGCGGTTGCCTCAATCACACTCCCAGCTTTCTCATTACTCCATTTAAAGCTATTCTCTCGATTTCTCTTTTGAAAAAGAACAAATCCTCATCTCTCAAAATAAGATTGAGATTGTTTCAACTTCAAAAATCTCACTCTCTTTCACGCTCTAACTCTCGGTATCTCGCTCTCTCACTCTGTCTCAGTCTCACTCTCTTTCTCTCATCTCTCTCAAGCTCTGACACCGCCACACCAAGTTGCAGAGGCGAAAAGCAGCAAGGCGGCGCGATAGCAGCAGAGGCGGAGGCGACAATTTGGGCTCGAGTTTTTTTAGGGTTTTTGGGTGGACAGAACACGGGCTGTGAACTGGGCTTGGTGTTTTTTGTTTCCGGCCGGTGATGGGCGGTGGATTGCTTGGCTGTGGGCTAGTTCGTTACCCAGGTTTGAGATTTTGGGTTTCCGGCCTCCGGGATTTGACAGCGGAATGGTGGTGCGGTGGTTTTGGTGTTGGATTTTTTTTTTCGGAATACGAGGGGCGGCGACTGAATTTGGGCAGCGAGATTTGGGTATTTTCCGATGGATTCGAGCCTCTGGGTTTTTTCCGGCGATGTGGGTTCGGGCTTGGTAGTTGACGGAGGTGGTGGCAGCGGATAGGTGGTTTGGCTTGTGAGGTGAATTGAGTGTTGGATAATTATAAAATAATAGAAGTATGTTTGAAGTTTGGGGTGAGATTTTCTTTTTTTTTTTGTTTTGTTTTTTGACAGAATTGATAAATCTTCTCAACTGTTTACCTTCACTTGGAAACTTTGAACTTGGCTTGGGGTATGGAATTGAACTGAGTGTCTGAGTTTGATATTAAAATGTAGTTTTAGATTGTGGGATTTTGCTGGGATGAAATTTACCTTACTAAAAAACTGAAAGAATACGTGGGGTAGTGCGGTAGTGGAGAGATTTAACATGGGGTTAATGGGTATCATATATGAGCAATGTTCTGTTAAGAAAAAATTGACTTTATCTAATTTGATATCAAGATAAAGATAAATAAATTTTGAAAGTTTGAAAATTATCTAAAAGATTTTGTGCAGAATTTTAAATCTTCTAAAAGCTGGACACGGGCTTTTAAAAAAACTAGTAATCACGTACGTGCGTTGCACGTGTATTATTATTTTATTATTATTCACATGAATCATTTTTCTTTTATTATTCACGTGTATTATTATTTTATTTTATTAATTTATACTGAAACTATCTATTAACATGGCCTGGTATTTATTACTTTATTTTAATAAAAAAATATTCATATAAAGTAAATAAAAATAAAATTTTTTTATAGTAGGGTACACATCGATTCTCTTACACGCATCATCATTGAAAAATATTGACACATAAAAAATGTGGAAAACACAATAAGATAAAACCAACACTTCACCATCTGGAATTGTATTATCATGGACGAATTTGCTCCATTCATCCGTAAAAAAGATCGCGCCATAGGGGTTGATCATTTTGACCGTCCATATGAGTCTGTTCACATTATGCAGATCACAATTTAATGGTGTAAAATCATTAAAATGGCGTGCGAATTTGGATGAAAGACGTTGACACAAAAAATTTAATGTAATTACAATTTGAATAGATAATAATACAATAACATTTTTAGTTAAGCTTTGTAATGAATTTCTAATGGAATAATAAATCCTTACAAAAATAATAGGAAAAATCAAAATCATAAAACTAATCACGCCGGAATTTAATTTAAATTAGCATCCTCATGGACATCTGTCAAGGTAAGCATTATTTTATCACTAAGTATTTATTTAATTATTTTTCAATTCTAAAAGAATTTTGTTTGCCATCACTAACTAAATTACGTAAAAAGTCGTACTAAAAAAATACATAAAAAACCGGTATTTCTATAGATTATCGGACACAAAAAGAAGAAATTCTGGAAGTGATCCACATATTTAATTTGCAATTAGTTTCACATAATCAAAGAGTTAGTATCAGGAATAATAGAAAATAAACAAATCATAATTCAAAATACAACTTAAAAAAAATACAATAAAACTATCAGGAATAATAAAAAATGAAACAAATGTTTTTTATTAAACTCACCAAGTAACATCCATACATATCTACAATATAGTTTATATAAAAACTCTTGTTTAGTGCATAATCTAAATTCAATAATATCGATGTTGGCGGACATTTCATGAATACGATAATAAGGGAACGTGAAGATGAAACTATATTTGGTGGTTATGCTTTGAATTTAGGATCAACAATATCGAAGTGTCTCTCTAAAGCAATTTAAATATTATAAATATAAGAAGATTTATCATAAATAATAAGCTGCAAAAAAATCTCTGAACACAAAGTCAAATGTTAATTCAATGGCAAATGATACTTCAATGGTAAATGATACATAAAATATTCCTATAAATATGCCGCGAAACAGAATTCGTCTATTTTAACTATTATTGAACAATTTAGGAAAATTTGAATAGTCAATTAGTATTTAGAATTTGATTAATATTATAGTATACAAAAAAGTAATGTCCACCATTGAAATAAAGAATAATATATATGAAATATGAATAGAAATGATGTATAAAATCATAGTAATCATAGTAGTAGTAGTAGTAGTAGTAGTAGTAGTAGTGGTAACAATAACAATAATAATAATAATAATAATAGTAATAATAGTAATAATAATGATATTTATAATATTAATTAATTAATTAAATATAGTCAATGATTATATAATTTTTAAAATATGAGTAATATATATAGATAGAATTGATAGTACATACTCACTTTTGGTATAAAGTAGGAATATCATTTATACTTTTTTCGTAATTTTTATACATATAAAATAGGAATACCATATATAATATTTTCCTATTTTATATACATATAAAGTAGTAATACCATTTACAATATTTTTCTAAATTAAAATATTAACGAATATTAGAAATAAAAAAGCGGGTAATGTTTTATTTCGGACTCCTAAATTTTATACATATATAAAATAAAATATGAATAACATTTATAATATTTTCCTAATTTAATATAATTTATAATATTTTCCTAATTTATGTACATTTATAATGTTGGAATACCATTTACAATATTTTCCTAATATAAGAAGTAAAAAGAGGGAGAATTTTTTTATTTCGAACTTCTACTATTATATATATATTATTAAATAATTTAGGAAAGTTTGAATAGTCATTAGTATTTAAAATTTGATTAATTAATATTATACTGTATAAAAAAATAATAACACCATTGGAACAAATAATAATATATTTGGTTAAGATATGATATATAGAATCAACATAATCATTGTAACATATATGAACAGAACTGACGTATAGAGATACTGATATTAGTTGTAGTCAAATACTATTTATAATTTTGATAAAATACATATATTATATATAGAAAAAATTGATAGTATAGACTCGCCTTTGGTATAAAGTAGGAATACCATTTATAAAATTTTTCTAATTTTTACATATATAAAATAGGAATACCATTTATAATATTTTCCTAATTTATATACATATAGAGTAGGAATACCATTTACGATCTTTTCTTATAATATTTTCCTAATTTACATAATTACAACGATTTTCTTATAATATTTTCCTAATCTAAGCATTTATAATAATTTTACCATTTATAATGTTTACAATTGTTTCCTAATATACGAAGTAAAATGAGCGGGAAAATTATTTATTCGGACTTATGATATTATATATATATATAGATAATAGGTTTATAAATGGGTCTGTTAATATTATTATTACTGGGCTTGATAAAACCAAGACTGGATTTTCTATATTGGGCCAAAATTCAAAACCTTAAAGGTCCAATATACTAAAAAATCAAATATGGCAAAATTTTGGGGTATTACAAATTTTGGTTATCGTTTCTTGGTATCAAAAACCATGGAACTAGTTATTTTAACTGGTGGTGGAAGGTGGAACCGGCTGTTAAAACCGTCGATTTCATGGTTAAAGCTGATGATTTTTATTCTTTTATAGTAAAAATATACTAGAAAAATTGTTAAATATTTATTATGATGTATTATATTCGCAACCGCAGGAAAAAGTCTTAAACTAAATGTTGTAAGCGATATACGTGAACTTTGATTCTTCTATACCCTAAGAGGATATGTAATATTTAGTTCAAAACTTAATATTATTATGAGTTTTAAATCCAATTTCTTTTCTATTTTTTCTTTTTTACTTTTTTCGTAACTAAAAATGATAAATTATTTTTTAATAAAATTCAAAAATTATCAAAAGAGGAAAAAAGAGGGTTTTCGTTAAAATAGAACCGAAATCGTGGACTAATCGGGTTTTGGTTTGGAACTGGAACTATTGGTTCCGATTTTGGAATCAAAACCGTGAGGTAATGATTCTGGTTCTGGTTCCTCATTTTGGAAGAATTAGAACCAATGGTTTTGGAACCGAAATTGGTGGTTCTGGAACCGTAATCACCCCTACCACCACCACCACCTTTTAATCTACTTATACTAGTAGTAATAAAATATAAGTAATGAAATAATTATTGTTGACCACAAAAGATATAAAGGAAAAGTCTAGAGGTGATATTTCAAACTTTTGCAAATTTGCTGTTCTAGAAAATATAGCTTACTGGAAATCAGAGTTTCAACTAAGTGTTTTTGTAAATTGACAATACACTTAGCTGTGCAACAAAATATAATGTAATATCGAGTTTGCTGAAGTCAAAAATTTTGAACCAAATTTTAACTTAAATGATTTTAGTCCAAATTTAATAGATGACTGTAAAATGCAGATTGTTGGGTATGCTTTGCTACATAGTGTGTTTGCTGTGCAGTTTAATTATTTGTAGACATCAAATAAACAAAAATAAAATGCAAAGGCTTATAGAGGTGATCGGAGGTCGCATAATCCTTCACTAGTGTTAAATAATTTATTTGTATAGAAATGTCCAATATGTCTTAGTTAGCACTGAGTGACTCCACATTTGTCCGCTTCGTCAACAAGTTGTCATTCCATGCTACATGTCATTATTCGTTTAGGTCCACTTTTTTCAAGCTCAAAGTAAAATAAATTAAATACTTAATAAAATTCTTAATAAATTATATATATATATATAGGTATTGGACCAAATGGAACATAGATCGTAGCGTATGACAGTGTGGACTAATCACAATCATTAATTGAATAAAATCAGTGGATGTGATTTTTTTCTATTTTTAATGATTTATTAATTTATTTCCTATCATTAAGGTTAATTTTAAATTTTTTAGTATTTAACAGTTTTTTTAAGAAAACTAATTCTTCACATACCGTGATTTTATGGTGTGAGTATCTTAATATCCGGATTTTTTTAAAGCATATTTAGTTATTATTATTATTATTAATTATATATTATTTTATTAGTTCAATAATTTTTTTTATTATTTTTTTTATAACAACCAAGTATCAATAATTATCCGGCCAAATTTAAAATGTTGATTTCTGAAATTCATTATGGGCCCAAAATCTTTTCCGCAACTTTAAAGGTCCAAGTCAACAATTTTATTCCTATATGATACTGATAAATCTCATGTTCTCCAAAAATCTCTCCCAAAAATCTGCAACTCAAACACACAAAAAACAAAAACTGCTCCCATAATTCTCTTCCAGACGATTCTAAATTTGTCTTTCCTCACAACTGGGTCTCTTTGGTGAGTATGAAATTTTTTCCAAATGATAAACTTGTAAGCAAATCTATAATCTATTGTGTGTGATTTATATATATATGTGTGTCAGTGTGTGCGCGTGAGTCATATAGGTGTAGTGTGTGTGTTTTATTATGGGTGTGATATATTTATATATGTGTGTGTAAATTATAGGTGTGCTAGTGTGTGCCTAATTGTGCGTGTCGGTGTGTATGTGATGTATTTATATATGTGTGTGCGCGTGAGTTGTGCCAGTGTGTGTTTAATTGTGTGTGTCGGTGTGTGTTTAGATTTATATATAAGTGTGTAATTGTGTGTGTCAGTGTGTAATATATTTATATATAAGTGTGTGCGTGAGTTATATGGGTGCTAGTGTGTGTACCCAATTGTGTGGTAATATATGTTTATACGTATATATATGTATATGTGTGTGTGTGTGTGCGCGCGTGAGTTTGTGTGTCAGTGTGTGTTTAATGGGTGTCTGGTATGTTTGTGTGTTTAATTATATGTATTAGTGTGTGTTTATTGATATATATATTTATGATGATAACAAAATTTGTGTTCTAGTACTTTTAAGTTATTACTGCAGTTTTCAACTTCTCTAACTTAAATAGCTTATTAGGTTACAGATTAATTTTCTTTAAAAACCAAAAGTAACAGATATACTAAAACTAGTTTAATTTTGTATTGTTAGGCAACGGCGCAGTGGGATCATAAATTTGTTATGGACTTCACTTCGAGTTGAGTTTTCACTGTACGCATTCATTAAGGTGGGGATATTACTATTCACTTATTGTTTGTCATTTTTAAATGCTTCGTATATGTGTATTCATTTATATGAAATGTGGAATAAAATAAATCATGTTAGCCAGGGACCATAAGAAGGTTCGGGATCAAAAGTATCCTCGGGGTGAACCCGTAGTGTTATAATTAGTCTGGGGCTGTAAAAAGGTTCGGGATCAAAAATATCCTCGGAGTGAACCCGCAGTACTTAGTCAGGGGCTGTAAGAAGGTCCGGGATCAAAAGTATCATCGGGGTGAACCCGCTGTAGTATAAAGTAACTGGCCAGTCAAAGTAAAAAGTATACTAAATGTTGAATGTTTATGATTATGCCAATTGTTGTGTTAAATTTTGACAAGCGTGTCCTCACTGAGCGAGTTGAAAGCTCACCCCATGTTATTAACACTTTTCAGGTTGAGGAACCCGAGCGAAGAATGGAGGCGGTGGATGCCAAGTCATTAGTTGTTATTAAATTTGAAATTTTTAGGAGACTTTATTTTATCTTAATTGTTATTGACAGTTAGTACCTTATTTTTTGTTTTGTGAAAGACAAATGTTTTGTTTAGAGTTAAAGTACTTTTGTTATTTGGATGCAGATCTTTATCATAGTCTTTATTTTATAAAATTCGTTCTTTAATTAAGCAGTTGTATTGTTTCAAAAATTGGGTCGTTACAAGTGGTATCATAGCCAGGTTTACGGTTCTGTAGACTTTTTTTTTTAAAAAAATAAGTGTCTTTATATATATATATATATATATATATAGTATAGTGACATCCACCTCCGCCATATCTCGTCGGATTTCCTTAAGGTATGCAAATTATTATGTCATTACAATCTCAATTCCTTGAATGATCACTGACGAATAATGGAAATGGCTCTTGTGTGCAAGCGGCATGAATAGATATGAGATAGAACTATTTTTATTAAGGGGCATATAGGTTCTTGGTTCAATTGAGAGGAAGGTTTTTTTGTCAACATTTCTTGAAATTGGGGCTGAGTGTAATTTCATGAAATTACGGATAGTGATTGATGGGTTCAGATTAAAGGAGATGAGTTCTCAGTATGCTTAGTTTAAGTTGATAACTTTTGGGCTTATAATTTGATTTTAATTCCCGTATTCTATTGTATTGGCTGCCTGCATTATTAGTGAGCATGCAAGAGATTTTTAAACTAATTATGTTCCATTCCGTAAGAATATATGTATTAAGAGTTCATTGAATATGTATCATTTCATAAATATAAATATGTAATAAATCCAAACTAAGCATGCATCATTGTTACGTTAAATATACAACAATCTTAAACTAATTATGCATTTTTATTTGTGTAAACATGAGAAAACTTAGACTAAATATGCTCTATTTATTAAGAATATGTGTTAAACGTAAACTAAATATGCATCATTGTAAGTTTAAATATGCAGTAAAATTAAACTAAAGTATGCATCATTTGTATGCTAAATATGCAACAAAAGTACTAAATATGCATTATTCCTTAACGTTTTTATGATGCATTGCTAATAAAATCATGATAAGCATACACCATTAGTGTAACTATGCATCAATTTTAATCTATTTATGCATCATTCATTAACAATATATGAATTACAATTACACTAATTTTTCCTCGTTGTTAAGTTGCATATGTTGTAAAATTACACTAAGTATGCATCATTATTATTCTAATTTTGCATCAGACGTACACTAAATATGCTTAGTTTCCATAACTTTTTTATGATGTCTTGTTACTAAAACCACGATAAGCATGCATCATTCTTAATGTATACTAGTGTGCTGACCCGTGCGATGCACGGAAGATGTAACGATTAGCTGAAATGATATGCTATTTATATGTTAATGATTTGTCGAATTATGTAATTTGAATGTGTACACCTTCCAATTGTAATGAGCCAAAAAAAGTAACAAAGATTACAAACGACGTTTTCAAATTAAAACACTATTTGTACATATTACAAATTTTTGAATACTTCTTTATACACAACATTCATCGTTTGTTTATTTTTTGATTCGTCATCACCATAAACTAATATTTTTAAACCCTTACGATTCGTAACTCGGGAAACCGCAACGTATAACTAGCCATGACTGAACACTGGATTCTTCACGTACAAACCGACATTGGAGAGAGATTGGCCTTGACTCTTGTTTATAGTCATTGCATAAGATACAATGAGAGGAAATTGCCTCCGTTGGAACTTGAAGGGGATTCTGAGATCCGACGGTGTCAATGTCATCCGCGGAATCAAAACTTTATTACCTGCATTGGTTCCCGTGAGAATTTTTGCCTCAAGAACATGCTTGGCAATCCTCGTAATCACCAGCTGTCTTAGTTACACAATCCATTTGAATGGTCCATGTTTCTCAAGAGCATAACTGGAGTCCCGACCTTCAAATGCAACTCATGATTAGGAACCCCTGAACATTTTATCCCATTCAAAAATTCAGGAGTGTGCAGATCATGCAGGAAGTCAACATTAGCATCCGATTTACACGTGCTGTAAGAACTCAAATAGGTCTGGCCCTCCGATGAGTTTAAAGACGTCATATATTGATTTATAGATTCGACAACATTTAAGGTAGGAGCTAGTATAGCTCTTTCTTTCTTTCACGCGTCGGATCATCAATGACGCGTCTTTAAACATTGATAAGTATTTTCTACAATAGTTGCAATCGGATCACCGAAGATTCAAGCCGGATATCTTCGGGTATATCAATCATGGCACAACCATCATTTGAACCTCCGATTGTTCCATCACCAATGCTTGCGATCCATTCCGAGAATTACGCCAAATCTTTAAAATCAATGCTATCACCAAGGTTACAAGACGCATGTTCTTAGTCAATTTAAGGACAAAGCGGTCTTTCCACATATCTGACGCGTTAATGGATGCATTAACAATATCTTGCCGAGTTCCCTTGGGAATAACAAAAGATCTGTCTAAAATCCCCACCAAGGACAACGGTTTTCCCTCCAAAAGGTTTATGTTCCAACATTGGGTCGATGAGTTTCAAAGACCTCGTAAAGTCTCGTCTAATGCCTGGAAGCAATGCTTGTGCATCATCGGTGCCTCATCCCAAATTATAAGTTTAGAACGAATAATAAGCTCAACAAGCGGACTCCCTTGATTGATATTGCAAGTTGAGTCCTGATGTGGGTTCAATGGAATAACAAATCGCGAATGTGCAGTCCTCCTACAGGGCAATAGAAGAGAAGCTATACCGCTAGATGCAACATTCAGTACAATTTCTCCTTTCGACCTCAATCCTCGAAGATAAAGCCTTCCACAAAAATGTTTTTCCTATTCCTCCATATCCGTAGACAAAGAACATCCCACCTTTATTTGATCGTACATCACGCATTATCGTTGAGTAAACGTTATATTGCTCATCGTTAAGTTTCTTGATGAGGTCTTTGTTCTCTTGCAAAAGAACATCACGATCATAACGCAATTCATCATATATAAGTCTATTTCGGTTGCTATGAATGGTGTCAGCATCGGGAAATGGCATTGAGTCAAAATCACGCAGACTCCTACCGAGATTTCGCAATAATTTCTCAATTTCCAACAACGTAAGATTCTTGATTTCGTTCTCACTCAAAACCAAATATGTTGCATAAGATCATAATAATAATTATTTATACAAATTAATATTATAACAAATATAAAAGGTTTTAGTAATCAACATAATTTTTTGTAAATAATACCTTGATGTTGTAAAAGGCGTCGACGTTTGTATAAAATATCATCAGAAAGAAATTCCCAACATTTGTCCCCAGGACATTATCTGGTCGGCTCAAGGAGTCGGACGAAAGCAATGATGCAAATAAACCTCTAAGATTTTCCGCAGAAGCCCAGGAGCTCGCTTCATTGATGGCATCAATATATTCCCTATCATCTTCTAACAATCCTAGAGCAAAGCAAGCCTCTCGATAGGAAGAATGTTGAACACCGTCGACCTTCTTGTAGTCGTCATGACACGTTGCTCCATGAACAATATTGAGAAGACACCTCGGATAGTACATATCACCGGCTCAGGGGGGACATAAAAACTCGTCTATAGATTTGCCAATTTGTCTCGGCATCCATTTTCTCGAGATTCGGTTTCCACGTGAATTTTGTGGGAGCTTCGATGTACGTTAACTCTCTCGCTTTAGGATAGATTTTATTCGCTTCCATCCATGCTAAAAACATACTTTGTTTTTCTTGAATCCTTCTTAAGAACATCATCTATTCTTTGAGAATCGAGAAAATAACGTTTTGTTTCAACCGGAGGATATTTATATTGAATTTCAATCCCGTAGTCTCCATGTTTTGCCTCGCGAGACGAAACATACCTACAATCATAATACATGCTCACCTCGTCAACAGTTTTTCCAGATTCTTCGTCATTGCTACTCGTATAGAACGATGCGGTGATACGGTCATTTCCTTTATTGACATACTTGAACAAATACTTTATCGACCTTGATTGGTTACACCATTCCACATTGATGTGAGCTCCATATTTCATCAACAAATAACGATTGTGCGGCACAACATATCTGTTGTCAAGAGGTACTCCATTTTTTTCCACTGTCCTCCCATCATTCCTACGTCTATAACGTGGATAACCTTCATCATCAATAGTCGTCACATCTACAAATTTTTTTGGGAAATGTTTAGTGCAAATTCCATCAGCCATGCAAGGAGAAGTTTTTCTGGCATCACCGCATGGACCATGTATCATATGGTCCTTCACTACCGTGTAATAACATGGGTCTAAACTCTCGTCCGGTATTTCAGCTGATATAATTCTATCTATATCATCGGCAATCGGATACTTGTTTTCTTTTGCCAAAAACACCAAAATATGGGCATGTGGCAAGCCACATTTTTGAAACTCTATCTTGTATACCACTGCAATAAAAACAAAAGGAAAAAATTAGAAATATATTAATCATATTTGAAGAAACGGACAATTGAAATGAATTTTTCACCTGCCATGATTTTACCAAAGAGTTTATTTTGCCGAAGCTCTTTGATCAAGGAATCCAACTTGATTTTAAACACCCTACACACAATATCAGGTGGGTCCTCAGGATTCAATTTCTTTTTCTCAAGAAATCTTAGGATTTCTGGCCACTTCGGATTGCAGGTGAATGTTATAAACAAATCCGGATATCCTGCCCATCGACATATAGCCATGGCATCCTGATAATTCTGAATCATATACTGAGCACCTCCCGTAAAGGTAGAAGGTAATATAATTCGTTTTCCCGAGTACCATGATTGATGTCTCCATGCAACAACGCGTCGGTTAGACCATTATAAATGTCGCAAACGCAACTTCCTCTCGATTCAACCATACATACTTTAATCGCTACCGACTCAACCATTGTATAACCATCGACAATGAATTGCTTTGAAACAATCTTCTAGAAGACAAAATTGTAGGAGGTTCATCATCTCTATCGTGCAGTCGATACGCGAAAAACTCTCTCACACTAATAGTTTTTCTACCTCCTGGATTCCTTTTTTCAGATCAGAAAATGATATGTCTTCTCGGAAACCATCTTCACCGTATGGTAATAACAACGGATCTTTGTAAAGCCAAGTATGAAGCATTCAACTCATTTATCCATTTCAAACGCCGATTTTATTTCCACTAATATATCCCTGTCTCCTAAGGCTTGATCAAAATCTCCAACAATAAGAGCAGCAACCTCAGAACTTGAAGGCATATTGTATCTCCTAGCATCCGTACTTCTCCGACCGATTAGACGCAAACAAACATCACGTTGACCGTCTTCTAAAATCTTCTCCTTTGCCATTCTAAAAGTCTTAACTAATACATTGTTTTCATCTAGCATTCTCTTTAAATCATTGACGATCGACTCGTGCAAATTATTACGCTCACTCCCTTGCCTAGAAAACAAAAAAAAAATTAGGGACATATTACATAAACAATTAAAATCAAATATTGAGATTGACAAATAAACATACCTGACTGAGTTTAATCTATTGGATATTTCATTGTCCGTGTCATATATGTATAATTGTGCGAATTTCGGTGTCACACCATTGGATGGCAACAAACTTCCTATTAGATGATAATTTTGCCCATGCAATCGGAAAACATGAGGACCTCTGCCTTTATTTACGTCGGTGTCAATCTTGCCTCCCATCGATGTGAAACAGAACATATTATTGTATGATCTGATATTGTCCTGGAAGTGCTTGCTCTTATTTCCCACTCCAAACAACAAATCTCCAAGCACAACAGGTGGTTCCTTGATGGGAGGAAGTTGAATTATGCCATGACCACAACACGAAGAATATCTGGGTTTGGATTTTGGATAGGAGAGTAACCTTTCTTCAAACCAAAACACCGCGTAACAACAAAATTCACATTTGTATGTTGCATCTCCAATATCCCAATACTCTACAAAAAATAAATGATACAGATATCACACAAATATATTAAGTGGAAATTTATTTATTAAATTTATAATTTCATCGCGAACTTGAATTCATAACATACATACCTTGTTTTTCAACTACAGATGTCCCATTTGACGAATAATGGGTGCAATCATTCTTAATGCCATCAAATATTGTTGTACTGTTAGAAATGGGATCCACACACGTAGATTCCTCACATGTTAGATCAATTATTTTTGTCGAGTCAAAAGACCCACTTGAAGACTCCCCTCTGCACACTTTCTTTTTATTGTATGTTGAAATTGTTTTTGAAGACGACGTCCCTATAATTGTAAAACCAATTTACTTAAATATATTCACCCCAAATGAAAATATGTAATTTAATTACGTAATTTATACAAAATAATAAAAAATTTAAAAACTAAATATACCATTTGTGATATTAATAAATGCGAGTTTTTGCAATCGAATTAACAATGTCACTTGACGACCCACTAATTCAAATGGTTTGGATACATTTGTACCAATCTTTAAAGATAGCAGACTGTTTTCTGAGAAAAAGAAAGAACATTATATTAGATTAATTTAAATAAACAATTTGAAAGTAATAAGAAATAAAATATATTAGAAAAAATATATTGGTAATTGATAATACTAATTTGTATTAAATATTAAACACTACAAATAATTAAAATTAATAATTTTAAAAAAAGAAACGTACCATTTGTAATGACAGAACTGGTGATATAACTATCGGTATTAATATTTGTGCCATAACAGCCTTGTAAACTAGCTAGTGTACAGAAACCCGACGATGATTGCACATCTATTACTGTTGACATTGAAGGATATGTATTTTTGATGTTAATAAGCGAATGGTTTGATAATGGTCTTTTAGGCCAATTTTGCGAATCTCTTGTCGCATCCATGGTAGAAATAGACAAATTTGAGCTTCTCATACTTTCTGCATAGATAAAAACAAAATAAGATCAATAATTAATTAAAGTGCACATGATATCATTAAAAATAATTCATATGTATTTACAAAAATTAATGAAATTAGAAAAACCAAAAATAATTTTATATTTTTATTTTTGATTAATGAAAAAAACTAATTATATACTTATTTATAATATAAATTTATTATATATTTATTTATCATCTAATATATTTATAAGTATATAAACAATTTTTGATTTTGTATAAATCATATCATTTAATTTTATTACAAATGGAAAAAAATATAATTATTAGCTAATATATTAAAAGGTATAAAAATATAATTTTGGAAGCTAAATTTTATTTAGATAATATATCTTACAATAAATTTTATTAGATTGATCTTCTAATTAAATTAATATTTTTGGATAATAATTTAATCAAACATTGTTACCAAAATAATAATTTTTCGAACTGAAAAGAAATATTAAATAAAATTAATTAACATTTTAATTTGTAGTACATTTATTTAATTTTTTTTATTTTATCTAAAATATTTCTATTATTTATAATAAATATCAAACAAATAATTCATATTGGGCCATATTTTAAAACATAGTATTGAGTGGTATACAATTTTAAAAAATTGGAACAGGCCCAACCCTTTTAAAAATATCTGATCCTTTTGTAAAGCCCATACTCTACACACAAATACACCAATTTCTCTTATTAAAAAAAACAAAAAAATAAAATAAAAAATCACAGCCATCCGATCTAAGATCGGACGGCCAAAATGTATCCATGTGTGTAAACAACATTTTGTAGAAGGATCCAGAATGTTGGCAACGTGTACGATGGTGATTTAATGCATGATCCCCAAAAATCGAAAAATAAAAATAAAAAAACACCACAACACATCCCACCCAAACCACCCACCCTCATTTCGAGAATTGCAGAACACGGTTTTGTTCTTGTTCATTCATCTCACTCTCTCTTATCCGAAAAACCACTCTCTCTCTCTCTCTCTCTACCTTCTCTCTCACTGTGAAACCCTAATCTCTACTCTGTAATTTCTCTCCATTTCGAAATGAACCGACTTCGGCTTTAACGCACCCCCATCTCTAATCTCTCGGTCTTTTGGTAATCTATGTATACCACTTAAGACTCTTTTTAGAAGATGGTACATTTTTTGGGTTTGTTTTAATATTTTTTTCGTTCATTTTCGAGTTAGGATTTCCAACATTAAACCTGTAAATGTTCATGAGATGGCTTTTTTGGGTGGTTTTCGCTCATTTTAATCGGTTCTGTACATAGTTTTTCGAACATTTACCTTGTAAAAACTAAAATCCGATGGTTTCTTCATAGCCACACGGTTTTGTCGATTTTAAATATTTTCATTTTTAAACCAAAAAAATCTTATGTTTTTTCTAACGGATCTTTCTTGGGTTTCGTATTTTTTAATTTATTTTTTTTACAAATTAATGAATTTAAAATGCCAAAAATACAAACGATTATCTCCAAATTTTGATTTTTTTCCATTTTTAAGAACTGATTTACTACATAACATTCATGGTCTTGAGTAGTGCTAGTATTTTTTTCGATCTTTGGTTATTCTTTTTTTATTACAAATTACTTTATGGTATTTATGTAAAAATACAAACGATTATCTCCAAAATTATTTTTGTTAAAAACAGATCTTAGATTTTTTTGTATTCTTTTTCAAATTTGGTTAAGAGATCTTTCGATTTTATTTTTTAAAAAAATAATATATTTATTAAAAATTACTTTATGGTATTTATGTATAACATACAAACCATTATCTCCTATATTATTTTTATACTGAAATTTTAATTTATTTTCTCATTTTCTTTATGTTATTTACAGACCAGTTAAAGTCTATGTTTTGCTTTTTTTTTTACAAAAAAATAATTATATACTAAAATATTTGTAATGTTATTTTCGTAGAAAATTTTAACTAATAATCCGGATATTGTTTTTAGACTTAAATCTTACTTTGTTTATTTTTTGCATTTTGTTTATGATTTTACCAGATATGTTAACCGTTATGCTTCTAGTGTTTTTTTTACAAATAAAAACCAAAGTTCTTCATTTTTTTGTGATTATAAAACTGAATTATATTTTTTTATAAGATATATAAGTCCAATATGATAAAATATTTTTCTACTATTACTAAGATTAAAACAATTAAGTATAAAAATATTTTTCTACTATTTAAATAATTATTTTATTTAGTTAGTCTTATAAAATCTAAAAAACAAATACTAAGAAAATTAAGAAAAATAATTTATAATTTATCAGGTTAATTTTTTTTAAGATGCTGATTGTCTAAATATAGTTTGACAAAACTTTTAGGTTATCACCAACTTGACCATACTCTCAGAAAGTATTGGAATCCTGTTGGAGAATTTGTCTATTTTAACTGCCTTATTGTTTTATTTAGGAGATGTAAAATCTCTGTGAAATTGAATGGAAATTAGATAAAGGATGGTGTTGAAACAGATTTGGTGTATGGAACAGGGTTTAACTATCAGCAACCAAAAAGATAAGTATTGCAATAATATTCATTTTAAGTTTTAATTTATGTTTACTTTTATATGATCAATTCTGACTTTGTTATTTCTTGTGGACATGGGAAATTTTACAACAGGTTATTTGGTAATTCAGAAACATTTAAGGTAATCCTCATTTTTATTCTCATTTTGTAGTTTGAATATCATAATAACTTTGGAGTATACGAACATATTCAGCTGTATGAACATAGAATAGATAGATATGTATCCTGTAACTCAGATAAAATACAGAAAAAATAAACAAAAACTTTACAAAAAGATGAAAAACCTAACAGTTAAGAACTGTACATATTACAGATAGGGATAGGTATCAGAAATAAGTACTGAATATAGTGATGAGAAAACAATGACATTTCAGAACATGAAATACAATTGACAGTAAATAATTACAACTATTTGTTTACAACATATAAAATATATAGAAGCAACATACCCTTTTCATGTTCCGAGTTCCTATTTCTCTTAATTCCAATAACAAATTGTCCCGTTAGCTTTCTCATCGTTATGGATAGGAGAATTTACAGTTTATAATGAAGAACTATTAGATGTGTTGAGATATTGTGTGTTTTTCTGCAAATCCGTTTTGCATGAATGAAATGGTTTATATAGACTTTGTGGATGCGTATATATGGAATGTTTGTGATATGTTAAATAGTATCTTTCAATTTAGGTAATTTTTTAATTTCTATACATCACATATGTACTATTGAAATATTTTTTTTTAAAATGTTTATAAAATCACAATTTAAATTAACTATTTAGTCAAAAGAGAATCTTATATTTGTTATATAGTGGGATAAAATAAATGTCCATAAACCGATGATTGCATGAAATATCTTTTGATACACTAAGTCGTTTTAAAATGACGGTATGGTATTAAGATATTTTAAAATTATCTCAGTATTATATAATTCGATTTGTTACTTTTAGAACAAATGTGTTTCTTGGGAGTTGAAATATCTTAATTAATCTCTTTGGAATAGGATATTATATCTTACAACAATTTTAGTTTGTAGTTAATACATGTCATTATTGTTTTAATCACACGTGATCGGTATGGCTCCAATTTAATTGCTGATTGTGTTTTATGTTTGGATTGTTATCTATATTGAACTTTGAGGAAAAAACCCTCTTGACCCTGCTCCTAGAGAGTAGTGGAATCCTGTTGGGTTCTCAAAGGATGATTGATGTGTTTATTTACAATTTTTATTAGTCTGAATGTATGTTGTACCAGTTTACATGTTTATTTTGATTCCAGCATTCCTATAACAATTACAGATGTACGACTTAATAGTAAAATTAAAATGAAAAATAAGTCTTAACCGATTTAAAAGAGTAATTGTAAACTTCCAATAGAATCTGAAATACAAAATAATTTTTTTTTTAAAAAATACCTAAATCCCAATAACATAGAAAATCTTAACAAAGTCCATAGCTGCAATGTCCATTTGCAAAATGGATTGGCAGTAATATCAAACTGAAAAACAAAATCAATGAATACATCGAATGTAAAATAAAAATATTATTAAAAATGTTGTTATAATATATTCATAAAAAATATAACAAACACACATTAAAATTGTCTTTGAAAATTAATTATTTAATGAGAGATTATAATCGATCTTGAAAAATATAAGAGTAATAGGTATTTTTAATTTCAATAATTAATAGTACTTCAGTTTTCATTATCACAATAACTTATTAAAGGATATGTTGAAATTGAAGGTTAATAGTTAAAAACATTAAAATTAAAATAAAACTAATAGAAGCTTATAAATTCAGCAATAAGAAAATTGAATAGGCAAATAAAAAGAAACTTTTATTAATAGTACTGAAACCATGCAAATAGAAAACTGAACTGAAATAAATTGTAACAAAATACCCAACTCCTATAATTGGTTTTTTAAATAACCAATAATCTAAAACTAAATTTAAGACAAAATTGCTATTCACTATCTATCTAATCCTTTTCCTTCTTTATAATGCTTTTCATCTTCATGCTCGTTGTTGAAGATGAAAATTGCTCATTCAAAGCCCTCTTTGCAAGTGGCGACGCATCGGACCGATTGCGTTTGCCAAGAAGCTTGCTAGGTGTGCTAACTTCGTCCCCCGGTGAACTCTCATCTAACTCCTATGAACACAAAATAACCAATTTCAGAATTAAAAAATCAATAGAATACATATAAAAAAACATGAAAGATCAGATTCTTACATTTTCATGACGAAGTTCTTCTCCTTGAAGTTTTGATAAGTAGTCCGATTCCTTCAGAATATAAAATAAATTTTGTAAAAAAACCAAAAAAATTAAATAATTATATGTTTGGTAGTTTATATCTAATAATTACCTGACTCTCAAGAGAAGTAGCTCCATATTTCCAAACCAAATCTTGATCCGCTGTCAACTTAACCACTGAAAAAGCTCCAGCATAATTCCGGAGCTGTTCCTCTTTAATTTGTACTTTGAAAAGGACCATCTTGCCAATTTGAGCTTTCAAATCGGGGCCACTCACCCATTGAATTCTTCGCCACCTTCCTCTTTCTAAATAAATACATAATAATATAAGTTTTAATTATATATATATATATAATATTTTGATATATGGATTAAATAGCTAATCTTTTTGAAAATTACAAACCGAACAATTTCATTCCCGAAATCCACACAAGATTTCTCTATCAACATCTCACATTCTCTATCCCAACAGAGTAATGTGGCACTTGCGATTCATCAACCACTTGAAAGTTTATCATATATCTATTAATATAAAAAAAAATTAAAATTAAAATTAGAAATTAGAAAAAACATTAAAAGCAATTTAATTTTATAATTTCAATTGTAATGAACATTAAAAAATTACCGTATACACCCGTTTCTGCAATAGCTCACATTTGATGCAGTAAAGCTGATCAACAGCTGGATGCAGTTTTTTGGTACATCGTGTGCAAGATATGTACCACCATTCATCCAAGATACCAATAATTCTCGCACAAAGCCAAAAACTGCCGGCCTATAAAATAATTCAAATTAAAAAATTAGAAGATTAAAAGATTAAAATAATTATTTAAAAAACTGACTTAAAAAATTGTAAAAAATTGAAAATAAATTACAACATCATTTGCATGTAGATGTTCTAGCGGCTTCAATGAGAACTTTGGAGATTCTAGATCCTCCAACACACTTGTAGACCTTGGATTTGAAACATGGCTAATCGAAAATGTTGGATTATTTACGGCCGTAAGACAAATAGTGAAATAATAATCAATAACAATTTAATAAATAATTAAATATAATGAATAATATTTATTCACACGAACCTTCTCTTAAAATCTTCAATTTCCTCAATGGCTTCATTAACAATCAGCTTTGTAACATAATAGTTGTTAGACACCTTCACTTGTTCTGTTTAAAAATTAATCAAAAAATTAATTAATTTAATTATGATGGACAACAGAAATATTTGTTGAATATATTATTTCAATAATGAGATACCTTTAAAAACTTTAGCACGCCCCATTTGTAGAATCACAACAACAGGGTCGGATATGTTATTCTCCAAATGAGGAAGAATTTGTTCTACGTAATCTTCCCAAAGTGTACACAAAAGACGCCTATTCCTATAGAAATGTAAGGGTTAGTTTACATTAAAATGAATTGTGCAGAAAATAATAAGAAAATTACTCTAAATCTTCGAGGGTTATCTCGATGAATCTTGTAATCCTCCCATCAATGTCCTTATTTTGTGCCTTTGTGCATTGAAACAACTCTCCCCATCACATCGAAAAAAAAGTAAAAAAAAAATTCATATATAATTCAACAAAATAATTTTAAAGTAAAAAAGCAAAAAAAAAAAAATAAATATACCTAACAACATTGTATCGTCCACCTTATCCGGATTAGCTAAATCACCAAAATTAAAATCAAACATAAATCTTGGAAAAGATCGCTCTCAAACATCTCAAATACATGAGTTTTGCCATAAAACAATATCTTATGTTTCGTGGACGTAGTTCTATACTTGTCCGTTTGCTTTGTTATCGAAAAATCCTTTATGTCATTGACATGTCTCTTTTGAACATCTTTTTGAAATTAGCAATCTGAATTTCCTTATGGTGGCATGAATGCGGTCACCCCGTAATAGATTTCATAAAATATAGTTTAATCATAAATTTATGAGTACTTAAAACTGAAAACAAAATTACAATAAGGAATACAAAATTACTTACCACATCACGGAAAACACATTCTAGTGTACCAATGACAATTTTATCCGTGGAAGAGGGCTTCTCGTATAGTCGAATAAGTCTCGGTTTGACAACCCATAATTGTTGGGTATTGTTGAGGTCGCGAATAAGAGTAACGAATGATGCCATGTCTATTTCTCATTGTTCGATTATTTCTTTGAATGAAAAAAGGGTTTGCGAGAGTTTTGAATTGTTGTAATTTTTTGATCGCTATGATGCAAAGATTTTATCTTGTTGATGGAGTGTTGTTGTATTTATTTGTGAGATTTTTATTACTTTTTTTACTTGTAATTTTTGCCATAGATACATCTACTTGATATTCTCATCGAATTTATTACCAAATTAAATAATTTTTTGCAAAAATACAACACAGTTAAATTGGCCTCAAATTTTTTACAATATAAATTGATATCTATTTAAATTCTTTAGGCTGAAAAAAGCCCATATTCAACAATTTCTTTCCATATTCAAAAAGTGTTTGATACTTTCCAGAATTAACAAATATTATTGAAAATCTGTTCTTTTTTTCGAAATAAAAACTGCAAGAAATAAACGTATCAGATGGTTTTAATATTAGAAATCAACTTTCAATTAACAATTTTTGGATCAGTGAATCTTTTAAATACCAAATTTAACATTTGTTATTGCTGTCAATCTCAGAAATTGGTACAAACAATTATTTAAAAGGTCAAACTTAACAAATAAAAAAAAAGGGATGATAATATACCGAAAATAAGACAAATTGGTCAACTTTTATAAAAAACCACTGAATTTTTTTAGAAATAGGTGTTTAGGCGGGAAAACAGAATTAGAAAGGGGTTTGTTTGTTATATATATATATATATATATAGATATGCATTGGATTCATCTAAATATGCACTCAAAACATCAAACAAAACAATCTTTAAACACTCGCAAATATTGAACTTAAATAATATGAAGCATGCACAAAAATTCACCTCTTGAAGCAACAGATCCGCCCAATGCGTTTAGAACCCAAATCAACGTCCCCTTATTTATATATTCAATACAAATATTGGGAAAAATGTGTCGACTTGGTGTGGTTGGACAACGATTACCAACAATAACTTTGCTTCACAACCCTACCTTTGCGATCGACTTGGCATGGTCGGACAACGATTCTCGAGTTCGTGACCACACCGTGTCGAAAAATCTCCCATTTTTGGGTGGAGAAAATACCGGTGATGCGAGGACAACGGATGAGAGATAGATAAATAAGAGATGAGATAGAGAGGAAGGGAGGAAAGGAAGCGTGACGGAAAACAGAACTGAAGGCGCACTAGGCCACCATTTTCCTCTCCATTCTACCACTGATGTGGGCGAACATCAGAGAGCACATGGACGAACGACGGAGAGCGTACATGGATGAAAACCTAAACTTTAAATTTAATCAGATGAACGACTTCTCTTTGGGACGACATTTTGGTTTCTCTTTACTAGAGAGAGAGGAAACGAACCAAACAGACGATGATTTGAGAGAGATGAATGGACGGATGAAAATTTGAGAGAGGAGACATAGCGGGAGGAAGTAGAGGGTTAATGTAAAATTTTTGGGATAAATTAAAGAATATCTACATCGGTTGTTTAGATAACCGACATAAAAAAATAATCTGCATCGGTTCAAATAACACCCGATGTAGATATCTATTTTTTATAAATGTTTACAATGATTATTTACTATAACCGATGGTCTTCCAAAACTTAGAATTTACTATAAATGCTTACATCGGTTATTTACTATAACCGATGTAAACCTGATGTAAAATCCATTTTTTTGTAGTAGTGATTGTAAAATGTTTGGACTTTCATCAACATGGGTAGGCCATTATGAAGAAATTTTCGCATGGATCCTTGAATCTTTCACACGAAGCATATAAAGTTCATCATCAGCTTATACGAATGAGGATATTTCATTCCTCAATCTAGCAATCTCGGCCGGTGGGAAATACTTTAGGAATTTCTCGGCCATCATGTCCTATGTTGTAATAATCCCCCTTGGTAGATTATTCAACCACTATTTAGCCCGTCCCTTCAGAGAAAAAAGGGAAAAATCGTACACGGATAACATAATCGAGGGCCCCATTGATCTTCAAAGTGTCACAAATCTAACAAAATTTGTGATGTGATTGTTAGGATCCTCGTCTTGCAAACCATCAAACTAAAGTAGCTGTTGAAACATCTGAATGGTATTCATCTTGGTCTCAAAATTGTTTTCATCAACTGCAAGCCTTGCAATGTTTGACGCCATCCCATCTATCGACGCTTTAGCATAGTTGTACATTGTTCGCTTGGGTTGTTCATCCATGGTTACCTGGTTCTGGTTCTCGTCTCCTTATATGTTATCGGTCTCCTCATTATCAGTAATATTACCACCATCTGTGTTTTCTATAAATTCCCTTTCGGCATTTTTGCCTTTTCCACCACGTCAATGAGGAGGCATATTATTATGACGATGAAAACCTATAGATTAAGAATATCAAAGGTGGGAAGGGAGGTAAGGGAGAAAAAAAGAAAAAAAAATGAAAAAAATGGCTAGATTAATAAAAATAAGACATTCCTAATATCCTAATCCTTGTCAACGGTGCCAAAAATTTGATGACGCGAAATATACTCTAAAAAAGCCTAGGCAAGTATGATATCATTTATAGTTTAGCTAAGCGAGTATCGAGTGTCGATCCCACAAAGACTATATTACT
This sequence comes from Rehmannia glutinosa, assembly GCA_016081115.2. NCBI lineage: Eukaryota > Viridiplantae > Streptophyta > Magnoliopsida > Lamiales > Orobanchaceae > Rehmannia > Rehmannia glutinosa. The sequence continues at coordinate 36,979,903 of CM071933.1, forward strand.
AGTAATCATTTCTTTTTTATTATCTAGTCTACAAATTCGCAAAACAATTGTTTAAAAGATAAAAATAAAACGAATGAAAAATAAAACCAGAACATACACCGAACACACGAAAGATATCATAAAAATTGAATCGGAAAATGATGGATAGAAACATGCACGAATGTGAATCCCCCTAGAACGTCTTCGTAATTTTTCCAAAACAAACACAACTAAAAACCCTTAATTTCTAACCTTTCCTTAACAAGTTTTCATGCTTCATGGATTGTAGGAACTCCTTAATTAAGTTAAACTATTTCTCAATGTGAATAACTCCTAACCTTGAGTTGATTAAAAGAAATATATTTCTAGTTAAAACCCTAAATATTACATTAACGATTTATGAATTACTATATTAGGTTTGATCCTTATCCTAAGATTTATGTGTCGTCCTATCTCTAGGAATGCATGCAATGTCTTTCACTTACGTTGATTATATCCCACCATAAATCTCTCGATTACCCTGTGTGAAACAAACTACAAATCAATATTGTGCATATATCAATTCAATTAATCAAAGCACAAAACGAGTGAATCACATGAAAATATAAGAAAACATGTTAAAATATTCAAACCAATAATCACAAATAACTTCTAGGGATCTTCGCATTTAAATAACTTATGTGTTCTTCTCAACTATCGGTTCGGATTTAGATACCTCCATAAGCATTGTCTTGGAGTCAACTGTAGGCAATTCAACTTCTGCGTCTATAGGAGTGAGCTCTTCTGCTTAAATATTTTTAGAAGGTTCAGAGATCTTAGATGTAGGAAAGACTTGTTCGACCTCAGGATTGGCTACGGTGTATAACATCCTTTTTAAATATTCTCATCCTTATCATCATCTTCATTGTTTAAAACAAGAACATTTTCAATTCTTTCTTTAGTGGCCTCAGCCAAGTTTCTACCTTCTTGAGTTTCCATTTACGTATTTACTGATCTCAAAGTGCATCTCCATTATTTCTTTCAACTTGTGGAGGGGGAGAATCAGCTGGAGATGAGAGTTTAGCAATATTTCTTACGATATCTCCAATAATTTGTGTAGGGGATGATGGTTCCCCTGGCCCATCAAAGTTTCTCTTCTCAGCTTTTTCTCTAGATTCATTTAGAGCAACTGACATATTCTCTTCCTCCATTCTTTATAATTAATCTTCCGATGAGTGGTGGTCACCGCACCCAAAAGCATTCATAAGGGGTGTCAGCTGGATATTTTCCTTTCCATTTGGCTAATTCCTTAATCGTTGGACTCATTTGGTATATGATAGTTGATATGAACTGATGACTCAAAGCTTCGAGCATCGTGGGTGAATTCAAGAACTCAAACCCGAGTTCTTTATCTAGATTTGGGTTGCTCAAACCAAATTGGCTTCTACATAGTTTCCAATTTCTCCATGTTGAAATCCTTTTCAATTCCTCCTGAAAATTAAGAGACTCCATTTCAGATGATTCCATTGGCCCTATCAGCTGTTCTTACTTACCAGCAACTTGGCCATCACCATCACATCTGCGCTCATCAACATCTTCTCTTTCCTCTATTGCCACACCAATGGAAATCCCCTCATCATGTTGGAGTCCGAGGTGGGATGATTCATACGATCAAAAGAGAAGGTTTGTCTTGAACTACTTTAGACCTTACTTCACTATTGGATCGAGAGGTGTCGATTGTATCTATATGTTTTTCCACAACAGACTCTTCTAGTTCATCCACAAATGGCTCTTTGGTTGAGTATTCTAATTCTTCGCAGCCTTTGCTTTCCGTGGAGCCGTTGTCCTCTTCTTCTCGGGAACAAAAGCGATCACTCTGTTGGCGCGATTTATCAGTCTCTCTTTTACTCGAGGCACCACCTTTCTTCTTAATGTAGGCCTTCTTCTCGGCAGCTGACATATTTGCCCTGAACAATTTCTTATTGACATGGAAAAGTTTCCCATTCCTCATAGGGATACCGTTCTTCTCCATCATATAGCCTATCACAGGCCATATCCAAGCTTACTTTCAAACTTCCCATTTTCCACCTTGCAATTCTACATATTTTGGCAGAATTTGTCATATACAATCTTAGTCTAATTAGCTTCCATCTCTTCTATAATAGCATAAATTACAAACATCTTTGCATTAGACAACCGGTTATACGACCAGTTGATGTCTAAAGCATTTGAACACTGTGTTCATAAGCTTGTGATATTGTTCCTTAATCATAGCCTTAATTCCATATGGGGTATAGTTGTCCTTCTTCTCTTCGACAACTATCTCCTACCATATCTTCTGAATGTTGAACTCGTTATCCTTCAGCTCTATCAATCCTGAGTTCGGAAGACTCATCAACTAGTCAAGTTTTCTGCTGTGACTAATACAACCTTTCCATTCATAGATGAATTGATGCCATCATCATGAATCGAGACATTGACACAGAATATTGCAAACTTTTCCATGTAGGTGTGAGGCATCTCCAGTGTGAGAAATTTTAGTAGTTTTACCTTCTCAAGGCATTTCACAATCTTTAGAGCCCTTTATTTTTTCACAAAGTGATTAACCATCCCTTTTGCATTGATGGTTGCACCAGAGTATATTTTATCAATCGTCTTCGTGAAACCAATGGTTGAGACTCAAACGTATTGGATGTCTTCTTTGATTCCATTTCAGAACTACAGTTTGAGATGAATCGAGTTAAATGAGTAGTCTTCATTGAAAGAGTGAGATAGAATGCTTCTGTGAATATTTGTGCATGCAAGATTGATAGAGAGAAACTGGTGAAATTTTATAGCAGGTGAAAATCCATGATCCGAAACCGTCTAATTTGAATTTTGATCAACTATTGAGATTAAATCTTGCAATTCGGCATTTGAAGCATTTCATGATTTGCGGCATTTATGGCCAATCATATGCTTTGGGACACTGTTCACATGTAACTTTAAATCGAATGACTACGAAGCATTAAATGTTGTCGACGTAATGTAATAAAACATTCACGCTTAAACAAATGCTATGTCATATTGATTTGTAGTCATTTAAGTTGTCTACTGACGTGTCTCTTAGATAAAAAGACTTTTTACTTTGAGTTATCGAATATTAGTCAATTGATGCCCGACCGCTTTTATTCGAGATGGTTTTTACTTTTTCGACCATTCAACTCTACTGATTGCACATGGTCACATCGGAGACTCTTTTGAAGTTACTTTCTTCACTTTGTTTCTTTTCTTCTCAACTCTTTTTGTTGACTTAACTCAACTCTATCAATACAAGTTCATTCTTCAATTCCTCAAATCTTGATTCATACATGGGTTTTATGAATATATTATCTAACTGCTTCTCAGTTGGGACATATTCCAACTCGATGTCCTTCTTTTCTACATGATATCTGATGAAGTGATATCTAACATCATTGTGTTTGTTTTTTGAGTTCAATACTGGATTATGAGTCATGGCATTTACACTTGTGTTGTCACGCATAATTGGGACTTCTTTTTCTTCAATGTGGTAACCCCTCAGTTGTTGTTTCATCCATACGACTTGGGCACCACAACTTCCAATAGCTATGTATTACTCGCCTCAATTGTAGATGTGAAAATTGAATTTTCTTTCTTGTTGAACCAAGAAACTAATATGTTTCCAAACAGTTGACATGAACCTGAGTTACTTTTTTTGCCAACACTACATCCAAAGAAAATCAATCAATAACCAATAAGATCAAAGCCTCTTCCTTATGATATCATAGTCCTACTTTTTGGCTTTTTTTCGGATATATCAAGATTTTATTTAATTTGGTAATTTGTCAAATGACTTTATTTTGGTGCGATTGAAATCTATCACATACACCTACTATAAATGTGATATCCGTGCCGCTTGTTGTTACATTGAGTAGTGATCCAATTAGAGCTCTATAACTTTATTGATCTATAGGTTTTCCTTTAGTGTCAAGATCCATATTTATGGAAGTATTAATGGGTATCTTGACAAATGACCTTTCATCCCATACCAAATTACTTCATCAAATCTCTGGTATACTTGGTTTGGCTAATGAAGATCGATCATTTGTTTAACTTGAAGTCCAAGGAAGAATGTTAATTCTCCATCATACTCATCTCAAATTTTCCTTGCATGAGCTTTGAGAATTTATCACATAATTCTATGTTTGTAAGTCCAAAGATGATGTCATCTAAATAAATCTGCACAAGCAGAATGCTTTCTCCATCTTGAATTTTGAATAAGGTTCTATCAATATTCCCTTTTGTGAATCCATTAAATGTGATAAATTGAGATAATGTATCATACCATGCTCTAGGTTCAACCCATAGAGAGTTTTTCTTCCATTTATATACTTATCTCGATGCTTTTTGCTCAAAACCTAGAGGTTGTTCGACATATACTTCTTAATCTAACAAACCATTTAGAAATGCACTATTCATAATCATTAGATAGACTATAATGTTCTTGTGTGGAAATGTAACTAGAAACATCTTTCTTGCCTTCAATATGGCAAATCTGGTGCAAATGTTTCATCAATATCTATATCTTCCTCTTGGCAATACCCTTTGACTATAATCTTGCTTTATTTTTAACCACTAATCCTTATTCATTCATTTTGTTCTTGAAGACCTATTTAGTTCCAATGACATGTTGATGGGCCGGTCATTGAACCAACTCCCATACTTTATTTCTCGCAATTTATCCAAATCTTCTTCTATAGCTAGAATCTAATATGTGTCTTCAAGAGCTTATGACACATCTTTTGGTTCTATATGAGAGATAAAACATGGAAACATTGCTTCATGTTCAACTCTTGATCTGGTTCTCACTCATTGTCTAATATTTCTAATGATGAGTTTAGGTGAATGGTATCTTAGCCATCTCACATCAAGTTGGAGTAAGCCAGTTGGGTATGCTTGATTTTTAGCTAAGTTGTCTTGATTGATATTTCTATGATCAGTTGTGTCCAGCTGTGTCTCCTCAGGTTCGTTGAGAGAATCAACTAACACATCTTCTTCCACATTGAGTCTTCTAGGGATTGTCTCAATGTAAACACTCTTCTAAATAATTGGTGATTATGCTTCTCACCTAACTCATCAATGTCTTACGCGATGTTTGGTTCATCAAAACCATAAGAATTGACTCTTTTGTTACCATAGTCTTTTTGTTCAAAGACTTTAAAAGTTTTACTCTCGGATGAGTGTCTAAGGAATATTCCCTCATCTACTTTAGCATCAAATGCTTTCAGTTGTCCTTGTTATTGTTGTAGACAAAACACTTGCTTCCAAAGATGTGGAATATTCAACATTACGCTTTCTTCCATCCAAATTTCACGGGGTCTTGGGCGATTACCTTTTATCACACATTAGTTTTTAGTGTAACAAGTTGTATTGATAGCTTCAACACAAAATCTTTTAAGTAAACCACTTCAACCTAAATGGTTTTTAATCCAATACATGAAAACAAAATGAATAAAAATACAATTGAGTTTTGATCCAATACATGAAAACAAAAAAAACATGAAAACAACCAGAAACAATATATAAACAAACCAGAAACAATATAGAAAACACCATATGAGCAAAAAGATTTAAAACTAGGTAAAAATTATATTTAAACATCGAGAACTACATGGAAACAACAAAGAAATATCGGAAAAATATTAAAAACGGTATGAAAACAACCTAAACAACGTAAAAAATATTAAAGCACCACATGAATAAAAAGAGCTTAAAAATAGGTTAAAATTGTATTTACACATTGAACATTACATGAAAACAACAACAAAAAATTATTAGAACAACATTAAAAATATTATAGAACAACACTGAAACAATAGAAACAATGTACAAAATAATACATGAATAAACAATAACACAAAAAATAGGTAAAAGTTGTTTTGAAACATCGAAACAACAAAGAAACAACATAGAAACAACAAACAAACAAATTTAAACAACATCGAAACAAAATATATAACATATAAAGCAATACAGGAATAAAAAAACCCGAAAAAAATAAAAATAATCAAAAAATATGCAGCAGCATAAAAAAAGAAAAACAATAGGTACAAAAGAAAAAAAATAGGTAAAAAAGAGATAGAAGCATATTTTGTGGCATGTTTACAAAAAAAAAAGGGTATTTTATGTAATTTTTCCTTTAAATACACTAAGATAATATAAGCATGGCCTCTAATTCCAAACCCATGAAATGGAGCCATTCTAACAAAATATAAAAATTACCTCCACTGGCGATATTATGGAATTGTTCACCAAATAAAGTGAGTTACAAGAAGCCCTTCCCTATTTTTCTCCTTTACTTTGTTTCCTTCTATTTTTTTTTTCTTATTTCTTACCTCTTTTTCATTTGAAATCGAGTCGCCGTTTTTCTTGTTTTTCCCTTCTTTCTTTTTCTTTCTCGTGTTGGAATTCCGTTTGTTAGGTGTGTCAATGCCAGTTGTATTCCATAAATAGCCATACACATATATACTTTACCAATTTAGGCGGTGGTGTTGAAATGAAATAGATATAGAATAAGTGAATAGGTTCACATATAGGTAACTTAAAACTGTGTCTAAGTTATATGTATATAAGGTTACATATATATATACAGCAGTAAGTAGGTTAGCTTTACCTCAAATAGGTGGACTGACATGTAAGCTTAATACTAATTAAGGTAATAGAGGTTAAATCAATTGCACTAGTGTATTACACATGCTGGCCATCTCATTTTCTTTAAATGGTTTTAATTTGTATCAACGATTCTCTATATGTCATATATAGTTATTAATGAATATATGTAAATTTATATATTGTTGAAACACACATATATACAAGTTGTATTAATGTCAGATATATAAGTTAAACATTTCTAATATTTATATATATACACACACGAACGATTTACACATTTAGTTATTTACTTATATATGGCAAATATTCCCTCTCGATTTGAAGTGTTGGTGAGTCAGGTGACCCAGTATGTCAAGTCTCCCTTGTTTGGAGTGTTTAGTTTCTCTCTCTAGAAAGAGAGAACCCTAGTTTTGTCTTCTTTTGTTTTGGTCCTTTCGCGCCGCTTCCATGCTTCCTTGTCCTTCGAGCTTGTTGCTTGAACCAGTTTGATGGATATCTCATTGTGGACCACTAATAACATAGTACTTTGACTGGATGACTTGATGAGCCTGTTTGTTTTTTTTTATTATTATTGATTATGCTTTTAATATTTTGTGCACTTGTGATTAAAAAACTGAGTAACTGTTTCATTGAATAAGCTTTTAGTGTGGGTGGGTGTCCTCATCTACCATTGTTGCTTTCTTTATTGCGTTCACATTTGTCATCTTTTCCTTCTTACTTCGTTTTACCCTGGTCCCCATTTTTGTCCTTGTATCCTTGTTTTTTGTTCATTTCCAGGTGGCATGATCTTGGCGCAATAGGAGAAGATCTGAGGGCTGTGGTTTTCCTTCAAGGATGGAATCGAGTTTGGTGGATAGACTGAAATTATTCTCCCTTTCTAATGAGGAAAATGAAGAAATAGAGTTGGAACAAAAGGATATTGTGTTCAGTAAAGCCGAGTGTGATAAAAGCCTTATTGGGAGGATTTTTGGGTCTAAAAAAATCAATTTTTTCGGATTTAAGAACACGATTCACAATATTTGGCATACTAAAGATCCCTTCACAGTTTGTGAAATTGGAGATAACTTGTTCCAATTTGTATTCTCAACCCAAGAAGATAAAATCAGAGTGCGAAGCGGCAAGACGTGGAGTTTCGATAGCCAATATCTAATATTACGGGATTGGTCTGAGGATATTGTTTCTAACACTGAAGCTTTCCAATCCGTGGAACTGTGGGTGCAGTTATGGAACATTCCATTTCATTGGTTGAGTGTGGAAACTGGGAGGAAAATTGGGTCGAAATTTGGAAAGTTGACGGACATTGTTATTCCCGAAACCGGTAGCTGTAGAGGAAAATTCATTAGGATTCATGTGGAAATATCTCTTGATAAGCCTTTACTGAGGGGAACGAACATTAAGCTTGATAATGTGTCTTGTTGGGTGGATTTCCGGTACGAAAATTTACAGAGTTTCTGTTTTTATTGTGGGCGGATTGGGCACACAGAGAGGGGATGTCAGTCGAGGAAAGTTGATATTGAGTTCGATAGGTTGAATTTGGGTCAGTTCGGTGAATGGATACGGGCATCAGACCTGGGTGCCTTTAAACCTCCTGTTAAGACCCCTAAGGCCACTACGGGGAGTGAGAATGTGGCTCAACAAACAGAGGATAAGGGAAATACTAAGAATGTTCTTGGCCAGAATTGTGAAGGTCATTGTAAGGAAGGCATGGAGAATCTTGTTCTCTCTGAGAAATTGCAGATGAACGAGACAAGTACATCCTCTAAACCTCTGAATCCTGTGTTTAATTTCAGTAATTTTGCCCAGGTTGCATCAGTGATCAAAGTAGGGGATACATTACAAAGGGATTCTGGAATCAGAGTAGGTGAGAATAAGGAGAATGAAGTGCTTGTTCACTCCTCTATGGGTGAGTGGAATATTAGCCAAGATCAGGGGCTGAGAAGTCCTCTTAGGGAGATCAGTAACTGTGAATCAGTGGAAGAGGTGAATACTCTAAGGAATCCAATCAAACAGGAGAGGAAAATTGTTAAGAAATACGGGGAAAGGTCCCACACCAAGACCTATGGAAATCATGGAACAGACAGAAAGTGAGAAAGGTGGAATCAAAAGAAACTTCAATTTGATTGTCGACTGTCAGGATGGGACACAGAGTGAAGCTAAGAAGCTGAAAATTCTAGAGGGAGCCAAAAAAACTAGTGGTTTGTCGGAAAAGGTGGAGGTGGCCAGCCTTGAATGGGCCCAAATTTATAAATGAAGATTTGTGTATGGAATTGTAGAGGATTGGGAGGACCCTCTACAATTTCTCAACTTAAGGAATCATTTCGATTCCATCTCCCGGATTTAGTCTTTTTATGTGAATCAAAAAAAAAAAAATTCATTTCAACTGTTTGCAAAAATTGAGAATTAATGAGAGGTGGCTTTGTGTGGATCCTATTGGTTTGAGTGGGGGCTATTTCTGTTTTGGTCCCCTAAAATTATAATCATCAGTTCTCACAGTAACCAATTCTGTTTGGAAATTGAATTTCGTTTTGAGGAATCTTCTGATATTTTGTGGGCGGTTTTTGTGTATGCTAGTACTGATAGAGCAGTCAGAAGAGATCAATGGCAGTTCCTTGACTTGGCTAAAACTAAATGGGGAAATCTTTGGACAATGGGAGGGACTTTAATGATATTCTTGACATTGAGGAGAAAAAGGGTGGTAGGCCTAGAAGTGTGTCCAGTTGTGGGGATTTCAAGGATTTCATTGCGAACATGGGTATGGGCGAAATTCAGTTCAAAGGGCATCCTTTCACTTGGGCTAATAACAGGGAGGGTGAAGGTTTCGTGGAGGAGCGTATTGATAGATTCTTTGGATCCCCTGCGTGGTTGGTTAAATTCCCTGAATCTTGTGTGCATCATATTGAACGTCAATCCTCTGACCATTTTCTCTTGCTCTTGGAGACTGATATTCCAAAATTTATTGGGAAAAAACGTTTCACCTTTGATTCTAGATGGCTTCAATGGGATGGCATTGATTTGGTTATTGATCAAGCTTGGAACTCGATATTCGTGGTACGGCTTTATACCAATTTCAACAGAAAATTGGGCTTTGCAGACTTGCTCTAATTAATTGGAGTAAGAGTAAGAGGACCAATTCTGCAGTGATTATCGATAGGTGTAAAGCTAGATTGTCGGAAATTAGGATGGCGGGTTCCCTGATAAGTGGCCGGAGTGGTGTAATCTGAAGGGAGTTCTTGATAAAGCATACAAGGAAGAGGAGGGCTATTGGAGTCAAAAGGCGAGAAATAAATGGCTTAAAGATGGTGATAAGAATTCTAAATTTTTCATGCAACCACCTTGCAAAGGAGAAAGTTTAATTGCATTGAGAATCTCATTAGGGAAGATGGGGTGGTCTGCAACAGTAAGGATGAGATTGAGGGGGAGATTTCTGATTTTTACCAAAAATTGTTTCAGTCTTCTAATCCAAACAGTGATCCCACCATTCTTGAAGGGATACCGCAAGTCATTCCAACTTCTTTGAACCAGTTGATCATGACCAGTCCTGTCTCAGACTTGGAAATCAAAAAGGCTTTATTTGATCTCAGTCCCAACAAAGCTCCCGGATTAGATGGTATGAATCCTCGTTTTTTTCAACATTTTTGGCATATTATCTCTTCTCAAATGTGTGTGGCTGTCAAAGACTTTTTCCATTCTAGCAAGATGCTCAAAAGCATTAATCACACTGTTATCACTCTCATTCCTAAAATTAAAAATCCAACAACTATGGCTCATTTTAGAGCTATTAGTTTGTGTGGGGTGATTTACAAGGTGATTTCCAAAATTCTAGTGGACCGTATGAAGCCTGCCCTTCCCCTTTGCATTAGTGAAAATCAATCCGCTTTCATTCGGGCAGGCAGATCATTGATAACGTTGTTCTTACCCATGAGTGCATTCATTTCATTAAAAGCATTAGAACTGGTAAAAAAGCATTTATGGCTCTCAAGTTGGATATGTCAAAGGCTTATGATAGAGTGGAATGGAGATTTCTAGTTTCTGTGCTTTTTAAAATGGGTTTTGATTGCGTGTTTGTCAATTGGATTTTCAAATGTATCAGCTCATCTTCTTTTTCTTTCAATGTCAATGGTCAAGTGTCTGGTTATTGTGTTCCATCTAGAGGAATTAGACAAGGCGATCCTCTTTCCCCCTACCTTTTCATCTTGCTTTCTGAAGTTTTGTCTAACCTAATCTGTCAATCTCAAAGATGTGGTCTTTTTCAGGGGATTAAAATCAGTAGGCATTGTCCTGTGTTGACTCATTTGTTTTTTGCAGATGATTCAATTCTTTTCTGTGAAGCTTCTCCCTTTCAAGCCCTTAGTGTTCGTTCCATTTTGGATAGGTTTTGTCAGGCTTCGGGTCAACAAGTTAATCTTGAAAAATCCTCTGTTTTGTTTAGCAAAAATATTTCTGATAGGGCTAAAACTGATATATGTCTTCTTTTGGATGGTATTACTGAGCATCAGCAAGCTAGGTACTTAGGTCTTCCAATGGTGATAGGTAAATCCAAAAAAGAAATTTTTCACTTCGTTATTGAGAGTGTTCAGAAGAGGGTCAATAATTGGTGTAACAATTTTCTGTCAAATGCTGGTAAAGAGGTGCTTTTGAAGGCTGTCATCAATGCCATTCCAAATTACGTTATGTCTTGTTTCAAATTACCTGTCCACATTTGTAAAGAAATCAGTAAAATATCTTCTAAATTTTGGTGGGGAACTTCTTGTGCTGGGGGTAAGAAGATTTCCTGGATGGCTTGGAATAAAATGTCTCTTCCTAAAAATAAGGGCGGTTTGGGCTTTCAAGATATTAGTCTGTTTAATGATGCTTTAATTGCCAAACAATTATGGAGGTTGATGGTGCAGCCTAATTCTCTTCTAAGTCGAGTGTTAAAGGCTAAATATTTTGCTAAAGGGGGGCTGCTTGCTTGTGCTCCTAAGAGTGGAGATTCATGGCTTTGGAAAAGCTGGCTCAAGTCCAAAAAAACATTGTCTCTTGGCCTTAGATACCAACTTGGAAATGGTAAGGCTATTAGAATTTGGGAAGTCCCTTGGCTTCCTAATTCTCCTGCCTTCAAACTGATTAGCACTAAGCCAGCTGACTGTGATTTAATTTGGGCTAATGAGTTTATCTATGACAAGGGCAATGGAAAAGAATGGGATAAAGATCTCCTGACTAAATTCATGTGTTTGGAGGATGTTTCTAATATCTTGCAGGTGAAAATTTCTGCTGAGGAGTTTAATGATCAATGGATCTGGAATTGGGAGAAGAAGGGCCATTTTTCTGTTAATTCGGCTTATAAAAACTGATTCAAATCAAGCAGTGGGAGGAGGATTGGCCTGAACCCAGCTCAGGCTCTGTTCACAGCAGCATCAATTGGGGAAAATGCTGGAATCTTCAGATTAAGAATAAATTGAAACATTTCTTGTGGAAGGTACTTAATAACTGCATCCCCACCGTTTGGCTGCTGTCTAAAAGAGGTATGGAAATTGATCCCAGGTGTCCTATGTGTGGGGATGAGGTTGAGACTATAGAGCACTTATTTTTTCAATGTGAAAGAGCACAATTTATTTGGAAAACTGCTCCTGTTCAGTGGTTCAATACTTTATCTTCTGATTTTTGTATTAAGAATTGGTGGCAGCATGTCTGTGATGTGAAGAGGGACTCTTTTGCACAAGATAGAATGGAATTATCTGTATATATTTTATGGTGGCTCTGGAAAACAAGAAACATCTGGATTTTTCATAAAACTAGATGGGAGTGCTGGGAAGTGGTAAGAGCTGCTGTTCATGAATGGCAAGAATACTTGCAGATTTTTGGGAGTAGCATTGAGATGGACAGAGGGCTGCAATTCAATTCTTTTGGGCTGGAAAATCCTGGGAACAAGTCATGTGAAGTAGGACACCTTAATGTGGTGATTAGTGCTATCACTGACTTGGAAAAAGGAACAACAATTGGAGGGTGTTTTTTTGAGGATTCAGGTAAGATTTCTAGAGCTTTGTTTACTTCTAGGGAGACCATTCAGTCTCCAGTGGAAGCATGTTTGACAGGAATCAGACTGGCCTTGTGTGTTATGGATCATGTGAAGACAAAAAGTGTTGATATATTGATAGATGATAAGGATATCGTTTGTAGACTCACAAACCATTGTGATTTCTCGAAGGAAGGGGCAAAGATAGCCGAAGACATCTACCTATTATGCTTCCTTTTTGATCATATTAATTTCAAGATTCAAGATGTGAAATGGACTGCTAAATGTAATAGATTAGCGAGTCTTGCTTTTGTTGGTGTTTCAAATTTGAGTTGGTTCGACCAATTCCCGAGTGGCTAGTATGTTAGCTTTCTTGGTCTTTTAGCCTCGTTGGCTACGATTTAGTTGTATTGTTCTCATTTGGAGTTTTGATTAATACAAAATTATCGTTCAAAAAAAAAAAAAAAAAAAAATATATGGCACAATCTTGTTTCATAATTAATATGTTATCCCCTTTTCAGTTATTTTTATTATTATCTTTATTGTTGGGGACAAAAAGGGTATTTCATTAATTAAATATATGATTCATTTTTTATATGTTTGTTTAATATTATTTGCCCAATGTGCTCTTAACACATTAATCGCCCAAAGGAGTCCTGATTGGCCCATCGGTCGTTTTCTCCTACGTGGATCGCCCATAGGCCACATTCTTCTACACCCGCCTGGGCCCATCTCTCGCGTAAAAAGGTCCCTCCTATTATCTCAGACGTAAATTAATTCATAATCCTCCTATGCATTTATTATACAATATTCGTTTCTCGTTTATTCTCTCGCTCACCATGCGACTTGAAGCGTCGGAGGGGCCTCCCGGGCAACCCCGGGGACCCCTTAACGCTTGCGCACATGTGCGGACAAGTTCTCGATCGAAGAATTTTCCGGATCACGGAGAGGAAGACTAGAAGACTCTCCTCGGGAAGAGGATTGACGTGAAGACTTCCTCTTCGGGAAGAGGATTTTGGTCAACCCCGTTGACTTTGATTGATCTGCGCCTTAAAAAGTAGCATCATTTTGGCAAATGCCTCGTGGGAACAACAAAAGCACACGAAGACTGGACGACCTCAAGCGCATGTAGAGAGGATCCTCCCAGTGCATGCCTTGGAGCCGTAGACCAAAAAGAGGAAAGACCATCAAGAAGGCGGGAGGCCATAACTACCTCTCCACCACCGGGAAGGGCGCCGCCTTCCCCACATGAAGAAAGGGCGCCGCCACCTCCATCCGAGAAGTTCCACCCATTGAAGAAATTTACTTGCTCGTCGGAAGGACGCCATATCCCCCACGGGAGTGAAGGACGTTATCGCCCCAAGAAGTTCACCCGATCCGGAAGTCTTCCTAGCTCTGTTGAATGAAGCCCCCCAAATACTTTGAAGAGTCAAGTTGTGGCCGGAGCCGCGGAGATTGTCTCGGGCCACCTATCTGTTGAAGACCTCACTTGAAAGGTCAAGGAAGAAGAAAGGAAGGACGCGACGAGAAACGTGAAGAGCGCCATTAGGCGAGGAATCCCATGTTGTTGGCTATAGATCCGAAATCGTGCCAAGAAGAACTATCACATTGAGGGTGAGAGCCAACCCCCTCCTCCGTGAAGGCGCATCTTCGCCTAAGACCGTGGGTGCCACCTTCTCCCCTGGGGAGGGCGCTCACTGTTGAACAAGTTCGTTTAACGCAAAGAGCCCTCGGCCCTACTCGAGCCGCCAAGGAATCATCTTTGCACGCGTGAAAGTTACGAGAAGACCTTCCCTCAAAGCTCCGCCAAATGTTGAAGACCCACCTTGTGGAAGAATACAAAAGAAATGAAGAACTTGGGAAAAATCAAGTAGACCAAAGATGCCCCGCTAGAAGAGAAGCTGGAAATGAAGCCTAACACTCCAAAGTCCACACTCACAAGCCCGCAGAAGAGTCACAGGCGATAAAGCATCAACCAAGCCAACTCGCGGGCCATCGCTGTAGGAAGGAAGTTTACTAGCCCCTGTCATTCGGGCCAAGGCATTCCCCTCAGGCATCAAGATCTCCATCCTGCTGGAGTATGATGAAACCAGAGGTCCACCAGCAGCACTTAGACAAACTCCATGTAAAGGCGGATCTCTATGGTATGATGGACGCTTCATGTTGTAAAGTGTCCAGACAACACTGACCAAGTGCTACTAACGTGGTTGATGAGCTCCCAGTTAGATCAATAATTGGGAAGGATAAACTCACTACTACCTTCAAACGATGATTCTCCACTAGAAGTAAGTACTCGGAGACCATGTCTCATCTTTTTTGACCGGAAGGAGAGTTACTGCAAGACCTCATGAAGTGATTTGTGCAATCCGCATGCTCCAAAGCTGGGAAAACCAAGTAAGAAGGCAGATCATTGAGAAGACATAAGGATAGACCCCTCCGTCCGGGGACGCTATTCAACAACTCGGGTTTCTCGGGTTTCAACGAAAGCGGATTGTTTGTCTCTCCGTTTAGTGGCATCACAAATAATATATTTCATTTTATGTTTAAGTAATAGTGTTGTTGTAATCAAGTATATAATTCATGTTATTCATATTTTATTAAATCTTATTTATTTTTTAAAAGAAAATAAGAGAATGTCTGTGAATAGAACTCAAAAGCTATCTGTAAGAATTGTTTCCCAAGGTTCGTCAAGCAGGATTGTTTATCATTTTTTGAACCCCCGCTTGGTGACATTATAAATGGTATATTTAGTTTTATGTTTAATATTGTTGTTGTAAGAAAGTAAATAATTCATGCTATTTTAATTTGTATCTATACATTTAGTTTACCATTTTAGTATTAAAGCTTCCAGCAAACTACTCCCCTCTCGAAACAATATTCAGAATTTGGACAATACATATTGTCATATATCAGTGACGTCTTCAAGATGAGTTCTAAAATTTTGAAATGATAACTGACCTCGCCATCAATGATCCCAATGAGACCACTATGAGTGGTAATGATATTCGAACAAGTGATTACTATGAATTCAAACCTGACTCCATCTCAATGAAACGAGATATTACCTTGATAAACAATGTTGGGTATAACTTATATATATATATATATATATTGGTTTTTATGTTTTTGAATTGATATCAATTTGATAATAATTTACCAAGTAAAATCATTGGTTATTTAATTACAGTTTATTGGGATATCAATGATGCAACTTATAAATGTCAATTTTGGGTGGCCATATTTTGAGTACGAGCAAAGGGTAAACTCTCACATGAAATCAATAGTCCGCAATATTCTTTATGTTGCGATTATGGAATTTTCCGGCTCCCTCATCTCATACAACCATTTGTTTTGCTTCTTAAATTTTTATTTGGAGATAGTAATAAAAGTAAACACGTTTAGGAGAACATAAGATCTTATTATAAGATATTTTGTTTCACATCGATGGGAGGCCCGACGACAATAAAATAAATGTAAAGGTCCTCCAATTTTTTTTTTTCGGATGTATATCGGCAAAATTATAATCTAATTGAGAGTTTATTGGCATCCGATTAACATTTAAATTTGCACAACTTTACATATATTATACGGTAAATGAAATATTAAACATATTAAATGGTGTAAGGTTTATTTTCTTTTAATACGCAATTAGATCTGATGTTTTTGTATTTTTATTGAGATCGTGATAAAGTCTAAATTTTGATGTGTTATATTTTGTACACAGAGAAGTGAATATAATAATCTATGGTGATAGTCTA